>CM067370.1:185221014-185908112 GCA_034401795.1 Chaetoderma sp. LZ-2023a | reverse complement strand
GCACTGCTATTATAACCAGTCAAGTGCGGATAGACTGTATACGTATAGGACCTTTCTGGCCGTAAAAGTGCATTTTCTAAATCGTTGGAAAACATGGTCTGCGTGTGCGCTACAATATTTTACTTCCTACTCTTTGATGTATCAATATCATCGTCGTGAATGCCTTAATGTCTTACTCGCCATGTCCAGCCATGGATATTTGAATTTTCTAATAAATACAAGCAATGAATGAGATACTGTTTTCATATATAACATAGAGAAACAGTATTTGACTTATTCACGATGCTTATAATAAATGTAAGCTCTAGAGCATGTAGGGCCTATTTTGGGCCACCCGCTCCCGCTATGTATATTTGCTACACGTGTATCGAAAATTATTGCATAATATAATTGTACAAACTCCGCCCCCACCCCATCTCACAAAACCGATCTACTGTTAAAGCCGGTTTAAAATTTGACACCGTCACCGGTTTGACATTATACAAACCACGCGGCCTTATATGACACGGCGACAGAAAGACAGGCAGACTTACTTGTGAGGTGCACATATATAGTCAGGTATCGATTCTACACGTAGAATGTGGAATTAGATACAGTGTTTCTTAAAAGGGCACAATCTGTATGCAATACATGTAGAGATATATATTTAAATATCAGTTCTATGAATGACATGATAAAGCTAATGCTCATAGATCACAGAAAGAATCTGTCTGCACATTGACCGTGAGCTGCGTCTAACAGACATGTTACAAATGTACAGCACAGCTCAGAATTAACTTATCATTTACAAAGCAAAATAGAATGCAGTGTTAACTATTTTGAACGTAACTGGATTGGAAGGCATTTCTGCCTAAGGCATCTAATCTAACTATGTTCAAAAATTCAACAGAACCGTTCTTACATCGTTTTCAGAATTGTACTAACTAACATGTTTCTAGGAATTTTGAAGTACGTTAACGTATTTATGAGCTGTACTGTAGACATGACTTTGATAAGTATGTTGTAAACATGATAACGATAAGTGCACACCATCTGTTCATTGTCTTTCACGTTCTTGTCCTAAAATCTTCCTATAAAAGTGGGAGTTTAAAGTCAGTCCAGATTATAGCATCCTGATCATCACGATGAATACATACAACACCTCCGGTATGATGAGCCTTATTCTGATTGTCAGCGTGACGTGTTTCTGTTTGACCCGATCATCTCATGCTCTCAGTCTACATCAGAAGTTGATCGACCTGGGTACATCAGTGGCGCAAATCAATGTGACACTGAGTGACATCACTGCGAATCTTGGACGAATCACTGCGACTCTAGACGAACTCCTTACAGGTAGACTTACATTTAATGACGTTATCGTTTCTCTAAATAAAAGGCCTTATTCCCATTAAATCTGTAACCTATTAAGGCTGATTTACAGTACACGACTTTATAGCCGATTGATGGTGTGCGTTCAAATCGTCCACTACATCATTACAACTGACTAGTTCATCTGAGAATACCGTGCTGTTTAGATTATGCGACCGTTTCTCGTTCACCCATTGTCCATGCTATGTATGTTACATATATTTAAATTTATGTAATTGGTAGCAATGTATTGAATGATTACAGGTCACGATCTGCAATCGTCGCGACTTATCTCAGACAACGGTTTGACTGCTAGCTAATTTTGTATTCCCATATAATCTGGAAGAGTCATCATAGACGGTGCCCTTAATGTCCGATTTACCCTACACGGTTTTATAGCCGATTGATCGTGTGCAAGACATTGCCCACGACGACAATCTGCGACTGGTAGTCAAAATTATGTTGAACATTTTCTAATATTCGTATTGCATTCTGTGATAACATTTCATTACGGACAATAGCAGACAATCGGCGACAATGTTCCCATTTGGAAAAATACTACAGATCACCGCAGATTGTCTCAGATAATCGGTAACAATTCCAGAAAGTTGAAATATGTGAAATTTTCTCGATTTCTCCAGACCAGTAGCAGACTATCTGGAAACGTGTTCGCATAAAATCTGTAACCCGCCTAAAGCCGTTTTCTAGGATTTCCTGCATTGAGCTTAGCCAAGGTTTTCCTATTAATCTGGTCTCACATGGTGCGATTTTCTTCTACGATTTACTAAGCTTTCCTACGCTACGCCTAGACGCGATTTCCGAATACAAACGCTCATACTCGCAGAAAAACACAACGTATGGCATCGTATGATGGCACTCTTCGCGCGCTAAGGGTTTCTGTTCGATGAGTGTCGCAGAAGAGGCTTTGTATCGGTCTCTGGATAAGCAGGCGCCACGACCAAGGTGCTTTAAGGCTGGTTTAAACTAACGATATTTTGTGCCGATTGATCGTGCACTCGACGTCGCGCATGACAAAGATGATAATGTAAACATTTTTCTACTAGCGATTTTTCTTGTCTTGCGACACTCATGAAAAACCAACCATGCTTGATTTTCACGATTTTTTGCATGTGATTTCCCTGTCATTTTACGCCACATGGTGCAATGCAAATTTGAAATCGGTCATTGTGCCCTGCCATATAATCATTCACCGCTTTCATCAGCTAAATATTCCTACACCTTTTGATCATTCACTGTTTTCATCAGTAAAATGGCAGCAGCAAAACAAGTTTTTTGATGAGAATAGGTAACCAACAACTCCTAGATCAGGACAAACGATAATTAAACACCCGTTGCTCCATTGACATTGCTCTGTAATGGTATGGTTTCTGTAGATGTTTTAACGGAAATGCTTCATCCGCAACTATCATGTATGGTATATCAGGTGTATTGTCAGATAATTGCTGTGGTGTGGGAAGATCAAAATCACCATTTTACAACGCATCATTTAGTGAACTATTTCTATTTCTACCATTACAGCCAACATCAACGTGGATGAACTTATAGTCAGAATCAACAAGGGGTATCAGCACCATACTGAATGTATGTTTGCAATTAAAGTACTCTGATCCCCTATTGTGCGGTGCTTGCACAACTATATGTTCCCATCCAATGCCCCAATACAGTGAGGGAACTGCCGTTGCTTTTGGAACCCATTAGAAATTTGTTTCCAATCTTATCCTCGGCACTTGTAGGTACCTGAAATAAATTGACAATGCTGGTCTAAACAGCACATCTTCTACAACGATGTCTTCAGTTGTCGCAAACGAGTATCTCGCACACGATCAATCGTCTCAAAATATCGTTTGTGTAAATCAGCCTTTAGAAAGGCTATGGTCTTCATGTAGAGACCAAATCAACATTTCTGGCAATAAAGAGAATTTAAATTATAAAAGTACAAATTATAGGCGGGTATTTAAAGGTGCATATTCACACCCAAATGCTTGAATATAAAATTGTTAAAATTATATTCTTTTAGAGACTTAAAGTGTGTATCTTACATTACATGACTTTATAGCCGATTGATCGTGTGCGACAACTGACTAGATCATCTTAGCAGACCGTGCTGTTTAGAGTATCTTTATTTTACTGGTAGGAACGCATTGGAATATGAAATATAATGGTTTCACTTCGCATAAATTATAGAAATATTTTAATGATGCCATGGGGATATTTGGAAAAGATTACCGTCAAATAAATGGGTAAATCAAGATTTCCATTACAAATGTTGAAGTCTATGCCACTAGGATCGTGTCACCAAAGTTCCATTGACATCGTCCCATTGCTTAAGGATGAGGAGGAGGAGGAGGAGGAGGAGGATGAGGGGGAGGAGGAGGAGTATCCTTTTATTTAAAGGATTTCAGGTTATTTTGGGAAAATCAAAGTAAGGTCGCCAGTAAAATCAATCTAAATTCTGAAGAGAGATTCTTGAATCTACCAGCGTAGAATCATTCAAGCCAAATATGATTAAGATTATCCAACCGTTTTAGGAGGAGATATGTTTTAACGGATTTCCGAAAAATATTTCGATCATCAAAGGTGGCAGCCAGAAAAATCAATGGAACAATCAAAGTGCTCTACTGCTTCTACTACTACTACCACTACTACCACTACTACTACTACTGCTGCTGCTGCTGCTGCTCCTGTTGTTGTTGCTGCTGCTGCTGCTGCTGCTGCTGCTGCTGCTGCTACTACTACCACTACTACTTCTACTACTACTACTACTACTACTACTACTACTACTACTACTACTACTACTACTACTACTACTCCTACTACTACTACTACTACTACTACTACTACTACTACTACTACTACTACTACTCTTACCACTACTACTACTACTACTCCTACTACTACTACTACTACTACTACTACTACTACTACTACTACTACTACCACTACTACTACTACTACTACTACTACTACTACTACTACTACTACTACTACTACTACTACTGCTGCTGCTGCTGCTGCTGCTGCTGCTGCTGCTGCTGTTGATACAGCTACTGATACGGATACGGATACGGATACTGCTACTGATATTGATGCTACTGCTACTGCTAATACGGCTACTGATGCTGCTAAGATAACTGCTGCTGCTGCTGCTGCTGCTAAAACGGCTTCTTCTGCTCCTAATATGGCTACTGCAACTGCTGCCGCTGCTACTGCAAAGTGATTGTCACGCCACAATGCTATCCGCCCGTCATTGGGTCCCTGGTCCCACTTGAATGTCGGCTTTTTTGATGAAGTTTGTTTCACGCATGCGCGGTTATTACAATTGGCTAGTAGTCTCCAAGGTCACCCGTCACGTGATAGAATTGCCTGCGCTACAACAAGATTCAGTCCGCTACGTCAAGGAATTTTTTAACATGTTGAAAAATTCCCGACAACATCATACCACTTGGGCGCTATGTTACGACAGAATCGGATAAAACCGGGTTGCTTGCGGTCTCACGCTGTACTATGCGCTATCACGACGCACGCTGTCGTGGTGTCATATCCTAAAGAGACATTCGATATCTTAGCGAATTTGCGCCGTGTGAGGGCAACTTACAAACACACATAATCGCCGGAAATCACAGAGGACACGCTCGCACGCACACACGCTCGCGTATATATATATATATATATATATATATATATATATATATATATATATTGTTTCTTTGTTTTCATGAGCAGCTACTTCGTGCCCGGCGAGGTTTATTGGCTTTGAGGCTTCGTGTTACTATTTCTCAAATCAAACCATTTCACATGCTGGGTGGGATTACGCCAGGGCACAGTGCGAGATAAAGGGAGCTAAGCTTGTCTCCATAGAGACAAAGCAAGAGGCTGATTTTCTCCGCAACCACGCTCTATCAGCAAGTAGGTATTTGCTTAATTATGAGTGAATCATAAACATACAGACGTGGATACAGTATGAATCACTCTCGTCTAACAGCATAATATAACATATATCTTGTCATTATATGGTCTTTATTTCAACACTTCTTTAACCTCATGTCTCTCCCAGTATTTCGATTTCAAACTTATTGCCTAATATTAGCTTTCAGTTAAATTAACTAAAATATACAACAGAGCATGTTTACGTCGCGACGAATCTGTCATCTGCCTATTGACGCGTTGTTTAAAAGCATAAATCAGTATAATACAGTGATCCACAGAACACACATCTTACAGGCTGTCGTTAGACATATTAGACATTCTGCATATTTCGAAATTAATTTGACTGATGGTTGTTGATACCGTAAGCAGCAACGACTTCCAGTTAAATTAATTTCAAAATAACCACAACCCTCTATGTGCGGGTTGTTTTGAAATTGAGATAGAAGTATTTCAGTGTCAAGTTTGAATCAATGTACATTACAGATAGTTCATTAATTCTTACTGCGGTATTGTTATTAACCCGCTAATTATTTCAGTAAGAGTCAGTGTGTCAGAATGTCAGTAGTAATGTATAATGTATTTTATTAAGATACTTATTGGACGAGCGCACATCGGCATGCATCTTATTGGGTGTGGGAGGCCACAGGCATGAACGTGACTGATGGATATCAGCCGTGGTTTCTCGGCGAGCCAAACATGGCAACTTATTATTGCACATACTTCTACGGCTCTACCGGAAAGCTCTATGATTTGCAATGTAATCACTCTGGAATTCGCTACATATGCGAGACAAAGATTTCATCATTCCTTTAACCACAATAAAATTAATCATGAAGACTCAATGTACCGTGATGTGATTTGTTATCATATCCCTAGCGTGTTGTATGAATACGCCTTACCATTTTCAATTTAACACACAGTATTATAAAGTACTAAATAGCCTTCTGGATATTTAGAAACTAATTTGAATGAAAGTTGTTGATACCATATGCGGCAAGTATTTTCAGTCAAATTAGTTTTAAAATATCCGACTGGTTCTCTGTGTCGAGTGTTAAATTATACCACGTGACAATGACAGCTAGTCTGCAGCTATTGGCCAGTATGATGCTGATATTCATCAATATTGCTGGCTTTCACTTTCTTAACTAATTAGGTCACCTGGAAAATCATTAAACAAACAATTAGTCTTGTATCCTGTAGGCTATGTTTATATCTATCAACAGAGAACAATCAATTCTGCCTGATGTAGACCATGATTACCATTTATATACCTTTACCGTATCTGGTAGTATAATCATTTCAATCGAACAAGCCGAACGTCACTCATTATGAACAATGCAAGAATTAGTATGTTTAATATTTTGAAAGTAATATGACTGGAATCTGTTCTTCAGTGAAATAAGGTTCAGTATTATGAGCGCGTTTCCTTTTTGTTAAGACAAGCTTATTGAATCTAACATGGCTGCCGAGGGATAGTTCAAGTTTGGACCCCAACCCTTTCATTTATATATTCTGCCATTACTGGCACATGCATGGTAGATCAAGCTCTTTGACTCTGTCATATATACTCTGGCATGACCCGCTTTGTGTCAGAATCTATATCTCGAGGCTGGACAGAGAGTTCAAATTGTCTAGCAATGTGGTTGATTTGAAATCGAGATACTGATATTTCGAGCTTGAAATGGTTAAATTATGGCGTGTTATAATGATTGACAGTATGACGTTACTATTCGTCAACCTCGAGGCTTATGGTTTCGCAAATAGTGCAGTCACTATGGTAACCTCGACATAAACAATAGAGGGATCCGATCTGTCAATATCTGACCTCATAATCAATTACGTTACTAGTTAGCTGATGTCATAATCAATTAGGTCATAAGTTAGCTGACGTCACAATCATAATGACGTATTTTAACTCTGGCCGGAAAATCGAAATGTCCTCCAAATGTAGAAACTGTATGTCTTTTGTGTATTTACAATTTAATACACATTCTGTTGAAATTTTTGGAACCAATTTGACTAGGAGTTGTTGCCGCCATATGCAGCAACAACTCTCAGTCAAATCAGTTTCAAACTATTCAACAACTTGGCTGTAGAGTTGCCTTGGCATTTATATTCTGGGAATTCAGGTTTCATAGTTTTAAATCGATTCCAACACGCGTAGAATGGGCTGAGCTTAGGTAAAAAGACTTGTCTCTTCGTAAGCCCACCAAGCCATATTTACGCTGCTATATAGCACACTTAACGGGTTATTTTTGTTAGGCCTGTAAACCTACAAATGTTTGGAGAAGATCCCTCCAGTAAAAGCAGTTATTAAAATGTCATCAGAACAACAACAGCAACAAGAATCAGGCCATGTTCACATTTACCCTTGCGTCTCGTGACCCCAAGTACCCGGTAACAACCATTTTTGTCAAAATATGTAAAGCTTTCTGGAGTGGAGCAACTTCGAAGAAGAAGACGACGACGGCGCCGGCGGGGCGACGACGACTGCGGCGGCGGTGGCGACAGCGGCGGTGGCAACGGCGATGGCGGTGACGACGACTGTGTCTTGTCATCAGTCAGAGTCATTAGCTCCTTTTAAGGTACTTGTTTGTCCTCAAGAAATCCTATTTCATTTACGCTGCTACATAGCACATTTAACGGGTTTGTTCAGTAGAGTCCTAGGTGCTTTATAAGCATGGCCACCGAGTGCAGTGAATCCCAAGGCTCTCTGTGCTGGATTCTATGGTGGCATTCACAGCATATGTTCAAACATAGACCACCATCACAGTCAAGACACGGGCCACCTCCACCGACAGCGGCACCACATTGCGCGTACAATGCGCCTTAGAAATATGTTAACACGTGTCCAAAACAAAAACAAAACATCGTGGTTAGTACAATTTTGAACACGTTGTGAGAAAGGTCCTATCGAATATTTTGGACATAATTTGATTGGAAGCCATTACTACCTTAGGCAGCAATGTCTTCCATTCAAATTAAGTTCGAAATATTCAACAGCACGTTTTATTATGTATTGGAAAGAGTCTGCGTTTTTTCTGCGCTTTAGTGTAGTGCGTAATGCTACATTGGAGATTATGCTGTAGAAGATGTTATTGCTTTGCTTGAATATCTCACATGATAACATAGTCCAGCGACTGAGGTGTGAACCAGGTTTGCTGGTTAATTTGTCCAGAACGTCGACCACTACAAGAAGCCGCCTCACGATTATGCTCTATGCTCAAACATTGCTTGTTATATTACATAGTCCACGACTGAGGTGTGACCACTACAACAAGCCGCCTCACGATTATGCTCTATGATCAAACATGCTTGTTATATTACATAGACCACGACTGAGGTGTGACCACTACAACAAGCCGCCTCGTGATTATGCTCTATGTTCAAACATGCTTGTTATATTACATCGTCCACGACTGAGGTGTGACCACTACAAAAAGCCGCCTCGTGATTATGCTCTATGATCAAACATGCTTGTTATATTACATAGACCACGACTGAGGTGTGACCACTACAACAAGCCGCCTCGTGATTATGCTCTATGTTCAAACATGCTTGTTATATTACATAGACCACGACTGAGGTGTGACCACTACAACAAGCCGCCTCGTGATTATGCTCTATGCTCAAACATGCTTGTTATATTACATAGACCACGACTGAGGTGTGACCACTACAACAAGCCGCCTCGTGATTATGCTCTATGTTCAAACATGCTTGTTATATTACATAGACCAGGACTGAGGTGTGACCACTACAACAAGCCGCCTCGTGATTATGCTCTATGATCAAACATGCTTGTTATATTACATAGACCACGACTGAGGTGTGACCACTACAACAAGCCGCCTCACGATTATGCTCTATGATCAAACATGCTTGTTATATTACATAGACCACGACTGAGGTGTGACCACTACAACAAGCCGCCTCGTGATTATGCTCTATGCTCAAACATGCTTGTTATATTACATAGACCACGACTGAGGTGTGACCACTACAACAAGCCGCCTCGTGATTATGCTCTATGTTCAAACATGCTTGTTATATTACATCGTCCACGACTGAGGTGTGACCACTACAACAAGCCGCCTCGTGATTATGCTCTATGTTCAAACATGCTTGTTATATTACATAGACCACGACTGAGGTGTGACCACTACAACAAGCCGCCTCGTGATTATGCTCTATGTTCAAACATGCTTGTTATATTACATAGACCACGACTGAGGTGTGACCACTACAACAAGCCGCCTCGTGATTATGCTCTATGTTCAAACATGCTTGTTATATTACATAGACCACGACTGAGGTGTGACCACTACAACAAGCCGCCTCGTGATTATGCTCTATGCTCAAACATGCTTGTTATATTACATAGACCACGACTGAGGTGTGACCACTACAACAAGCCGCCTCGTGATTATGCTCTATGTTCAAACATGCTTGTTATATTACATAGACCACGACTGAGGTGTGACCACTACAACAAGCCGCCTCGTGATTATGCTCTATGATCAAACATGCTTGTTATATTACATAGACCACGACTGAGGTGTGACCACTACAACAAGCCGCCTCGTGATTATGCTCTATGATCAAACATGCTTGTTATATTACATAGACCACGACTGAGGTGTGACCACTACAACAAGCCGCCTCGTGATTATGCTCTATGCTCAAACATGCTTGTTATATTACATAGACCACGACTGAGGTGTGACCACTACAACAAGCCGCCTCGTGATTATGCTCTATGTTCAAACATGCTTGTTATATTACATAGACCACGACTGAGGTGTGACCACTACAACAAGCCGCCTCGTGATTATGCTCTATGATCAAACATGCTTGTTATATTACATAGACTACGACTGAGGTGTGACCACTACAACAAGCCGCCTCACGATTATGCTCTATGTTCAAACATGCTTGTTATATTACATAGACCACGACTGAGGTGTGACCACTACAACAAGCCGCCTCGTGATTATGCTCTATGTTCAAACATGCTTGTTATATTACATAGACCACGACTGAGGTGTGACCACTACAACAAGCCGCCTCGTGATTATGCTCTATGTTCAAACATGCTTGTTATATTACATAGACCACGACTGAGGTGTGACCACTACAACAAGCCGCCTCGTGATTATGCTCTATGAACAAACATGCTTGTTATATCACATAGACCACGACTGAGGTGTGACCACTACAACAAGCCGCCTCGTGATTATGCTCTATGAACAAACATGCTTGTTATATTACATAGACCACGACTGAGGTGTGACCACTACAACAAGCCGCCTCGTGATTATGCTCTATGCTCAAACATGCTTGTTATATTACATAGACCACGACTGAGGTGTGACCACTACAACAAGCCGCCTCGTGATTATGCTCTATGAACAAACATGCTTGTTATATTACATAGACCACGACTGAGGTGTGACCACTACAACAAGCCGCCTCGTGATTATGCTCTATGTTCAAACATGCTTGTTATATTACATAGACCACGACTGAGGTGTGACCACTACAACAAGCCGCCTCGTGATTATGCTCTATGAACAAACATGCTTGTTATATTACATAGACCACGACTGAGGTGTGGCCACTACAACAAGCCGCCTCGTGATTATGCTCTATGTTCAAACATGCTTGTTATATTACATAGACCACGACTGAGGTGTGACCACTACAACAAGCCGCCTCGTGATTATGCTCTATGTTCAAACATGCTTGTTATATCACATCGTCCACGACTGAGGTGTGACCACTACAACAAGCCGCCTCGTGATTATGTTCTATGTTCAAACATGCTTGTTATATTACATAGACCAGGACTGAGGTGTGACCACTACAACAAGCCGCCTCGTGATTATGCTCTATGTTCAAACATGCTTGTTATATTACATAGACCACGACTGAGGTGTGACCACTACAGCAAGCCGCCTCGTGATTATGCTCTATGTTCAAACATGCTTGTTATATTACATAGACCACGACTGAGGTGTGACCACTACAACAAGCCGCCTCGTGATTATGCTCTATGTTCAAACATGCCTGTTATATTACATAGACTACGACTGAGGTGTGACCACTACAACAAGCCGTCTCGTGATTATGCTCTATGCTCAAACATGCTTGTTGACACTGTCACTGGAGGTGGTTCACTGTATGCATAATGCGGTGACATTGTCACTGGAGGCGGTTCACTGTATGCACAATCCGGTGCCACTGTCACTGGAGGTGGTTCACTGTATGCCCAATGCGGTGACACTGTCACTGGAGGTGGTTCACTGTATGCACAATGCGGTGACACTGTCACTGGAGGTGGTTCGCTGTATGCACAATGCTGTGACACCGTCACTGGAGGTGGTTCACTGTATGCACAATGCGGTGACACTGTCACTGGAGGTGGTTCACTGTATGCACAATGCGCTGCCACTGTCACTGGAGGTGGTTCACTGTATGCCCAATGCGGTGCCACTGTCACTGGAGCTGGTTCACTGCATGCACAATGCGGCGACACTGTCACTGGAGGTGGTTCGCTGTGTGCACAATGCTGTGACACCGTCACTGGATGTGGTTCACTGTATGCACAATACGGTGACACTGTCACTGGAGGTGGTTCACTATATGCACAATGCGGTGACACTCTCAGTGGACGTGGTTCACTGTATGCACAATGCGGTGGCACTGTCACTGGAGGTGGTTCACTGTATGCATAATGCGGTGACACTGTCACTGGAGGTGGTTCACTGTATGCACAATGCGGTGACACTGTCACTGGAGGTGGTTCACTGTATTTACAATGCGGTGACACTGTCACTGGGGGTGATTCACTGTATGCACAATGCGGTGCCACTGCCACTGGAGGTGGTTCACTGTATGCATAATGCGGTGGCACTGTCACTGGAGGTGGTTCACTGTATGCACAATGCGGTGACACTGCCACTGGAGGTGGTTCACTGTATGCATAATGCGGTGACACTGTCACTGGAGGTGGTTCACTGTATGCACAATGCGGTGACACTGTCACTGGAGGTGGTTCACTGTATTTACAATGCGGTGACACTGTCACTGGGGGTGATTCACTGTATGCACAATGCGGTGCCACTGCCACTGGAGGTGGTTCACTGTATGCATAATGCGGTGACACTGTCACTGGAGGTGGTTCACTGTATGCACAATGCGGTGACACTGCCACTGGAGGTGGTTCACTGTATGCATAGTGCGGTGACACTGTCACTGGAGGTGGTTCACTGTATGCACAATGCGATAACACTGTCACTGGAGGTGGTTCATTGTATGCACAATGCGGTGACACTGTCACTGGAGGTGGTTCAATGTATGCACAATATGGTGACACTGTCACTGGAGGTGGTTCACTGTATGCACAATGCGGTGACACTGTCACTGGAGGTGGTTCACTGTATGCACAGTATGGTGACACTGTCACTGGAGGTGGATCACTGTATGCCCAATGCGGTGACACTGTCACTGGACGTGGTTCATTGTATGCACAATGCGGCGACACTGTCACTGGAGGTCGTTCACTCTATGCACAATGCGGTGACACTGTCACTGGAGGTGGTTCACTGTATGCACAATGCGGTGACACTGTCACTGGAGGTGGTTCACTGTATGCACAATGCGGTGACACTGTCACTGGATGTGGTTCACTGTGTGCACAATGCGGTGACACTGTCACTGGAGGTGGATCACTGTATGCCCAATGCGGTGACACTGTCACTGGAGGTGGTTCACTGTATGCACAATGCGGTGACACTATCACTGGAGGTGGTTCACTGTATGCATAATGCGGTGACACTGTCACTGGAGGTGGTTCAATGTATGCATAATGCGGTGACACTGTCACTGGAGTAGGTTCACCGTATGCATAATGCGGTGACACTGTCACTGGAAGCGGTTCACTGTATGCATAGTGCGGTGCCACTGTCACTGGAAGCGGTTCACTGTATGCATAATGCGGTGCCACTGTCACTGGAAGGGTTCCCTGTATGCGCACTGCGCTGCCACTGTCATTGGAGGTGGTTCACTGTATGCACAATGCGGTGACACTGTCACCGGAGGTGGTTCACCGTATGCACAATGTGGTGACACTGTCACTGGAGGTCCGTGTCTTGACAGTGATTGTGGTCTACGTTTGATCATATGCTGTGAATGTCACCAGAGAATCCAGCACAGAGAGTCTTGGAATTCACAGTACCCTGTGGCCATGGCTGTATAGCTCATTGAGGACTCTACTGAACAAACCCGTTATGTGTGCTATGTAGCGTCGTAAATGAAATAGCATTACTTGAGGACAAACAAGTACCGTAAATGGAGCTAAACTCTCTGGCTGAGGACAAGACACAGTCGTCATCATCCGCAACATCGTTGTCGTAGACGCTGCCGCCACCACTGCCGCCTCACCACCGCCGATGCCGCCGCTGCCGCCCTCGTAGTCATCGTCGTCGTCGTCGTCGACGTCGTCTCTGAAGTTGTCCTACCCCAGAAAACTGTTACATGTCATATACAAGAAAAGTTGTTACTGGCGTCGCGAGATGCAAGGGTAAATGTGAACATGGGGCTTCTTGTTGCTGTTGTTGTTCTGATGACATTTTTAACAACTCTGCATTTACTGGAGGGATCTTCTCCAAACTTTGGCGGATTTTTGCCTGTGGGTTTCCAAAGAGGTATGTCAAGTCTGCAGTCAGCTATGCCTCGGCATTTTCGAGCTAAGCCCCGCCAAATTTTTACGCGTGTTGGAAGCGATTTAAAACTATGAAACCTGAATTCCCAGAATATAAATGTCAAGGCAACTCTACAGCAAAGTTGTTGAATATTTTTAAAACTAATTTGACTGAGAGTTGTTGTTGACTATGGCAGAAACAGCTCTCAGTCAAATTAGTTCCAAAATATTAAACAGAATGTTTATTAAATTACGAAAATTATGAAAATAAACTGTCAAAATTGTATACTTTTACGGACTTAAATTGTGAGCCTAGATGCATTGACACGAAATAAATCTTATGATGATTTCATTACGCATAACCTAAGATAAATTTTTAAGTTGTGAAAGTAATTAGACACCAGTCCCAAATTTGACTTCGTAATTAAAAACATTATAATAATGTGTGCAGAATGAAATCATCTCATACTAAGATTTATTTCGCTTCGTTACATTGAGATACACAAAATAAACCTCTAATAGAACACAATTTAAACAATTTTATATTCACGCATTCTGACGTGAATGTGCACCTTTAACCAGCAAACCTGGTTCGTACCCCAGTTGTGGGCTATACCACAGGGCGATATATATATATATATATATATATATATATATATATATATATATATATATATATATATATATATATATATATATATATATATATATATATATATATATATACGCACGCACGCACGCACGCACGCACGCAAGCACGCACGCAGAATGGGCAATATACCACATCTAAACCGCACTCGTTTAACACCGAGTCCGGTATCATTCAAACTGGAGTCAGTTGACTGTCACCTGTCAAATCAGAACATTTCTAAAGTGGCTGTTTAAACCTCATAACCCATCCACTCACCACCACTTTCACTTAAGTCATCTTGACAAACTATTTTATTAGCATGATCACCCTATGCCGTTCATTATTGCTACTGACTCATTTATTTGACACGCATGGTTAATAATATCTTTCTGCTATAAATCATTATAAAACTGCATCATATTGCTCAGTACTATGACCTCCACCATTGCGTTACTATTGTGGCCTTTCATCCCATTTTCTGTCAAACATATCCATTACGGGGTGATGGACGTGTTTACATAAGTTACCCTGAATCTGGCCATAATTTAATCAGAGTTATAAACACATAATAATTGTGCCATAGCATTGGTCCGACAGCCCATTGGTCCGACAGTCCATTGGGCCGACAGCGCGTTCTGACAGCGCATTGGTCCGACATAATATTGTTTCGACAGCCCATTGGTCCGACAGCACACTTGTCCGACAGCCCATTGGTCCGACAGTCCATTGGGCCGACAGCGCATTCCGACAGCACATTGGTCCGACAGCACATTGGTCCGACAGCCCATTGGTCCGACAACACACTGCTCCGACAGTGCAGTAGTCCGACAGTGCGTTGGTCCGACAGCACACTGGTCTGACAGAGCAGTGGTCCGACGGCGCATGGGACTGACAGTGCATTGTTTCTTTCTACTGTATTGTATTGCTTGTTTTCTCTTACTTTTGATAACCGATAGATCGCGTGGTTTCTATTTCCTTGTTATAAGTATCAGAACCGTAACCCTTCATATAGGTCACACCCACCCACCCAACACCCATTTGGTTATATCATTCATCTGTCGACCTTATCTTATGGGTTTCCGCACATCTTTACACATATCCTTGAATGCATGCCAATTGATATTCGTCTACCCGTCGGTCCCGTGGGACGTCCCCACCTCGCCCCATGATATAGCTTTGTTATTTCTGAAAGTCCATCCAACTTTGGTGCTGCGTTATTGCATATTATCATAAAGTCTTTCTGCGTATCGGAAGTTGCTTACAATATATTTTAGTGGAGGGACATAACCTGTTGTGGCCAAATGGTCATTATGATGGCATGGTACATATTAAGCGACCACCTGTTTCTAATCACTTCTAATGCACGTGGTCACTTAAACACTTGTATGTATTAAGCACCGCTAGTCCACCCCTCCCCACCCCAACGCCACAATTCCTGGTCATTTCCTGTTCAGTTACAATTTGAATCCGAAGCAACGAAAAAATATGAGTATTTCGAAACTAATTTGACTGGGCGCCGTTTCCAACTAAAGAGTCCAAATATTTTCAAAATATTCATAATTGTTATGAAATTGAGATTTCGGAACATCGCGAAATGCTACGGAAATAAATAATACATTATACTGATGATAATTTTTTTTGTAACGATGATTATCTTGGTGACGACGGAGGGGATGATACAATTTTGGTTATACTGATGATGATATTGATGACATTGACGATTATCTTGGTTATAATGATAACGATGATGATACTAATGACGATGGCGATGATGATAATCTTATTTGTAACGATAGTGATGATGATACTGATGACGATGGTGATAATATTGGCTGTGATGATGATGATGATGATGATGCTGCTGATGATGATGATGATGATGCTGCTGATGATGATGATGATGATGATGATGATTGCACTGATGAAGCACATGTTATCAGAGTTTATTGATTGACAATTATGAATAAATTAGTGAGTTATTTACACACGCTCACACTCACGCATCGACACACGCGTCAAGCAATGTCTAGCAAGGCCTGGTTAAGGCCTAGGTAAAGCCTAGCAAAGCATAGCTAAGACCTAGATAAGGGCTACGTAAGGGTTATAAAAGCCAGACCAAGGCCTTAGGCCAGCTTAGCTAGATATTACCTAGGTCTTAGCCAGGCTTTGCCAAGCCTTACCTAGGCCTTAGCCAGGCTTTGCTAGGCCTTTCCTAGGCATTAGCCAGGCTTTGCTAAGCCTTATTTGGGCTTTACCTAGGCCTTAGCCAGGCTTTACTAGGCCTTACCTAGACCTTAGCTAGGGCGTATCCAAGCCTTGCACTACATTACATAGGCCTTAGCCATGCTTTTCCCTGCCTTATCTAGGCCGTAGCTAGGCCTTGGTCAGACTTTATTGGTCCTTACCTAGGCCGTAGCCATGCTGTGCTAGTATTACCTGGGTCGCACCTATGCTTTACCCGACCATTCCTATGCCATAACCAGGCTTTGCTAAGACTTACCAGGGCCTTACCTAGCCCTTAAGCAGGCGTTGCTAAGCGCTAACTAAGCCTTAACCAGGCTTGACTAGGCATTACTTAGCCCTTACAAAGGCCTTAATCTGGCTGTTAGCCCTTACCTAAGCCGTATCCAGGATTTCTTAGGCCTTATATAGGCCCTATCCTGGCTTTACTAAGCCTAACCTAGGCCTTAGAAGGCTTTGCTCAGCCTAACCTAGGCCTTATCCAGGCTTTGATAGACTTTACCTAGACCTTAGCCAGGCTTTGCTAGAAATTGCCTATGACTTAGCGAGACTTTGCTAGGTCTTAACTAGACCGTAGCCTGGTGTTGTTCAACCTTACCTAGGCCTTAGTCAGGCATTGCTAAGCCGGACTAAGGCCTTATCCAAGCTTTCCAAGACCATACCTAGGCCTTAAGCCGGCTTTGCTAGACCGTATCCTGAGATTACCAACTCCTTAGCCAGGCTTTGCTAAGCCTTACATAGGCATTACCTAAGCCTTAGTCAGGCTTTGCTCAGCCTTACCTAGACATTACCTAGGTCTTAGCCAGCTTAGATAGGCCGTTGCCAGACATTAAATAGGCCTTATCCAGACAGTAGCCACGCCTTATCCATACCTTAGCTAGGCCTTAGCCAGGCTCTGCTGGCTTAACATAGGCTAAGCCAGGCCTTGCTAACATTTACCTTGGTCTTACCGGGGCTTTAGACAGGCTTTGCTAAGCCCTAACTGGGCCTTAGCCAGACCTTGCCAAGCCTTACGTAGGCCTTAATCTAGTCATTAGCCAGGATTTGCTAGGCCTTGACTAGGTCTTGGCGAGGCTTTTCAAGACTTTACCTAGGCCATAGCCACAGCTTTGCTGACCCTTATCTAGGCCTTAGCCATGCTTTGATAAGCATCATATATGCCTTAGCCAAGCTTTGCAAGACCTTACATAGGCCTAGGCCAGGTTTTGGTAGACCTTACCTGGGCCTTAGCAAGGCTTTGCCAGACCTTACATAGGTCATATCCAGGCTTTGATAGACTTTACCTCGGCCATAGCTACGCTTTGCTAGAGATTGCCAAGGCCTTACCCTTGACTTTGCTAAGTCTTAGCTAGGCCTTAGCTAAGCCGTATCCAAGATTTCTTAGGCCTTACCTAGGCTCTAGCCAGGCTTTACTGAGCTTAGCTTAAGCCTTAGAAGGCTTTGCTCAGCCTAACCTAGGCTTTACCCAGGCTTTGATAGACATTACCTAGGTCTTAGCCAGGCTTTGTTAGACATTGCCTACACCGTAGCGAGACTTTGCTAGGTCTTAGATAGGCCTTATCTAGGTCGTAGCCAGCCTTTGTTGGGCCTTAACTAGGTCTTACCTAGGTTTTGCTACGTCGTACTTAGGCCTTATCCAAGCTTTGCAAGACCTTACCCACGTCTTTGTCAGGCTTTGTTAGACCATACCTAGACATTACCTTTGCTAAACTTTAACTAGGCCTTAGCCAGACTTTGCTAAGCATTACTTAGGCCTTACACAGGTATTAGCCATGCTTTGCTAGGTATTTAGAGAGCATCACAGGCAATGGTCTTCCCTATTCTTAACGTTGACCACAGCACGATTTCCTCTTATCAACGGAGAGGGCATGATATATTAACCACGCCGTAATGCTTCGTATCTGGCGATGTTGAGATACAGTGCATCAACTTGGTCTACTGACCAGCCAGAGTCCTCGTGAGTGTAGTTATCAAGCCTTGCAACACCTTGGCTTTGGTATCTTTCACAGGCACGCCACTGACGCTTGCCTTAAGGAGCGCCTGTTGGTGAGACCAGAACAGTGGGGATGTGGTCACTTTAGTCTGGAGCTCTGTCCTGCTTGAAGATGCCCTCAAGTAGATTGCCAAATTCGGCATTTGAGCTTCTTTGGCACCATTGTGAGCTTCTCAATAGCTGTCGTTGGCCAGTGTCCCTAAATGAACGTTCAGATACTATCCATGTCTTCTGGGCCAAGCCGGCTTGGGATGGGGCCAAGTCCAGTGGTACTACCAACTGCATGGCTAGTGTGATACATCCCAAAATCTTGGCATAGCTGAGGGCTGGTAAAGCCCTTAGTACTGCTCTGCTCGGATTTTCTGTTTGGAAGCTGGTGGGTGAGATTTGCCTCACTGTCATCACAGGGTGGGATTACTTTTAGCTTGTCATTATTCTACTACTAGGTTTTAAACATATCATCCAAGGTGAACGGACGGCAAATTATGGGATGCGTCTACTAATATGCATAATCAAAATATCTTGGTTGTAGAAATTGTATCAATGTACTATCCAGTAGAACCTAAGATATTGAAGCAACATTGAAATGTCCGGTAACATGAACGGATGGAGGGACAGACAGATGGACGAACGGATGAGTTTGTGCAAACAATAAAAGTCTCCTTAATCACACATTTAATGTTTCAATAATATACTCCAATTAAATCTCTGGTTATCAACAAAAAACAGGAATATACAAAGATTTAAACCTGTCCAAGAAGTGGGAATCTAAGCGATAGAGGAAATGCTAAAATATCCAGAAAGATGAACTGCCGAGCGTGCGCATGTGCAGGAAGACTGAGAAAGTATATGAGGCTTCAAAGAATCAGAATCAACCTAGGTCTAAAGATGTATCAATATGCTCCCAGTAAAACCTAAGTTATTGCAGAAAAAAAATGAAACGTTAATACATTTTGACACGTTCCGCAAGATGAACGGACGGGCTGATGAACGAAAACATTGATGGATGGCGAATTGGAGTGCCAATTAATCACACGAGTTCTAATATTATAATGAAACCATAATAACCACCTATTGCTGCTGCTGCACCGGCTACTGTTACTACTCCTGCTGCTGCTACTACTACCACTACTACTACTACTACTACTACTACTACTACTACTACTACTACTACTACTACTACTACTAATACTACTACTACTACTACTACTACTACTACTACTGCTACTACTACTACTACTACGGTAGTAATAGATCCGGTGGTAATAAAACATAATTATGTCGAGCGCTTTAGATAATATGTCGAGCGCTCGAGATAATATGTCGAGCGCTCGATATAATTATTTCGGGTGCTTGACATAATTATCTAGAGCGCTCGAGATATTAAGTCGAGCGCTCGAGATAGTATTTTTTCGCAGACATAGCCATTCAGGGCTTCCGTAGTTATATAAGAGCAAATATTCCTTTAATTGGATTGTCAGATTCATCTGTTCAACAATATGCGGGTCACATCCAACAAATTCCTAGACAAATTTATCTCGAGAGCTTGACATAATTATCTCGAGCGCTTGACATACTTATCTCGAGCGCTTGACATAATTATCTCGAGCTCTCGAGTTATTAACTCGAGCGCTCGAGATATTATATCGAGCGCTCGAGATAATTTTTTCCGCAGACATAGCGTTATAACCTTCAGGGCTTTCGTAAGAAAGTAAGTTTTTTCACGAAATTTTATATTTTTGCGTCAGACGAATGTTTTGGTAAATTTATTCACCAATAGAATTCACAAAAACATTTTTCTATTGTCCTGCAATTAGATATTCCTTGCGAGCAGTGCAAGGTTAATGGTCGAGAAAACCCCAAGCTTGGCTTAATCAGTGTCCATTTGCAGGTCAAGAGAAGACTATTTTTTAAACTTTACCACTGGAATGACTGGCTCGGTAACGGGGCCAGTCATACCAGTGGTAAATTGTCAAAAATAGCCTTCTCTAGACGTGCAAATATACATCCCTAAAGACCACCGTGGTCGGGTTGACAATTAAAGCGCTACGGTAGGGACGCAAGAGGGGCTAAAATCCGCCATTGAACTGGTTGCCTTTACTAAAAGATACGCGCCAGTCGCATGTCAAAGTGAATGGTACGTAAGCTGATATCGTCTATCATTTCAATTGTGCAGTATATTAATGACTGGATGAATCCAGTTTTAGCTATGTCCCGCCCATTTGTAGCTAAACTCCACCCACACTTCGCCCATGTTGGGATTGATCGATCCCTGAACTCCTTGATTTTCACTTTCCAGAAAACAACAGGTAAGCTGTTGAATATTTCGAAAGTAATTTGGCTGGGTCCTGCCACAGCGCCAAGTCAAATTAGTTTCAAAACATTCAACAGCAAGTTTATTAAATAGTAAAGACATATAATCTGTACAACAACACTTACTCCGTCATCAATTAAGAGTTCGTGACGAACTTAGCTACGTTATTTACGATGTAATTGATTATGAGGTCAGCCTACACGTCACGTATTTGATTATGACATCATATATTTGATTGCTAAACTGGAATCCTCCGTTGGCTCGCACTGTTAACTGATCTATGTTTTAAACCAGTTTTAACCGCTTAGCACTCATATCAGCCAAAAAGGTCTTTTACAGTGGTCTTGAGAAATGTCGATTTGCAGACCAAGAGAAGACTATTTTTGAAAATTGACCACAGGAATGACTGGCTCGATAACCCAGCCCGTCATTCCAGTGCTAAATTTTCAAAAATAGTCTTCTCTTGGTCTGCAAATCGACATTTTCTATTTGAGAAAACAGACGTTTTCTTGAACAAATTCGATGGTTAAATGGTTAATTGTAGAGTAACATCTATGGACCGGAAGAACAAGCAGAGACTGCAGACCATCGCCGCACGGTGTTGTCATAAGTTTTCGGATTGTTTCGTATGTTTAAGGATATTTCGGATCACGGCCCGTGTTGTTGAACCCTAGTGTATGGACACACCTTTTCCTTTGTTAAAATTTGAACCAAATCGAACTAGTAGTTTTCGAGATATCCACAGATCCAGAATTTGATCCGATCTGGATTTGGGTACTTTTATCTGGATCACGGCCAATTTGGATCAGTAATTTTTATCGATACATCCACGGATACACCGACCGACCGACCGACCGACCGACCGACTGGTCGGCCGGTAGGCAGGCAGGCATGCAATACACCCCCCCCCGCCCCCACGCCCCTCCCCCCAACCACACCCCAGTGCACACGCAGGCACGCACACGCGCATGCAATACCCTCTTTCCCTTACAGGGTGAGACTAAATATAGAGTTGCAGTCCAGCACCTAACATATATACCGGTACATACAGGCTAATGGATTCCCATAATTTCAGAAGTAAACAACTCTAAGGCAATGTTCTCACTAGATACGGAATCAAGAATAACGCCATACTTTAGTGTTCGGCTACGCGATTCGTGTGAAACCCCGGTAGAATGTCCTAACATTGGCTGTGTGATGTGTAGCTTGTATGTCATGATATACTGGTCTCCCTCAGTAAAGCACAATTCTCGTTCTCAGGACAGCGCATGTGAACGTTTCCTATAAATTGTCTGGATTTCTCTGAAATTTCCCTCAAGGTTAATACACAATTCCAGAGTTTATAGAATGTTTGTTTATGGTTGCTATGATTACGCGTTATATGCCATCTTAGGCACTCAATGAGATTCCAGTGTATCCTGTCAACAGTGGATTTGTCTTCCAGAAGTACCCGATCTAGAGAGAATGAAAATACACGCATTAATGAATATAAATAATCTCCAAAACATTGCTCTTTTTGCGATATATATACTAGTAGTAGTGGTAGTGGTAGTAGTAGTAGTAGTAGTAGTAGTAGTAGTAGTAGTAGTAGTGGTAGTGGTAGTGGTAGTGGTGGTGGTGGTGGTGGTGGTGGTGCTGGTGGTGCTGGTAGTAGTAGTAGTAGTAGTAGTAGTAGTAGTAGTAGTAGTAGTAGTAGTAGTAGTAGTAGTAGTAGTAGTAGTAGTAGTAGTAGTAGTAGTAGTGGTGGTGGTGGTGGTGGTGGTGGTGGTGGTGCTGGTAGTAGTAGTAGTAGTCGAAGTGAACGCACGCGTTAATTTAGCTCTGCAATTGCTGCCCGAATTTGCTAGTTTCTAGCGCGATTTTGTAGATAAATTTTATACATATATTTCGTATTAGTATTTCCTTTCAAACCTCTTGTTTAATTTGTAAATTCTTGTCTTGGTTGGAGCGCATTTTGTGTCTCCATTTTCTAAAGGCATTCCTTTTAGCTGGCGGTTTCAGCCATTTAATAGGTCTCCTCTTACTGTGGTCAATGCAATACTTTTCCCCTCGCGCCAGTGTGCTATTTCTATAGTTCGTTGGCTAGCGCGTTGTATTTAGCAAGATAGCTGAGTGAGTGGGTTTAATTCCTTTGTCATTTGTAAGCGCAAGCCTAGTACTTTGATTATATAAATCTTTATAGTCAGTTGGCTGTCCCCGGTCAACTCGAACAGACTAACAATATGTGACTGTAATATGTTAGTATGCATTAGGAAACCACTTTAATCGGTTAGGTCCCCTGTTTAAGACTATAATTTATTATGCTAGGCCTCAACGTGGCGCAGGGGTGTAAAATCGGTTAGGTGTTAGTGAACCACTTAGAAAGTGGTTCAAACTAACAAATATGCGACTGTACTGTCTATTCGTATATTTGTTGGCAGACGTCAGGGTTTCAAAAGGGGACACTATTTATTTAGTGTTTAGCTCTTGCCCCGACGTCTTGGTGTTATATTTTTGTATTATATATTGTAGTAGTATGGGTTTCCTCTTTTTATAAAACACCATGGTAACCTATAAGCGTACCCTAAGTCTTAAGATTACAACTAAGGGGTGGGGTGTCATGGCTATCGATGTGTATCATGGGTTAAAGGATGATGTTGGCGCGAGACCTGCTGCTTTGCAGGGGCTTATCAATGTTTCTAAAACTGTATGGAATGTAACAGTGTCAACTGAGGGGGTCAAGGAAAAGCTTCTAGAAGATGTTCTTATTGTAAAAGGCGTAACGTAGAGGAAATCGAGTCAGATAGGTTGCTAGTGAAGATGAAAGTTCCACTAGAAATTCCAGATGACAGAATCATGAATGAACTCAAGAAATATGGCAAAGTGCAAAAGATTGAACGGGAAACGTATCCCTTTGACAGAATGCTAGAAAACGGTGTAAGACGCATCTGGTTTGATAAAGTGGATAGCGCGTTACCAAGCAGATTGACGCTTGATGGCAGCTTTGTCCTGCCCTTATGGTATAGAGGGCAAATTAAAGAGTGCCGGATCTGCCTAAGTACTGACCATTTGGCAACAGATTGTCCCAATCGAAACAAATGTTTGCTCTGTGGTTCAGTTGACCATTTTAAATGGCGCTATCCAAAAAATCAAAACAAGCCCTCAGTATCAGGAGATAATCGCCCATTAAAGGATGCAACTGAGTCAAATGATTCTGAAGCAATCACTACGGAAGCTGTTGTTGTGGTTCATGCCACTGTAAATGACACAAACAAATAATCAGATCCTGTTAAAGTAACTGCAGTTAATGAAATTCAAGTATTAGAGGAGGATATAACCTTAAGTCAAGAAAATAATCAAAATGCAGTGGAGCCAAATGTGGCTGTAAAAGACACGCCGGAAAATGATGATCTTACAGAAGAGCCAGTTTACAATTCCTTAGAAGATGAATTAAAATTATGACAGGATAAGTTTATGACTCAGAAGACGGAAAGTTCAGTCGATTTTCCGCTAAACCCACTTGATTTAAGTCAGCTTGAAGATATGGTAAATGACGCTCCTGCCAAATGTAACTTAAGTAGCAATAAGCGTCATAAAGATGACAATAGCTCAGAATCTGAGATTGAAGTAAATGATGTGGATGATGATACAATGTCAGTTGCAGAATCAGATGTGTCCATTCAAACACAGAGTTCACAGATGAAAGATGAAATGGTAATGTACCGATCAGAAGTGGGTGAAGTGTTAGTGCCATATGTAACGGGGAGAGGCGTGAAATATCGTCTACTGCGCCATGATTCTGATGTTTCCAAATACGAATATTTGTCTGTGGTAGAACTAGGAAACATTGAATTCGCAGGAAAATTATGTAAATGGTCTAAGAAACGAGCTAAAAAAACAAATCAAGTTAATCTAATGATGGCGGTTGTAAACATCATTTTACAAATTATGAGTATCTGCACCATCAATTGCAGAGGATTAAATACCGAATTCAAGCAGTGCCACTTGCTTGAAGAATTAGCAAATGAGAGAGTTGATATTCCTTTTCTACACGAGACCAAAATTCAAAAAGTTTAAATTTGATGTGCCTTTATGCGCCAATCTCTCATCAATTGCGTCGTGAATTTCTAAATGATGTTTCCACAATAATTCAAGACAGAACGCCTGAAAACCTAATTATGGGCAGTGACTTTAATTGCATATTAGATGAAGTTAAAGACAGAAACGCTAGGTCTAATTTTAAGGACACATCTCATAATATTTTGAAACACATCTGTGAACATAAAAGCTTGTTAGACACTTACCGGATTGAAAATCCAGAGGGCAGGGACTTTACTTGGTTTTAAATCGATGGAAAGCATCCAGACTGGACAGGATCTATGTAGAACGATCATTGAAAGGTTACATGTGTAAAACTAACATAAAACCAGTAACTTTCTCTGATCACAATATGTTTTCCATCACATTAGACAATGCTGACTGGATCAAACGAGGAGATGGATTTTGGAAACTCAATGTAGCGTTGTTACGAGATAGTTGCTATCGCAAAAATGTAGAAAGTTGTTGGAGGCATTGGGATGAAAAGAGAAGTTTGTATGAATGTATAACAGACTGGTGGGAGGATGTTAAATCCGACCTGAAACATATTTCAAGGCAGTATTCCATCAGGAAAGCACGAGAAATGCGAAAGCGTAAAAAGGCGCTTCAGCGGTCGGTGTGTAAAATTAATAAGAAAATTAATGATGGAGAATATAATTATTACGAACTATTAGTTAAATTAAAAGGTAGACTAAATGAAATAGAGCAATATCAGTTCGACGGTGCCAAGATAAGGTCAAGAGCACAAATGCACACCGAGGGTGAAAAGCCTACACGTTACTTTTGTAACTTGGAAAAAGCAAGAGCTATAGAGAAATTAATGGGCTCACTGAAGACTAATGATGGTGTATCAGTGTCCTCAAATGCAGAGATGATGGAAACGCAAAGACTTCCAGATGCATGTCGCGAAAGTTGTGACCAATCACTAACAATTGATGATTTGACAAAATCCCTCAAAGGTATGAAGTTAGAAACGTCTCCTGGTTGCGACGGACTTCCAGTCGAATTTTATCAAACATTCTGGCACATATTTGGTTCAGTATTAGAAGAAATAGCAGCTAGCATTTTTAAGCAAGGGCATCTCCCTCCATCGATGGCACAAGCATATGTTCGGCTTATATACAAGAGGGGTGACAGAAATAAAATACAGAATTATAGACCAATCTCGCTACTCTGTGTAGACTATAAGATTATTACTCGGGCACTAACATTAAAACTTGGCGCAGTCCTAGGCGAAGTAATTGATGATGATCAAACGTGCTCTGTACCAGGAAGAACGATATTAAACAACACATTGCTTATGCGAGACCTTATTCAATTAGTTGAACAGGATTGCATCACAGCAGCAATAATAGCACTTGATAACGGGAAGGCATTTGACAGACTTGAATGGGATTTCTTGTTTAAGTCTTTAGACCATATAGGCTTTGGTTCCAGATTTATTAAATGGGTCAATATTTTACATACTGATATAACAAGTTGCTATTTCGTAAATAATCATCTATCTGAACCTGTAGTTTTGGAACGAGGTGTCAGACAGGGTTGCTCATTGTCTCCGCTTCTATTCGTCATAGCTATGGAATCGTTGGGGACCACATTGAGGCAACGTAATTATTATCAAGGAATATGTATACGTGGCGTAGAAAGGCCACTAAAGGTGTCTCAATATGCAGCTGATGCGACTGTGTTTGCAGGTAAAAATTCAGATTTTAGAATTTTAAATGGAGTATTACCAGATTTTCAAAAGGCATCAGGGCTTAAAGTATAAAGAATAAAGATTTTGGGTATTTACTTTAGTAGAGAACAGGATGTAATAATAAACTGGGAAGAAAGGCTATCCAAGCTAAAGTGTGCATTAGTAAATTGGAAACGACGTCGCCTAGCTGTATTTGGCAGGACATTTGTCCTCAATAATTTAATTTTATCTGGACTGTGGTATACCGCTTCTGTAGTTCATATGCCCAAATCAGTAGAGTCAAAGATCAACACATTACTTTTGTCCTTCTTATGGGAGGACAAAGCCCATTTAGTATCGCAGTCAATCCTCACCAATGTAAAGCATGATGGAGGCCTGGATTTGGTTAATGTTTTAGCAAAGTGTGCTTCGCTAAAACTGAAATTCTTGAATAAGTTACTCACTTCAAACTCATCTTGGTCAAGTGTTGCAAGGACACTTCTACAAAGGTACGTAGATCCATTTCCAGTAGAATGTTTATTTTTGTGCAGTAAACTGCCACCTATCCATCAGAAGATACCAAACGTATATAATGAACAGCTCGAAGCTTTAAAGATATTTACACGATCAATGCCACAACCCAGTTGTTGGGAAGATGCCTTAGAGCAACATCTTTTGGGCAACGGGTTGATTCGTGATAATGATGCTATATTATATTTGCCCTCTATGGCCAAAAATGGCATTCAATATTTACGTGATTAAGTTAATCCAAAATCTCGCAAATGGATTGCGATGCAGGATGTAGCAAGAGCTCCATCAATGAGACATATTGATGCCCAACGCTTATTTCTTAGAATAAAGAATGCAATACCTGGTGAATGGTTCAAATTGCCGAAAGCACGTGGCAACAGAGATATGTAGCAACCAACATTAGTATTTATGTCAGAGCATATAAAATACAACATGGCATCTAGAGCCTGGTATGGAGTGCTAATGCAAAGTTGGAGACAGACTCCTATTGCAGTTAGGCATTGTAACACTTTAGGATGCAAGCCAAAGAACTGGAAAAATGCGTGGGAAACAATACATCTACCTTGTCTACCCTGCAAATGCACGGGACCTGGCATGGCGATTACTCCATCGAAGGCTATGGGTCGGCCATCTGACTTATATGTGCAAAATAACAAGTACAGACCGGTGTTTATTATGTAATACTGAGGAGGAAACAATAGACCATCTGTTTACATAGTGTTGTATAGCTACAGGCTTTTGGGTATATATCAATATGCTCCTTGCTAAATTTGGAACCAAATATGTGAAATTAATGACTGAAACAATTATGTTCAAAGATTGCTCAACTATCGGACGAATCATTAATAGCAAGGAGAAAGAATTGTTAGTAACCCTGTTATCTGTAGGAGTGTGGGCCATTTAGAAGCATTGGTGTTCAGAGGTCAGAGATAAGACAGAAAACAACCACCAAAGAGCCATACAAGCTATATTTCGATCATTGTTGATAAACTGCATTCATTGTGAATTTTACAGGCTAGTGGAACATGGAAAAGAAAGTAGATTTAAAGATATATGGGGAAAAACTGGCCTAGTATCAATTGAACATGGATATCTAAAAATAGCAGAAGCAGAACTTGTATAACCTAGCACACTCGCTGCTTGTTGTATATTGATATTTGGTATTTTATTTTATTTAATTGACTTTATTTTAAAATTTTAATGTCTTAGATGATAATTTTGACGAATAACCTAACCTTGGGAATCGGTATATTTAAATATCAAATGAGCATCGTGTCAATATTCTGGAGGTGATCTGACTTTCGAGTTCATTAGGTTAACAGAGTATGACATCTTACATATTTAATAATAATAATAATAATAATAATAATAAGTGAATTTATAACGCGCCAAACTCCACGCAAGCATGCTCGTAGCGCAAGACAATGAAATGATAATATAAACATTAATTTAAATTCTGGTACGCTTGTTTAAAGAGATGAGTTTTAAGATTTGATTTGAATGTTGTAAGATTTTTTGACAATTTTAGATGAATAGGGAGGTTGTTCCATTCAGTGGCGGCCGAGAAAGAAAATGTTCTAAAGCCGTATGAATTCATTTTGTATTTTGGGATTTTGAGCATTTGCTTGTTTAGGGATCTAAGTGACCGGGTTGGTTGGTATGGCTCGACTAATGCAGAAAGGTATGTAGGTGCAGTTCCTGAGACACACTGGTAAGCTAGACAGAGGATTTTAAATTGGATACGTTGAGCAATTGGCAACCAGTGAAGCTTATGGAGAATCGGAGTGATGTGTGCATCTTTTGCCTGGCGTGAGATTATTCGTGCTGCTGTATTCTGAATAGTTTGGAGCTACTATTAGCATCCTGTTGTAAATGTTTACTGTAGGTGTATTTGTTTCAGGGTAATTTGCAAAATCTTACAATGAAGTAAATTTAGAATGTGAACCCAAAGTGCCATCTAGGAAGTCATAGTTTGTATACTTTTGCTTTGTGCATTATATTATATAAAGGCTACTACGTCCACTGGGCATTTAAGAATCGACTAACTGGCGTCAATGAGTGACTTTTTGTTACTTATTGATGAGTCACCTCGCCACTTGTTGGCGAGTTGCACTCGCCATTTGGCCCTACTACTATACGGTATGCTACGTTAAACTACATATGATTTACTCAGCCTGCCTGTCATGAATGGGTTCAATGGCGTCAATGAGTAGCAGTAGCTTACTGCTAATTATTGATGAGTTGCTTTACCACGTGTTGGTTAGCTGTGCTCGCCATTTGGGCCTACTACTACATGGTGTGCAAATAGTAATGGCTTTGTTGAATTATGTTATGTTCTCAGCTCTTTATTAATTATGTGTTCTATGTAGTTATGCCACGGTTGTGGTATATGATAATAGAATATTTTAGCTTGCACTGTTTTGATATGTTAGGTTTGTATTGTTATTCTAGTAAGAAAGCCTGCTATTTCAGCCGATTTTTATGGGGTTTGCAAGCCTTTTTAAAGGAGTTTCTCCATGAAGTGTATCCGACTGCGTCAGCATCGGATTTTAAAAAAAGAAAAGAAAAGTAGTAGTAGTAGTAGTGGTGGTGGAGGTGGTGCTGGTGGTGTTAGTAGTAGTAATAGTAGTAGTAGTAGTAGTAGTAGTAGTAGTAGTAGTAGTAGTAGTAGTAGTAGTAGTAGTAGTAGTAGTAGTAGTAGTAGTACTAGTAGTAGTCATAGTAGTAGTAGTAGTAGTAGTAGTAGTAGTAGTAGTAGTAGTAGTAGTAGTAGTAGTAGTAGTAGTAGTAGTAGTAGTAGTAGTAGTAGTAGTAGTAAACGCCCGCATTTATTTAGCTCTGCAATTGCTGCCAGAATTTGCTAGTTTCTAGCACGATTTTGTAGAAAAATTTTATACATATATTTCGTATTAGTATTTCCTTTCAAACCTCTTGTTTAATTTGTAAATTCTTGTCTTGATTGGAGCGGAATTTGTGTCTCCATTTTCTAAAGGCACTCCTCTTAGCTGGCGGTTTCCGCCATTTAATAGGTCGTCTCTTACTGTAGTCAATGCAATACATTTCTACCCGCGTCAATATTCTATTTCTATAGTTCGTTGGCTAGCTCATTACATTTGGCAAGATCGCTTGAGTGAGTAGATTTAATTCCTTTGTCATTTGTAAGCGCAAGCCTAGTTCTTTGATCATATAAATCTTTATAGTCAGTTGGCTGTTCTCGGTCAACTCGAACAGTCTTACTGTCCTATCTATTCATATATTTGTTAGTATACTTTAGGAAACCACCTTAATCGGTTAGGTGTTAGTGAACCACTTAATAAGTGGTTCAAACTAACAAATATACGACTGTACTAGCTGTCCGTATATTTGTTGCTAGACCTCAGGGTTTCAAAAGGGGCCACTATTTATTTAGTGTTTAGCTCTTTCCCTGACGTCTTGGTATTATATATTTGTATTATTCCCCATTATATATTGTAGTAGTATGGTGTTCTTCTTTTTTTTTTAAACACCATCTTAATCTCGTATAAGCGTACCCTGAGTCTTAAAATCACGACAAAGGCTTGGGGTGTTTCGGCAATTGGGGTGTATCATGGGTTGAAGGACGTAGTTGGGGCAGACCCACATGTCTTTCAAGGCCTCATTAACGTTTCCAAATCTGTATGGAATGTCACTGTGGTTAATGAAAGTGTGAAGGAAAGGTTGCTCGACGAGGTCCTTGTCGTGAAGGGCGAGGTGTGTAATGCGGAGGAAATAGATTCTGATCGTCTATTAGTTAAGATGAAGGTTCCGTTAGAGATCCCAGATGAACGGGTTATCAATGACTCGATCAAGTATGGCAAAGTAGAAAAAGTCGAACACGAAATCTATCCATTTGATCGAACCTTAGAAAATGGTATCTGAAGAATTTGGTTGGAAAAGGTAGTACAACCTCTTCCAACTAAGGTTACGATAGATGGTCGATTTATCTTGCCATTATGGTACATGGGGCAAATCAAAGAGTGTAGAATCTGCTTAAGCACAGAACATCTTGCAACAGATTGCCCTAACAAAAACAAATGTCTAGTTTGTGGGTCATCTGATCATTTTAAGTGGCAATGCCCGCAGAACAAATCTGTCAAAAAGGGTGCTGATAACAGTGCAGGGAGAGTTGTTTCTAAAGAAAATGCCATAGAACCGGCCGGTAGTTGCTGAAATTGTAGCTGAAGTCCATGTTAATGAGAAGCATGGTGAAAAAACTAAGAATCCAATCGGTGTAGTTGCAGGCGGTGAAATAGAGGTTCTAGTTGAAGGGCTAAGTCTTACTCCAGTAACGAGTCAATCCAAGTCTGATGTCAGAGAGGTTAATTCCACACAAGTTGAAGATGATGATCATTACCCTCTGGAAGAAATTTTAATTTAGGACAAGTAAAATTCAGGTCGCAAGAAACTGAAACTAAATCTGATTTTCCACCGAGTACACTCAATCTAGACAATTTAAATAATATAGAAAAAGTAATTGGTGTTTCGGATCGATTGAGTGGAACAAGCGACAGAAAGATGGAGACAGTTCTGAATCAGAAATAGAGGAAAGTTATACAGAAGGCGATAATATGTCAGTGGCTGAATCCGATATATCCATTCAAACACAGAGTTCTAAATCACCCGATGAAATGGTCATGTACAGGTCAGAGGCAGGAGAGGTGTTAGTTCCATATGTGACTGCAAAAGGGGTTAAATATAGGCATCTGCGTAATGATTCAGATATATTAAAATATAAACATTTGGAAAAAGTTGAACTAAGTAGTACAGAGTTTGAGAGTAAAATAGGTAAATGGTCTAAGAGAGGGTCGAAAAAAACAAAATCTAGTTAGCGTAATAATGGCGGTTGTACACATCACTTTATTACTTTCTATGCTAATTTGTACACTCAATTATAGAGGCTTAAATAGTGACATAAAGCAGCGTCACTTACTAGAGACTCTAAAAAATGAACAGATTGACATTGCTTTGATACAGGAAACAAAGATTCAGAAGTCAGAATTATACGATAATTTAGAAAAGATTTCTGGATCCAGAATATTCTATTCATTATCTCAAGATAATAGTGCTGGCATAGAAATTCTTATACTCCCTCGTTGTTCAGCCTATGTAAATATAATCTCTTCAGTATCAGATGCAAATGTTCGCTGGGTGAGAGTCACAATAGATATACAACAAACACGTTATATATGCACCTGCATCTCATCAACTATGTCGTAATTTTTTTAATGAGATGTCTACAACAGCACATGATAACATCACTGAGAACTTAGTAATGGGTGGTGACTTTAACTGTGTCATAGATAACGAAAACTTCAACTTATACTGATACATCACATAGACTCTTAGAACAAATATGTGATAATGAAAATTTAGTTGACACCTATAAAATATCAAAACATCACGGTAAAGATTTTACATGTTTTTCGGCAGATGGTAAAGTTGTTTCAAGGATCGACAGAATTTATGTGAATAGTTTGTTGACAGGGTACATGAGAGATGGTAATATTAAGCCAGTTGCATTCTCAGATCACAACATGGTTTGTGTAACCGTTGTCAATGCTGACTGGGTAACAAAGGGGGTTAGGTTTTGGAAATTAAACATAACACTGTTGGGAGAAGAATTTTATAAGAATAATATAGAGAGTTGTTGACGGCATTGGATTAATAGGAAAGCATCATATAAGAGCACATTGCAATGGTGGGAGGATGTAAAACTGGATTTAAAGTATGTTTCCCGACAGTATACTATTAGAAAAGCACGGGAAATACGCAAACGCAAGAAAACACTTCATCGATCACTGATGAAAATTAATGCTAAATTTAACAATGGTGAAGATAATTATTATGAATTACTGGTTAAAATTAAAAGTAAAATAAGAGATATAGAACAATATGAGTTTGAGGGTGCGAAAGTTAGAGCAAGAGACCAGATGCATGCAGAAGGGGAAAAGCCAACCCGATATTTTTGCACATTAGAAAAAGCACAGGCAATAGATAAGGTGATGTACTCATTAAACATGCCGGGTGGTTCAACCGTCTTTAGCAACAATGAAACGAGTACTAGTGTATGCAATTACGTTTGAGTCATTGTACAAGTCAGAGGGAATTGATGAAGATGTAAAATTGGATTTGCTAGCAAATATAGACAAAAAAGTGTCAGGCACAGGCAGTGAAATCTGTGATCAACCCTTAACACTAGAAGATTTAACTAAATCCCTTAAATGTATGAAACTAGAAAAATCACTGGGGTGTAATGGCCTTCCAGTTGAATTTTGCCAAACCTTTTGGCACCTTGTAGGTCCAATAATGGAAGAGTTAGCCACTGGAATTTTTTAGAAAGGCCATTTACCACCAACTATGGCTAGGGCATACATACGGCTAATATATAAACGAGATGACAGACGTCTAATTCAGAATTACAGACCAATTTCTCTATTATGTGTAGACTACAAAATAATATCCAAAGCACTAGCATTGAAACTTGGTAGTGTTTTAGGAGAAATTATTGGAACAGAGAAGACATGTGCTGTACCTAGGAGGACGATTTTAACCAATACCATGTTAATAAGAGACCTTATACTATTGGTTGAGAAGGATAGCATTCCTTCAGCTGTGATTGCCTTGGACAATGAAAAGGCATTTGACCGTGTGGAATGGGATTTTCTTTTTAATTCTTTGCAATCGTTTGGGTTAGGCACAAACTTTATTAAATGGGTTAAGATTTTATATACGGATATCAGGAGTAGCTATTTAGTGAACAATCAATTATCCAGAGAAATTGTCTTGGAACATGGTGTTAGACAGGGGTGTTCCCTATCGCCATTATTATTTGTTATTGTGATGGAATCCCTTGGCATAGCATTGAGGCAAAATAATAACTTTCAAGGCATATGTATTCGTGGCATAGAAAGGCCACTTAAGCCGTCACAATATGCTGACGACACAACTGTGTTTGCTAGTTCAAACAATGATTTTACAATTTGAAACCATGTACTAGAAAAGTTCCAAAATGCGTCTGGTTTGAAAATCAATAAAGGAAAATCCAAAGGATTATTTTTACGGAAATGGAAAGAGCGGAATGACCAGCCATTTGAAATCAATTGGTCTAATGATACCATTAAGATTTTAGGCATCTATTTTAGCAGGAAACCGAATGCAACACAAAATTGGGATGAACGCGTATCTAAGCTTAAGAGAATATTAACAAATTGGAAGCACCGTCGTCTTTCAATTTTTGGTAGAGTATTTGTTGTCAACAACTTGATATTATCTGGGCTATGGTATACAGCATCTGTTGTACACATGGCAAAACATGGAGAAAAGGAGGTTAACGAGTTGTCATTCATATGGGAAGAAAAGAGTTATTTAGTTTCCCATCATGTTCTCAATAATGCTAAGTTAGAAGGAGGACGTGATTTAATTGGTATTAAAGTGAAATGTGTTTCTTTAAGGCTAAAATTTTTGAATGATCTTATTACATCAGATGCGACGTGGGCATGTGTTTCACGAGCTCTTGTGGAGAGAATTGTAGAACCCTTTCTGACGGAGTGTGTTTTTACCTCAAAGAAGCCACCTCCGAATAGCCAATTGATACCAGATGTGTTTAAAGATCAGGTTAAGGAGTTAGAAATATTTGATAGATGCATGCCTCTACCTACGTGCTGGAAGGAAGTACTAGAACAGCAATTGCGGGGCAATAGTAATATATGTTATAACAATGCAGTACTTTATCGACTGTCCTTTGCAAAAAATAGCATTCAACGTTTGTCTGATATGATACACCCCCAAACATGTATATGGATTTCAATGCAAGAAGTAGCACATATGAGGCATATATATGTCCATCGGTTACTAAATAAAATAAAACATGCTGTACCAATTGAATGGTTTCGTCTGCCAAATTTAAATCATAATAGTTTGACTCCGCAACCTGCACTAGTTCTTGATGATGAGATGTTAAAATACGAAATGAGATCCAAGGAATGGTGCCACGTTATGAGACGAAAAGAAGTAACACCTCCCATAGCAATTAAGAGATGGGATGACTCAAGCTATAAACCATCCAGTTGGAAAAATGTATGGAAAATCTTACATTTTCCATACATACCAAATATGGCCCATGATTTATTGTGGCGATTACTACATCGACGGCTATGGATGGGACACTTGACATAAAAGTGCAATATAATGACTTCTGAGAGGTGTTACTTATGTCAAACAAACGAGGAAACAATCGAGCATTTATTTGCGGAATGTCCAATATCGTCACAATTTTGGAAGTATATCAGCCAAATCTTGGCCCAATTTGGAGCGAAGCCCATTGTTCTAGAAACACATGTAGTCTTATTTAGAGAATTTGGATCAAGCGGTGTAAATATCGAAAAGTCTGATAAGACTATTTTAATAACAATGATAACCATAGGTGTTTGGGCCATTTGGAAGCATCGGTGTGCGCAGACGAAAAATCCATCTATGGACAATCACAATAGAGCAATAAAGGCAATATTTTGTCCATTGCTGCTGAATCATATTCCTTGCGAATATTTTAGATTAAAACAGCACGGTAAAGAAAAAGTTTTCAAAGACATATGGTGCAAAACAAACATAGTTTCAATAAAGTTGGGAACTGTAAAAATAAATGAGCCTGCACTAGAGTAAATCATTCAATTACTACAACTGTTGTATCTGTGTCTTTTAATTAATCTGATTTGTAATTCATTTTAGTTTGCATTTTGATATTGTTATGTTTAATACTTTTTGTTAACAAATAAACAGACTGGGGTAATTTAATAATCAATCGATAAAGTAAGTTGCCATTGAATTATAAAATAGTAAAATTAATTTTAGAAACTTGCACAGAGTTATATAGCGTTATTTGTTCCTGGGTAATTTACAAAACCTTGCAATAAAGTAAATCGGAAATGTAAATAAGACTGCCATCTATGTTTCTGTGATTTTCCTGCCGACTATATGTGTTATACTACCCAAATGCTACTACGCTCGCTGATCTTTATAGAATCAGCCCACCGGCGTCAATGATTGACTTTTTTGTCATTGATTGTCAAGTCACTTTTCAGTTGTTGGACAGTTGTACTCGCCACATGGGCCTACTACCATACCTGGATTGAATAGTAATGCCTTTGTTAAGTTTTGTTTTGCTATCAGATCTTTATCAGCTTGTTTTGTATCTATACCGTTTAAGCGGTATGTATTTATAGATTGTACTAATGTTCGTTAGTTAGATATGTTATTTATTTGTTGTTTTGGTGTAATATTTATCAGGCTTACTAGTTCGCCTGTTTTTCTGGGGGTTTGCAAGCCTTTTTAAAGGAGTTCCTCCGTGAAGTTTATCCGACTGCGTTAGCGTCGGATTTTCAAATAAAAAAGTAGTGGTAGTAGTAGTAGTAGTAGTAGTAGTAGTAGTAGTAGTAGTAGTAGTAGTAGTAGTAGTAGTGGTGGTGGTGGTGGTGGTGGTGGTGGTGTTGGTGATGGAGGAGGTGGCGGCAGCGGCGGCGGCGGCGGCGGCGGCGGTAGTAGCAGTAGTAGTAGTAGTAGTAGTAGTAGTAGTAGTAGTAGTAGTAGTAGTAGTAGTAGTAGTAGTAGTAGTAGTAGTAGTAGTAGTCTTTCACTCCATGATCATTAATATATTGAGCATTACATCATCGTAGCATTGATGCCAGACGAGGCTTATACCTGCCATACACATGAGTTGGTATAACCATTGCTCTGAAACTCGCTTTTATTCCTACACAGGTGGTACTCGAATAATCATTGGCAGAGTCACCAATATTTGCCGCCTGGTTCTCTTCGTGTAGCTTACTCAGCTGCCAAGTCCTAGATTACATTGATCACATTCACCTGCTGTTTCCATACCTGTGAACATTATACAGACTGCTTTGAGCAAAGCTGTCTCCTCATCCAGCAATCCAAGTTGGTTTAACTTTCCTGAAAACATAAACGTCACCCGCATGTACTGTTCATCTATCGCATTGCGTATGTACTCAAGTGTGTACAAGCAACCATTATGGCTTGCCCCAATGCCTAGCTCAGCGTTCATACACCTAGCACCACACAGCCACAGGTAGTCAAATGACGAGGCTGAATAATAGTAATAAAAATAATAATAATAATAATAATAATAATAATAATAATAATAATAATAATAATAAATATAGCCGCAAGCGGCGTTCTCCCGTGTGTGGGGGGGGGGCAAGCAACTAGCATCCCGGTCGCTAAGACGATAACCTTATCTGAGCCAGCTCTTATAGGTGGCTTAGAGCCTAAATAGCCTCTTAGATTTGATCAAGTTGGATTAATGCTGTCAGTTTTATGGAATTATGTGAGAAGGTTACAGTAGGAATTGTCTTTATCCGACCAGTCTACCCATCATTGAATGTGGATTTAAAAAACAAACAATTGTGTGTTAACAACGGCAGTGAAAATAATATAAATGAAATCGTCCCAGTTCTTCTTGAGAATAAGACAATTCAATTCTCCAATTGCTTTAGTATTGGCAATTTTGGTGGGAAAACGATCCAAGATGGCCGCCAAACCGACAGTATTGAAGATGGCAAATTTGGAATCAGAAGACCCAAAAACCTAGGTAAAACCAATATCGGCTTCAAATTTCAACAAATTAAAATATTCAAAATGGCCGCCAATCATGCTGAATTTTGATTGGTCGATGGCGGCCATGGTTTCTGACATATCAATTTCTCTTGAACAAACTGAAATGCCCATCAGTCCCTAATCATACCAGCCAAATTTCGGCCCGATCCATTCAGCGGTTCTGGAGAAGAAATCGTTTTCACGAAAACTAGGTCATTCAAGATGGCCACCCAAGTTTTCGGCCAATCAAATTTCCTTGAATATACTTGGTTCAGCCGATGTCCTAGATGATATTTCATGAGTTTTGAATCAATCCGCCAAGTGGTTTCGGAGGAGAAGATTTTTTAAACGTTTCCCGAAATACTACAAAATCCAACATGGCCGCCGGCCTAATAGGCCGACCAGCGTTGTTTGAACAAAATCAGATCTCTATTACCTAACGATGCTTCCTGCAAAATATAATTGAAATCCACCCAGTAGTTTCCGAGGAGAAGGCATTTTAAATTTCAAATTGCTTTACTATGGGGAATTTGGCGGGAAACGAATCCAAGATGGCACCCAAACCGTCGATCGAACAAATTCGAAAATGCTAGATTTTAATTTCTCGACCCCCAAAACCTATGTATGACCAATTTGGGCTTAAAATTCCGTCAAATCAAAAATTTAATATTTCCGCCAGACGGCTTGATTCTGATGGGTCCATACGCAAACGTGTTTTTCGAGCTATCGACTTCTCTTGAACAAACTTTATAGCGAGCTACTCTCCGTTGCTTCTGACCCAATTTTAGCTCATTCCGTTCTGTGGTTCTGGGGAAGAAGATTTTGTAAAATGCGGGGAAATTTTCCGGAAAACTAAGATGACTGCCAACCTTCCTAGAAAATCATATCCATTCACACGTAAAAAGTGTGCTTGAATAAGGCCCTCTTGCCATGCAAAGCTTGAAGTTCATCGGCATTTTTGTCTTTGCACTATTCGCGAACAAAATAGCACGGAATAATAAAAATAAAAATAAAAATAAACAGAATGAAAACAATAGGTTGCCAAGCACCAGCTTGCCCCCCCCCCCCCCCTAATAATAATAATAATGATGATGATGACTAGCACTGAAAAGAATATCTGTTACTGATTTGTGATATAATCCATGAACTATTTTGTATGTTTCAATGGCGTCCCCTCGCTTACGTATGTACGTCAATGTTGGGAGGTTGTGTTTCATCAGCTGTTTGGCTAGCTCAATTCTCTAAGTGATGGCATACCTTTCGTTGCTCCTCTCTCTACTTCTTCCAACCTCTGTATGCCCCCTTTCCTAAATGGACACCATATACTTCCCGTATATTCAATCTGACTTCTTAATTAATCGTTATCAAGTAGATTCAAGCTCTTCCCGTACGGATAATTACATGTCCTACGAATGCTAGCAACAATGCACAGAGTGTTATTCACGTTAGCTTGAATGCGGGCTTTAAAACTTAGGTGTTGATCGATTGTTACACCTATATCCTTCTCACGTGTAGCTGTCCATAACTCCACCACATGTCCTTCACGGTGGTACAGGTTATATCGTGTTCCATCATTAGCTTCTCTTTCATGTATCTCGAGGACTTTGCACTTCTGGTTTCCCAGGAAACGTTGGTGTCGTTAGCATATAAGTATGCAACAGACCTAACACAGGCTTGCAAGTCCTTTATGAACAAGAGGAACAATTTTGACCTAATGCTACTGCCTTGAGTTACTCAGCGTTTTTATATTGCGCCATTTGGAGTACCTAGCATTGGGGCATATCCTCTGTTTCTGACCATTTAAGAACTATGTAACTCAAAGCCCAATCTTTTCACTCAGGCCAAAACTCTTCATCGGTGCTTTCACTCTCATGTGTGTGACCGTGCCAACGGCTTTCATGAAGTCCGTGTATATCATACCAATTTTCCCTCACATATCTAATATCTTGGTCCACGCATCCAGCACTTTATCAGCTGTAGGTTAGTTGATTGTCGACTCAGAAAATCAAATGGTTGATCGCTCAAAAGGCCATTGTTCTCTACGTGGTCCGCCATTCTATGTTGAATAAGCATTTCAAATACTTTGGCAACCACACTAGTCAACTGATGGAATGATGGTTACAAGGATAAGTCTTCTTTCCCTTTTATACATGGGTGTGATGTTATGGATCCTCCATTCCCCTGAGACAGTGGCAGGCCCGAATGGTGTATTGAGGATAGCAGAAAGTGGTACTGTCACTTGTTTCAAATACGACTTTTGGATGTACCTCATAAAGCCCTTGTGATACCAATAGTGGATAGTAATATGTGTACTGCAGATGGGTCGAAGTAGATATCAGAGCTTCCAATGATCTTCCCCTCCTTGAATTTTGGGGCCTTTGGTGAAGACACTCGTAAAGAAATCTTCAAGCATGCCAGCTTTCTCTCTATTGGGCTTGGGTGTAAATTGCTTCCACTCCTTACATGGAGTTAGTCTATTTCCAAAATGTTTTTGCATGAGTCATGTTCTTTGTCCCTATTTCCTTTCCTCACTGACTGGTTCACCTTTTTTTATAGGCATAGTATATTGCTGTCCAATTACATCTGTTAGTTTTGATATCCCTCCAGGTCTGCTCTGAGATGGGTGCAAAGACTTTTCCTGCTTTGACAGAACGTGGTTTACATCTCGATATACACCGATCTATGGCCTCCCTCAAAACAAGTTCCTGTCATATTAGTTTCGACTTTTCCTACATTGTTATCTTGAAAATGAGATTTTAGGAATTCAGGATTTAAATTGTTCATAGCAGCACCTGCTCACATGGACATTACTTTCTCTTGGTTTGTGAATAATCTGAGAGAAAGGGCATTGGCACAACAAAAAACAGAAATACCTCGGACAGACATCTTTTATTACCTTACCTTTGATAATATTGGCCTGATCTGACAAGGAGAGTTTCCTGAATCCAGGAATTGTTTTGGAAAATTGCACTTGTTTTTCGATTCCATGCTGAAACATTGACAGAGTGCCATTGAGTATCTTGTTCCTGTTATCAATATCGAGTCCAGTAGCAGCGTAGAACTCATTATACTCGGATTCAGATAACGGGTTGCGTTCACCAATTGCTGAGTGGCAACTCCAATACCACACCTGTAAGTGTAGAAAAATACCGACTTCAATGGAGAAAGGTGATGTGTGGTACAAATAAACACAACATTCAAGATAACATAAGTGCATTACCATTCAATTGTATGTGTTTCTCATGACATCAGTGGATGTAATATAGTATATGCTCTAGAAGACAAACACACCAATGATATCAAAAAGATAAGTACAGAACTAATCCACTGTGGCTGAGTAAAATGCTGAATTTAAGCATAAAACCTGCCATCGAGACCATTTCACCTCAACAATTATGGATAGGCGACCACCGCCGTATCAGACCGCATCTCTAAAAGAACCACAATGCTCTGGTTCTAAAAGTCATATATGATAAAAGACACTTATATTAAGAGAGCACACATCGATGATGACTATAAGTGGGTGCGACCCATGTTTACATGCAGAATCAGGGTTTTTTCATTTTGTATATTATATGCCCTAATTAATCTGAACATTTTCCTTTCCGAACGCAAGGCTGTATACTTATCATTCTAGCATTAATGTCACGTGTTACATTAGCCTCAAATCAAAAGTGTAGTGAGATATAGATTGAATAAATAGGCAGAAATAAGAAAGGAAGATAAATTGTTGAATTGGTCAAATTACAATACAGCTCAGAAATAAAAAGACCACGATTCCAATGCAATGTTAAGTGTACTGTGGAATGGTTTGAGGATAATTGCATTGGTTATGCAATTCACCTTTCCAGAGTATCCATCCATCATCTGTCCTCGTATGACGTCATTATCAGCTCAGCGCGTGTATGATGACGTCATACTCTTTACGTCACAAAGGATTCCATATAGACCGTCATCAAATCTCAAACAGTCCGACACGTTGTATGAATTGTATGTATTTGTAATTTGTAATTTTGTTCAAAATATTCAACAGCTTACCTGTATAGTTTTCTTGAAATCGATAGTCAGGTAGTTCGGAGACAGATCGATCCCAACACGAGCGAGGTGTGGGTGGAGCTTAGCTAGAGATGGGCGGGGCATAGCTAAAAATAGAACGGTCCATTAACAAATTAAGTCCAGAGAGAATAAGAGAATTTCTTAAATTGTGTTAAGAATTATATTTAAAAGCCGGCTATGCACATGGTAATATGTTGCGAAACATGTTGCATGAGTGTCTGTTGAAATGTTTCATGTTGCGGATAATGCGCAACAAGTTTCAAGAAAGAGGACCTGTTCTATGTCCAACATGTGTTTGGTTCCATACCTGGGTGTGGACCAATAGGAGTGCAGGGATTTTGTTGGGGAAAAGTGCTGCTAGGTCATACTAGGAATTATGGAGCCCCAACCATGAATTTATATTTTACGCAGGGGAAACTAACGGAATCCTTCTGGATCCTTTAACTCAATAATCATGTTACTATATGATCCCTGTTTCTTCCTATTCAGTAGTCTCTTTCTTGTCCAGACGCTCCTGTTGTGACGTCTACTCTGTCGTCGCGTGATGATAGCCGAAATGGACCTTTCCATTTTTAACTATACCCTGCCCATCTTTAGCTAAGCTCCACCCACACCTCGCTCGTGTTGGGATCGATCGATCCCTGAACTTCCTGACTATCAACTTCCAGAAAACTATACAGGTAAGCTGTTGAATATTTTGAGACTAATTTAACTGGTTGTTGTTGCTGCCCATGGCAGCAACAGCGCCCAGTCAAATTAGTTTCAAAATATTCAACAGCATGTTTATTAAATCGTAGAGACATACAATTCTTACGTGTCGGGCTTTTAAGAGTTAAAGACGGGCCGTATAGAATGATTTATGACGTAATAATTATGACGTCATCATACGCGCCGCTTAGCTGATTATGACGTCATATGACGTCATATGACTCTGAAACGGTCCATTGAAGCAAACGCGCATGATATTACTGCCTCTGCAGTTTCTTCTTCTTGCTGTGACGAAGCCATCTTGAGAAATGACTATGGAAATAATGGTAGGATACCTATATTGTTGCTGGAAAATGTTGCATGAGTGTGCCGTGGTAAAGTTCTAGAAAGATGTTGACGCAACATAGGGTCAAGTTCGACTCGCTAACCATAGTCAGTTTGCTGGTTTACTGATCATGCGCAGTTGCTATGCCCAGTCGAACTTGATTTTAGTCGACTATAGTTCGTTGGTACCCGGTTCCCTATTGAATTACTATTGCAGAAGATTTGGAGCCGGGTAACCAGTGTCCATTAACCCTTTCTGTCGTCTGTTTTGATGACCTACGAAAATGGGTTATTTTTGTCCGCTAAGACGTCAAAAAGCGTCCATATGGCATAAAGTGGGAAGAAATATGGGCTTGGGAACAGTAACATAACAATGGGAAAGCATAATTTCATCAAACCTAAATTATTTGGCGACGTATTTACACTTTTATACGCATTTATTCGTGGCAAGTGATCGGTGACCGCCATTTTGAAATTTACGCAAATATCGCACTAACCATCTGAACCGAGGTCGGGTGCGCAGTTGACTATAGTTGACTAACTAGTTAACTATTTGAAGTTCGACTGGTACTCTAGTTAGCTATAGCTAACTATGGTTAGGAGTCGAACTTGACCTCGGCTTTTCCCTTGTTTCTGTTTTTGTTTTAGAACCATGTTGTCTTATTGATTAGCTGTACTTCCAGGTTAGACGCGCACTCTCGGCATGGTTATTGGAGGAGATTAACATGAAGAGGGCAGTTACATATTTGCTACGTCAAGTAATTATTTCCAGTAATGTAGTGAATGATATACACTATATAGAATATTCAATATATGTACTTGACCATAACGCTTGTATCTGTGGCTAGACGCTGATTAAGTCTGATTTCATACACGTGTGCTGGACCCGGAAGTGTAGTATTTTACTTTTATTATGTCATAATTGTTTGTTTATTGCGTCATCTGTTGCTCAACACCAACATTGAGGGGGTGGGTTGGTGTGGGGATGTGTGTGTGTGTGTGTGTGTATGTGTGTGGGGGGGGGGGGGGGGTCTTTAACAATTTATCAACAAACATTTGGAAGTATGCTATCACATAACAATCCTATATGTTCGTTAAGTGATATTATATTTCCGAGTCCAACTGTTTGTTTATACTTTGCCTGTAGAAATGTCACCAACAGCTCCCAGACTAATTAGTTTCAAAATATGCAACTTAATATTCCGGGCACCCTAAAGAATTTGCCATTTATGCATGGGTTAAGAGTAAGCGATTGTTAAAGAAAATCAATCTTGTTGGTCAACAACAAATAATGACGTCAAAAATACACAATGGAGGATTCCAGTTTATCCATCAATCATATTACGTCATAATAATCTACGTGACGTATAGAATGACATCATAATCAATTTCGCCGTGGATGAGGTAACTAAGTTCGTCACGAACGCTTAATTGGTGAACGCTTAATTGATAACTGACTAAGCGTTGTTGTACGAATTGTAGGCCTATGTTATTACTACTTAATAAACATTCTGTTGAGTATTTTGCAACTAATTTGACTGGGCGCTGTTGCTGCGATAGGAAGCAACAGAACCCAGTCATATTAGTTTCAAAATAGTCAACAGCTTACCTGAATAGTTTTCTTCAAATTGAGTTTCAGAGAGTGCAGGCATCGATCGATCTCAACACTGGCAAAGCGTGGGTGAAGCTAGAGATGGGCGGGGCATTGCTAAGGCGGAATTCATCCATTATGATGTAATAAAAGCACAATATTGCACCTCTTGATCCATAACCCATGTGTGACGTCAGACATAACAGACCAATATTGTTAGCTATCTCTCCTCTCGCTATAGTACGGGTGATGAGATAACGCAATATACGCACGCTGTAATCTTTCTGTCTCTGGAGTAACTTGACTGGATCTCGTGGAATAACGCTATAAACGTCATGAGCTTTGCTGGATTCTAAAAGTTGTTGTGCCATCTCCCTGTACAACTCCTCAGTATTCTGTTCTGCCTCTACACGGAGTACTTGGGCGCGCTTTGCCACCTCTTCACGAATCTGTTGGCGTTTATGGTCTGTATACTTCCCGACCTTAATAGCTAGAAATAAGAATAAAATCACAAGATATCAGGTAAAGATGTTGAAATTAATAGTCCAGTTAGATAGATGCATGTTTATTTAGCCGTTACCATGGTGTTTTCTACCGACAGTCACTAAGGCCATAGTTCAGTAATCTAACAATATTACACAATATTAGACGGTATTTATTTTGTTTAGTAACTAGGTTGTTTTATGTCCGTTTAGGCACAGACGTGTTGCTGTATGACGGCAGCCACTAAGTCAATCCAATAGCACGTGCAGGTGAAGTTTTGTTTTGTGTAATAATTTGGATATCTCCATATTTAATGGCCAAGAATTTATTGGTAAAAATCGGTGGTTAGCAGAAATATGTGGTCAGTCGCATAGCCAAGGACGCTTGGATGTTATAGCAAATATCTACACCAAACACGCAGCCACCCACCCATTCAGGCAATCAGTTATGGAAATCTAAATATGACACAATTTAACAAACTAAGCCAATAACAGTGATTTTTTTGTTTATCGACAACATAATACACATTGTACAAACGATCTGCTTATTCGATCAAGACCGTTTCAATGGATTGGCAATACACATCACACTATCTCATTGAATCGCTGAAGAAGTTACATAATGACACATCGATGAGAAAGCTGTCAATAGAACATATTAAGCCTTATCTATGGTCATTTTCTCCTTAGAAGCATATCCATGGTCTCGCTTTAGGTCTCAAATGGTTCAACAGAATTCAGATTTGTTCTAGTGGTAACATAGGCTTAACCCTTTTATGACAAACCGGCTAAATCCGGGCCTCTGCAGTTGTCTTGAGGAATGTCCATTTGCAGGCCAGGGGAAGACTATTTTTTTAATGTATCTCTGGAATGACTGGCTCTATAACTGATCCAGTCATTCCAGTGGTAAATTTTCAAAAACAGTCTTCTCCTGGCCTGTAAGTGGCCATTCAATAAGAAAATGTTGATTTTCTTGACAAGCTAGACATGAAGGTGTTACGGTTATATAATGGCTGTGTCGATAATAAGACCAGTTTAACTACCCAATGGACCTATCCAGTTTTAGCTATGCCTCGCCCATCTCAATCTAAGCTTCACCCACACCATGTCCTTGTTGGGATCGATCTCTTAACTCCGTGACTATCAATTTCCAGAAAACTATACCTGTAAGCTGTTGAATGTTGTGAAACTAATTTGACTGGGTGCTGCTGCTGCCAAATTAGTTTCAAAATATTCGACATAATGATTATTAAATAGTAACGACATACAATTCGTAAAACGCGCTTGGACTATAATAAGCGCTAAAGACGGACTATTTCGAATCATTCGTGGGGGTGGGCGTAATGATTTTGACGTCATCATACGCGTTACTCAGTTAATTGTGACGTCATATGACGTCAGATGATCGATGCATAAACTGGAAAGATCAATTCTGTGTACCTTTCCAGAGTAATGGCGTCATATGACGTGACAATCAGCTAAGCGGCGTGTAGGATGGCATCATAATCATTACGTCAGAAATGATTCTATACGGCCCGTCTTTAACTCTTAATAGTCCGACACGTTGTACAAATTGTATGTCTCTACTATTTAATAAATATGCTGTTGAATATTTTGAAACTAATTTGACTGGACCCTGTTGCTGCCATCGCCCAGTCAAATTAGTTTCAAAATATTTAACAGCTTACATGTATAGTTTTCTGGAAATTGATAGTCAGGGAGTTCAGAGATCGATCGAACTCAACACGATCGAGGTGTGGGCGGAGCTTATCTAGAGATGGGCGGGGCATAGCTAAAACCGGAAAGGTCCATTTAAGGGAAAATTGGTAAATCGCTTAACTATTAGGAGTTACAGAGCAAGTTCCAGTTTCAGACATTTTCGTCAGTTTTTCATGGAGTTATGCCAACCCCACTCACACACACACGCACGCACGCACGCGACGCGCGTGCGCACGCATACATACACACACCACACCACCCCACACACACCACACCCCCACAACCCCCACCCCACCCCATCCTCAACCCCCTTTAGTCTTATGAAATACGAAAAATATTAGTTTTCCGCACATTTTTCGCAGTCTTTCAAGATATTCTACTAAGAATTGCTACATTTCTGTTATCGGACGTTACAGAGCAAGTTCGACTTTCTGGCGTATGCGTCAATTTTTGATGGAGTTATGCCCCCTCTCGTCTTAAGAAATACGAAAATTATCAGCATACCGCACCTTTTTTTTTCTCACTCCTTCAAGATATTTAAGGGAAAATCGGAACGTCGCTATAGTATAAGGAGTTACAGATTAAGTCGAGTTTCGGACATTTTCGTCTATTTTCCATGGAGTTATGCCCCTTATGGAATGCGAAAAATATTAGTTTTCCCCACTTTTCTCGCAGTCTTTCAAGATATTCTACTGAGAATTGGTACGTTGTTTTGCTATGAGAAATTACGAGTTTCAGGAGTCTGCGTCAATTTTTGGTGGAGTTGTGTCCCCTTTCGACGTGAAATACAAAAATATCCGATTTCCACACTTTTTCACACCCCTTCAAGGGATTCAACTGAGAAGTGGTAGGTTGCTTTATTATAGTGAGTTACAAAGGAAGTTCGAGTTTCAGACATTTTCATAAATTTTCCATGGATTAAATGCCGCCTTTCAACTTATGAAATACAAAAAATATTAGTTTTCCACACTATTTTTCGTAGTCTCAAAATATTCCGCTAAGAATTGGTACCTTGCTTTGCTATGAGAAATTATATAGCATGTACGAGTTTCAGGAGTTTGCGTCAATTTTGATAGAGTTACGTCCCCTTTCGACTTATAAAATACGAAAACTATCCGTTTTCCTCACTTTTTCGCGCTCCTTTAAGGGATTCAAATGAGAATTGGTATGTTGCTTTATTATAGGGCGTTATAGAGCAGGTTTCGGTTTCAGACATGTTCGTCAATTATTCTCCCTTTCGACTTACGAAATACAAAATATATTTGTTTTCCACAATGTATTTCGCAGCCCTTCGAGCTATTCAACTATTAGTAGATTAGTAGATTGCTTTGGCATGAGAAATTACAGAGCACGTTCGAGTTTTGTCCCCTTTCGACTTATGAAATACGAACATAACAGCTTTCAAGACATTTTCGTCCTTCTTCACCATATATAACTGAAACTTGGTTTATTGCTATGTTATGAGAAGTTACAGATTAAGTTCGAGATTCAACTGCTTCTGTCAATTTTTAATGGAGTTTTTTACTGCCAATCTCTAAACATTTATATCACCAGGTAGGGGACATGTTTTGCAAAGCAATACCTACAGAATGCTTGTTACATTGGCAATGGCTTACTAATAACTTGATAGAACGTGAAAAGTATTTTTCAAAAGTAGTGTTATTATTTACTTTAAACAACTAAGAAGATGAAATACAAACCAATCCCGATCATGAAAAATCTGTAGAGATGAGGTCCAGAGCTGACATATATTTAAAATTGACTTTTTTTAAATCAAATTATATATCGCTACAATGGTGGATCCCTGGGACGGGTATAGCTATAGGTATTGGACATGCTCACATTCGGTTTCCATGTGGAGATATAACAGACGCATGCTTGCCAACAGGGAAGCACTGTAGCAATTACACTGCAGAAATCCAGGCACTGATCTTAGCTAGCCAAATGCTGATACAGCGAAAAGCCAGAAATGAAAATATTGTCTTCCTGATAGACTCCCTCTCAGCGCTCCAGGCGCTGGAGAGTGGAAAGGAAAGTACAGATTTAATTCATGAAAATCTTACGCAACTGACTAAGGAGAACAATGTCAACTTACAGTGGATCCCCTCGCATTGTGGCATATTAGGAAATGACAAAGCTGATCAACTGGCTAGGAGAGGTCAATTAAAGAACAATTCAACTGCGAGGTTGACTTTGAAGAACTGAAGCATATCATTAAAGCCACAAGAACCACCAGCAGGCAGCATAATGATGCAATACATAGCCTCAGTAGGGAGGATCAGACATGTGTCTTCAGATTAAGGACAGGTCACAATCGTCTCAATGCACATCCTCACCATCTCAAGATCACAGATTCTGCACTTTATGAGTGTCAGCAGGCAGAAGAAACAGCAGAACATCTCTTGCAGCAGTGCCAGCGATACGAACAGACTAGGAGAATATTCTGGCCTATTGAAGTATCTTTTGAAGAGAAGATCAGAGGAGACAGAGACAGTTTGATGACCACTTCAGCCTTCATGCACCAAGTAAGGAAAACAGTCTAAGATTACAGTCATGAGAAAGATGCTATCGAAGATTGTGTGGTGCTTTTCTAGAGGTGATATTAGTTGAAATTGTACCTGGATATGTGTAGGTGTTAGAGAAGATGTTCGCCATGATGGAGGCAGAGAGTGGGTCGCGGGACACGCCACACCTCTCCCCATCCCCATAATTGACGGATGGCAAACCTCCGCGAGCCACCCTAGGCATGCAGCATTTTTCTGGCTACACCATTCCCTACAAACCTGGATCCGCCCGTGCGGTGTGCTATTGTCATTGATTATTGAAGGAAGATGTATTGAAGCCATCAAGATAAGATTATCGCTTACCAGTTTTGGACATGCCTATAGACAGACAGCGTTGGAATCGGCAGATGTGACATGTGCGGCTGTTTGCTGTTAGTTGGCATTGTGTATTATTGGAACATAGGTATTTGTATTATTGGAACATAGGTATTTGTATTATTGGAACATAGGTATTTGTATTATTGGAACATAGGTATTTGTATTATTGGAACATAGGTATTTGTATTATTGGAACATAGGTATTTGTATTATTGGAACATAGGTATTTGTATTATTGGAACATAGGTATTTGTATTATTGGAACATAGGTATTTGTATTATTGGAACATAGGTATTTGTATTATTGGAACATAGGTATTTGTATTATTGGAACATAGGTATTTGTATTATTGGAACATAGGTATTTGTATTATTGGAACATAGGTATTTGTATTATTGGAACATAGGTATTTGTATTATTGGAACATAGGTATTTGTATTATTGGAACATAGGTATTTGTATTATTGGAACATAGGTATTTGTATTATTGGAACATAGGTATTTGTATTATTGGAACATAGGTATTTGTATTATTGGAACATAGGTATTTGTATTATTGGAACATAGGTATTTGTATTATTGGAACATAGGTATTTGTATTATTGGAACATAGGTATTTGTATTATTGGAACATAGGTATTTGTATTATTGGAACATAGGTATTTGTATTATTGGAACATAGGTATTTGTATTATTGGAACATAGGTATTTGTATTATTGGAACATAGGTATTTGTATTATTGGAACATAGGTATTTGTATTATTGGAACATAGGTATTTGTATTATTGGAACATAGGTATTTGTATTATTGGAACATAGGTATTTGTATTATTGGAACATAGGTATTTGTATTATTGGAACATAGGTATTTGTATTATTGGAACATAGGTATTTGTATTATTGGAACATAGGTATTTGTATTATTGGAACATAGGTATTTGTATTATTGGAACATAGGTATTTGTATTTCGGATGACATCTGAGACTGCGCATGAAGAAGATCTAAAAAGAACTAAATAATTAATTATCTTTGCTAATTAAGCTATTTTATTTTGTAAATAATTGTTTCACTTTTTACAATTCGATAATTATTACGGCCGTGTTCTCACTAGAGACTTAATCAGGAATAACACTATGCTTCAGTATGGCGTTATTCCTGATTAACTCTCTAGTGAGAACACGGCGTAATTAACTTATAATTATTTTCTTCTTGTTTAGTAGATGATGTCAGAATTGTTCATAATGTGGAAATGCGTTAGAATTTATATATAAGTATCATTCTGTATGCTCTTTCGGAGAAAAAGAAAAAACATACTATGAACAGGAGATTAAAAGTTCTAGCCCTTGAATTTCCAGTAACTATACAGGCAAGATGACATAGGCAGCAACAGCGCCCAGTCAAATTAGTTTCAAAATATTCAATAGCTTACCTGTATAGTTACCTTGGAATTAGGAATATGTTAACTCAGGGTTCAATGTATTATAAATTGATTCCAATACGCGTACAAAGTGGCAAGTGCTTGGCTAGAAATAATATGGGCATAGTTAGAAATGATATGGGCAGAGCTGGAAATGATATGGGCATAGCTAGAAATGATAGGGGCATAGCTAGAAATGATATGGGCATAGCTAGAAATGATATGGGCATAGCTAGAAATGATAGAGGTATAGCTAGAAATGATAAGGGCATGGCTGGAAATGATATGGGCATAGCTAGAAATGATATGGGCATAGCTAGAAGAAATGGTATGGGCATAGCTAGAAATGATATGGGCATAGCTAGAAATGCTATGGGCATAGCTAGAAATGATATGGGCATAGCTAGAAATGATAGGGGCATAGCTAGAAATGATAGGGGCATAGCTAGAAATGGTATGGACATAGCTAGAAATGATATGGGCATAGCTAGAAATGGTATGGGCATAGCTAGAAGAAATGGTATGGACATAGCTAGAAATGATATGGGCATAGCTAGAAATGCTATGGGCATAGCTAGAAATGATATGGGCATAGCTAGAAATGATAGGGGCATAGCTAGAAATGATAGGGGCATAGCTAGAAATGGTATGGACATAGCTAGAAATGATAGGGGCATAGCTAGAAATGGGCGGTGCATCAGCTGCAGCTAGAAACCGCTCCCTCTAATGTCATAATATTGTATATATCTTAGAGAAGTTACTTAATTGTTTAATAACAGCGGTCACCTTGCAAGCTTCGCATGTACATACACCGTAATGAAAACCGGAAGCTGTGTCTCCGCATACACGGCATGGTGGGAACTGAGTGACTCGGTTACTTTCGCTTTGGACCACGCTTTCAGATACATCCATTGCACCGGAATCACTCTGAAAAAGAACCAGAACAGGAACGACTATGTCTAGTTTTCGTCTCGCCTGCGAAGTGAGACAAATCGCTTTTCCGACAACGACGACGACACAAGGTTCAAAGGTAAAGGTCACTGTGACAAACAGGAGACAGGCGAAACATTTAATTCGACGGAATTCTTGTTTTTCATTCGATTCATGATAATTTTAATAAATCTAACTATTGTATGTTTGATATAAAACGAAAATCATCCACTACTGTAGTTACCACTTTGAAAACAAAAGGCCGAATAAAAATCGTTTTCAATGCAAAGGGTAATTGAAGCCAAATTAACCGGGAGTTCTTGTAAAATTAGTTTCAAAATATTCAACAGTTTACCTGGATAATTACTTTCAATTTGATATGCTGGGAATTCAGAGTTAAAAGGAGTAAGAATGGTTAAGTATGAGATAAAACAAATATCTTTAGATAACTACCTTCACCCCATAATGGGATGAGGATACTGTATTCGTGTATGTCTGCCTGCCTGACTGCCTGCCTGTATGCCTGTCTGTCCGTCCGTCCGTCCGTCCGTCCGTACGTACGTACGTACGTCCGGAGCTGTATCTAGAAACAACATATCGGGTTTGGCTGAGACAAGATGGGATGAGGGTACTAAATTCGGGTCTATATGTCTGTCTGTGTGTCTCTCTGTAAAATATAGTGGGCGTTTAAATTAAACTTAGGCCGTGTTCTCACTAGAAACTTAATCCAGAGTAACACCATACTGAAGTATGGCGTATAACCGGACTACCTTTTTAGTGCGAATAAGGCCTTATACACCTTTTTGGAAAACGAGGATTTGAATATCACCATACTATCAACTTAATGTTGATTTGTTAGATATGTCAACGATTTGATAGATGGATAGATAGACAGATGGACTGAGCGAAGAACATATTAGCAGCTGTAGGCGAATGGACAGATTAACCTGAATGATAAGAACATGATTTCAATAATCATTTTGAATTACTTGAAAGGTTAGTTCTTATTTAGGAGTATTTGAGAATATTTCGCACCTCATATGCCTTTGTAAGGCCTGAGTGAATAAAGTGAACTTGAACTTGACATATTTTAGATTTGTTATAATGTACGAATACACCGGCCCATCACTAGCAAAGCTTCACCCACACCTAGCTCGTGGTGGGTTCGATCGATCTCTGAACTCCCTGACTATCAATTTCCATAAAAACTATGTAGGTAAGCTGTTGAATATTTTGAAACTAATCTGATTGGGTGCCGCTGCTGCAGCAACAGCGCCCGGTCAAATTAGTTGTCAACAGAATGTTTATTAAACAATAAAGACATACAAGTACAACAACGCTTAGTCCGTCTTCAGTTATGCGTTCGTGACGAACTTATCTACGTCATTCATGACGTCATTGATTATGATGTCATCCTACACGTCACGTAGTTGATTATGACGTTGACGTTATATATATATATATATATATATATATATATATATATATATATATATATATATATATATATATATATATATATATATATATATATATATATATATATATATATATATATACACCTGTGCAAAAGTTAAGCACCACCCTATTTTTACGCACATGCGAGGGTATATTCATGTACTATGAAGAAAGCAATAGCATAAACATTTATGTACCCATCCATCTTAGTGCAAGAGGTAATAATGCAACTAGAGGAATGCTGATTATGATGGTGGGGAAACACTGTATGTTTTTGTTTGAACTTGAAAACGAGGCCTGAATATGGTTACGTTGACACAACTGACAACTATTGCCCTACAGTTGACACACGTGGCTAGATTGTCATTAATGGTGTCAGAAAACGAAGTTTAACATCTGTGCACGAGTTTGAGACTGTCATTATTAATACCGGGTATATCCACCTTGTGCCTGGATGACGGCCTGGACACGACGTCTCATGCTGGTCACCAACCGACTGATACGCCATTGTGGTATTCGTTGCCATTCAAGATGGAGTGCGTCTGTTAATTCCTGTAGGTTCTGCACAGGAGGATCCCTCCTTCTCACCATGTTTCCCAGAATGTCCCAGATATGCTCAATAGGGTTCATGTCAGGGCTCCTTGCTGGCCATAGTAGGGTTTCGATGGCATTCTGGCGGAGGTATTCATGCACAGCTCTAGCACGATGTGGTCGGGCGTTGTCATCCATGAATATAGGGTGGTTTCCAGGTGCATGATTTACAAAATGAGGGACCACAACTCTATCCAGTATGGAATCTTGACATCTTTGTCCATTTAGTGTTCCAGGTACAGTCAACAGATCCAGCTTACAATCAAATGAGATGCACCCCCATATCATAACGGAACCTCCACCAAATGGAACTTCTTCCATGATGTTACGTTGGTCGTACGCCGTGCGTCTGGACCTCCATACACGAGTTCGACCATCTGTGGCATGAAGCAGGAACCGACTTTCATCGGACCAGTGTACCCGTCTCCAGGATATCATGTTCCAGTGTCTTCTTTCGTTGCACCACCTCAGACGCTACTCTTTGTGGTGTGCAGTGAGGAGAGGACGTCTGACAGGTCTCCTAGCTTTCATGCCAGCAGCATACAGTCTCCTGTAGACATTGACACTCTATTGCGCGTTTCCCATTGCTGGCTGAGCACTCTGCTGTTGGTGAATGGAGATCTCCTAACAAGGCGTACTAGGGCTCGATCATCACGGGCAGTAGTCTTCTTCGGTCTTCCAGATCTAGGCCTGTCCTTTACCTCGTTAGTTTGCCCATGTTTTGCAATCAAACGACTGATTACAGTATGGTTAATGTTCAGCTGTCTGCCAATCTCTCTGCATGACATACCAGTGGTATGCATGCCTATGATTTGCCATTTCACACGATCACTTAACCTTCGACTTGCCATAGCGGTTCACAATCCAGAGCTAATTCTCTCTGTACAAATAAACCACGGTCATGAACACAAAATTCCTAATCTTGTCGCCTAAATCTGTATGTAATGTTCTACACCTCAAACTGGACTTTTACATAACTGAACACGTGTGCTGTTTCCCGCCACGCACGGACATCAAGCGGCGTGAAGTCATGCATGCATGTGCATTTCGTACTTGGAATTATGTCAGCTAACGTGGGGACAAAAAGTATAGCAGCCTAGATGTACCATCATGTTTCTACGTTCTATTGTTTTTGCTGGTGCTTAACTTTTGCACAGGTGTATATATATATATATACATATATATATATATATATATATATATATATATATATATATATATATATATATATATATATATATATATATATATATATATATATATATATATATATATATATATATATGGCATTGGCTGGCCACTTCGGAATTTCAGCAACTTTCGGTTTGCTGCTGTTGTTGTTGTTGTTGTGTTGTTGTTGTTGTTGTTGTTATTTTTGCGGTTGCTTCTTGTGCTGGCGCTGATGTTGCTGCTACTGATGTTACTGTCACTACTAGGCCTATACTATTTAGTCTTATATATAATCTAATACCTACTCTGTTAAAGTGATGGTCTCTGATGTCCACAGATAGTTAGCTTACCTGTATGATTAATCAATATATTTACAGCCACATTATCGATTAGCGTGCAGTTACCGCAATTTGAATATGTATCTCTACCACGCTGCGTGAGAACCAAGCGATATACTATTATAATCTCATTCTGACACGATCCACATTTGAGGGCCTCGTGACTTGCAGTTTACACCAATATACAGACATATTTATCCTCGCTTATACTCGTATAATATACTTAGTAGGCCATATGCTTGACATACCTATATTTTTTTAATATATTTATTCTTTTGTAGGGACCAAAACTGCATGTTTGAATTAAACGTAGATTTGACCGAAATAATACGATCTATTTGCATTGAGCGCCAGCGATAAAGATTTGATTTGACACTGGAAAAACTGACCTGCTTGACTCACTGACACGGATAATCAATAACGTCCTCTTTAAGAATATTCCAGATAACGCAGGTTACTGGGCCAATACTTCTTGGCCTGGTATATGGGTAACCTCATACTGATCCAGTAACATGCGTTATCTGGATGCATTAACCTTTAACGTGTACAGACCAGAAATGTCAATTCTTTATAATGTACGGAATATTCTGCTGACGAGTTTGACGATGACGGACAGGACGATAGCCGTGACGGATGAGGAGACGCGAAGAGGGACGGATGTACCGCGTAGTGACGAGAACAAACCCTGATAACGCAGCTTGCTGGGTCGATGTTGGGCCGATGCTGAGCCGGCCAAGCACCTGCCCAGTAAGCCGCGTTATTTGGGAAGATTTTGGCGGGCTTATGGTTGAGCCGCAGTCAACCCGCTCTGGGAAGATGTCGTTGTCCAGCGAAGTGGCTGGCTGATGGGCACGCTTGTTTTCTGTTGTGTTTCCTGGCGAGGGCGTGCCTGATAATGAAATGATGCCGATGTGGAGATGAGGGGTGCAGTTCTGGCGTGACGTGAAACTGAAACATGCTTGGTTTGGCGGGTTTGTGGATGTCACGGTCGTCGTGGATGCTAGTGTTTCTCTCCTTTCTTCAACGCCAACGTTTTAGCATAAGTATGAAAGGGTGTTCGCGTCTAGTGACTGTTAGGCCCATTAATCCATAAACAGCGCTATTTTCCATTCAACTTGTTATTTCTAACAGCAACGGGTTATAATTGTAAGTTTTTAACTCGGGATTCTTTGTTTTCAAACACTAGATTTTAATTTTAGTTTTTCCCGTTTCTTGTTTATTTAAACACATGAAATTTTTATAAGTGATTTACGTTTATTTTGATAGTATTATCTTTTCGGTTCGTCTATTAAAATTTCTTATTCCCATTTTTAGATTTAATTTCCCATCCCACCTCCTAGAGATATCTTCCCAGCCGCCCCACACACCCCACCCCACCCCTCCCATCCCTCCTTTACACAGCATACAACACTGTCACCGGTCAACAACAGCTAATTAGGCAGCAACATGCAATACATCAACATCTTAGGGTTTGATTAATTCAGTTTTTTACTTTCGCGTTTGCAGCCCTTCGGGGGAGCTATGCACCCCCTCTGAGAAGCACCTCTATTGCGACCAAAATGGCTCGACTACAATTGAACGAACAAATGCTGAAATTCGCCATCCTAAGGTCGTGTTCTCCCTAGAGACTTAGGCCGTGTTCTCACTGGAGAGTTAGTCGGGAATAATGCCATCGCCGTTAAGTCTCTAGCGAGAATACGGCTTTAGGCACACGCACGCACGCACGCACGCACGCATCTACGCACGCACACACACACCCCACGCACCTACACGCACACCCACACCTACCAAGAATCCAGCGAACAAGTATACAGTTCGTGCCCCCCCCCACCCATTACACATGTCTGTCAGTGTGAATAGCGTGTCAGCCCAAGGCATTGTAATCATTCTGTAATGTTTGTCAGAACATCAATAAGATGCGCCTTTAACCCTGTGAACGCGAAACGCCGCATACAATTTACGAGTTAATAATTATTCTGTTGCGTATTTTGAAAATTTATTTGACTTGACAATGTTGCTGCCGAACAACAAGTCCATGTCACATTAGTTTCAAAATATTAAAGGAGCACATTCGCACCAAAAATAAAATTTCTAAAATTGTATATGTTTATCGGTTTAAATTGTGTACCTCAATGTAATGAAACGAAGTAAACTTTAACATATGATGATTTCATTTTATGTAAATTAAGTATTAACAATTTATTCTCTAGCATTCATGTGTGATTGTCGGCCTTCATACAGCTTACCTGTATAGTTATTTTGAAATTGAGGAAACCAGTATTAGCTATCTCTAGCTAAGCTTCGACCGTTTTGGGATCGATCTATCCCTGAACTCCTTGACTATCAATTTCCAGAATACTTAATTAGTTGACTTAATTAGTTTCAAAATTTTTAACAGCATGTTTATTAAATAGTAAAGACATACAATTCGTACAACAACCCTCAGTCCGTCATCAATCAAGCATTCGTGACGATTATGACGTCATATAATTGAGGGATAAACTGGCAAGGTCAATTAACATCCTGAGAATACGGGTTAACGAGGTTGATACATTGAGCATTTAGTAACGTCACAGTTCAGTGGACATGAAACTACGTGGTTAGATCAGCCGTGTTTATCTCGAATTAAAACATCACATACCAGTCTACGCCCCTGCCCCACCAGCCCGCCCACCCGGCCTGTGGATACGATATTGCGCTCCCCATCTTAATGAAAGTGGTTATCGTTCCATTGGGCCCCAATTGATTATTCAAGTAATATATTTTAGGGCACATTTTATGTACGTGTTTTATCTTTAAGATATAAAGACCATATCTCAGGAGACATACATACAGGTGTTTTCCTAAAAGAATTTCAGATGTTATTAATATATAGGAAATCTGCTGAATATTTTGTAACCAATTTAACTGGCACCTATTGCTGCCATTGGCAGCAATAACTCCCAGTGAAATTACTCTCAAAATATGCACCAGATTATTCCTTACATCTTAAATTCCTTCATTTGGTTAATATCATTGCAATTTTTATCAAATTTTCTCCATGACAACCAATATATCCTCCTATTGAAAAAATCCCATTTAAACGTGCATCATCGTATTAGATTTTTGACCGCTAATAGAAATATGATTTTCCTAATGTTTTCAATTGTATAATTTATTTAGCGCGTGTCCGATTGCTAGCAAACTAATAGATTATTACGAGGCATAACTATATGTATATTTTTGGACGAACAATTTTACTGTTAAAATTGTCTTCTACGTTCAGGCCTTAACCTCTCTTGTGTCAACCTTAATGGTCAAGTGGGTAAACAACATCCCCCCCCCCCGCTGCAGTGATTTGCAGGCTAAGAGAGGAATATTTTTCAGTGTTAAATTTTCAAGAATGCTCTTCTTGGTCTGCAAATGGACACTGGCTAAGCAGAAATTTGAATTTTCTTGACCATTACACCTTTGATGAATGTCCATTTGAAGGATAACAGAAATCAATTTTTTGTAAACGTTCGCTATACATTTACAAAAACACTCTTTATGGCTACAAAAAACAAAATTTCCTTGAAAAGTATTGGCAATTAAATGGTTTATTGAAATAGATAGTGTTTTGATCGCTTTAATGTGCTGTTGACACAAGAGCGGCAAGAATACCATTCTAGATTTAAAACGTTAGACATTATTTTTCTTTTTTCTTTGAAAAGGCCAAATTAATAAATTAAACTATACATCGTAGATTTAAGCATAAAAATATAAAAGAATGAAAAGGAATTAGCCAAAAAATATACAAAATATCTAAGAATATAATACAGCATATACTACTACTACTACTACTACTACTACTACTACTACTACTACTACTACTACTACTACTACTACTACTACTACTACTACTACTACTACTACTACTACTACTACTACTACCACCACCACCACTACTACTAACACCACCACCACCACTACTACTACTAGTACTACTACTACTACTACTACTACTACTACTACTACTACTACTACTACTACTACTACTACTACTACTACTACTTAGGTATAGACCTTTGGAATTATAAACAGCATACATTTAACAGCATTTCTACTGTATCGCCAATGCTATACCACCGCAGGTGTTATGCCAATTTTATCCTCATATGCCGTTGAATAGAGTGTAAATAAAATGGCTGGCTGTTTGGCTGTCTGCGTTCGGGTATATATATGTACGTACGTCAGTGCTGCTGCTGCTATTTTTGTATATCTCTGCATTTATACCTAATGTAAGTATATATAATTATATAGATAGATGTTTTGAGGGTCTCAAAAACATCAGCGCTTGCGATGTGCCCTCTTAAAATAAAGATTAGTATTACTATTATTATTAAGGCTATCTATCCCAAGAGATAAACAACAACGCTATTGATATCAGCACTTTTCATTGTCCATAACACTATAGTTATTAGTACCATTATTTTAAATAAAAAAGAAATAAATAAAATAAATGAAAAATTTACACAATAGCCTCATAGCGATAGAAAATAGAATAGACAATAGACTCGCTGATATTGGTGTCGAAGATTGGGAGATGGAGGGCAGGTGGCATGGTTAGGGTTGTGGCTGTAGCCTCCTTGGATACACACTGCTCCGCAAATCCCTCTTGCTCTGCGGCACCACATGTGCATGGTGCGTTGAGCCGAGGATGCTGGTTAGCTGATCTCGGGGTTGCAGATCTGTGTGAGCGTATCTCTGGATCATACATAGACCGACCTCATAAGTTGGTCGAACGTTCACATTCCAGTGGGGTCGTGCGACCATTGTCGTGCAAACGAAACCACACCGTACCATCCCGGATGCCAGTGTCACTGGTATGTCAGTCCATTGCTTAAATTTAGACATGATATTTTAAATATATTCTAACTATTCTATTATAGGAACAAACAATTGTACTCATTTGCTGCTATGGTGGGAGTAAGTACATAAGACTAATGTGATGTTTACATAATCGGTCCTAGCCAGAGGTACCTCACTGTTCTCTGACAATTATAATAAGTTTAATATGAACCATTAAACCCCTAACACAAATATTATTTGTTTGCAAGAGGAAAGTGCCTCGCGTGGGCCTCCATCACAGAAAAATGCCTACAATGCCGAAGCGGAGAAAGAGATGGTAAAAACGGCCACTCTCTTGTTCAAACTTATGCTAAGGTGGGTAAAGTGAGTCAACCTAGTGAAATTATAAATTATTGCAATGCATGTTGTATTACGTGAAGATGGTGTGGATGATTTCCGCAGAATTCAACACCGTCACCGTTTGTACATCTCAAGATACTAGATTGGTAGTTGCCGCTTTATTTATGCAGCCCTTCTGCTAGATCCTATCCTATCATTTAGTTTTTAGGTCCATATTTCAATCTTAGGCCGCAAGTGGCTGCGATTCCCACCTATTATTAATACATACGTCTGCCTGGCGGAATGCTCGGTGCCCGTATGGTCACCTTCATGGCGAATCCTCCTCAGAGAGACAGCGTGCGAACATGTCACATGGTGGCAGCTCCAGAATCACATAACGATCCTGTCACTCACCATCCCACATATAACAGCACAGGGACAAGTCATATTACATAAGCATTTAAAAGCACATATAAGTTTACGGTGGGGAGTAAAAGACAGATATCCAACTATGGTGACCTTTCCGTGAAGGCGTGGTGGGTTCCAAGACTGCACCCAGTCACTTGTAGAGTTAGATAGGGATCTGTGTCTTGTCCATCACCTAGTGTGTCGGGGGTGAATCATGTGAGTTCCGCACGCTGGTACTAACATTTACCTGTCTTTAGGGTTATGTCTAATGCTCGGAGATGCACTGCTGGCTGGTTAATAAATATATATGTATGTATGATTACTGTATTCTGCGGCTGTAGGAGTAGAAACACCCTACAGCTGCAATCAGTCCTTCTTCGCTTTTGCCCACTGTATCTTGTCTTCAGCCGAAATCCTTAGCTTCCTCAGGTCCATTCCTGACTTGAGTGTACTGAGTCCTGCTTTCTTGAGGTCACCTCGTAGCACGCTTAGCAGATTTATGCAATGACGTCCTCTCCTGGTTTTGTATTTGCTGGCTCCGAGTAGGATGAATTCCAAGGCATTCTGTGCTGGTGTCTCTTCTAGCATCCTTAGCACATGGCCAAACATGGACCATCTTTGCTGGGCGACTTTTACAGACAGCGGCGATGTTTTACACATCTTGTATTGTGCATTATTGGAAATTATGCTGTCTGGCCATCGCTGTCCAGTGATGGTGCGTATCGAGTTTGTCTAGAGTTGCCTTTGGAGCTGCCCAGCTGTTACAGTTATACAGCATCAAGGATACGCAGGTTGCATTGTATAAATGTAGCCTCTTTATCAAGGGCATCTTTGATCTACAAATCCATAGCTTCCAGAAGGACTGGAAAACTATGTTCCCATGAGGTAGCGTGAAGAAATGTCAGTAGTACTGCAAAGCAGTGAGCCCAGGATTTTACTTTCCCTCCATGGTTCGCGGCCATGAAGTGTGTCATCATTTTTTATAGTTTCATGCTTTGTCAATATGTATATGTGGGTGAATTCTGCTTTGGATTCATTCATGAAGAGATTCTCAATTTTTAGTTTGCTTGCAGCCATTGGGAGAAGTTCGTCGATGGCTTTCTTTTCCTCGTCTATGAAGTCCACATCATCACCATATTCCATCTCTAGCAGCATGCCCAGTATTGACATTGGGGGTTTGGTCTTGTGGAACTTTCCTGCACAGATTTTAATGCGGTAGCAAGGTAGCAGGTGAAAAGCACCGGAGATAGAGCATCTCCCTGTGAGGAGCCGATTGATGTCTCAAACTCTACAGACTTCACTAACGTGACTCGTACTCTCAGCTTGGTGTCTGCAAGCGGTAGTCTCACTAGTCGTAGCTCATCTTCATTGCAACTGGCCTGGCATAGTACATCTAGGATCTTTGAACGTTTAATTGTTGAAGGCTTGTGACATGTCAATGCCCATTTTGTGGAAGTCCCAGTGTTTGGACATGACTACCAACACAGGCATACAATGAGCCCACACAATATGTGCGCATCTGCGTCCACGTTTGAAGCCACTTTGACATGATCCGGTGAAGTAATCGATCTTGTCTCAGATGTGGCATAGAGTAACATTGGATAGGATTTTCCATATGCTGTTGACGAGCACAATGAGCCGCAGATTGGCCGGGGGCCCAGTTGCTTCTTGGGCTTGAGTAGTGCGATAAGGATGCCTTGGCCTACAGCGTCGATGGGAAGGTGGTGCATAAAAGCTGAATTGATTAGGGGCATGATTGGTTTTGAGATAATGCCACTTACATATTTGAATAGTTCATTGCTCATGCCACCAGGTCCAGATGCATGCCAATTTTTCAAGGCTTTAAGTGCCTTCTCAACTTCTGCTGTTTTAATTGGTGTTAGTAATGGCCTGCGTTCTCCTGAGAATGGATGCAAGGGCTCATCATTGTTGTCAGTGAACTGTTCCTTGAACCATTCTTGGATCTCCTCGGCTTTTACCTGGTCAGTCCCAATAAAGTGTCCTTCAGCGTCGTGTACAGTGAGTGGTGGCGTGTAGTCAGTAACTCTCAGGGCTCAGGCTGCCCGAAACATTTTGTGACAGTCATCCGTGGCAGTGATTTCATCTGCTAGGGAGTCTGCCTGTTGAATAGAAAGATCTTTCAAGTGTTCGCTAATGTGGCGCAGAATAATATTGCACTCCCGGCGTAGTTTGGTGTGGTCTTCACTTTGGCCACTGATAGATGCGCAGCCGTAACGCTTTAACAGTTTTACTACTAGAGGGTGTTCAGTATACCTAGTTTGGTTGTTTTTAAGAACACGTATGGTGCTGGTAGCGGATGGTTCCATAGATTTCAGTATTTTAGTTAGGGCTTCGTTTGGATCGGAGCTGACATCGATATTAGCTATCTGCTCCCCGAGGGCTTTTTTGTATGAGATTTGAGTGTCAGTGTCGCTAATGAGCTTGGGTAGGTTGTAGGTGACTCTACCCTCTTGCCTGGTATAGTGTTTATATATTAGATAGAGATCGTTCATCTGAAGGCGTGTAATGACTAGCTTATAGCCAGAAATGAGGTATGTGCCTCCATACGAACGAGCGTTCTGGAGTAAGGATTTTGCTTCTGTCTTGCATAGTATAAAGTCTATTTGGTTGAAGACAGCTGTTGTTACCTTAGAACCTTTCAGGGCTTTGCAATCAGCAATGTGTCCAGTCCATGTTGTCCGGTGATGTCATGGGTGTTTGAAAGCCGTATTTGTGACAAACATGCCATTGGAACTAAGGAATGCCACCAGTGCATCTTCATTGCTGTTGCGTGTGCCTTCTCCATAGGATCCCATGCACAAGCCAAGTCCTGAACATTTGTCTGCAATTCCGAGTTTACCCAGCTTGGAGTTGAAATCTCCACACACGAACAATTGCCATCTAGCTGGGATTGTAATGGCGGAGCTCAGTTCTGCATAGGAATCTAATATTGCTGGATTCTCTTTGGCTTTTTCGGTAGTTGGGCATGGTGACATTGACAATTCAACACTTAGTGGTGGTGTGTTTTCGTGTAGATATAACCAGGCTGATGAATGCAACGTGATCACTGACGTATCCAAAACTAATATATATATGGTCTTCTTGATGCATAAAAATATGATGGTCACCATAATGTAGATTTGTGCAGTGTACCGTAATGTCTATAAAATCGTTTGTAATTATTATGTTGACCGGATAGGAATCATATATTCTAGACAAATAAGAAATGAGAAACAACGCTTTGCTGCTATTGCCATTATCATATACTATAACGATATGCACCATGTTCATATCGATTTCTTTGCAGAATACTGAGATACTGTGTGACTATATTTCAAATTTGGAATGAATCCATTCAAGATAACTGAAGTTATCGAGCGGAAACCATATATTTTACGAGTTTTCAAGAAATCAAGCGAGATAACCTTGGTGTCTCTGGACACATTTGGCCAATTGGCCGGGGGTGGGTGGGGGGAGGGAGGGGGTGGACTAATGAGATGGCTTCACTTGAGAAGCTTATTGCACGAATATATACAAATATACAAATTTTTGTCTGCATAATACTGCTTTTTGAGACTGTCTGCTTAAAGCTGCTTTACAACTATATGTATATTTTGAGTGTCTGCTTAATGCTGGTTTCAGTTGGGTTTTTTAAGCAGACAGCATTTTATGTACATTTTTTATTTTTTAAGATATGGCTTAGTGCATGCCATACATCAGTTTAATCGTATGCGCTAACGGGAGTTGGTTATCAAACGGGTACAGGAACATTAAGTTCCTATCTCGCAATGATGATATATAGCAATTTCCGAGTCCAGAATATTTAGATCCGAATACTCGCTCTAATTAGAATAAAGATCGTTTGCGATTGGAGGCGAATCACCTGATTTATACATGTATCTTTTCTCAACGCCATTTTATGTCAAATTCTGGATTAATTTTGATGTAATAAGTGATATTTATTATATTTATTAAAGAATAAGCAATATTTAGGCACCCCAATTTAATAATTTCACGTCCGCTTGTTGTTTTTGGAGTATACATTAAACATAGTCGTAAGGCGGCACGAATTGTCTATGGTAACATTTAGTTCAATTTCCGTGGTAAAATCTGACTAAGAAAAATTTCAACCCAAAAATGTGGGCAAGGAATGTTCTCGATTATAGGACGACCCCCCCCCCCCCCCTCCCCTTCCTAGAACATGTAATTTGATATTAAAAAACCCACTGTATCCTTTAGGTCGAATTTTAACGATATATATATATATCAAATTTGAAATATCAAAACTCAAGACCACGGTGGGGATTCTATATCCGACAAATATATCTTGACCCACCGGAGTTATCCCCCTTGATTTCTTGAAAAATCTTAATTTGAAATATCAACTTATAACAAGACCTCGGTGGGGATTCTATATTGGACACATATATCTTGAGCCACCAAAGTTATCCCCCTTGATTTCTTGAAATATCGTGACATATATGGTTTCCGCACGATAACTTCTGTTAGCTTGAATACATTCATTTCAAATTTGGAATGTCAACTCCTTATGACACAACCTCAGTGGGGAGTGCATATCGATGAAATGTGTTCAGACCCACCAGAGTTATCGCCCTTGAGTTTATGAAAAATCGTAAAACATGTGGTTTCCGCTAGATAACTTCAGGTGGAATGTCAACTCCTTATGACACAACCTCAGTGGGGATTGCATATCGATGAAATGTGTTCAGACCCACTGGAGTTATTGACTTTGAGTTTATGAAAAATCATAAAATATGTGGTTTCTGCTTGATAACATCAGTTAGTTTGAATGGATTCATTCCGAATTTGCAATGTCATCTCTGTACGACCGTACCTCGGGGGGACTGCATATCCATCAAATGTATGCAGACACACCATAGCTATCTCCCTTGATTTCTGCTAAATAACTTCAGTTAGCTTGAATGGATTCATTACAAATTTGGAATTTCAACTCCTTTTAACAAGACCTCAGTGAGGATTGCATATCGGCCAAATGTGTCCAGAGACACCGAGGTTATCTCCATTGATTTCTTGAAAAATCGTAAAATAGGTGGTTTCCACTCAATAACTTCAGTTAGTTAGCTTGAATGGATCCATTTCAAATTTGGAATGTCAATTCCTTAGCATAAGGCCTCAGTTGGGGTTGTATATCGGAGAAATGTGTCCAGATCCATCATCCTGGGTGTCTATAAGGATCTTCAAAAGCCACTACAGTGGCCAGAGATGCTGCAGGTTAATGAAGGCAAGAAGTTCACAGGTGAAACAGTGAGGATGAGGCTGTGGCGAAAGTTTACGAGTGTATTGATTGGTCAAAAGCTGTGTACAATCAAACACTAGCAAAGTTGTTTTACTGCTTATATTCCCCTAAGTGGGTCTGTGCTGATTTTGAATGAATAGATCTCAGAATTTGGTGTTTTTGTTCCACCAAATTCATCATCCATGAGTTGTTTATGCTTCTAGCGATGCAATGATTCAGACTTATGACATTTCGTTCCATGTTGGAACTAATCAGAGGGCTAACCATTTTTGACAAGCATGTGTGGGCTGTTAAAGTTCTCGTGCCCCGTTAAATATACACTTGCCCGGGATATGAGATGCCTGTTGATTTCTATTCAATTGACCCAGTATTCACAGCTAACCAGCGTGCAATGTTACCCAGTATGCAATGCTCTGACTCCATAATTGTTGTAACTGTTTGACGCCATATTCCTTTAGTCTGTTGTCCGCACAAGTCAGTATTTCTCAAACAAAACCAACACATGTGCACATGCAGTCATTTGTCTACCAGGCTGTATTTCAACTGTTCAGAGAAAGTGTGTCAATTTCTAGGAGAAAATAGCTTTTATATATTTTGACAATAATTTCCATGAAAGGTCTTGCTATCAATAACAGCAACAGCATTCAGTCAAATTATTGTCAAAATAATTAGTAGGTAAAGCGAATACTAACTGCTACATATTTGATACAAATTTGAATGAACATTGTTGCTGCAACAGCTTTCAATCTATATATTCTAAAATAATAATCATAATTCACTCGCTACGGATTTGAAGTGTAATTTTACAGTAAGTTGTTGCTGACTAAAGTACCAACAACATTATCAAATTGTTGTCTATAGAATCACACGGCATTCGATATTGCTGTCTGAGTAGAGTGAGTAATATGGCCAAAATATGCTTTGCCTACACGAAGGAAATATTTAGACAAGCTATCGTGTGTACGTTTCTGTTCGACCAATGCATTTCAAATGCGCAATCCATCAATCAAACTTAAACACTGCTTGTTACTCATTTATTCTTGACGAGAAAGCGTATATAGGCATATTGCACAGATTGTCTTTTTATCTGATGCCCGCTCCGTCCTTGAGGCTATCACCAAAGGTAAGCTGCCACAACTGGAAGAAGCACTACAAACCATCAAATGCTTTCGGATAGCATTGCAGTTGATCCACGCACACTGTGGAGTCCAAGGAAATGATGAAGCAGACAAGATGGCAAAGGTGGGTGCAGAAGAGAATCAGACAGAAAACATGGTAACTCATACAGAGATGAAGACTATCATCAAGTCACTCTATAGAACACCTCAAATAGAAGATGCCTACCATCATCTCTCGAGGCCAGAGCAAGTGACCATTTTTCGTCTCAGAACTGCGGTTCCACCTTACGACATCGCCCGCTTGTCCTTGTGGAGAAGCAGAACAGACAACAGAGCACATACTTCAATGTTGCAGTACGTATCAGCTGCTGAGAGAAGAGATCTGGCCTTTGTCATCCTGTTTTCTTGAAAAGCTGTATGGGCCTGTGGAAGAACTGCAGAAAACCACAGATTTCATCTTGAGAATGGCTCTCCAAGTGTGATACCAGCGATCGAAAAGAAGAAGGCATATGCTCACTCTACCTATATAGTAAGATATTGACTACGCGTGTGTGGCTAACAATTCGATAGTGTTGTTGGTACCTTAGAAATCGACAACTTAGTCGAATTGCTCTTCAAATGCGTAGCTAGAGTTGGCTGAAAAGTATGATGATTATTTTAGAATATATAGACTGAAAGCTGTTGTAGCAACAATTTTCATTCAATTAGTATCAAATCTACATGAGGTAGTAAGAGCATTACCTAATTATTATTTTGACAAAAATTTGACTGAATGTTCTTACTGTCATTGATAGCAACAACGTTCACGTAAATTATTGTCAAAGTATATAAAAGCTTTCTTAAAATTTCTCCTGAAAATTGACACACACTGTACAGTATTGAAATACTGGCAATGGAATGCACTCCACAAAACTATACAGGTAAGTTATTGAATATTTTGAAACTAATTGGACTGGGTGCTGTTGCTGCCAAAATATTCAACAGAATGTTCCTAGATAGCAAGCAAACATTGGCCTAATGTTGTACACCAACGTAATTTTGTTCATCGGCCTAATGTTGGCATGCACATGGAGCCAATGAGCAAACATACGTTGGGTCAATGTTGGCAAGCCACATTCAGCCATCATAGGGCCAACATTGAGCCAACAAGCAAAGTTACATTGGCCCACCATCAGAGAGCCAACATTGGTAAGATCCCTAAGCTACAAGCCTGTGTGGGAAGTACTTATCCGCAATGCCCATTGGCTGACAAACATTGTCTGCAGCAGATTTTGGTTCTCTACTTATAGTCTCGATCTATGTATTGACATTGAACCTGTTAACCTTGATAACTCAGGAGCCAAGCTTGAAAGCAATCATACAACAGTCGTTGAATACTTTAAAAGTTATTTGAGTAATGCAGCAACAGCTTCCACTAAACTTACTTTCAAAATAGTCAACAGGAATCATCTATGATTGCTTTGAAATAACCTAAAATTAAAATACATCTGTTTATTATATTTATAACAATGTGTTCACCCTTCCCTTTGGTGAAATAGATGTCAGACTTGAGATTTCAATGATAGATTATTTTAGGTTAATCTGCCTGGTGAATTGCAATGAAAGCAAGACTGGGTGTACGGACACCACTTTCTTTATATAAGGTAATACACCTACATGTATGTGATGATCAATAGTGACAAGCAGTGGATATTTCAGCAGCAAAGAGTGGACAGAGCAAGAAAATGTCTTGAAGTTATTGTCTCATTCCAATATGCTGAAATCGGATCATTTGGTGTGCTGATGTCTTGCGTTACGGTTACCTTGTTTCAAAACCTTTGCCCAAGCTGGCCAATATTACACTCATGACAAATTGCTGATATCATTTTGGTTACCCTGTCTAGCTAGGATAAGGGGGTTACAATGTAACTTAGGAAAGAGACCTGTATCATGTCAAGAGTTTCATACGCTAGTTATGCAATTAAAATATTAAAAACTCAGAAAAATCCAAGATGGCTGCTGTAAAGAAATTGACCAATCAAATTTCTGTATAGAAGTTCGGAAGCCTACATGTACCATCACATGGTGCTTCCAGCCAAGTTAGGTTGAAATCCGCTAAATGATAATGAGTAGAGGCCTTTTAAAGCAGCAAAATTTAACAGAAGACATGCAAACAACAGATGGATGAATGGACGGATGATGGATGGACAATGGGTCAACGATGGATGGTTGCCATTCCATAAGATCATTGAGCTAACAATCTTAATTCCAAGCATTATGGTGACACAATTTGGGTTATTTCAGAAACTAATATGCAGATGATATCATGATGAATGGTAATCAACTAGGGATCTACAGTCATACAGAGAATCCTCAACATTGTAGAGGTGAATACAATTGAGTGGAGAAAACAAGTTATTTGTCTTTCTAATTGGGTATTTACAGGTTTAACCCTAGCGAATAAGAAAGGCTGAGGGAATGCTAATGAAAGCAACAGAAGATTCAAATAACATTGTAATAAGACCTTTTAATGTGTACTTGTTAATGAAATTGCTATAGTAGAATACATCTAAACGTTCTTAAAATTATAAGCATATATCTTGTTCGGGCATGGATTTAGTACACCATCTTAAAGCACCAAATGATTTTAGGCGTTTCGAAGCCATTCCCCAATAAGCTTCTTGATTTCAGATTCTGTTGTATTCTTGTGGTTCCTACATTTGTACCACAACCTGTGAAACAGAAAATAACTTTCATTTTACATCTATTCATACACAGTGCAGCTGAGAAATAAGTTAAAATGCTTAGAAAACAAAAACACAAACATATTATTCTAATATATTAGTTACAATAATTTTGAATACGATGTAAGAAATGTTCTACCGACTATTCTAAACATAATTGAATTGAATGTCTTCCAATCCAATTATGTTCAAAATATTCAACAGTACGTTTTAATTTTTGGGGGAAACATTTTACAGTTATTTCTAAGATGTACTGTACCATATATCACTTCAAAATGTACTTTACCTACAAACATGACAGACACGTACAGGTATGCAGGAGCATCCAGGCAGACAGGTCCTACAATGCAGCAATAGTACTGCTGTTATGGCAGCAGCGGGGATTGGAGGATGAGGGAGGAGCAGCAGCAGCAGGGAGTGGAGGATGAGGGGGTGGAGGATTTATCGTCATTTTCCTTCACAGAAGTTATAATGTCATAACTAGGACGTGCATTGTATTGTGGGTAATCTGTTCCTCTTGATTCAAGCACATGTGTATAAGTGCAACTTTTGCACTCAGAAAATTCGCGAGACCACGGCCATTATATTTTTAGATATGGAGACTGGTATCCAGTCAATTTAGAAACCGGTATCCAGTTAATTTAACCAGAAGAAAATGCGCCTCCTACTTATGATGTCATAACTGCCGTGAAGGAAAAGGACAGGATAAATCTTGAACCGATGACGGGGGGGGGGGGGGGTGGGGGGTGAGGAGCAGCAGGAGGTAGTGGCAGATGAGGGAGGGGGAGCCGTAGGGAGTGGAGGATGAGGGAGGAGGAGCAGCAGCAATGAGGAGTGGGGGAGGGATGAGCAGCAGCAGCAGCCAAGACTGGAGGATGAGGGAGGAGTATCAGCATCAAGGACTGGAGGATGAGGGCGGAAGAGCAGCAGCAGACTGAAGGATGATGGAGGAGCAGCAGCAGGGACTGGAGGATGAGGGAGGAGTACCAACAGCAGCAGGGAGTGGAGGATGAGGGAGGAGCAGCAGGGAGTGGAAGATGAGGGAAGGAGAAGCACCAGCAGCAGGGATTGAGGATGAAGGAGTAGCAGCAGGGAGTTGAGGATGAGGGATGAGCAGTAGCAGCAGGGAGTGGAGGATAGATGAGGGAGGAGCACCAACAGCAGCAGGGAGTGGAGGATGAGGGAGGAGCAGCAGGGTGTGGAGGATGAGGGAGCGAAAACAACAGCAGGGAGTGGAGAATGAGGGATGAGCAGAAGCAGTAGGGAGTGGAGGATAAGGGATGAGCAACAGCAGCAGCAGGAGGGAGCGGAGGATGAGGGCGGAGCAGCAGGGAGCGGAGGATGTGGGAGGAGTGGCAGTAGGGAGTGGAGGATGAGGGAGGAGCAGCAGAAGGGAGTGGAGGATGAGGGAGGAGCAGCAGTAGCAGGGAGTGGAGGATGAGGGGTCAGCAGCAGCAGGGAGGGGAGGATGAGGGGTGAGTAGCAGCAGCAGGGAGTGGAAGATGATGGATAAGGAGTAGCAGCAACACCTAGTAGAGGATGAGGGTGTAGGAGCAGCAGCAGGGAGAGGAGGATGAGGGAGGAGCGGCGGCAGCAGGGATTGGCGGATGAGGGAGAAACAGCCCGGAGTGGAAGATGAGGGAGGAGCAGCAGCAGGAGGGAGATGAGGATGAGTGAGGATGAGCAGCTGCAGGGAGTGGAGAATGACGGATGATGAGCAACAGCAAGTGGAGGGAGGAGTAGCAACAGTGAGTGGAGGGAGGAGCAGCATGGAGCGGATGATTATGGAGCAGCAGCAGCAGGGAGTGGATGAGTGAGGAGGAGCAGCAGCAGGAAGTGGAGAATTAGGGAGGTTCAGCCGCAGTAGGGAGTGGAGGATGAGGGAGAAGCAGCAGCAGCAAATGGAGAATGAGGGAGGAGCAGCAGGGAGTGGAGGAAGGAGTATTAGCAGCAAGGAGTGGAGGGAGGAGCAGCAGCAGGAAGTGGAGGATGAGTGAGGAGCACCAACAGGAAGTGGAGAATGAGGGAAGAGCAGGAGCCGGAAGGATTGGAGGATGAGGGAGGTGGAGGAGCAGCAGCAGAGAGTGGAGGATGAGGGAGGAGCAGCTGCAGCATGGAGTGGATGAGGGAGGAGCAACAGCAGGGAGTGGAGGATGAGGGAGGAGGAACAGCTGCAGGGAGTGGAGGATGAGGGAGTAGGAGCAGCAGCAGGGAGTGTAGGATGAGGGAGGAGCAACAGCAGGGAGTGGAGGATGAGGGAGGAGGAGCAGCTGCAGGGAGTGGAGGATGAGGGAGTAGGAGCCGCAGCAGGGAGTGGAGATTGGGGCAGTAGGAGCGAGTGGGAGATGATTGAGAAGCAGCTTATGATGATTATCAATAGGACAACCATAATTGATGCCACTGACCAATGGAGCCATAGGCATGGTCCTTGGCCTTATTGAGCAATGAGTCAAGTATCATTGGCACAATGTTATTGACCAAAGAGGTAGGTGTTAATACAGACATAATTGACCAATGGATCAAGCACCCTTGGTCAATTTGTCAATCAAATGGCCATGAAACCAAGTATCATTTGCACTATGGACCAATAGGACAAGCAACAGTTGTCAATGAGGAGCATAACTGATGTTAATGATCAATGAGTTAAGGGTCACTGGAAAACAAATGGGCATGAAATACGAAAATATGTGTGCAGGAAAACCATCCTGATACTAGTGACCACCGGGGAAAGCTCCATTGGCTCATGCATACCGGTGAGGAAACTCAAGAATATTGGCGTCCAATGTATTGAACCACGAAAAACGTGCCATTAATTAAATTTAATTGGACAGCCATCACTGACATCATTGTTAAATGTTTAAAGTATACTACAGGGTTCTGCCAAGGCAGGGAGGGCCCTTGTACCATTTAATATTATGAAACTCAAAATGCCCCATTATTACCTTCACACATAGGTCAATGGCCCTCAGGATACCTCATGGCCATAGCTATCTTCCATGTATGCAATTGACCCATCATTTGCCCAAATAACCTATGTCTTCCCGAGGGAGTGGGCCAATTGACCCCACTAAGCAACCGGGTCAGCAGCACCAATGGGATCGATCGAATCCTGAATTCCCTGAATCTGAATTTCCAGAAAACTATACAGGTAGGCTATTGAATATTTTGCAACTAATTTGACTGGGTGCTGTTGCTGCCTATGCCAAAATATTTAAAGCTACTGGTTCAGGCAAATACACTATCTCAGATTGGTCTCTAAGGTATATAACTCGTTTCACTATCTAAATACAAGACCATCTGAGCATTTAACAACCAATGAAACGATCTGCTATCACCGTTCCAGCGATCGTCAAATACCGCATTTCAGCTTTGTCCATGATGATTTAGCCATTTTGCTCGTCTTCCCTAAAAACGGAAGCAGGAGAGGGAAATCCAACGCACATCACGTGACGTTAATACCAGTGCTTGCTTGTATTTCCTCATTTACTTTTGGTTTCGTTTTAGCTTTTGTTAAAGACTGATATGTCTGCTGCAAAATTATGTAATCGTCTGTATTTAACAGTCACAGCTAGAAAATCCTCAAAAACATTTCAATAATTTCCTATTCCTAGAAATAACAATTGATTCGTGAATTGGTCCACATATGATACTTATCGCGCGGGTAAGCCGATGTCACGAAAACTGATAACTCTTGACAAATTGAAATTCTGCACACACGATTCCTACAAATGTTTAGCAATTTCTTTTGTTCCTGGGATTTAACAAAAAAATGAAGAGACAACTAAAAAGAGGCTGTCAGAATAGATTTAACTTTGTTAGCATTGTAGCATTGAGGGCAGCAGCTGTCGTGATATGCATAGTGATTAGAACTCTGTAAATCAAGAGTCAATCCTCCAGCAGCGAATAGTCTGAAGACAGTTATGTCTGAAGACAGTTATCCAGAGACTAATTGATCTATGCGTAAGTAGGCCAGATAGAGGTTTCAGATTGATAGCTCAAACAAAAAAAACTAGATTGAGCGGTTCACAATTTTAAACTTTAATTAACATCACCACCCCACAACCCCAACCCCGGGGGAGGGGTAAAATGTAAATGTCCCTTTGCACTACGCAATCATATGGGTAACTCAATTGGTCAAATTTCGTCCAACAGTGTCAGAGGAGTTGCATCATTACAACCAATTTCATAACCTTTTGACCCCATTACCACCACTTGGGGATGGGGCCAAATGTAAATGTGCTCACCCACTCCACATTGATATGGGTAACTCACATACTAAATCTGTTTGAATTCCGTTCAATGGTTTTGGAAGAGTTGCATTACAATCAATTTTGTGACATTTTGACCCACACCCCACCCACCCCTGGGACGGGGCCAAATACAAATGGGCCCATGCACTCCACATTGATATGGGTAACTCACATACCAAATTTGGTTGAATTCTGTCCAACGGTTTCGGAGGAGATGCATTACAATCAATTATTGCAGGTAAAAATGTGACCTTCTGACCCCGTCCCCTGGGGGTGGAGCCAAATGTAAATGGGCTCTTGTACGCCAGATTGATATGGGTAATGCACATACCAAAATTGGTTGTATTCTGTCGCATAATTTCGGATGAGATGCATTACAATGAATTTACGTAGGTTAAAAATTCACCTTTTGACTCCAGCCCTGTGGGCAGAGCCAAATGTAAATAGCCTCATGCACTCCGCAATCATATTGGTAAGTCACATATCAGATTTGGTTGAGTTCCGTGTAACCATTTCAAGGGTTTTTGCGTTACAAGTGATTTGACCTTTTGACACCTGCCCTGCCCCGGGTGTGAGGTGGGAGTGGGGGGGGGGGGGGTGTACGGAGCCAAATCTAAATATTGTCTTGCAAAGCCGAATCACATGGGTAACCCACATAACAAATTTGGTTTAATTCCACCCAACGTTTTGCGAGAAGATAGCGTGACGGATGGAGGGACAGGACGGAGGCGATTACAATATCCCGACATTTTTTTAAAACGTGGGGATAATAACTGAAATTACAAAGGCAAAATATGCCCACAGTGCCAGCATCGCCTACCTGGAACATAGAAGATGCATTTGTCCGACAAACAGACAACCTAATGGAGCCCATTGATATTTTGTCAAAAATTATAATGTTCGCCAATAATAAAACCAATTGTGGCTTCAAAGTCGATCATATATTTCAATATGTCCGCCAACATGCTGAATTCTGATCTTTTTTTTATAGTACTTACTAACCTTCCTTGGACAATCTTGAATGACCATTAGTTCCTAATTATACTTCCAAATTTCATCCTGATCCATTACGCCATTCGGGAGGTCATTTCCAGGAAAATTAGGTCATTCATGATAGCTGCCGAAACATTTGACCAAATAAATGAGTTTTAGATTTGTAATGAAATTTCTAAGAATCAACCAAAATCCAAGATGGCCACCGGCTTCATTGGTCAATCTGCTTAGTTTGAACAAACTTGGATCCCGATGGCCCCAGGATGCTTTCTACCAAATTTGGTAAAATTTGGTCTGGTGGTTCTCGAGAAGAACGTTTATATTTCTCATTGACTTAGTATAGATTTTCGTTGACGGAAAATGCAAGATGGCTGGCAAACAGTTAAATTCCAATATCAGGAATATGGCCACCAACATGCCGAAATCTGCCTGGTTGATGGTTTTCAGGTTTTAATGCACTGCCTTAGTCCCTCGTCATACTTCCCAGATTTTAGCCCGATCCTTTCAGCGATTCAGAAGTACTTTTCACGAAAATTAGGTGATCCAAGATGGCAGCGAAGCATTTGGCTCATCAAGCTCTAACACTTTGTTCAGCTGATGCCCTAGATGTTGTTTTTTGAATTTCGACTCAATCTCCCAAGCGGCTTCGGGGAGGCGATTTTTATCCCTTTAATTAATTACCAAATTTGGTCAAGAAAATCTGAATATTTGCTTATTGAATATCCATTTGCAGGCCAAGATAAGACTATTTTTGGAGATTTACCACTGGAATGACTGGCCTGGTTATCGAATTTTCAAAGTCTTTTCCGTGGCCTGTGAATGGACATTCCTCAAGACTATAGGCCGGCTTTGGCATGAAAGGGTTAAAGACAGTTCTAAAAATTGGCCAAAATCCAAGATGGCTGCTCGTCATATTTGTAGATGGGCTTCGTTTGAGCAACCTTGTATCCCTATGGCCCAAGGATGGTCCCTATCAAATCTGGTTAAACTCGGTCAACTGTTTCTTGAGAAAAATTTTATATTTATATTCAAGATAGCCACTGGTCGCAAGCGGCCATATTGGATTTCGAGTGATCGTAGATTTCGATAGGTTTCTTCCTCAGCCGTAGTCCAGATATCCTATGAACTTTAAAGTGGTCTGAAGAACAATAGCGAAGGTATCATCAGTAAACCCATTTTCAAGATGCTGCTGATAGCTGGTGCCATATTGGATTTTGGATCAGCACCGATTTCCATCGGTTTCTTCTGCAGATCCAGCCCAGTCATCGTTTGAAGTTTTAAAGCGATCCAACAAACAGTAGCACAGTTATCGTCCGGAAACCAATTTTCAAGATGACCACCCAACACCCCACCCCCGCAAGGGTGGATCGCAGTCGATTTCAAAAGTTTTATTGCACAGACATAAAAAAGTCATCATTTTAGGGTTTAATGCAATCCAAACAAGAGCTCCGCAAGCGGCACATAATACCCCACCATGATGACAACTCAATGAATGAGAGCTATCAAAAAATATTTATTCTTCCTCAGACCCAGACCAGTCATCCTTATTAAGTGTCAAATAGATCCGTTAAACGGTCAAGGAGGTATCGTCCGGAAACTAATTTTCAAGATGGTCACCACTGACTGGTGGCCTTCTTGGATTTTGGATCATCGTCTACTTCGATAGGTTTCTTCCCAAGACCTAATCCAACCACCCTATGAAATTTCAAGGCGATCCAACAAACGGTAACAGAGTTATCATCTGGAAACCAATTTTCAAGATGGCCACCATTGGCTGGCAGCCATCTTGGATTTCGGATCATCGTTGATTTCGATAGGTTTCTTCCCATGACCTAGTCCAACCACCCTAGGAAGTTTCAATGTGATCCGCCAAAGGGTAACAGAGTTAATGTCCGGAAACCCATTTTCAAGATGACCATTGATGGCTTGCAGCCATATTGGATTTTGGATCGACGTCGATTTCGATAACCTTTTTCATTAGACTTACTCCAGTCATCATCCCACACACACCTCTCTGAGACACATCGCAAAATTTGATTCCCCTCTAGATGCTATATTCTGGCTACATCACTGTTCCTGTCTCTGGAGTCGCCAAACCCTCTGACATGTCTGAGAGCCATTTCTAAATGGTATGGACACAGGCCCTAGAAAAGGGAAAAATCTATTTTAAGCTACGTGTTTGGAAAAATTATGGAAATTTGAAGCATTAGGAGTCTTACACATCAAATGTAAACAATAACTGAAATATCGAATACAATGATGGCCTCTAAAGATTTGCTTTAATTGTACACTGATTGTACATATCATAAATGGGGCTGGAAATTCCTAAACGAAGTTCGGAAAGTCAGAAAAAGTATGAAATTATTATTCTTGAAAGCATTATGAAATATGAAAGAATAGAATTCAACTGGGCAGTATATGTTCACCCCACCAACTCCAATACCTGGATTTGGTGTATGCCTAGATATTGAGCGATGAGAATTCCATAACATTTTATTGTATACCCACTTGTCATATCCTGCTGAATGACAAAAGATAGGTTGCTGCTTCTCTGCTGACATTCAATTGATGCCAATAATGTAAACTATATGTACTTAGTCTACGCTTGCTGATTTGATGTCTAACACGTCTAATGTATATTATTTATTATTTCAGGTAATCACTGATTTACCAACACTTAATCCTATATTCACAACTCCAGTCACACAAATTTCCTTAACATCAGTCCACATCGATGATGATGATGATGATCAACAGAATGTGACCTGTGGGTGCACAACAGTGATAATGAGCTTTCCAATACCAGTACATATGACTTCCTGTGGTAAAGCTTTCCAAGTTGATCTAAGTGATAAGCAGCTCTAGTGTGATTACAATTCCTTATTATTTGGTCTAAAATACCTGCCGCCTCTTCCGTAACATCAACAGCGTTGATATGACAAATAAGACTGATGATAATAACCCTCATGATAGATACTGGATAAGAAAAGTGATACATATTATTTATCTAATGACAGCTTTAAAGAGAATTTAGAAGAGGACAGCGAAGTGGTCAGTGAGCCAAACTATATGGGTAGAAACTTTCCAGACAGACAGTTTCTTGTTTAATCATGTCTATTGCAATCATTTTCATTTTGTCCAATTAACAAGTGGTTCGGTTTGCTACATTTCCACACATGTGATAGACGCGATCCTGATTGTGAAAGGAGTACATGTATGCCATGGCGCAATTTGTTATCAACAGATTTCTACATTTTTAAAGCCGACCACCATCAACTGCTTTTCATGTGCATGAACCGTTATATCAAATATACATTTCTTTAACTATCATAAATTTTACTGCCATGGTGTACTTAGATCTGTATTGCTAAAACTGGGCTCAAAGAAGTAACATGCTCACATGGACCTGCAAAATTTAGTGACTTCTCTGATATATTGCATCGATAAACAGACAAACAGACAGCACCAACCACAATAATCACACCTGTCTTCGGTAGCATAAATAACAAGATTTATGTTTTTAATGAATTCGCCACAGCTACAGAGTTATGGCACAGAAACTGATTTTTGAAGATGGCTTCATATTAGCCATTTGGAACAATTTTTATAGATAACTCACATATTAGATCCATTTTACATGCAGATTTCAATAGTTTTACGATCAATGTTGCAGAAACTGATATACAACCTGACTGCCTAGTAGGCTATTACATCTAGCTATTTTACGTGTATTGTAAATCCAAGCTAATTACTCACGCCACCAACTGCCAGTGTGAGTATTGCTGGTGGAGCTGCCTATTCGTTTGTCTGGTTTTCCAAGGCACATCTCCTGAATCCTTTGATTTAGAATAACCAAATTTGGCACATGAATTCATATTGTAAGCGGCTAGAAAGAATTTTAGTTTGAGGTCAAACAGTCAAACAAAGGTCACGGGCGTCAGTTAGTGCATACTGGAATACACATTTTCCTCGATCATGTCGATAACTCTGCAATGCAAGAAGATAGAATCACCATATCTGTAACAAACATCCATATATTGTGGCTGGATAGAAGCAAAACTTAGCTTAGGTCAAAAGTTGAAATGTCAAGGCATATGGTTATTTAGAGCATATTGGAAAACACATTTTCGTCTATTAATTCTGCAATGCAAGAAGATAGAATCACCAAATCCATAGCATACATGTATGTTCATATTGTGGTTGGTTAGAAGCAAAATTTAGTCTGAAGTCAAAGGTTCAAATATTGAGGTCATATGGTCAGTTAGTGCATTGTCCAAACCGAGTGCAACTTTGGCATGGGTCAGCATCTCCATTGAGTGCATTCTGGTTTTATTTTACATAACATTGAACCACAATCAAAAGTCACTAATGACAGATGGTCTCTTACAATTAGTAAATTTCCATAATTAATGCTATTTTGGTTCAGAAGATGGCGATTCATCAAAACAAGTAGGTGTTACATGTAGAAGTATTGAGGAAACAACAACTTCTAATGCAAAGGACAGATGTGGTCTTTATATTGCTGATGCAAAAGACAGATGCGGTCTATACAGTTAGCTTTGACTAAAGTATTCATACTAGAACTATTATTGTTGGGATAGATGATAATACTAAACTAGTGAATCAAAAAAGCATCCGCTTTTGTTTCTACGAGAATTCTTAATACTTACCAGATGTACTATTATGATAATGTCTATTATCTAGTCTAGCTCAAAATAAACAATTAAAACTCCGCACTCTCCTGGTCCTGCCCATACTGTGTCCGGGAATACCATAGCCGCAGGTACCAAGTCAATTCCCAATCACAGTCAGATTCGTCTTATATTTGCCTTGGCAAACTGCGAAAGCAGCTCAGCCTCACCTCAGCGGGGCGGCTGAGGCAGGGCCATAGTACATCTAGTAAGTATTAAGAATTCTCGTAGAAACAAAAGCGGATGCTTTTTTGATTCTACTTCGAATAATACTTACCAAATGTACTATTATGATAAACTCCGGATTTCGACAGCCAGGAAATGCCGGTGGGAGGAGGTGAGGCTCGAACCAGCACTCATCAGCCATCAAACAGAGAAGGTTGTGAAGAGACTAGAACCCTGGCATACGCTTGGGTTCTGCCATCTGACTCATAGAGTGCTAAACTTCCATGGTCTAGACCGCGCTCCCCCCCCACCTCTTTTGTCTGCACAAAACCAGAGGGCTGTCCATGGGGATGCAACACCCACCAGACCTGTGTCAGCCCCAAGTCTCAGCTAGGGCAGTCCAGTAGAGTGCAAAGAAGCTACTACAACTTCTAACTTTGAAAAAACATCAGTATATCAACTAGATTTTCAAATTGGAATGAGTCTAATGTCTGATTGAGAGGATAAGAATACTCTTGTACCAGACTATTTACCTAAGCAGTCTGGTATTTCGACTGTAAGTAAACATATTTATAGTCACATAATTAATGTAAACACTCACCATTTTGAGTGCTTGATCTGTTCTTGATCATCACAGGAGCTCGGCCCAATCCACGGTCGTACTCAGTCATATGCATAGCGCTTGTTCAGTGTAGGTGGAAGACTTGTGATGTGTGCGAAGTAGTGGTCGGAAGTGGCTTAGTTTAGATTCGACAGATTGGCGATGGCTACCGGATTAAGTGCACTGGAGATGTCGCGAAGGTAGAAATCAGTGAATGACGACTCGGCATGCCATTGTGCTACAGACATCACCTCCTCTAATGAGACACCCTTATAAAGGACCGATGATGCTGCTAGTGCTCGGACCTGATGGGCATTCGCACGATCAATCTGCTTTCCTGTAGCGATTTTGTGCGCCATCTGAATAGCGTCAACTATCCAACGAGAAATAGTATCTTTCGAGGCACGTAAATGGGGAGCTTTGAAACATAACCACAGAGATTTCGGGTCATCTCCCCACTCATCAGTACGTTTCTTATACATTTTCAGACATCTGATAGGACACCAAGCAGAAGAGTTTGGGTCATGTCTAGTTAAATTTGCCAAATTGATCAGCTGTCCTGGATATTTAAGTGACTGATTCTTTGCCAGGAAACAAAGACGTGGAAGAAGTCTTAAACCTTCACCCGTGATGACAAAACGGTCTTGTTCGGCAGAAAGCACATGAATTTCGCTTCTCCTTCTCGCCGACGCTGCTGCAACCAAAAAAACTGATTTAATAGTTAACAGTTTAATATCAATAGATCTAATTGGTTCAAAGGGAGCATGCCCTAAAACCTGTAGAACAAGAGATAGATTCCATGATGGGATAGGAATTGGCTGTCTAGGTCGCAGATTGCTCATTCCTTTGATAACTTCACTCAAGGTGTCATTCTCCACTCCTTTAATGGCCAGACTGGGAATGACTGAAGCTAATGCAGACTTATATGCTGCTAGGGTAGAAGGTACAAGTTTGTCAACTTCGTATAAATGACAGATAAAATCTGCTACGTGTTGAACAGATGCAGAAAAGGGATTAATATCTCTTCTCTCACACCAGTGTGCAAATTTGTTGATTCTATAATTATATGTCTTTGTGGTTGAAACTCTTCTGGCTGAAGCAACAAACTTCGCTGCTTGCTCAGAAAAGCCACCCTCAATTGCACGCTGCTTGATAACATCCATGCAGTCAATTTGAACATTTCTGGTCTGTCGTGAAGGTACAGACCCTTGTTCTGAGAGATTAGATCGCTTCTGTCTGGCAGAGGGATTGGATTGCAAACCAGAAGGTCCAGCAGATCCGTAAACCATGATCTGCCTGGCCAATATGGGGCGATCAGCAGTACTTGGCACATCCCTTCTCTTATCTTTGCCAGAACTTTCGGGATGAGAATTGTTGGAGGGTACGCATATGCGTACATTCCTTCCCAACTTATCGCTAGTGCGTCTACCGCTAGCGCTAGCGGGTCCGGGATCGGTGACACGTAAGTGACCATCTTTGCATTTTGATTCATCGCAAACAGGTCGATATTTGGCTTGCCCCATTGTCTGAATAGAACCTCCGCTACCGATTGGTTGAGCTGCCATTCCGTCAGATGACAAATCGTCCTTCGACTGAGCGCATCCGCTAGGATGTTCAATCTTCCTGGAATGTGTGCTGCCCGAAGAATAATATTCCTCTCTTGGCACCACAGCAGAAGGTTCCAAACCATCATGCACAACCCTGGTGATCTCGTCCCACCCTGGCGGTTCAAATAAGACACCACTGTTGAGTTGTCTGTCCTTATTAGGACAACTTTGTCTTGAATTAGACTCTCGAACTTTCGAAGTGCAAATACCACTGCTAATAGTTCGAGCACATTGATATGTTTCTGCGCATTGGTCCGATCCCATTCCCCTGACACTGACTGATTGTCCAATACCGCTCCCTAACCCGTCAACGATGCATCCGTGAAGATGGACATCTGAGGTTGAGGAGGTTGTAGAGGAACACCTCGGAGGAGATTCTGTTCCGATAACCACCACTGAAGGTGGAATATCAATGGTTCTTTGACTGGTATCCTCAGAGATAACGGATCTCTTCTCTGAGACCAGAATGACATTAAATACATCTGAATCGGCCTGTGCCTGAGTGCCGCATACGGAACCACCTTCTCCTGGGACACTAGTAAACCCAGTATCCTGAGAAATTGGCGCACCGTCAGATAGGCTCCTAGAGAAACTGACTCCAAAACTGCAATCAGGCTTTTGACTCTGCTCTCCGCCGGAAAAGCTACGCCGTCACTGAGATTGAAAAATATCCCCAGATAAACAAATTCCTGGGATGGAGTCAGTTCTGATTTCTCTAGATTCACAATCCAACCTAGATCCTTTAATAAGGCTAGGACTACCTGCAGATTGCTGTGCAGAGTGACTGGATTCCCCGCCTTCAGCAGCCAGTCGTCTATGTATGTGTGAACAGCTATGTTTCTCCTGCAAAGTAAAGAAGCCATGGCGAGAACCACCTTGGTGAAGACCCTCGGAGCTGTTGTCAGGCCAAATGGCAGCGCATTGAATTCCCAAACATTGTCTTGGAATGCAAAACGAAGGTACTTCTGAAAAGGAATTGACATTGGAATATGAAAATATGCATCCTTCAGATCTATCGACACTGCCCACATGCGTTTCCTCAGCCCTGTCATTACCGCTGCTACAGTCTCCATCTGAAATTTGGGAGAAAGAATAAATTTGTTCAACGGTTTGAGATTGAGAATTGGTCTCCATCCTCCGGTACGCTTTGGAACAAGGAACATGATCGAATAGAAGCCCAGTGAAGACTGATTGCGGACTAGATGAATCGCCTTCTTCTGACGAAGAGATTCTATTTTTGAGCGAATGGATGCTAGACGATCTGATTCCCTTGGAACAGGAGTCCATATTGGAGTCGAGGTTAACGGAACTAATGATTGATGGATGAGCCAGTCCAGATCGTAGCCGTTTCTTATCCACTGACAAACAAAACAGTCACGCACGACCTGTTCCCATTGGCTTAGGAACAGCTGAAGTCTGCCTCCGACGGAAGGAATCTGCACACAGCTGTCGGTCAAGATTGGCCGATAAGACGCTAAATCGCTTGGGTGAAGATTCTTGACTCCATTCGTTCCCAACGCCACCGGAACTGGTTCCGCCGGAAACCCATCAGGAATGAGCCCCATGGCCGCCCCGCGGCTTCTTGTAGTGAGACGGTCCGGAACCACCGCCACGGCCATCGTTACGGTAGCCACCGCAGCCCAAACCACCACCCTTCCTGTCCTCATATGGCCTCTTATTAGGAGATTTGTATGAGGATGAGCGGCCAGGACCTTGTGATCCAGATGGCCTATGGCCATCACGGTCAGAAGGACGGAAGGGCGATCTAGGGCGCTGCCTCTGCTGCTCCTGTCTATGTTGACGGTAGGACTGATGCGGCTGAGTCCTCTTAGTCGATTTCCATGACATGCTGACCACTTCTTGCTCTGCCACCATTGACGCAACCTTGGAGAGAGCTTGTCGTGCTGAGCCGCCGAACAAGCCTGGACCGATGAAAGGCGCAGAAGATAATGCAGCCCTCATCGCCGGTCCTGGTTCTACACAATCGAGAACCATTCTCCATCGCTCTGCCAATGTCCTAGTGATCACCCTGGCCAGGCAATCCTGAGACAGGTGCATGGTGTCCCGAATAACTCCGGGAGCAGCCTCTGGCACCTGTCCACCTTCCGCCGTGCAGGCCAGCATACCGTGCAGGATGGTACACCTGTGCGACAGCGCAGCCATGGCTGCCCTCGCTGCATCCTCAATGAGCGTGAGCTCATTGATCAGGTCTTTGTTGGTCTGAGAAATCAAAGGACGCGACCGCCCCTTAGCCTTCCCAGCCAATGGCCTATTCAGCGCCTCACGTTCCGCGACGGAAAGCCGTGGAACCCGGGCGTACTGATGGTAGGCCACCTCCGGAAAATGGACCCTACTCCTTATCCCCTTCGGGGCCTTTGACAATGCATAGTCCGGCTGAACCAGACGGTATGCCGCAACTTCCAGCATGTCGGAAGTCTGCGTGTCCAAAGGGGGTGTTGGCATGGCAGAAGAGCCACTTGACAGAGCGCTAGCCGCTTGCTCTGACATCCGCTCCATCGCCGGATCGCACTGAGATCCCAGATCTGATGCCAATCCGAGACGATCGGACATCCATCCAAGGACCTGCACCCATTCAGCCTCGGTGCAGAAAACGGACTCGTCCATCAATGAACTGCTGTTTTCATCCTCCCTCTCTCCCTTAGATGAGAGGGCCACCGACGATCCATGCTGAGCGCTATGAGACACGTCTCTGCCAAGACAGAGCGCATCCATAGCACGACCACCAGCGGCACCGGTGTCTAGCAAATCGCCAGACCCGGATTCTCCACAATCCATCGGCTCCAGCATGGGAGTCGGGACTACGACCGCCTTACCCATGGCTGGCGCCGTCACTCCGATAGGAGCCGCACCCAACGCCGCCGGGATACCAGCAGGAACCGCAAACCATGGCTCCGCCGACCCCTTCGCTTGCACAAACAGCGGATGGAAAATGCCCGACGGAACGTCGACATCACCATCCGCCAGGCAAACCCGTATCAATCGACCCCTGGGACATACTGGGCATTGCAGACAACGAAATATCCGGCATGCTGAAATCTTCCATAAGAAGATCTTCCTCCTCTATCGTCGGCTCTTGAGCCAAGGACAGAGAAGGGGCAGGTGCATGACCCTCCGCAGAACTAGCTGGACTACCTAATGGTTGTCCTGCACCAGTCTGCATCAACGGGACCGTGGACTGGAATGACTCAAACATCGCCTTGAACTGGGCCGCCCATACACCCAGAGCTGAATCCATCCGGTCATTCAGACGACCTTCAAGTCCAACCAGCGACGCCTGCTGCAACTTCGTCGCCTTGTCTTTCACTATCCTCTCCAGCCTCGCCCGTCGATCCTTGTCGAACTCCGCCACCATAGACGACGACCACTTCACGCACACATCACAAGGGCTCCCAACCTTACACTTAGCGCACGCCACACAGTGATGTCCAGCATACTTCCGTTTCATGAACCAGTTGCACTTCTGGCACAACGTGTCAAGATTCTTAGGTTTCTGCGAACACAGAGAAAAATTAAAACGCTGCACATGACAAATGATGACGAGCAATACGCACAATCGACTTGATAGTTTAAAAAATTTTTAAACACACATTAACTTTCTCTTAGATTAATGATAATCAAGTCTAAGCAGGATATTTGAAACTTTTTTTGAGTGAAAATATTTTTAAAAACACAACTCAGCCTTTAACTAATGTTAAACAACCAAGATTACACCGCCGATTGCTACAAACACCCTCGACAATGAAGCGAGAGCTAATTATCGACGAAACAGAGTGCCTAGACGCGTCCAGCCAAGCAAGAAAATTAAATCATGGGCGCCGCCATCTTGGTCAAGGACGCATCCATCTTAGAGGAACCGAGTCGCAAGAGAAATTAACCGAGTACCCGAATTAAAACCAAAAGTTAACGGGTACAGAAGCGACTCCAACAATGGCTAACATTCTAAAACAATGTGCCAATTTAAGGAAATTTTAAACAGTCATTATGGCACGAATGTATAAATTTTAGATTGATACAACCTGCCCCTGTGATGATTTTCCGAGTTCCTCCATAAATCCACCGATGTAATTGACTAACACAACCAACCGATTAACTGCTTAAATTGCAAAATTTGAGCACTCTAAAAAACACGACTTTGAAAAAGCGCAAAATAGACGAATCTGACTGTGATTGGAAATTGACTCGGTACCTGCGGCTATGGTATTCCCGGACACAGTATGGGCAGGACCAGGAGAGTGCGGAGTTTTAATTGTTTATTTTGAGCTAGACTAGATAGTAGACATTATCATAATAGTACATCTGGTAAGTATTATTCGAAGTAGAAAACCTGATACTTTATCTGGCTGATGTACCTTTATTTAAATTTAAAATATATAAACAGTAATGATAATTGACAATAAGTTGTAGTCACCAAAGATAGATAGTCTCTTACTCCACTTACATTGGAATGTTAAAATAATCTTTTCATTCACATGACTAGATTGCTCGCTTGATGACGCATCATCACAAATTTCCATGTTCACAGCTTTGACCACACACCCACACATGCACAAGTGTGCACGCACGTATGCACACACACACACACACACACACACACACACACACACACACACACACACGTGACACCTCTGGGGTGGAACTAAATGTAAACGTGATCTCGCTCTCGCACCCGCACCCATATGGGTAACATACATACATGTATGTAGCAAATTTGTTTGAATTCCATCTAATGGTTTCGTAGGAATTGCGTTGCAATCGATTTGACCGCTTGACCTCTCCTGTACAGACTCTCCTCTCCCCCCCCCCCCATCCCACTGGGAACGGAGGCAAAAGTACATGTAAATGTGCTCTTGCACCCCCAAACCGATATGGGTAACACGCATACGTACCAAATGTGTTTGAGTTCCATCTATTGGTTTCCTAGGAGTTGTGTTGCAATCTATTTGACCCTTGACCTCTCCTTTACACACTCCACCCCCCCCCCCTCGGGACGGAGTCAAAAATACATGTCAATGTACTTTTGCATGCCACACTCATATGGGTAAGATACATACCAAAGTTGGTTGAATACATGGTATCTTGCATGCCACAATCATATGGGCAACTCACATACCAAATTGCGTCCAACAGTTTCAGAGAAATTGCATTACAATCAATTTCTTGACCTTTTGACCGACCCATCCGACGACGACAGGGGTGGGTTGGGGCCGAGCCAAATATAAATGTTGTCTTGCATGCCACAGTCATGTGGGTAACTGCCGCAATCATATGGGCAATGCACATACCAAATTTTGTTTAATTTCATCCAACGGTTTCAGAGAAGTTGCATTACAATCAATTTTTTGCCATTTCGATCCACACGCCCCACACCCATGGGGCCGGAGAGCCTAATGAAAATGGCTTCTTGCACTCCACAATCATATGGATAACTCACAAACTAAACTTGGTTGAATTTTGTAAAACACTTTCGGACGAGACACATTTCAATCAATTTCTGCATATTAAAATATTACCCTTTGACTAAAATGTAAACAGACTCTTGCATTCCAATTTGCATACCAAATTTGGCTGAATTCCATCAAACGGTTTCGGAGATCTGACATTACAATTGACTTTTCTTTGAAAAACGTGGAGATAATGGTGAGTACCATAGGTCACCTATGATACATGTATGTGATGATAAGGTATTGACATATATATGCATATTTTACTAACTTTATAATGTGACCCAGTATCCTAGTCCTACATGTAGTAAACTCACTAACTCCAGTACATGTATTACTACTACCTAGAGTATCTATAGCACAATATATATTTTACAATCCGCATCATATGGTAATTCACATAATAAACTTGGTTGACATCCACAAGATGTTACGAATAAAATGGAACTATTAACTCTTTCATTCCAAAGCTGGCCTTTTCAGTGGTCTTATGGAATGTCCATTTGCAGTCCAAAAAATTGTATTTTTGAAAATTCTCCCCTGGAATGACTGACTCGATGACCGAGCCAGTCATTCCAGTGGTAAATTTTCAAAAACAGTCTTCTCTTGGACCACAAATTGATTTTCTTGACCAAAATTAGCCATTAAAGGGCTAAAGCCAGGCCACTTGCCATATTACACACTCTCTCAATCTACAAGTTGGTGTTCTTTAATACAGGTGTCTTGAGTGATCGGTTTGATGGCCTCTGTGACTGATGATGCCATGAAAATTAAAGTTCTTAAAACTTTTAAACTATGGTATTTCCCTCTGAAAAATCTGTTGCGAATTGCAGCGGGTTACACACACTCTATGTCATAATTCTCTGCGATTATCTGTACCACAATTGTGGTATATCCATCTGGAAAACTGACAGTATGACATCCATATTTCCTAAAAAACATAAACAACAAATGCAATTAGAGATTGCAGCCCCTCCTCATCAAAGTTGTGGAATCATACAGTACAGTCACACCCTTTCCTGTGTTAACATTTTATCCAAATTAGAGAATTTGATCTGATCCATATATTGAAGAAGTATATTCAAAGGAATATTTATCGGCCAATTTGGATCCCATGGCATGACAGACAGACGGACCCCATGGCATAAGCTCACTTGGCCAGTCTAGCCAGGTTAGCTAACAATGGGAAATTTATAGTTTAACTAATCTCATCTCTTGATAGCTATTCAAGTGATCTAATATGCCACTGATAAACTATGCAGATAATTCTAAGCTTTTTATCATGTGGCTAAACAGATATATTCAGGCTTTAGTAGCTAAATGTTGGTACATTTCCACACTATGATGGCTGTCAGGATTATCCCCACATTTTAAACAAGAGGCCCAAGGGCCTGTGGCGCTCACCTGGACCATTAACATTTGAACCATTTGCATTTAAATAGATATGATGGATAATTTTTGGAAAATCCAAGATGGCCACCCAAAAGATTTACCAAGCAAAATTCTGAATAGAAATTCTAGTCTACCTTGATAGCGTCACTCGAGCTAAATTTGTTTGAAATATGTCAAGCAACTAAGGGAGAAGCAGTGTTTTGACAATTTCTGGTAAATTTTTCATAAAATCTAAGATTTTCACCCAAAAAATTGATCACTAAAAATTCTGAATAGATTTTTTAGAGCTTACCACCATAGAACCCATTGGAGAAATTTTTTTGGAAATATGTCAAGCAGCTAAAGAGGGGTAGCAATTTGACAATTTCCGGTACATTTTTCATAAAATCTAAGATTTTCATTCAAAAAATTGATGAATCAAAATTCTGAATGGATCTTCTAGAGCCTATGGCCATAGGATACTTTCAGACTAATTTGGTTAAAACCGGTCAAGATGACAAGGAGAAGCAATTTGACAATTTCCAGTACATTTTTCATAAAATCTCAGATTTTCACCCAAAAAATTGATGAATCAAAATTCTGAATGGAAGTTCTGGAGCCTACAAATTTGGTTGAAATCACTCCGAATTGTTAAGGAGAAGCATTTTGATAATTTCCGGTACATTTTTCATAAAATCTCAGATTTTCACCCAGAAAATTGATGAATCAAAATTCGGAATGGAAATTCTGGAGCCTATGACCATTGGGTCCTTTCAGCCAAATTTGCTTGAAATCACTCAGAATGCTAAGGAGAAGCATTTTGACAATTTCCAGTACAATTTTCATAAAATGTAAGATTTTGACCCAAAAAATTGAGGAATCAAAATTCTGAATACTGGGGCCTATGATGATTGGGTCCTTTCAACCAAATTTGGTTGAAATCACCCAAACGGTTAATGAGGAGTAGCTTTTCAAAGCAAAAGTTGACGGACGACAGACGGTCGCCACGGCATTAAGCTCACTTGGCCTTTAAGGCCAGGTGGGCTAAAAACAGGATATTGTAATCGCCTCCGTCCATCTGTCCGTCTGTCACGCTATCTCCTCCCAAACGACTGGGTGGAATTCAACTAAATTTGGTATGTGGGTTACCCATATGATTCCGCTTGGAAAGACAATATTTAGACTGGGCTCCACCCCCAGGGGCAGGGGTCAAAGGGCTGAATCGCTTTAGCGCAACTCTGAAATCATTAGACTGAACTCAAGCAAATTTGATATGTGAGTTACCCATATGATCCCGGAGTGCAAGAGGCCATTTACATTTGGATCCGCCTACAGGGGTCAAAAGTTCGAATTTTAACCTGCGGAAATTGATTATAACGCATCTCCTCTGAAAACATTGGTCAGAATTCAACTAAATTTGGTATGTGACCTACTCATATCAATTTGAAGTGGGTGAGATGGAATTCAAACAAATTTGGTATGCAAGTTACCAGGCTTGGGTAAATGCATTTGCACTTGAATGCATTTGCACTTGCATTTGCATTTGCATTTAAATACAATTATGAAATTTCTGACGCATTTGCACTTGCATTTGAATCTCATGTATTTGCATTTGTATAAAAAGGGTTGCATTTGCATTTGAGTTTTCAAATGCATTTGATTTTTTTCAAAACCACTACTTTTTTCATTTTGTATTTCTTTCCAAATTGATTGGAACTTGTGGCTGTTAAAAATTATAAATAACAGCCACAGCACCCAGTCAAATTAATTTCAAAAAGTTCAACCAAATTATTTGTCAAATCATAAAAATGGCATTTCTGTTGCTAGAAATTAGAAATATAATTCTGTGATTTATTGACCCATTTCACTATGAATTTCTTAGAATGGAGCTCTCAGCCGTCAATATACCTAAATATGCAACACCATGTATATTTTTAATTACTTTGACTTAAGAAGCCAACAAATTTTAGTTAATTTGTTTTTGAGATAAACTACAGCAACATATCTAGTGCATAATAAATATGATCACCATATAAAAAGTAAGCAATCCAATGTGTTGACCCTTTAACACATATATACAAGAACACTGAAATAATTGGCTCAATGATTGTCTTCTCTTGGCCTGCAAATGGGCATTTGTAAAGACCAAGACAAAGGCTTGTTTTGGCCTGTTTGGGCACCAAAGGGTTAACGAAACAATTGGACTAAACGTTGTTGTTGCTTTAGTCAATACATTGATTTTCAGGAAGATTAATACTATTCATATGATCATGTGTGTTAAAGAACTGCAATCTTTTAGCCCCACAGGAGGTCACTCGAGCACTTTTGACTACAGTACAATCTACTCAATCAGTACTCTCTATAGTCATTGTCAAGATCCTTTCAAAGTAATTAGGGTGAGCTTAGAAATATATCTCTGGTTTCCCAATCTCTGAATAGGGTAGGTGTTGTTAACGCCATTCATTCAGAAATCTCTTAATCCATTAGTTGTCAAGATTGGCTTTTTGAATGTCCATTTGCATTATAAGAGTATACAATTTTTGAAAATTTATGACTGAGATGACTGGCTTGGTAATCGAGTCAGTCATTCCAGTGGTAAAATTTCAAAGATTGTCTTCTTGGGATGCAAATAGACATAGTCAATAAATAACAGATGTTGTTAATTCTGTTGACATGGGTTAATTTATCATTGTGATTAGAAGCGCCTGTCATTCAGTCTGACTATAAGCACATACTCAGCCATGTGTGACTAAGACAAAGTTAAGATTTAAACATTTTAATCTAGAAGTGCCAGAATCTTAATTCAGGTCTTGAATAAGCTGATGAATATTTTGAAACAAATTTGACTGGAAACTTTGACCCACAGCTGCCAGTCAAATTATCTTCAAAATATTCAACAAAATATTTGTTAAATTCATACTGATATTGCATACGCTGATAACTATTTTGAATGTATTTTGACTGGAACATTTTGCTGCCATAGCAGATATCAATAAATTTCATTTCAAAATATTGAACATAATATTTGAAAATTATTTTGAAAGTAATTTGACTGGCACATGTTGCTTGTATAGGATGCAATGGCTATAAATGAAATTACCCTTCAAAATAGTCAACATAATATTTAGGAATATGGTCACCCCCTTAACCCTCATATCAGCCAAAAATGGCTTCTGAAGTGGTCTTGAGATATGTCCATTTGCAGACCAAGTGAAGAATATTTTTGAAAATTTACCACTGGAATGACTGGCTCGATAACCGAGCCAGTCATTCCAGTGGTAAATTTTCAAAAAGGTCTTCTCTTGGTCTGCAAATAGACATCTTCTTTGAGAAAATTGAAATTTTTTTAAACAAATTCGAGTGCCAAAGTGTTAATGGGTATTATTTTTTCATAGTAAAGCTCCATGTGCAGATGAAGAGAAGACGATTTTTGACAATTTTACACTGTAATGACTGATTCAATAAGCGAGACAGTCATTCCTGTGGTAAAATTTCAAAAATAGTCTTCTCCTGGTCTGCAAAAAGTTTTACAAAAAATAGTCACTACCAGCAGATACATAGATGGCAGATGCATACTCAAAATTTCAGTACCAGACGTGTGCCCAAATATTCAAATGCATTTGCAAATGCATTTGGATGTGCATTTGCACTTGCATTTGAATCATTTACAAACATTTGCATTTAAATGCAATACCCTGCACTTGGACCCAAGCCTGCAAGTTACCCATATCAATGTCGGGTGTATGAGCACATTTACATTTGGCCCCGCCCATAGGGTGGGTGGGGGATGGGGTCAAAATTTAAAAAAGTTGATTGTAATGCAACTCCTCCGAAACCATTAGACGGAATTCAACCAAATTTGGTATGTGAGTAACCCATATCAATGTGGAGTAAATGAGCACATTTATATTTTGACCCACCCCTAGGTTTAGGTGGAGGTCAAAAGGTTAAAAAAAATTGATTGCAATGCAACTCCTCTGACACTGTAGGACGAAGTTCCACCAAATTTGGTATGTAAGTTACCCATATCAATATCGAGTGCATGAGCACATTTACATTTGCCTCCGCCCATAGGTGGAGGGTGGGAGTCAAAGGGTAAAAAAAACCCTATTGGACGGAATTCAAGAAAATTTAGTATGTGAGTTACTCATATTAATGTTGGATGATCACATTTACATTTGCCCCCACCCCAGGGGTGGGTCATGGGGGGGAGGGGTGAAAGGGTCATGAAATTGATTGAAATGCAACTCCTCTGATACTGGTGGATGAAGTTCAACCAAATTTGGTATGTGAGTTACCCATATGATTGCATGGTGCAAAAGGATATTTACATTTGGCTCCGCCCACAGGGGGTTGGTTGTGGGATGGACAAAAGTTCAAAGCGGTGAACGTGGGGATTTGCGATGATGCATCATCGACCAATCAATCTAGTTTACTTTCCAACCAATCAGAAGAACCCTAGTGTGTCTGCCTCGGTATATACACTCAGTCATAGCGGTGCCATCTATACATTGACTATGTGGTATAAAAGCAAACATACATGTAAGCTGGTTATTATTTTGAAACTAATTTGACTTGAAGTCGTTGCTGCCTTAGGCAGCAACGACTTCCAGTTAAATTAGTTTCAAAATATTCAACAAAGTATTACATAATAACGAATGGAGTGCATTGGCACTTACACGATATCACACACTGTCGCTTGGAGACAAAATAGTGGCGATAACTGTTCAATATTTATGCGATATTAAAAAGCAGATAATTGTGATACAAGTAAGGAAATGTAACAGGATATGAATGATATTCTATCTATACACCTGTGCAAAAGTTAAGCACCAGCAAAAACAATAGAACGTAGAAACATGATGGTACAACTAGGCTGCCATACTTTTTGTCCCCGCGTTAGCTGACATAATTCCAAGTACGAAATGCACATGCATGCATGACTTCACGCTGCTTGATGTCCGTGCGTGGCGGGAAACAGCACACGTGTTCAGTTATGTAAAAGTCCAGTTTGAGGTGTAGAACATTACATACAGATTTAGGCGACAAGATTAGGAATTTTGTGTTCATGACAGTGGTTTATTTGTACAGAGAGAATTAGCTCTTGATTGTGAACCGCTATGGCAAGACGAAGGTTAAGTGATCGTGTGAAATGGCAAATCATAGGCATGCATACCACTGGTATGTCATGCAGAGAGATTGGCAGACAGCTGAACATTAACCATACTGTAATCAGTCGTTTGATTGCAAAACATGGGCAAACTAACGAGGTGAACGACAGGCCTAGATCTGGAAGACCGAAGAAGACTACTGCCCATGATGATCGAGCCCTAGTACGCCTTGTTAGGAGATCTCCATTCACCAACAGCAGAGTGCTCAGCCAGCAATGGGAAACGCGCAATAGAGTGTCAATGTCTACCGTCAAAAGGAGACTGTATGCTGCTGGCATGAAAGCTAGGAGACCCGTCAGACGTCCTCTCCTCACTGCACACCACAAAGAGGAGCGTCTGAGGTGGTGCAACGAAAGAAGACACTGGAACATGAGATCCTGGAGACGGGTACACTGGTCCGATGAAAGTCGGTTCCTGCTTCATGCCACAGATGGTCGAACTCGTGTATGGAGGTCCAGACGCACGGCGTACGACCAACGTAACATCATGGAAGAAGTTCCATTTGGTGGAGGTTCCGTTATGATATGGGGGTGCATCTCATTTGATTGTAAGCTGGATCTGTTGACTGTACCTGGAACACTAAATGGACAAAGATATCAAGATTCCATACTGGATAGAGTTGTGGTCCCTCATTTTGTAAATCATGCACCTGGAACCCACCCTATATTCATGGATGACAACGCCCGACCACATCGTGCTAGAGCTGTGCATGAATACCTCCGCCAGAATGCCATCGAAACCCTACCATGGCCAGCAAGGAGCCCTGACATGAACCCTATTGAGCATATCTGGGACATTCTGGGAAACATGGTGAGAAGGAGGGATCCTCCTGTGCAGAACCTACAGGAATTAACAGACGCACTCCATCTTGAATGGCAACGAATACCACAATGGCGTATCAGTCGGTTGGTGACCAGCATGAGACGTCGTGTCCAGGCCGTCATCCAGGCACAAGGTGGATATACCCGGTATTAATAATGACAGTCTCAAACTCGTGCACAGATGTTAAAGTTCGTTTTCAGACACCATTAATGACAATCTAGCCACGTGTGTCAACTGTAGGGCAATAGTTGTCAGTTGTGTCAACGTAACCATATTCAGGCCTCGTTTTCAAGTTCAAACAAAAACATACAGTGTTTCCCCACCATCATAATCAGCATTCCTCTAGTTGCATTATTACCTCTTGCACTAAGATGGATGGGTACATAAATGTTTATGCTATTGCTTTCTTCATAGCACATGAATATACCCTCGCATGTGCGTAAAAATAGGGTGGTGCTTAACTTTTGCACAGGTGTATATATAATCTATATTCCATAATCTATCGGTGTAATACATCATTTGAGACGAGATTAGCATCACTTTAAAATGACTTCTTGACAACCAATGGCCCGATTTCAATTACACTTGGCAGGAAGCAACCTTAGGGCATAGAGATCGAAGTATATTCAAAGGAATATTCATTGGCCAATTTGGCCAGCAGCCATCTTGTATTTTGGCCATTTTTTAGAAATGTCTTTAAAAATCTTCTCCGAAACCGCATCGGAGATCGAATCAAAACGACATGTAATGAAGTAGCATCAGAGGGAACAGCTGAACCAAATTTGTTCACGGTAACTTGATTGGCCAAATGAGATGTCATATAAATGTATCACCGGCCATCTTGGATAACCTTGTTTTCATAAAAGCAACTTATGTCTCCAGTACCACTAAACAGATCAGGCTGAAATTCGATGAGAGATATGATTAGGGACTAAGAGTCATTAAACTTTGTCCATGGAAAGTTGATATGTAAAGCACATGGCCGCCGTTGATCTATTAACATTTAGCATGTTTGGCGGCCACCTTAGATTTTCTGGCAATTTCAGAGATCACACAGAAGACTACTTATTAACCACTAGGCCAATTTTAATAAAACTTAGGTAAACCTTCACAGAAATTTGATTGGTAAATTTTTCCACTGGTTAGCTTGTTTTGTTCGATTGTGGCCAATAATCCGAGGTGAATGATATAAGCCCGTTGGGCCTCTTGCATTATATAAGTGTTGTCTTAAAATCTGGCATGCCACAATCATATAGGGTACCTCACATAAGATTACAATTGGAATTGGTTGAATTCCACCAAACTGTTTCGGAGGTAGAGAAATGGACAGATAAATGGATGGAGACAAGTCATACAACCATAATCATAAGGACAATAAAATTTGTTGAATTCCGCCATCGCTGGCATTTCCTCCCACCCCACCTCAATCATGGGTGCGGAGCCTAAGTAATGTAAACATCGCAACATAATCAGTAACTCACATACCAAATTTTGTTGAATTTCAGCAACCTTGAGTATCTGCAAATTTCCGCCGCCTGTCTGTCCATCCATCTCACTATTTCCATCCATAATTTGCCCGTCACAGTACAGCTCAGAAATAACATAACATGTTTCCAAGACAAAATACAATGCACCACTGCATATTTTGAACAAAATTGGATTGGAAGACAAAGAGCAATGTCTAATTACATATATTTCCAAAATATTCAACAACATTTCTTACATCGTTTTCAAAATTGTACTAACTAATGTGTTTCTGCTTTTGTTTTGAAAACATGTTAACTTATTTATAAGCTGTACTATACATATAAAATACATGTACACAAGCCAGTGAAAGGGTAAGTGCTTTTAACCATTTAATGATCAAGACGGCCATAAACCGGCATTTGTATGCATCTTGAAATATGTTATTTTTGAAAATTTTCCACCAGAATGATTGGGCCGACAACCATCTTGGATTTCGGCTGAGTTTTTAGATGTATTAAAAATTTTTCTGAAACCGTTTGAGGGATTGATTCAGAACTCACGAAATATCATCTAGGGCAAGAGCTGCACCAAGTTTGTTCAAGGGTACTTGATTGACTAAATAGTTTGGCAGCCATCTTGAATGACCTATTTTTTCCAAAAACCACTCCAGAACGGCTGAAGGTATCGGGCCGAAATTTTGGCGATATGATTAGGGACTAAGATCCATTAATGTTTGTTCAAGGGAAGTTGAACCATAAAAAAACATGGTCGCCATGGGCCAATCAAAATATAGCATGTTTGGCGGCCATTTGGGTTCTTTTATTTGATGGATTTTGAGGCCGAAATTGGTTTTATATATGCTTTTGAGTATTCTGATCTCAAATTTGCAACTTTTGAAACCGTCAAATAAACGGTTTGGTGGCCATCTTGGATCACTTTCCCGCCAAAAGCTCCCATACTAAAGCAATGGGAAATTTAAAATGTCTTCTCGAGAACTACTGGGCCGATTTCAATTATATTTGGCAGGATGCATCCTTAGGGTATAGAGATTCAGGTTTGTTCAAACAAAAGCCGATTAGCCAATTTGGCAGGTGGCCATCTTGGATACTGGCCGATCTTTTTAGAAACGTCTTCTCTGACTGTTTGAGCGATTGGCTTGCAACTCATGAAATATCATCTAGGGCAAGAGCTGAACCAAGTTTGTTCAAGGGAACTTGATTGGCCAAATGGTTGGGCGGTCATCCAAAAAAAAATGCTGCCCTGGTTTTCATGAAAGATACTTTCGCTGAGCGGATGGGGCCAAAATTTTAGAGATATGATATTGATGACTAAGGGTCATTATCGTTTGTCCAAGAGAAGTTGATACATAAAGAAACATGGCTTCTGTTTTCTTGTTGCAATTCTGCTCACCTCATTATGGTTCTACTTATTGTTGATGGTCATTATACATGCAGTTGAAATGCCTATGGCTATGCTCCAGGCGAGCGATATAGACCCCTTGGGCCTCTTGTTTTTTAAATATACAGACGGTGATCTAGCGTGCAGTAATATTGAGCAATATATCAATTTTAAAAGGAAATGTCAGTGTTTACAAGTGATTGTTGTGAATGATCTCTTGACCATGCATAGCAGTATAACAGTAGCCTGCACCCCATCTTTTCCGTGATGTTAACATATTGCTGATGCCCACAGATATAAAGCCTCTTCATGTCCCCAAGACCAACCTCCCAAAAAGTTAGTTGAGGGTTCAATCGGAACTGGAGAACTTTATATAGTGACACGCATGATATTTACCAATTTAGTTGTGTCTGTCACATCAACCCTTTCATGGCGAAGCCAGACAAAACCGGCCTCTGTAGTGGTCTTGAAGAATGTCCATTTGCATGCCAGGAGAAGACAATTTACCACCGTACAGAATGACTGGCTTCAAAACCGAGCCAGTTATTTGATTCAAGTGCTAAATTTTCAAAAATAGCCTCTTGGCATACAAATAGACATTCCATAAGCAAATATTTTTATATTCTTGACCAAATTTAACTTATCAATGCTAAGGCCTAAAAATTATATGTATGTTTCCTATCCCTACAGTATGTATCTGTAACAATAGCTGTGACCTACCTACCCCCAAAATATTGCTACCTTAATATTTCTACCCAGGGAAGTGGGACAGCTGGATTTTAAAAAATTTCAGTGATTTTATCACAGTTTCTACCTTAATTTGACAATATTTGAACAGCAAAAACATGGTAAAAGAAACCGCAACACCAGCCACAAAAAATAATAATTCCATACCTACTGCCTACTTGAATTTTGGAGGGATGTATATGAAACATATATTATATATTATTTTATTTGGCCTAATAACACATAAAATATAGGTAATAATTATTTTAAAATAAGTACAGTAACAGTGTCAGTGGCCAAAAATTACTTGCACTTAGCCGGACCAAACCACGCCGGCGGTGCCATCTCCGGTTGCAGATGTGGAACGCCCCCACGGGCCGAAACGGACGCTCCACGATTTACTTTCGGACCGCCTGACCCCGCGTCAGACCCTGCCAAGTCCTTCTGGCAAGGAACTTAAGCATCATATCGACCGACCACACAGCGCAAACGTTACACCTACTGTCAAGACTACACTTAGTACAGTGGAAACAGACATGGTCCTTGTATAGAACCCGTACGATATGTGGCACTCGACACATGATGGCGGGGCTGGCTTGGCCTATAAACCAAACCTACAATAAGCCAGCGGAACGAAACAAAAATGGAAGGCAGACAATTAATTTTCAAATATATTGACCATAAATTAACTGTCACCCTCCCGCACCCCACCCCGCAACGTTACAGCAAAGATCGCATTGATTATGACGACAAGAATGAAGCGAGCAATAATACACCCATACACTGATCATCAAGGATGTATAACGGAACCAGGAATCATATCGCATAGCATTCGGGGTATATTTACTAATAAATATAAATTATACTCCTAACGAAGGCCAAAATGATATGTGGAGAAACAACAAAATGTAAACAAGCTGCTGTAGCACACGGTAAAACCGCAGACCACACATCTAAATCAAGAATTTTGAAACCACTGATCATTGCAAACAGATCGTGATAACACGCAAAACTTAAAAATTCCAAAGTTTTTCTTGTACCAATTAAAGTACGCAGCACCCAGAATCAGATGCGCGAATTAATGAAACATTTTCTTCACATAAACATCCGAGACACACGGTTGTGACGACACCCGCTCGGATCTTACGGAGAACGACGTCAGCCGATCATCGTGTTTAAAACACCGATAAGCCAACACCTAATTTCATATCTACCGATCACCTGTTGGGGATTTAAAGGAAGGCGATCATCTGGCATATTTCGTTGTTAACACACGTCCCAGATTCTTTGGGGCTAGAAATTAGAACATGCGACACATACGAAATTTTAGAGACCTAAGTCTTTTACCTATGGAATAACATGGAAATATACGACCTGATATCCTCGGAAGCATCCATATTAATCCAAATTATCCTTTTGAGAATGCACAAGCTATCACAATTAATCACAGTAAAAAGACTTAGGCTTAAACAATCTTAAGACTTTCCAACTGCAAAAAGCATGTATTCTCTTGTCGCTATGCAAACAATAATGAGCTCTATGATAGACGGGTACTCGGCAGTTGGGAGCCGAGTACCCGGTTCCAAGGAGTCGGTAAAGCTTTCTAAGTCTATAGTCCTAGAGCCAGCTGTCAGAGCCAGCTGTATATCAGAAGTAACAGAATGGTGAGTATTGATCGAAGGAGAATTAGTCAACCTAAAATCCAAGATGGCCGCCTGACAATTTGAACAATCAATATTCCGAAAAGATATCCCGGAGCCTACCACCATAAGATACTTCCAGCCAAAAGCAGTTGAGATTGCCCGAACAGTTAATGAGGAGTAGGATTTTAACCGATTTCCCACCATTTTTTGGAAAATTCAGGATAGCCACCAAAAGAATACACCAATCAATATTCTGTATACAAGTTCTGAAGCATATCAGCCTAGGGTCCTCCCAACCAAACACGGCTTCCACTAATTTCTAATTGGGAGTCCGAGCATGGAAGTCTAAAATGGTTCCCATACATTAAATTTGCTTAAAATCAGTTTTAGTGGTGTCTTTGTTTTGGGAGTCCAAACATGAACTTTGGGAGTATAGTACTCTCAGACTTACACTAGTGGAAGGCATGCAACCAAGCTTGCTTGAAATCGGGCAAGTAGTTAATGAGTAGGTTTTTACCTGATTTCCAGAAATTTTCAGAAAATCCAAGATGGGGCCAGAAAAATTGACCAATCAAAATTCTGTATTCATGTTCTGAATCCCTCTTAGCCTAGTATCCTTCCGGCCAAGTCTAGTTGAAATTGGCCAAGCAGTTAATGAGGAGTAGTGCTTAACTTTTAAACGATTTCCCGCAATTTTTGGGAAAATTCAAGCTGGTCGACGAAAAAGTAGACCAATCAAAATTGTGTATACAAGTTCTGAAGCATACCACTCTAGAGTCCTCCCAAAAGGGTTTGCTCGAAATCATCCAAGTGGTTAATGAGGAGTATGATTTTAAATGATTTTCAAAATTTTCAGAAAAGCCAAGATGGCTGCCAGAAATATTGACCACTCAGAATTCTCATTAGAAGTGTTGAAGCCTACTAGTATAGAATTAGTCTACCCAAGTTTTGTTGCCACCGGGCCATTTATATTGGTTGAAATCGGTCAAAGCATAAATGAGGAGATGCGATTTGACGGCTGGCCATCATGCCCTAAGTTCACAGGGCCAGGTGAGCTAATAATTAACCTAAATAACAGAAGAAATGTGATAAAACACCAATATCATTATCTGCACGTAAAAAAATAACAGTGACCGTTGACCTGTACGAGGGAACCTTTTGCAGGGTTTTTTCGTATACTATTAGCGACTCGCTAGGCTAGCGTATTTGTTTATACATAATGTAATATTGCTGATTATCACCATGTCAAAATGTTTGTTTTTAAAATTTTCAAAAAATGTTATGTGCCAGAATGTTCTCCTAATTCACCGCAGCATTTGAATATTTAAAGAAATTCCGAAATAGTTTACTAAACTATTTCGGAATTTCTTTTTTCTAGATTCTGACCACTTAGTGCTGTCAACATACATACCTGTATTTGGCTAGCGCAGTTGCGCAGGCCTAAAATTGCTGAATTTCTACTGATATTCTGAGCTAAGAGAAACTTTCATTTTTTTTTTTTTAATTTCAGGATCCTATACCAGTAAACAATTGAATTCAGTGGTAAACCGTTCGATATTCAATGTTTGCCTCCTAAGCTTTATTGTTTTTTGTAACGCTGTACAAAGCTGACTTTGCGACTTCATCAAAGTAGCAGCAGGCTTATTTTTTCAATTTCTCTACAATCTTTCATAGCCGTAGGAACAGGGTTGGGGGAGGAGGTAAGGCGCCGATATCACCCATAGGTTTTTCCTCTCTGATAGTATATCCCCCATAGTGCCCGCTCCCACTATGTTTTGGCCCAACGCATAGTTTAGGCACCCCCACCAAAACCCAAACTATATTCCTACACCCCCTGTCTTTCGGATCAGACATTAAACCAATTACTCAGCCAGTCATTTCAGTGGTAAATTTTCAAAAATAGTCTTCTCTTGGCTTGCAAATGAATATTCAATAAGAAAATATTTTGATTTTCCTTACCAAATTTAGTCATTAAGGCGGTAAAGGGATAGGGGGAAATGAGAAATGGAAGTCTCAAGGATGTGGGGGTTGAAACGTATGTATTATGTATTTAAGTGCAAATGTCATTTTAAGATGTACACCGCAATTGTGCTCCCAAATAATAATAATAATAATACATTCAATTTCCTAACCTGCAGTTCACTGATCAATCCCCTCACCGTCAGTCTGTCCAAATATCTGGCACAGGGGTGGGTTGAATCAGAGTAAACGTGGACTATTTGCTGTATTGTCAAGATTTGTTAGAATTGAAATATAATTGGCTTTGTGATTGTCCATTTTCGGCATTTGTATGGCAAGAAGGTTATTATTGAAGATTTACTACTGATTTAGTGGTCCCTGACGGTATCATGTGTGAGTGAATGTGAGCGATGGTAATTATGAGTGCTTGTAACAATGAGTGATGGTGACGGTGAGTGACAGTGATGGTGAATTGAGTAATGCTAACAAGATTGACAATAGTGCTGACAGGGTTCTGCGCACACTGGTCGGGATTAGCCACCACTCAACAATTTTAACCAGCACTAAAGACTAAACTATCTTTTTTAACCACCACTTCCTACATATTTTGTTGAAATTAAGCTTTTTTTCAAGGGACTTTGTAAAATTCCTGTAAAAATGTCTGCCACTAATTTCATCCTGGGCAGAACCCTGTGCTGAGTGAGTGAGTGAGTGAGTGGGTGGGTGGGTGGGTGGGTGGGTGGGTGGGTGGGTGGGTGAGTGAGTGAGTGAGTGAGTGAGTGAGTGAGTGAGTGTGTGTGCACGAGCGAGTGAGCTTTGGCGTGTCAGCGAACGAACGAGAAGTAAGTGAGTGACATAGTGAGTGACATCACTCAGTCGGTGACTTGGAGGATGCATGAGTGAGTGGATTGGTAGGTATCCCTGTAGTGTGTGGGTGGATGAGTAAATTTACGTGTCACTGGCTGGGTGTATGTGTGAGTTGGAAGGTGTCACTAAGTGGGTGTGTGAGGATAGTAGAAATTCACAAGGGATCTATAGTAATAATACTCCAACCGATTCCAACGAGTATTTAAATTAACTAAAATCTCATATCTTGGTTTTAATAATAGCTCAATCACATCGATCAATCTCGATTTCTAGGCCACACAAAAGTAATTCTAGGCATTTTGTTTGCCCTATGGTACCCTGCTAACACAGGTTACTGGGCTATTACCAGACCAATTAAGGGGTCCAGACAATTTTTTCAAGGGCCCAATTTCATCATTATGATGCATCGACACACATGGTCCAACATTTAGAAATACAGGACATCTAAGACAATCTAAAAACCATTGTTTTCAATCTTAACCATTACAATGACTTATCCCTGAAAGAGTAAATTCTATACACTGTGTAGCATGCTCTGTTGAATATTTTGAAATTAATATGAGTGGAAGCCATTGCTGTCTTATTTCCAGTCATATTAAATTCAAAATATTCAACATCGTTCTCATACATTTGCCCCGAGATTGAAATACTGGGAATTCATCGGTTAGTTAATAGGGTTAATAATATTGGCTCAAAATGCAATAGACTCATCACCTATATAAAATGATTTTATGTTCGCAATCTTAATATGAATTGAAAATTTAGGTCGCCAGCTAGGCTAGTGAGTTTGAAATTTTGGTAGGCTCCCCCCCCCTCCAATTTATCTGCTCTCAAAAATATTGCAATATTTATATTTCTACATAAGACTGGACTGATTGTAAAATTTATTGAATTTTCAGTTTTATTATTTTCCTAGATTTATTTTGCTGTGCTTAGCAAAAACATAGTAATACCCTAACCGTCACCATGAAAGATACTTCTCTACATTTACCTACCTCAATTGCTAGGGGCATGTGATTGGGTTATTAGTTTATTGGGCTTCAAGACATGATACCAACTGCTATTGCATAAATTATGTGTATGTAGTTAAAATAACTGAGAACCAACCATGTAGAGCCTCACATCTACTTCAAATTCTGCATTAACAGTACATTTAATAACAAAATTATTTAAATAATTACATCATTTAATATATGGGTGACTGATGAGATATGCTTGATAAAATAGATAGTATAGAAAGAACAATCAATGTTTATCTCAGCTTGTGCAAACAGTGCAAGTTCTACAAAATGTTTTAGCATTTGATAATCAGATATGTGCATTTGCAAGTGCTATGCCATGAATTGGTTCAGATAAATTAGGTAGAATTGCCAGTGTTGAATCACTCACGCCATATTAAAACATTGCTGAGCATATGGTCCCACATCTTCCCAAGCTAGAAACCAATTTGTCTTTTAAATAGGAGTGGAGTAGACCTGTGGTGTATGAGTATCTAGCCATGTACTATTCACTCAGGAATTGCTGAAAATTATATATGTGGAAGCTAGTTCCTGATAGACAGGGGTGTAACTCTGCCCATACAGGGAAATTTATAGGCTCTAGATAGCAGATTCAATTTAACAATGACCATGACTGGTGGTAATTGGAACTAATTCAGTTACCACATTGGATAAATTGGTAAATTTTTAGGAATTGGAATTGCTAATTGAAATTACTTTGCTCCAAGAATGACTAATTCCCAATTTCTTTTCAATCATTTTATCAACAGTTTTGTCTCCTAGCATACTATAACATATGTAATATAACAAAGTGAGAAGGTTTCAACCCTTTAAAGGCCAAATTATCCAAAACCAGCATTTGTATTGATCTTGAGATGCCTGGATTCATAATCAAGCCAGCCATTTCAGTTGTAAATTTTCAAAATTGCCATGCCATGGATTGGTTCAGATAAATTAGGTAGAATTGCCAGTGTTGAATCACTCACGCCATATTAAAACATTGCTGAGCATATGGCCCCACATCTTCCCAAGCATAGAAACCAATTTGTCTTTTAAATAGGAGTGGAGTAGACCTGTGGTGTATGCAGGGTTGGTAAGTTTTGGACATTAGTGGTTTAAACCAGGTTTAAACCGTCCGCTCAAAATCGGTTTTGGACACCTGAAAAGTGTCCAAAACTGTCCAAAACCTAAAATCCTGGTAAAAAATATTTCTCCATAAGCTTAAGTTATATTTTAGGTTGATTAACACCTGTTACTACCAGTCAAATTAGTTCAAAAATATTCAGCAGGGTGTTTTCCTTATAATTGAGACTAGTTAAGTTTTCTCATTGCTTTTTGATAGCTATCATGGCTATGTTTATACTACAATATTCCTCTGATACATGTTTACACAACTAGCATACAGTGACTAACCTCTAGTCTGACAATTAATACAATTATCAGCTTATTTCATCACTATATAATTCTACTCCACTTTCTATTAGAAATCAGTTATCAAGTAAATCTTCTTAATTAAGTTCATCTGTTTAGTTCCTGTCTGGATGTTCTCTCAGTATAATATTAACTTTTGATGTTATTTGAAATATTTGATCAAAGAAGCATTTCTTAGAAGTTCAGCGTAATGGAAAATCATTTGCTAAGTGTAGAGAATGTGATTACAAACTTGTAAATAAAGTAGCAAGAATGAAAGCCCACTATCAGAAGCATGAGACACCGACTCCAGAACCCATCATCAGTGATGAGGTAACTTCTATATCACTTATGACTTAACATATATACAAGATTTGTTTGAAAACAATTTGACTGAAAGTAAGTGCTATCTTAGAGCATGTAACTGCAGTAAAATCCTTTAATAAGATAGCAACTACTTTCCGCAACAGCTTCCAGGCAAATTACTGTCTAAATATTCAACAGAAAATCTGTTAACTTGTAAGGAATTTGCCATTTCTGGTCATTCATTATTATTGAAAGAGTTAACTACAGGCTGTAATTATTCAACTATGATGTCTATGCCTTTGAGTGTGGAAGATGGCTGGAGGTATTAACAATAGGCTCTGTGTGGGGGATCAGATCTAAGTTCAGATAACCTGCATAACCAGCAGTCACTTCAGTAGATGTTATGTTGTAACACCTACAAGTGAATGAGCCTTTAATTGCTATTATAGTTAACTAATCCAAGTACAGCTAACCCTTTCACCGCTGAAATTACTCTACGCTACATGTAAATGGACTGGACCATAAATATGTTGAATGTTTTGAAAATAAGTTAACCTGAAGGTGTTGCTGCCTAAGGCAGCAACAGCTTCCAGTCAAATTATTTTCAAAATATTCAACAGAATATCTTTGTGTACTTTTTTGGACAAATATAGTAGTTATAGTCACTGTTTAAACAGAGGGAAGGGTAGTTTAACCCTTTCATCCATTAATCCCATTATTTTCCTTTCAAATCAAACATGCAAGAAATACGTTGAATATTTGGAAAATAATTTGACTGTAAGCTCTTGCTGCCTTTGGCAAAAACAGCTTCCACTCAAATTAGTTTCAAAATATTCAACATAATATTTCTTATTCACACTTTTATAGGATAAATACAGTAATTATAGGATATAAAAATAAACACACATGCGCAGTGAATTTGACTTTGCTTTACAATATATACATGTACATGTATTTCTTATTTCAGAAACGAGTTGCGGCAGCACCCACAAAGCGTGCCAGAGAAGATTCGCCATTGTCGCCACCAATGAAGCATCAAACAGTTTCAGTTCAACCAGACCGTAGTCGTCACTGCATCTCCACCAGCTCTTCGATGAAATCGGCAATCGACGTAGAAATTGCAAGGCTGTTTTATGCATGCAACCTCCCATTTTCATTTGTTGAGCATCCTCAGTTTATAAAGGTTGTTCAATTACTACGCCCTGGATATAAACCACCTTCCCGTAAGCAAATCGGTGGCACACTGTTGGATACAGTCCACGATCAGGTGACAGAAGATATGAAGGCGATTTTGAATGGCAAGACTGCAACCTTAGTAGAGGATGGTTTGAGCAATGTGCACAATGAGCCAATTATAGCATCGTGTTTGCAAGTTGAAGGAAAGAGTTTCTTTCTACATAGTTATGACACTGGTTCGATGACTAAAAGTGCTGAAAACTGTAAGGTTAAATGCCAGGAGACAATTAAGCATGCTAAGCAGAAATATAACTGCACAGTCAGGACGATAGTTACAGATAATGCGAAAAACATGGAACAGATGCGTGACAATTTAAAGGCAGAGGATAATGATTTAGATGTATATGGCTGTTCAGCACACTCGTTGAACATGTTAGGACAAGATATAACACCAGATGCACTAATTAAACATATAGTTGAAACTCAGAAATATTTTAGGAATCACCACAAACCATTATCCTGGCTCTCCGATTGCTCTGGCAGTATGAAGCCGCAGCTTCCTTGTGACACAAGGTGGAAGAGTCAACTAATGTGTATAGACTCTTTCATTCATAACAGACCACACTTCATGAAAATTGTCCAGGACCACGAGGGAGAGTTAGAGAGTGCTATTATTAGAAAGATTATCGATTATAACCTATTTAAGAATGCCAGAGACTTAGCAGAGCAGCTAAGACCTATTTCCCATGCCATTGATATTTGTCAGGGTGACTCGGCAACACTGGCTGATGCATGTAATGTTTGGATTAACCTTCAGAACAACACTTTGCTTGAACCACATAAAAAGCATGTATCTGCTCGTTTTCACAAGGCAGTCTTGCCAGAGCACCTCGTGGCATACACACTACACCCAAAGTACCAAAGAGAGCTGCTCACACCAGATCAGCTTGAAATCGTAAACAAATGGGTTATAAGTAGATCCAAATTTCATAGCGACATTAATCTCTTACCAAGCCAAGAGCATGCCATTTCCTGTATCTTATTTCTCTGATGCTGCTGTCCAGGTACCTCCACTGACATGGTGGAAAGGTCTGAAACCACTAGGTGTGTCTGCAGATTTTATAGACATGGAATCTTTAGCAATTTCAGTTACATACATACAAATATTCGGAACAGACTAGGAGTAGAGAAAGCATCAAAGGGTGTCTTTTGTTATAGGATGCTGAGAGGACTGTCTGATTTAGATTACTGAAGGTTAAATGAGCATAAGCAACATGTCATACCTCTTACACATTTCATAAAACTGAATTTTCATGCCTGTAATCTTAATCTGTTAACATGCATAATATTTGTAATAACTTTATATATCTTAATATACAATGTAATACAATTTGTATGTTATTATGGTGTTTTGTTTATCTTATTGCATTATTACTAAGACTAGTAAGTAAGCATGAATAAGCATAGTACAAATGTGCTGAAATTAGTTTTGGACAGTTTTGGACTGGTTTAAACCCTTTAAGACAGGTTTTAGACAGGTTTTGGACAAAGTCTGTTCAAAATTAGTTTTGGACAGTCCAAAACCCAACCCTGGGTGTATGAGTATCTAGCCATGTACTATTCACTCAGGAATTGCTGAAAATTATATATTTGAAAGCTAGTTCCTGATAGACTGCAGGAAATGTCAATTTCCCTTTCTCCGAGATCTAACAATACTCACCATTCTGTTACTTCTGATATACAGCTGGCCTTGACAGCGGCTCTAGGATTATAGACTTAGAAAGCTTTACCGACTCCTGGGAACCGGGTACACGGCTCCCAACAGCCGAGTACCCGCTTACCATAGAGCTCATATTGTTTGCATAGCCTCGAAACAAGAGAAAACTATGGCTTGCCTCCGTGGGGCTGGGAGGCTGGGTCCTTAACAGAATGGCGAGTATTGTTAGATCTCGGAGAAAGGGAAATTGACATTTCCTGCATTTCCTTCGATCAATACTCACCATTCTGTTACTTCTGATATACACCAGATTTGATCAGTAACCTGGTGGGAAGGGGCAAGCCATAAAAACTAATTTTGCCCCTTGGAGAAAGATTTTAGACTTCAAACTTGACTAACGGAGACCTAAAAGGACCGTCAAGTTCACGGAACCGAATCACATTCGTGTCACGGCCCCCCCCCCCTTTTTCCTCCTAAGAAAAGGGAGAGAACTAACGAACATGTATCTCGCCTGAAAACACAAATATGCCCAGAGGGTTAACTACTCCCTGCATATTCCATGTATTAGCCTGGGAATGAGCATGAATATATAAGATGAATGAACATGATACATATACATAATACAAAAAACTCTCACTATTGAATTACCTTATGATAATTGGACTTCAGACGTACCGCCTCCAATCATTCACCGGTTCGGCCATCAGTGACACAATCTGGTTGACATCCTCTCGCCTGACCATGCCTGCTTTAGGTTCTTTTCTTACCAAAGTGAAAAAAGGGTGAAGAGCAGTGTGGTCACTAACTATCGTTTCAAAACAGCTAAGGCGAGTGGATTGGCTGAGTCTGACACATCCCTCATATAGTAATCCGTGAATGAAGACTCACAGTGCCATTGTGCAACGGCCATGATGTCCTCTAACGGAACACCATTGTAAAGGGCGGTCGAGGCGGCTATTCCTCTGACATCGTGTGCCCTTACACCTTGCACCTGGTGCCCAGTGGCCATCTCGTGAGTAGTCTGAATGCATTCGACCACCCAACGAGAGATAGTATCCATGGATGCGGCGCCATAAGGCTTCTTATGACAGATCCACAGATGTCTATCGTTCGACTGTAATGAGTCAGTCCGTTTCTTGTACTTAGTCAAAGCACGGACCGGGCACCAGACACTGGCATCACGATCAAACCTAGTTAATCTCGGTATAATGATCGGTTTGCTGGGATATCTCAAAGATTGATTCTTTGACATAAACTCTGCTCTAGGCAGAAGACGCAGACCCTCTCCAGAAACAATAAATCGGTCCCTCTATGCAGAAAGCGCATGGATCTCACTGCGCCTTCTAGCTGAGGAAGCTGCCAATAGAAAGACCGCCTTTAGAGTCAAATGCTTTAGACTAGCCGAAAGCAACGGTTCGAAAGGGTGCTTGGCCAGTACATTAAGCACTAAAGATAGACTCCAGGCCGGAATGACTACCGGTTGTCTCGGTCGGAGATTGCTCATTCCCTTCAACATCACATTTAACTGGGCCACCTCTGGACTATCCCTGCTGGCTAGACAAGGGATAACTGATGCCAAAGCTGACTTGTATCCAGCAACTGTGACGGGAGCTAGTCCTGAAAAGAACAGCTCACAGAGAAAGTCTGCTATTTGCTGAATAGTGGATTGAAAGGTATCAATACCCTTTTCTTCACACCAGTCTGCAAATCTGTTAACCTTGCTGTTATATGACTTGAAGGTTGACCTCCTTCTCGCAGCCGCGATGAAATCAGCAGCCTGTCGAGAAAAGTCTTCCGACATGGAACGTTGTTTGATAACATCCACGCAGTCAATTTGAACATTTCGGGACGCTCGTGTAGGAAGCGTCCCTTGGCCTGGGAGATTATGTTCGGAATCTCGGGCAACTGCACAGGATTTTCCACCAGCAGATCTAGAAGATCCGTGAACCACGCCCTGCTCAGCCAATACGGCGCTATTAGCAGGACCAGACACGGTTCCTCCCTGACCTTCACCAATACCTTCAGTAGAAGAATGGTGGGTGGGTACGCGTAAGCGTGCATCCCTCTCTAGCTTATCGCCAGAGCGTCTGTATCGACGGCATTTGAATCTGGAATCGGCGAGACATACGTCATGATTGGAGCATTTTCCTTTGTGGCGAGCAAGTCCACGTTGGGTTTGCCCCAATGCTCGAAGATCCGTCGCAGAACTGGAGGGTTGAGGGACCATTCTGTTGGCAGAATTTTCTGTCTGCGAGACAAAGCATCCGCCAGAATGTTCAATCGGCCAGGAATGTGAGCTGCTTTCAAAACAACCGAGTAATTCCTGCACCATTGAATCAAGTGCCACACTCTGATACACAGAGTGGGCGACCTGGTCCCGCCTTGGCGATTTATATATGATACTACTGTCGAATTGTCCGACCATATCAATATCACCTTGCCCCTGATCATCGGAAGGAACTCTTCCAATGCCAGTTCCACTGCCATCATTTCCAACAGATTGATATGCAGCTGACTCTCCGGGAGAGTCCATGTGCCCGAGACCTGGTGTTCTCCCAGGCAGGCACCCCACCCTTCCAGCGATGCATCCGTGTAGACGGACAGCTGGGGGTGGGGTAGGTGCAGTGAAACCCCTAATAGGAGATTCTGACGTTGTTTCCACCATAGAAGATGCGATATTATCGGCTCCAAAACTGGCACCAGTTTTGACAGGGGTTCTGTTCTCTGTTTCCACAGAGACATCAGATACAACTGGATAGGTCTTCGCATTAGAGCAGCGAACGGAATCACTTGCTCCATGGAGACCATCATGCCCAGCATCTGAAGAAACCGCCTCGCCTGAATGTGGTTTCCCACTCAAAGACTCTTGAGGATGGCTAACAGAGACACCACTCTGGGCTCTGACGGGTAAACCCTGCCCTCCTCGAGGTCGAATCGCATCCCCAAATAAACGAAATGTTGAGTGGGTGTCAACTCGGATTTCTCCTTGTTGACTATCCAGCCTAGATCTGAAAGCAACTTCAGAGTCAGAGCAGTATCCACGTTCAACCTGGCTGCCGAGTCTGCCTTGAGCAGCCAGTCGTCTATGTAGGTGTGTAGCGCCACGTTCTCTTTTCTGAGAAACGCTGTCACCGCAAGGACTACTCTTGTGAAAACCCTCGGAGCTGTCGACAGGCCAAACGGGAGAACTGTAAACTCCCATACTTGATTCTGAAACTCAGATCTCAGAAACCTGTGCCAACTCCGATTCATAGGAATGTGGAAATATGCATCTTTCAGATCGATCGATACACACCACATTCCTTTCCTCAATCCCGCCATTACCGACCTCGGCGTTTCCATCTGGAACCGAGGCGTATGGATAAACCAATTTAATGGCCTGAGATTGAGTATGGGTCTCCATCCCCCTGTGCTCTTGGGGACAAGGAACATGTTTGAATAGAAGCCTGGAGTGTTTCGGTTTGCTGGTTTTATTGCTCCCTTCAGAAGCAAACCCGACACTTCCTTTTGAACGGCTTCTAACTTGTCTGGCTCCCTTGGTACGGGTGTCCAGACAGGTGCCAAAGACAGATTTTGTGGTGGAAAGTCCCACCACTCCGGCATGTAACCCTGGGATAACCATCCCAGGACCAGACTGTCTGACGTCATACCTCGCCAGGCCTCGACGAAACGCATGAGCCTTCCACCCACCATAGATGCCTCGACGTCTAATGGAGTTGTCTGGCTCGAAGTCCGCTCCCCCCTCTTTCTTAACGAGAGAGAGAGAGAACCACAGGCGCGGTCCAGGCGGATATGAAGGGAGCTTTCGTACCCTCAGGTACGCTTCGGCCCCTTCTGTCCGCCCTTTGAGGCCTTACCCTTACCCTTCCCCTTCCCGCCTCTAGGGCGGTCAGGAGCAACATTGGGGAGGGTAGGCGCCTCTACAACCTTCCTGGATTTATTCACCGGCGGCGGCTCCGAAAACCCAGCTGAAGCAGAAGTCGCAACAGGCCTAGCTTTCACCTTGCCCTTATGTTTCTTCTGCTTCTTTGAAGGTTGTCCCGTTAGCGGTTTCCCCCACAGCCCCTAGTGCGTGTGCTTGCCGCACTAGCTCTAGCTGCAGGTTTACCGCTAACCGATTCTGCGCAATACTGGCGGTATCCTCTAAGATGGCCCGCGTTTGGACATATTTCGCCGATATGAACTCCCCACCGAGGCCTTGTCATAAGGAGTTGACATTCCAAATTTGAAATGAATCCATTCGAGTGACGATGTTGGGGGACTGTTGAAACATAGGGAACATATATAATTCTTTGGATTCATAATTGTACCATTAGCCCAATCGGGCCCCGAACAAAGCCCACATGAAAGCCCGCTCAGACATTATTGAGATTTATCAAAAGTAATAAACATTCATCATGCTTTATGCTTTGAGATTTAATGGGGAAAATAATTGTACACATGGTATGAAATACAGGGAACATAATTCTTGATCAAATCGTAATTGTACTGATTGCCCAACCGGGCCCCGAACAGAGCCCACACGAAAACTTACTCAAAGTCCTAGCCCACTTTGCCCTTACTCAGCCCAGTCAAAAGTTTTATAAACTTCGATCGTGCTTTAGACTTCGAAATTCAATGGGAAATATAATTTTTCAAATGAAATGAAACACAGGGAACATAATTCTAAAGATTTAAAATTGTATCAATAGCCGGAACAGAGCCCACACGAAAACCCGCTCAAAGTCCTAGCCCACTCAGCCCTTTCTCAGCCCTGTCAAAATTTAAAAAGCTATGTCATGAAATATTCTTTGAGATTTAATTGGGGGAATGATTTTTCACATGAAATGTGACACAGGGAATATAATTATCACATTTTGTAATTTGACCAAAAACCCAATCGGGCCCCGAACAGAGCCCAAACAAAAGCCCACTCAAAACCCTAGCCCACTCAGCCCTAATCAGTCCAATCAAAACCCTAATGGGGCCCACTCGGGCATGCTGGCTTAAAAGGAGGCTGTACAAGTATCAACGTATCAAATTTAAAAATGGCAGATACCCCATGCTTGCCACGAATAAATGTATATAAATGTGTAAATATTTCAGTAACTAACATAGTTTGATGAAATATATAATTTCCTGTCGTATGTCAAAGTTTCCAAGACCTATTTCCTCCCGACTTTATCTGGTGGGCATTTTTTGAAATCTTAGTGGACAGAAATAACCCATTTTGGTAGGTCATCACAACAGACGACAGAAAGGCTTAATTGAGACTGACTATGACAAAAATAAATTCTGTATCGGAATCAGAATAAATACTGGGCAAAATTCAAAGTGAACATCAAGCCCAGGTACATATCTGGAAAAAAGTCCATTTATCCTCACGGTTAAAAAGAGTTTATATACATATTAAACATAATTAAACATATATACACTGAATTTAATTCTCTGAGAAAGAACAGCCATCTTTTTTTACTCTGAATAAAGTTAAGATAAAGACGACGTGTTAACTATTGTAGCTCAGGCGCCACGTTGCTACGTCAATTCTTCCCCGGATTCTGGCTCATACTCTAGGTACTCACTGGCCTGACGATGCTGGTTAGCTTGCCTCGAGGACGGAGAAGGGAGACTGTGGGCAACTGTTTACCACACAGACCAACCTCTAGAGTCGGTGGAATGTTCACGTTGCAGTGGTGCCGGGCAACCATTGCCACCAACAGTGAACACTACTGTGTCATCTTGACTATTGGTGTAACCTGTGTGTCTCTGCATCATGAGTACCTTATTTTATATATATATATATATATTGTATTGAGGGGTTTTATATTTGACTGGTACATTTGCGTAGAGAACATTTTGGCAACTGTGCGAGTAAATATACTCTACGGAAAAATCCCAGTCAAATACAGCCAATGACGGAAGTCAGACATAAAAATAGCACTAACATGTGATGGTGTGAAAATATAAACACTAGAAAGAAAAATTAAGTATCTCCAAATTTTCCATTCTCATACGAAGCTGTATGTAATGCCTTAACACTCAAGGTGGTGAAAACGGTTTCTACAATGGCATTGAGAAATGTCCAATTGCAGACGAAGAGATTATTTTTGAAAACTTACCACTGGAATGCCGGCCTCGATAACCGAGCCAGTCATTCCTGTAGTAAATTTTAAAAAACATCTACTCTTTGTCTACAAATAGATATTTTCTATGAGAAAATTGAAATTTTCTTGAACAAATTTGAAGGTTACTGGATTAAATCTCGTCAGTATACATGGATAATTTATCAGGGTATCGGATGAAATGGGTACATTGTTTTCATAACACTCTTAATAAATATCTTTGATAATTGCAGTCACTACAAATATGGGGGTGGGGTCGGGTGTATGCGAAATCGACACTTTGGTCTTCACCGCTTGGAAACCTCAATAGTTTCCCAAAGTCGGATCATGCCAACGTGTCCCTAAGAGTTCCAGACAATTATTAAGCCTTGCGGCTGGAGGAGCGTAGACAATCACTCAATATAATAAGAGACCCTAATGTATTTGGCCAATTTTACACAACCTAGCCGGTGTGCAGTGTTACATATCCGCTACATCCGGAAAAGAGGCTTACACAAATGTCTCTTATGGAGGGATTGTCCCTACCTACTTTAAACCTATCCTATCGAGCTATAATAGCTAGGTTTAGTCGATCACATGTCAGGCTCGACCAATGTGAGCATGAACAGTGACTTGATGCTGGCGAATAGTGATGCGGATATAATGTTGCTGTATAGTATAGCCTAGCGTACTGCGGTCCTAGAGTTTTTATATAAACAAGACAAAATAACTAGCATGGCAGATGAACCTTGCGGTGCTCGTTATTTGTAAGCACAAAAATAAGGATAATATTTACAGTAAAAAGGTATAAACTATAAACTGTCGTCTCAGACGACCGGTGAGGTACCTATTAGTCATCAGTACCTGGAAAGAAGTAAATAAATATAATGCAATAGTATAGTTATTTGAGTACCTATTGGTCATCGGTACGGAAAAGGTTCATAAATCACTGTAGATGCTGCGTTACAGATGAGGAACGCGAGATGGCATGATTCTGAAGTTGCTGGGAAATCTCCGCAGGCGAACTGTTGATGCGGCTCACTCTCCAGCTGGAGAAGTGTCCACTAGATAGTTTGAAAGTTGCCCGTAACATAGAGGGCTACAATTGTAATTAAGCAATGCATGTACATAACTGGGTACGCCGTACATGATACATCGCATAGCTCTTGCAGTGTACCAGGCAGAGTCCCAACAGACTGTGGCCTAAAAGTTAATAAAACGCAGGACATGCTGTGCGGAAGTTTGAATACCACTTTTCAGCGTGGTCCGGAAGATCTGACGAGTCATCCACCAAGAATCACCACCTGTTCTACATGCTGTAGAGATTACATCTGGGCCGCAAGGCCCATCCGCAGGAAGGCTCCTCCGAAGTGTTGGTAGCAAGGAAGTCTCTTCTATTTATTTAGTTGTCCCCGGATGGCCGTCTGAGGGATTACAAAAACTGCGTGATTGCGGATGTCGACTGCTTACCAGAGTAGGTGTCAGGACCGGAATCAGACGAGGATTCCAAAACTATTTACCTTTTTAAAATCGCACGAGAAATGGCCGAGTTATCCTAATTTGGCTCATTGAAATGACTTTCAAAATATTACTGGGCCGTCATGGGCCGTCATGTACTAAATGAATGGGAAAGAAGACTATCATATAATAGCATCCTCACCCTTTCTATCTGCACGTTGATTGGCTACAGATCGCCCGAGAGAGAAAAAGTGGTAGGTTGTGTGGCCAGAGTGGTGCAAGATGCGAGCAACTGCTTACTGACTGTGGCTCCCTATTAGCTGCAGCAGTGCCTCTCGGATTTCAGTTCTTAGTCTCTGGCCCGCAATCGGAGCATCCGCATCTAAGTTTTTGTAAGCCCTCGGATGGCCATCCGGATGCACCCAATTAAATAGAAGAGTCCCTCACTACCAACACTTCAGAGGAGCCTTCCTGCGGATGGGCCTCACTGCCCCGATGTAATTTCTCCAGTATGTAGAATGAGTGGTGAATCTTGGTGGACATCTCGTCAGATCTTCTAAACCACGCAAAAGTCGTGATCAAACTTCCGTAAAGCATGTCGTGTGTTAATTAACTTTTAGGCCGCAGTCTGGTGGGCCTCTGCCTTGTATGCCTCAAGAGTTGTGTGATGTACCATGTACGGTGTACCCAGGAATGTACATGCATTGTTTAATTATAAACTACAGCTGTAGCCCTACATGTGACGGGCAACTTTCAAACTTCCGTTACCAGACGGACATTTTCAACAATCTGCTTAATTATTTGTATTAGCTATTATGATTATCTAGTAGACATCTGACTACAGTCTTTCTTCTTCACAGTCTTTAAGAGTGAGCCGCATCAGCAGTTCACCTGCAGAGATTTCCCAGCAACTTCAGAATCGTGCTATCTCGCGTCCCTCATCTCTGTGACACAACATCTACAGTGATTTATTAACTTTTTCCGTACCGATGACTAATAGGTACTCATTTAGCAATTGCATTTATTCATTCTTTACACGTACTGATGACTAATAGGTACCGACCGGTCATCTGAGACCACATTTTATAATTTATACCTTTTACTGTACATATTATCCTTATTGTTGTGCTTATGACTATCAAGCACCGCAAGGTCCTTTGACCTGGTTTATTCTCAAGTTTATGCTAGTTAATTATATATGGCAGCAGCCATCATAGTTACTTTTTTGTTTATTTTATATAAAACACTAGGACCGCAGTACATTAGGCTACAATACAGCAACAATAAATACAGCAACAATAAATACGCATCACTTTTCCCCCCAGCATCAATTTTACACTGAAGCCACTGTTCATGTTCTCATTTCGCGAAGCTGACATGTGATCGACTAAACCTGGCTATTCAAGCTCAATAGGATAGGTTTAAAAGTAGTTAGGGACAACCACGCCTTAGGAGACATTTGTGTAAGCCTCTTTTCCGGATGTAGTGGATATGTAACACTGCACACCAGCCAGATTGTGTAAAATTGGCCAGATACTTATTATATTGGCCTCTTATTATATTGAGTGATTGTCTCTTTCTTTGCTCCTCCAGCCGCAAAGCTTATTAATTGTCTGGAACTCCCATCCACACATTGGCATGATCCGACTTGGGAAACTATTGGGGTTTCCAAGCGGTGAAGACCAAGTGTCGATTTCGCATACACCCCCTCTGTATCTTCGGATACCAGTTAGCATAGATAACTCTGCCAAAGTAGGAAGCACTGTGAAAAGATATTATTTTTAACTGGCCAGCAATGCATCTCTGGGCATCCTGGAACTTAACCCTAACGCCAGGCAAACATTAGTTCCCCGGAGCCAGATCTCAAAATGATCCGCCTCTGACACACCGATTGACAGATGGGATGCAGATCCCCATCTAACTCCGTCCAGTGACTGGGTGCAGTCTTGGAACCCACCACGCCCTCACGGGAAGGTCACTTGAGATGGATATTTGCCTCTTACTCCCCACCATAAACTTGTGTGCGCTTATCAAATTGCTTGTGTAATATTGACTTGTCCTACTGATGTTATATATGGTTGCAGTGTGATATGTAACCGGGTCATTATATGATTCTGAAGCTGGCAGTCCGTGACATGTCTGCTCACTGCCTTTCTGAGGGAGATGCTCCAGAAGGTGACCTTAGGGAAACCGAGCTTCTTCGCCAGTCAGGGTCATGTGTCAAAAGATAGGTAGAAATCCCTGACACTTGCGGCCATGGCTAGTATGTGAATCCAACACCTAACCAGTAGTTTAAGATTTAGCAGAAGGACCGCATAAATAAAAGCGGCAACTACCAATACAGTATCTTGGCCCTACATAAGATGACGGTGTTGAATTCTATGGAAATTATCCACCCCATCTTCACGTAATACAGTGTGCATCACATTAATTATAATTTCACCAGGTTGACTCACACTACACTTAGCACATGTTTGAACAAGAGAGTGGCCCTTTTTGCCAGCTCTCTTCCTTCGCTTCGGTGTTGAAGGCATTTTCCTGTGATGGAGGCCCGCGCGAGGCACTTTCCTCTCGCAACAATAATATTTGTGTTAGGGGTGTAATGGTTTATATTAAACTACATAAGTGACATCGTTAAGACACACCCTTGCAGGGATACCTCACAGATATATACTGATCGGTGAGATAGCGCTGACGGATCCACCTTAACAAGACACCAACTGAGTTCTATGTAGTGTATATTTTCTCTCTCGTGCTAACAAACGAGTGCCATTGTTTGCATAGTATATATTTTTCTTAATGTTCATGTCTGAGCTCCTAAATTGAGTCATGGACCATCATATCGGTGATACTAATAGTTGGGACGAGACGGCGAGGTTCAATCTCGGCGGCAATGGTCGCATGGCCCCACTGGAACGTTATTGTTCCACTGGCTCTAGAAGTCGTTCTTTGTACTTTTCAGAGATTTGCTATATGAGATCCGTTACCACGAGAACCATAGCTAACCAGCCCTTCCATGCATCCTGTACATGCAGTGCAATGGAGCAGAGCAGTAGAATGGACCCGCGCATCCCCCCGCGAGCTACATATATACTGCATGGCTTAATATGACACCTTGTTGATAACTCACTGACTTAAGTAGTGTATATATGTTCTGAAGTTTTCCTGAACTTTAGTTGTTGTGAACCCTCAGTGTTCCTGCGTATATATATTTAAATGTACATCTCTTGTACATTAAACCTGACATCTTCGACAGTGCTTCTAATAAAGGAGGAATCTACGAGCAACCATTAAAATAAAAAAATTCCCAATCTATTTTATCAGTCTAATCAGCTAGTCGGATCAATTTTTTAAATCTTATTTCTAACACTTCAATATAAAATTTTAAAATATTCTGAATGAAGGTTATTATCACTACCATACCCGGAAGACGTCTAAAGCTGCGGCAAGGTCGAGCTTGCGCTGCAACTCAACCAGTCGCCACATGATTTTCGAGCAACTATCGGCAACTCCAAGCAACAGATTTAGTCTCTGACGGGTTTGACCTGCGTACCTGCGATCACTTTAATGTTGATCACCATCAATCGCCGTCCAAAAAATCTAATCGTTGGAGTAGAGCATGTTCTACTTCTACGATCGGTTGCCGTCAATCACAGGCCAGTTAATGTCGACATGAGTGGATGATTACGATTGTCGGCAACTGAATTATCAGCTGTAGCCAATCAGTAAACAGAAACTGATGGATAACAGATTCAGTCATTACAGTGGTAACATTTTCAAAACTCAAACAAAATTGCATATTTAAAGAGTTAATTACTTAAAGCAATGGCCGAAGATTATTTAATTCATGCTATGACAGTCTCATAATTCGTGGATCAGATCTGTCAATCAAGCATCTGAAGACACAATCACATGACGTAACATCAACTGATGTAGCTATAAAATGATGTCACTAAAGGATTGACTTTTGCCGACATAGTTTGAATGCGAAGTCTTTTCGCATTATATTATATTTACTATCTCTGAAAGGAAAATCAAACTATTTTAGTAGGTAACTTTTTGATCCTGAATTGATCTCCAAACGTTGGTCATGTTCTTGTTCTTTTTACTACTCCTCATTTAGTTTTCATCCAGTCTCGCTGAAACTGCAGACACCTATTCTAGGGATATGTACCCACATGCATAAGAGAACCCGATTTTTTATTCACTTCACTGCTTGTTATTAGTATGGCGCCACACCCATAAATTTTAATAACAAATGTAGCTTGATTAAAGTTGAGAGGCATATTCTATGGGTAACTCTTGACATCATTATTTTTCGTTACCACGAGAACCATAGCTAACCAGCCCTTCCGTGCATCCTGTACATGCGGTGCAATGGAGCAGAGCAGTAGAATGGACCCGCGCACCCCCCCCCCCCCCCCCCGCGAGCTACATATACTGCATGGCTTAATATGACACCTTGCTGATAACTCACTGACTTAAGTAGTGTATATATGTTCTGAAGTTTTCCTGAAGTTTAGTTGTTGTGAACCATCAGTGTTCCTGCGTATATATATTTAAATGTATATCTCTTGTACATTAAACCTGACATCTTCGACAGTGCTTCTAATAAAGGAGGAATCTACGAGCAACCATTAAAATTTAAAAATTCCCAATCTATTTTATCAGTCTAATCAGCTAGTCGGATCGATTTTTTAAATCTTATTTCTAACACTTCAATATAAAATTTTAAAATATTCTGAATGAAGGTTATTATCACTACCATACCCGGTAGACGTCTAAAGCTGCGGCAAGGTCGAGCTTGCGCTGCAACTCAACCAGTCGCCACATGATTTTCGAGCAACTATCGGCAACTCCAAGCAACAGATTTAGTCTCTGACGGGTTTGACCTGCGTACCTGCGATCACTTTAATGTTGATCACCATCAATCGCCGTCCAAAAAATCTAATCGTTGGAGTAGAGCATGTTCTACTTCTACGATCGGTTGCCGTCAATCACAGGCCAGTTAATATCGACATGAGTGTATAATTAGATGATAACGATAATGATAATATTGCAGTATTCCCGATATTATCGGGAAACCTACCAGCTCTAAATGTGAGTAGCAGATCTGGTTAGCGTATTCAAGATGCGGCCTCACCAGAGCCGTGTATAGTAATTTAAATGTTTTACAGTCCATGAATTTCATGGTCCGCCTTATAAGCACCATTATTGAATTTGTTTTGTTTACTTTCTCTGAAATGTGTTCATCGAATTTCAGCTTGCTGTGAATTGATACCCCAATGCCTTTTTCCACGTTGACGCATTCTATAAGAGGCATTCCTTCACTTAGTCTGTACTGCCTGCTGTTAATATCTGATGTTCCATTCCGATTCTCATGATTTTACACTTATCTGGGTGGAAGCTTAATTGCCAATCTTGAGACCACTGGCACGTGCTTTGCAAATCATTCTGAAGGATTACACAATGAATTTCTTGAAATATAGGTCTGAATACCTTAGTATCATCAGCAAAAATGGAATGTATGAATCTGATCCTTCATTTATTACTTCAGGCAGATCGCTTATGTAAATTACAAAGAGTAAGGGTCCCAGTACTGATCCTTGGGGCACACCGCCACTGACATTAACCCACCCTGATTTTTCTCCATTGACTACTACCCATTGTACCATTCCTGTGAGAAATGCACCATTCCAGTCATTAATGTTTCCAGTGATACCATGCTTCTCTAGCTTATGTATTAGATGTGTGTGCAGTACCTTATCGAATGCCTTCATGAAGTCGCAATATGCTACCAGAACACAGCCGCCTTGATCTAGTATTCTGATCCATTTATCCATGACTCGTATCAGCTGTATTACAGTTGACCTGCCGCTGATAAATCCAAACTGTCTGTTGCTAAAGAGGCTGTGTGTTTCCATGTGATTGATTATTATGTCCTGTATGCATGATTCTAGTACTTTACATAATATGCTAGTTAAGCTCACTGGTCGGTAATTTCCTGGGTCTTTGCGATCTCCTTTCATATAAATAGCTGTAACATTAGCTGACTTAAAAACATCTAGTAGCTGATTAGTCTCAATTGATCTATTGAAAGCAGGATTGGCTAAATATTTGGCTAATCATTAACATCATATCCTACACAATTTCCGAATAGAGAATCATTACAATTAAATTTAAAGAATAAGATAAATATTTATGTAACTAGTACATACATTATGGGTTTTTTATTGTGACCAAATAGACCAAGAAATCCTAATTTCTCGAATCAAAAGCACCAATCTACCTTTAACCTTGAGCGTATCTAGTCACCATTGCAAGTACAGTGTAGCTCTTGGGTGAGTGGACATGCTTCCAATACAAAAATAGAACATGTTAGTTAACCCATACCGCTCTGGTAAATAAAATTTTATTTTTTCAAATTAAATTAAAAGATGATTGGTGTTAATTTGTGTAAGATTTGGTGGAAGGTGATGCTGCCATAGACAGCAACATCGTCCACCAAAGTTGTTGAAAAATGTACACCAGTTTCTTTGCTATTCACAGTAAAATATAGACTGTTGGCATCGGAGTGGTAAGGGTTAAAACAATTTGAACTCCATGTAAGAACAGTTCTTTCTTTTGACGTTGTTGGAGTGGAAGATATTGATGCCTTTAAGGCAACTCTATCTTCCAATCCAATTCTGTCGGCAATACTCAACAACACAGTCCAAAATATTCAGCGAGACATTTTACCTTGTTTGGGTTGGGGAACGTGTTAGCTTATCTCTGAGTTGCACTTTACTGATGTACATTTTTTTAGAAAAAGTAATGGCAACAATATACATTTTGTCCTAATATATGTAGTCATGAAAGTAGAAGAAAAATGTAATAAAAGTGATGCTAACTATAATGTTGATGATAGTGGTGATGATAATATTAATATTAGTATTGACATCTGATGTAGTTGTTCGTGTTGTTATTATTATTGTTGTTGAGAATAATAATGTTAATAGTAACGGTGGTAATGATACATGCAGCGATAGTGATGATGATGATATTAGTGCTAATGTTGATGTCTGTAGTTACACGTTGTAGTGTTGCTGTTATTTTTATTGTTAATAATGATTACTATAGTAACGATAGATGAAGACGAAGTTGATGATAATAGTGATTTCTCTGGTGCCCATCCTGTATCTGATTTCTAAAAAAATTCTTGAAATTCAATGAAACACCATTCATCCTCAAGTAATGGCTCGTCTTCACCAAAACATTAATGAAAGGATTCTATAGTGATGGGCTTCAGCACTTCTCACAGGAATCTTGATTTATCCAATCTTGTTGAGGTCCATCTAACACTTTCTGAAAATCTTCTAAAAAGTATCCTAAATCACTGTCCAAATCTCTCCACATGGGTCATGCAGTGGTGGGCTCCAGAACCTCATCAGATTTTTTAAGCTCTGAATCAATGAAAGATCTAGTCAATGTTAATTATAGTGATGATGATGATTATCATAATAATCATTAATGATAGTAATAGTTGTGATGCTACCTGTAAAATAGCTATAAAAAATTTAATAATTATAATAGTGATGATCATGATAATACTGATGGTAACAATAATAATAATAATAATAATAATAATAATAATAATAATAATAATAATAATAATAATAATAATAATAATAATAATAATAATAATAACTGAAGCATGAAGCCCACCCCACCCCATCCACCCCAATCCCGACCCTTCCCTATCCACAACGTGATACGTAGAAAGCATATGATTTAAATAGTCTATACTGCTATGCAATGCATCAACTAATGGAGAGACACTAGGTGGAATGTTAATGTTTTGTCTGTATATGATATAATGTCGACTGCCTGTTATACTTTCGATCTTTTGTCTTCTATATAGATATATTATATACTATTGTTTTATGTATGAACGATCCATCTCTGTAGCCAAACCTTTGTCAATCATATACTCAACTTCATTAAGAACAAAATCTGTACCAGGAGATTGGAAGGAGGCCCATGCAACAGCAATTTTTAAAAAGAAAGGCAGCCCCAAACTTGCAAGTAATTATAGACCCATAAGTCTCACCTGTGTAGCTTGCAAGGTTATGGAATCCATTATTAGAGAGCAAATAATGAGCCATATGAAATCAAATTAACTTTTTAGTAAGAAACAATATGGATTTCTTACTGGACGATCAACCATGCTCTAGTTAATAAATGTCCTAGATGAATGGATTAATATACTAGAGAAGGGAGGCACTGTGGGCATTATCTATATGGATTTTGCTAAGGCATTTGATACCGTGCCTCACATCCGTTTGATTAACAAACTAGCAAGTTATGGCATCACAGAACCAGCCATGGGGTGGATTATATCCTTCCTGGTGGGTAGGCGTCAACGAGTACATATAAACGACTCATACTCTCAATGGGCAGCCCTGACTAGTGGCATACCGCAGGGCATTGTGCTCGGCCCCCTTCTGTTTGTGATCTACATAAATGACATGCCTGAACTAATACAAACATCCAGTCTATATATGTATGCAGATGACACAAAGATCTTTAAGCATATGACAAAACAATCTGATTGTGATGACCTGCAATCAGATCTGACAAGCCTAGAAATGTGGTCAAAACATGGATGTTAAAATTCCACCCTGATAAATGTAATGTATTATCCATTGGTAGAGGTACAAACAGAATTTCCAATATAAACTTGAATGTGATACTGCTAGCCATACTCTATCCCATGTGGACAACGAAAACGATCTCGGAGTCATCTTTGACTCGACTCTCTCCTTTGATCACCACATTCAAAATAAAATCAACAAAGCCAACAGTATCATGGGCCTCATTAGACGAACCTACAAATACTTGGATAGAGAAAACTTTTTGCTATTATATAACGCGTTTGTGCGCCCCCACATTGAATTTGCACATGCAGTATGGAACCCACACCTTAAAAAAACATACACACTCTGTGGGAAATGTGCAGAGGCGTGCAACAAAGATTGTCCCTGGATTTCGCAATCTCAGTTATGAGCATAGGTTACGTTCTCTAAACCTCCATACACTCACATACAGACGTCTGAGAGGGGACATGGTTGAAACATATAAGGTTTTGAATACCTATGATCCAGACACAGTACCAACATTAAAATTTGCTTCCAGAGATAGTAACAGGGGTCATAGTAAAAAATTATTTATCCAGCGAGCTAAATATAATATATCCAAGTTTTCATTTTATTACAGAATAGCAAAAGTATGGAATAACCTAACTGACCATATCGTTAATGCCCCGACCATTCAAAGCTTTAAAAACCGACTGGATAAATACTGGGACAATGCACAAATTAAATTTAACTCCCAGGCACCGTCACCATGAAGTAACCATTTCAAAACCTAGCGTCACTCATGCACCTGAATATAGAGGCCTGTACGGCCTGTGTTCAGTATTATCGATAATAATAATAATAATAATAATAATAATAATAATAATAATAATAATTTATGTAAGGTGGTCCACGGTACATAGGCTATGCCTCTAGTGGACTCCCTGTATGCACAATATATTGTAAATATCATTCAGCCAAATAAATGAAGATTCAATTCAATTCAATCTCGGCCAGCTGTTGAATATTTTGAAACTAATTCAAAGCAACAGCTTCCAGGCAAATTAGTTTCAAAATATTCAAAATAATCTTATATATGCAATGTACCGTTCAGTTCAAAGGGTTACCTGGTGGTGACAGATGGTAGACATTGGAAAACATTGGCTTTAGATAGTTTAGATTTGGCTTAGAAAAACGGCAGTTGGCTATTAATTGGCTAATAATTTATCAAAGCCAGGTCTGTCCCTGTCAACCTGTTGTTTGTGGCTACTAAATGGCACAAGCAGAAGATCGAGACTAACTGAGCCAAGCAGCCCCTGTCTGCGGTTCCGCGCGTTATACCGTTCCGCATTTCGTGTTTGCTCTTGTCAGACACGTAATTCATAGGGATTTTTGTGTTTATGTGGCTTTTTGAGTGCACATTATTCACATTTATTAGTATTTAGAAAGCAATAAGTAATGGGTAAGATCACCCTTGCGTTTAAAATCTATAATAATAGTATAGCGGTAATATATGCAATAAACACCAGTTTTCGTTATCGTTATTCTTTAATCGTTTTGCATCATATCTTCATATCTTCGAAAAGCGTACAAAAATAGGCGATAGTATATTAAACCTGAAATCCTTTAAGAAGATTGCCAGGGAATCTATGATCGACAAATACTAAATTAATATATTTATACCTGATGAGGGCTGATGGTCACAGATTCTCTGCTAATTAATAATAATACAAGCCTAAGACATTCCACCACCACCACTATAGATAAACTAACCTAACCTAATAATTGAAGTAACAAGTCTAAACACAAACATACTTCACAGTTTACTTTCACTACTACTACACCTAAATACTTAAAATAGCCCGCATACGATCAACGCATCTATCGATTCTTAACAACTCTAACTATCTCAACTTTATATTACAGTGATGACCTCTTCCCTGTCCCCCACCCTCAGTAGCATACAAAAGTCCTATATAATAATAAACCACTCCAAACTAAATTTAAATAAAATGAGATAATGATGTAATTATGGAGTATATGTATAATATATGTTTAATTAAGTCAGTAAATAATCCTTTCTAACCGAAAACCTGTATGGCTAATAAAATCCCCAAATAGGTTAATTTACTGGCTAATAATCCCAGAAAGGTAGTCAAGTCCCTGTATAAGTTTTCATATCAAGGTAGCTTTTCAGCATTCTGTCACTGTGCCACTGTCGTGTGTGTCATATATATGTTAATGTATAAATGTTTTGTAATGTGTGTAGGGAGTCCATCACTCAATAGGCCATGCCTTTGATGGACTGCCTGTTTAGATTATATTTACATGTATAGAAAAAAACATGAAATAAAGCAACTTTGAACTTCAGTTGTTTCTGGGTCGTATATTCTCCTCATGATCTTGAAGGTCTCTATCATGTCTCCTCTTATGCGTCTGTATCTGAGTGTTGGGAGTCCTAGTCTTCTTAAACGGTTCTTAGCCCTTCCGGGTAATCTAGCGCTTTCAATGTTTTTACACATATCCACATGCCTGAGTGCAGTATCGAACCTGAAACATGATTTGAATCTTGTGACAGACTCTATACCACTGAGCAACGCAGCTCCTATCTGCGGTTCCGCATGTTCAATTCAATTCAAACATTGTTAACACCATTTACAAAAAGGTTTCCAGCTATCCCTTTACGTGTACACCGATCGGTGTATAGACCTTTCGGCAGCCAACCATTTTCGGCAGCTTATGGTACATTTTCGGCAACCCGTTTTCGGCAGCCTATATTACTGTGTGTTTTATTATTATCCATGTGTTGCGTATGTTACCATGTCTATATATGGCACAGGTCTTATGATTTTTTAAACAGAGTTGATATAGCAGAAATATATACTAATATACTATACGTGTATTATATAGTATTAGTATATATTTCATTATATCGATTCAGTTTAAAAAATTGGTTATATAGGATTGCGTACATATTCAACACAGAGTATAGAGACACATATAGCGTCTATATCTTACATGTTATACATGTATTCAATCTTATATAGACCAATGTATCTGATCGAAATCCATAACAATTTACCACTGAGACTGGCTTATGACTGACAAATTTCAATGTTTGTTTTTTCAGCCAAGCTGACGAGAAGCGCTAAACGGACTAAGAGCCAGTTGCTGTGATGAAAGCCAATCGGCGTGACAAAGATTACTGTTGTAATGCTGTCAAATATTATAGTTTCATGTAATTTTGAAATAAAGACGTAGACCTATTCAACATTCTTTAGTAAAGTTATTGGCCTCCTATTAGTACAAATTTTGGTTCAATTGTATGTTATTAACTGGCTATATGCCAAAAAATTTAATAGAAAAATCCTAGAATTGATTTAAATTTAGGCTTAACATAATATTTGTAAAGCAACTTCCAATTTGCTATATTTTATTACAGTATCAATCGAAAATAATAATTTTGATAATTGTTTTTCGGGTTCGGCTTAAGCTCTACCAAATGTCCAATTTTTGAAGTTTAGTTTGAAATGCTCATTAGAAAATATAAATAATTTCAAAAATCTGCAAGAAAATGTTACGTCTGTAATGGTCGAAAGATTAACGCAGATTCGCAAACTATCTGAATACCAAGTATGACGAGCAAGTGCACGTGCATTTGATTTGTTCAGGTTGTTCCTGAAAGCTGTTTAGTTAGAGCTATCTCCATTGTATTTGTAATCCATGCCCATGTATATTCCGACCATTGTAATGGTTTCCTGCAATTAAAGCACATGCTAGCTAGACTCTGCAGATAATAACAATGACGAATGTCCTCAGTTTATATTCGCTATTGTTTTTTTAACGCCAAAAATTTTAAGATGCGATCTTAACGCGAATGAACACACACTCCACTCGCACAGCAACTACTTTGAATATGACGTACATATCTTATATGTAGATAACATTTAACAGTCAAATTAGTTCCAAAATATTCAACATTTTAATCAATTGCAACAATTTAATTTCACGCAACTTGTACACGCTCACTCGCACGTGCATATCCATTAAGCAACCACATATAAATGTACAGGAATAATAATATAATATTATATTATAAATAATTTGACTGGAACAAGTATTCAACACTGGTCTCAGGTGCATATTCACGCCAAAGTACCGGAAAATAAAATTGATAGAATTATTGGGGGAATAACTACGTATGCGGGTGTCGGGTTGGGGCCCGAGACTCGCATGAAAAGGTGCATTCTCACCCTGCTAGATTGATGCCTGATGGTTCCATGGTGTAGAGTTGGTGAATCCAATGTGATTCTTTTGATCTCCTCCATGGTGTTGATTCAGGGTCAGAGGAGAGGACCTGTATAATTCGGTACCCAATATGCGCTCTTGTGTGATTGCGCTTGTTGAAATGGTGTATCATAACTTTCTTTTCTGTGGAGATTAGTTATGGATCGGAGATGCTCCTGTATCCTGGTTTTGAATGGTCTCAGAGTTTGCAATTCAATAGGTAGATGACATTGCGTGTCTGGCAGTTTCCTATAATCTTGCATCTATTGGACAAGCCAGTGTGATGGCTTTTGAAGAACCTTGTTTTCTCCATGCTGTTGCAGATGATGCAGTTCGTGGTCTTGCATTCTGCGAAGGGGTTATGGTGTGGGTGGACGATGTTGTTTGTGTCAAGGAGTCTGGCACAGACTATGTGGTCCTTGATGGTCTTGTTCTTTCTATAACCGAAAAGAGGTTTTTCTGGGAAAGCATCCAGCATCCTTGGCTGGCCTGAATGATTGGGCAGTATTTGTTTATCACTTTTTTAAGAAACATACCCATGCGTGTGAACTCGCAGACAAATACGGGTCTGAATGTAGTTTTGGTGTGTGTGTGATTGGTGGTAGGGGCTGGGGGGTGGGGTGTCAGGAGGAGGGCACAATCTTTTTCTCGGGCCTTCGCTTTAGCTGTAGCGAGGATCTCGGAAGGGTTGTTCTAGAGATTTGCTATTTGTGTCATAATTTGTGATGTCTGTGCAGTGTGCATATTCTCCTTAGCCTTAGGAATTGTCTTAGAACTGGCAGCCTTGCATGATGAGGGATGCGCAGAGGTGTAGTGAAGGTATCCATGTATATCCGTCAGTTTTGTAAACAGATCAAATGTGATTGGTTGTTCATCGCTGTTAAGGACCATGGTGTCCAGGAAGGATACTTTCTCTAGAACTTTTCAGCGTGAATTTTATGCGCAGGTGGCCGGAATTCATATGGGTGATGAATTCTGTTAGGGCTGTGGGGCTGTCCCAAATCATGAATATGTTGTCTATGTAGTGAACATATAGAGGTGGTTGAGGGGCCATTGGATAGGTTTTCTTCTAAATCCGCCATGAAGATACATGCATATGTGTATGCTGCTTTGCTGCCCATGGCTGTACCTCCTATTTGTAGGTAGTTGTCGCTGTTGAATTCAAAGTTGTTGCATTCTAGAACTAGCTTTAACAGGTTCAAGAGGTTTGTAGTGGAGAGGGTACCCAGGATACCATGCTTCATGCAGTGTTTGGCGACCGCACGGAGCCCTTCATTGTTGGGTATATTGGTGTATAAAGAAGTGACGTCCATGGTTACTAGTAAAGACTTTTTTTATGTCAATGGGTGACGTATTCAAGGGAGTGTCCTCTTCGGAGAGAGACTGGTCCGAGGCTCTGGCTTGGCTAGCCAGGGTGAACCCATCTGTGGTTTCAGCGACGGCCAAAGAGGATACACCCCGTTCGTCGGTTGCATCAATTAGTTTTAAGGAGTTACGAGATGCTATTTATAGCAAGGAACTCCTGACAAGGGCCAGCTCCCTGCGGCCTCCAGGTAGGTGCAGGCGAGATGTCGTATTTCCCGTGGGGAATACGACAAATATGGTGTGTTTCAGCGGTCACTGAAGATGTGGCCCCGCTCCGGTGCTTGTGGACAGGTCCCAGGTACACCATGAGGAAGTCCTGGCCCTATGCGATGAGGGGTGAGAGCAGCAATGAGTGTGAATCACTCTTATCGCCTTCTTCAGTCGGTGTGGGCTGAAGCGGGGGCAGGCCACCTGTGGCGCTATCATGCGTTAATGACGGCTTTGTGCTGTCTATGGACGCATTGGCATGGGTGCAGGCGCGAGTGACGAAGTCCAGGAGGCAGATGGTCCTTGACCATATGCGTCTGACTACCGCCGTTAGGGAGAGTTTGCTTGGAACGCCCCTGACTGGCCCTAGCGTCTTTGGTGGCCAAGCGCGGGCCATCTTGGAGGACACCGCCAATATTGCACACAATCGGTTGGCTGTTAATCTACAGCTAGAACTAGTGTGTCAAGCGCACACAATAGGTGCTGTAGCTAAGCCGCTGACCGGACAACCTTCTTCCAAGAAGCATAAAAGCAAGACGAAAGCCAAGCCTGCTTCTGCTGGGTCTTCACAGCCGCCACCTGCGAAGAAGTTTGTAGAGGTTCCTGCCCACCCCAATGTTGCTCCTGATTGCCCGAGAGGCAGGAAGGGGAAGGGTAAGGGTAAATCCTCAAGGGGCAGAAAGAAGGGATCTGATCATACCTGAGGGTATGGTAGCTCCCTTCATATCTTCCTGGACCGCGCCTGTGTAACAGGAACAGCGGTGCCAGTTAGACCAGTCAAGCCATGACCAAAATAGTTCTCTCTCTCGTCAAGAGAGGGGGGAGCGGATCGCGAGCTAGACACCCGCGTTAGGTTAGAATCACAGACAGAGGATTCTGCAGACAGAATGGTCTCTCAACACTCCAGTTCTTCACAGGATCTTCGAGCATTGGGCCTAACCCAACGTGGACTTGTTCGGCACAAAGGAAAATGCTCAGATCATGACTTATGTCTCGCCGATTCCAGATCCAAATGCCGTGGATACAGACGCTCTGACGATAAGCTGGAGAGGGATGCACGCTTACGCGTATTCGCCCACCATTCTTCTACCGAAGATTTTGGTGAAGATCAGAGAGGAACCGTGCCGGGTCCTGCTAATAGCGCCATTTTGGCCCAGCAGGGCATGGTGTCCCGAAATGTTCAAATTGACTGCGTGGATGTTATCAAACAACGTTCCGCATCGGAAGGTTTTTCTTGACAAGCTGCGAAATTCATCGCAGCTGCTAGAAGGAGGTCAACCTTCAAGTCATATAACCACAAGGTTAACAAATTTGCAGACTGGTGTGAAGGAAAGGGTATTTATACCTTTCAATCCACTATTCAGCAAATAGCAAACTCTCTGTGAGCTATTCTATTCAGGCCTAGCTCCTGTCACAATTGCTGGATACAAGTCAGCTTTGGCATCAGTTATCCGTTGTCTATCCAACAGGGATAGTCCAGAGGTGGCCCAGTTAAATGTGATGGTGAAGGGAATGAGCAATCTCCGACCGAGACAACCGGTAGTCAATCCAGCCTGGAGTCTATCTTTAGTGCTTAATGTACTGGCCAAGCACCCTTTCAAACCCTTGGGTTCGGCTAGTCTAAAGCATTTGACTCTAAAGGAGGTCTTTCTATTGGCAGCTTCCTCAGCGAGAATGAGCAGTGAGATTCAGGTGCTTTCAGCAGAGAGGGACCGCTTTATTGTCTCCGTAGAAGGTCTGCGTTTACTGCCAAGAGCAGAGTTTATGTCAAAGAATCAATCTTTGCAATATCCCGGCAAACCGATCATTATACCGAAACTAACTAGGTTTGATCGTGATGCCAGTGTCTGGTGCCCAGTCCATGCTTTGCCTAAATACAAAAAACGGACAGACTCGTTACGGTCGAATGATAGACATCTGTGGATCTTCCATATGAAGCCATATGGCACCGCATCCATGGATTCTATCTGCCGGATGGTCGAACAAGTGCCTGGTTGAAGGCTCCACGTCTGAAATCCAATAATCATAAGGTAATTCAAATTTGAGAGTTTTTTGTATTATGTTTATATATCATGATCATTCATATAATATATTCATGCTCATTCCAAGGCTGATATATGCAAAGAGAAGTTAACCCTCTTAGCATATTCTTGTTTCAGGTGAGATGCATGTTCGGGAGTTCTCTCCCTTTTTCTTAGGAGAAAAAAGGGGGGAGGGTGTGCGGTGATGCGAATGTGATTCGGTCCCTAAACTTGATGGTCCTTTTAGGTCTCCGTGTGTCAAGTTTAAGAAGCAATTGATAGCTTGCCCCTTCCCACCAGGTTACTGTTTAAATCTGGTGTTATCAGAAGTAATAGAATGGTAAGTATTGATCGAAGGAGAATGAAGGAAATTTCAATTTCTCTCTCTCCGAGATCTAACAATGCTTAGCATTCTATTACGGACGCTGCCTCCCATCCCCACGGAGGTAAGCCATAGGTATTCTCTTGTTTGGTAGCTATGCAAACAATATGAGCCTCAATGGCAGAAGGGTACCCGTTTGTTGGGACTGGGTACCCGGTTCCAGAAGCCAGTAAAGCTTACTAAGTCTAGATTCCTAAAGCCAGCTATCAGGATAGCTTGTTATCAGAAGTAATAGAATGGTAAGTATTGTTAGATCTCGGAGAAAGGGAAATTGAAATTTCCTTCAATCCAGTCTCTTTAAGACAAAATTGGGGAATAGCTCAGTGCGGTCCGATGGTAATTTTATGTAGAATTTCTCATCTGACAGTTGTTTAATGGCCTCAGTTATGTAATCCTCGTGGGTTTGCACAACTGTGGCCTGCCTTTTTATGGCGATAGAGTGGTCAGTTTGTAGTTTGACCAGGGCTTTCTGCTCTCGCGTTGAGAGATTATTACAGGGAATTCTGCTGTGTATATATGTTTGCTGAATTCGAACCCTAATGCCTTGAAGAAGGATTCAAAGGCGATGTCTAGAGTGGGTGGCGGCCTGGCGGTTTTCTTTGGTGCACACTTTTTATCCAATAGTAATTGGAAAGGTGTCTTTGTGGAGTCTGGTTTTTTGGCCGTTACTTGGAGGAGAGCATAAGGGGTGTGTGGGTGGGTGTGTGAAGTAATGAATCGAATCGAGAACAATCCTTGAGCACATTTTTTGGTCGAAATTTTTCTTAAAAAGTCAAAGATTATACCACGGAAATTGAACTAAATGTTACCCTAGACAATTTCCGCCGCCTGCGTTTAATGTATACTCCAAAAACACCAAGCGGAAGTGAAATTATTAAATTTGGGTGCCTAAATATTGCTTATTCTTTAATAAATATCACTTATTACATCAAAATTAATCCAGAATTTGACATAAGATGGCGTCGAGAAAAGATACGTGTATAAATCACGTGATTCGCCTCCAATCGCAAAAGATCTTTATTCTAATTAGAGCGAGTACTCGGATCTAACTATTCCGGACTCAGAAATTCCTATATATCATCATTGCGCGATAGGAATTGAATGTTCCCGTACCTGTTTGATAACCAACTCCCGTTAGCGCATAAGATTACACAGTGCCTCCAATCGCACAAGAGCCAGATAACCAACTCCCGTTAGCGCATAAGATTACACAGTGCCTCCAATCGCAAAAGAGCCAGATAACCAACTCCCGTTAGCGCATAAGATCACACAGCGCCTCCAAATGCAAAAGAGCCATTACAACTAGTGACCATCTGAATATTCCCATACCCATTTGATAACCAACTCCCGTTAACGCATAAGATTACACAGTGCCTCCAATCGCAAAAGAGCCAGATAACCAACTCCTGTTAGCACATAAGATCACACAGCACCTCCAAACACAAAAGAGCCATTACATTCTGTTTCTGTCACGTGATTTCTATATTTTCAAGGAGACATTTTATGCCAAAGTTAGATTGATTTTGATGTAATAAACGATCTTTATTGAAGATACACGATATTTAGGCGGTCCTATTTAATAATTTCTCTTCCACCATGATAATTTTTAGTCATACATTAAACATAGCGCTGAGTGATGGTAATTTTTTATACCAATTTTCGATTTTTTAAAGGTATGGGGTTTTTTTTCAATTTTACAGCGTCTTATACTTGAATACAAGAGTTTTTTGGGCCGATTTTAGTCAAATTTGGGACAGCGTCCTATATTCAAGGGCGGCCTTTAGTAAAAAAATCATGGAATGTTGAGATCTTGATTTGTAAAGTTAAAGCCAAACGAGGATGGGTACATTTAAAGGTTTTTAGTGTGGTGTTGATTGTGGTGAGATGCAAGTAGGCGTGGATGATGTAGTCATCTTCTGTTGGCCCTCAGTGGAAATCATCTGGTACATATCTTCAGTGGCATCTGAGCTGTTGGTTCCCATCAGTGGACATGGTGGCCTGTTGTAGTCCGTATTGCGGGCTAGCATGTGCCTACCTTGGTGGTGTTGTTACTGTGCCTGTTTGTAGAGCTCCCTCCTATAGCTTTGGGCTTTCTTGACACATGCCATAGAGGTGCCTTGTGCCCTCTGGTTTTGAGGGCGGTACCTTGGTCTGCGATGTTTCGGGCTTGCTAGAGCGTTGGCGCTCTTCGTGTCTTGCTTACGTGGTGGCAATAGATTTCTGGGCTTCCCCTGTGGTGGCGGGGTCAGTGGCTTCTGTGAAGGCTCTTTTGTAACCTGTTGTTTCATGGTATAACACTGCAGGTTTGTTTGAAGTGTGAGTGGCCAGTAATTTAGTCAGTTCGTGACTAAAGTCGGCGTGGAGGTTGGTCCACTCTGCCAGGAATATGAGATCTTGAAAGGCGCTGAAGCTTTTAACATGGGCGGGATTGTCTTCTTATCCACTGCCTCTTGGAGCTTCTCATGTTGGAACTCCAACCTGGGTTCCCTGCATGAGGAGTTACGCCATAGTTTGTATGTGTTAACATGCTCGGATGGGATCCCTGGTTTGGTGTAACCAGGGTCATCACCCAGGGGTTTCCGGTGGCTTGTAGAAGGGAGGGCTTCCTTGGGCTCCTCAATCTTTCTTCTTTTTCTCGCCCTGGCTAGCAGTGGTAGCTGTGGGTCTACTGGGGTGGAACCAGTGGCTTTGTATGCGCCGGCGGATGCCTTTGGCTTCGCGTCTGTGACATCCGTCTTTGAAGGTTCTCTCAGTAGCTCTATGTCTATTGAGTCGATGGTTAGCCCTGATATGGAGGGCATAACTATCTCAGTCTCTGGGACTTGAAGGTTGCTACTAGCAGTGTTCGTGTCGATCTTTAAAAAGGATAATAACTACGTATTGACAGCTCTAGTAAGTTACAAGCCTGACGCGTGATTACAAATTTGTGTAATTCAAAAGTCTGAATGGTCTGGGCCTTGTTTGTGGGCTCCTTTTATACCCTTTCTGGCGGCAGGATCATGGCGGCTTAGGTGGGTGTGCGCATGCATATGCACATGCCCGGTGGAGGATGTGTGTGTGGTGGATGGGGGCGTTGGTGGGCTGGCGGCTTGGTGGTATTTTATTTGGGGCATTTTTTGACAATTTTGGTGGGTTTTATGAGGTTTTTGGTGGCCTGGCAGTTTTGTGGCATTGGTGGTGGTATGTTAGGTGGGTTCTCACCTGCCACAAGATTTACCAAGTACTCCCCCACCCCAGAACTTCTGGGGTGGGGGAGTACTTGGTAAATCTTGTGGCAGGTGGGTATAAGACCAAGGGTGTTTGTCATAGTTGTGATTCAGACTTTATGGCGTTTCGTTCATGACGTTTGAACTCATCAGAGGCAAAGACACCTATTGTGGCCAGCCTTTTTAAAAGGCATATCATTGTTTGTCATTTTGTGGTGTTTTGTATGAGGTTGGATATGTTTTCTGGGATTTTTGCTTTGGTGGCATCTGGGGAGTGTGCGTGTCCTGTTGTGTCTGTTGAGTAGTGTCCATGCATGCACCCTCTGGGTCACGTGTATGTGGCGGCCTTGGTGTGGTGATGGAGGGATACATGAAGAACAACAATTTTAGATAACGTTTCTATAACTGTATCATTTTACTGTGTAGTTCATGTTTGTATATATGATGTAATACAAAATATTCCTATAAAAGTTCACATGTTGTTGTGTTCTCTTTGTCAGTTCAAATTAATATTTTGTTGTAAAAATTCTATGTCTACTATTTAATAAATAATTTGTTGAATATTTTGAAACTAATTTGACTGGCCGCTGTTACTGCCATAGGCAGCAACAGCACCAGTGTTTCTCATGGCATCTAAATTCTGGAGGTCTTGGGGACCCCAAACCCTGAAATCTTGGGGTCCCCAACTGGAATCTTGGGGTCCCAAAACTCGAATTTGGAGTTTCCATGCAGTATTTCCTCATCCATGCTGCAATTAGAGAGTACCATGGACCCAGAACTATGAATTATGTATGTCACATGCTAGATTTCGTAGGTATTTGTATGCAAAAGCTTATAACACTACTTAGTATTTAATAATCATACAAGATTTTCATGGGACCCACTGCCATTACTTTTGGGTGTCCCAGGCTGAGTTTTGGGGTAAATACCCTCAAAAGGACCCTTATGAGAATCACTGAACAACACCCAGTCAAATTAGTTACAAAATATCCAACAGCTGACCTATATAGTTTTTTGGAAATTGATAGTTAGGGCATTCAGGGTTCAATCAATCTCAACATGGTGAAGTGTGGGCGGGGACTTTGTGATAAGTGGGCAACACGGTGAAGTGTGGGCGGGGCTTAGTGATAAGTGGGCAACATGGTGAAGTGTGGGCGGGGCTTAGTGATAAGTGGGCAACACGGTGAAGTGTTGGCGGGGCTTAGTGATAAGTGGGCAACGCGGTGAAGTGTGGGCGGGGCTTAGTGATAAGTGGGCAACACAGTGAAGTGTGGGCGGGGCTTAGTGATAAGTGGGCGGGGATAGCTAAAACTAGACAGGTTCATTAGATACATCTTTGATGATTATAATTTGTCTTTCTTGCAGGAGGCCTGTTGAGTTACTTCTCTAGTCTGTTTGGTACCAAAGAGAGACGTATTCTCATTCTGGGTTTGGATGGAGCAGGGAAGACTACCATTCTCTACAGATTGCAAGTGGGAGAAGTTGTTACCACGATTCCAAGTAAGTTACTGTGTCGATCTCCAGAGATACAGTGAAACTAGTATGCCAATAGTATGTTGAATATTTTGAAACTAATTTTAACTGGAAGCCTTTTGCTCTCTGAGTAAAGCCGACTCCCTGTCAAATTAAGTTCAATTTTTCAACAGACTCATGAAATATCAGTTCGGTTAAGAGCTGAACCAAGTTTGTTCAAGGAAACTTGATTGGCCAAATGGTTCGGTGGCCATCTTGGATGACCTAGTTTTCGTATAAACGACTTCTCCAGAACCGCTGGATGGGTCGGGGAAAAATGTGGGCGATATGATTCTAGAGAGACTAAAGGCCATTAGAGTTTGTTCCCTGGAGATAGGAAAACTTGGCTACGCCACAGAAATTTGATTGATACATTTTTACAGTGGTCATCTCGTTTTGTTCGGTTGTGCCAGCTGCCAATAATTGCAGGTGAGTGATATAGGCTCCTTGGGCCTCTTGTTTAAACAGCTCAAGAACCACTGGATATAAACCAAGCTGAATGGTCGAGTTGGACAGTAGCCATCTTGGATTTTGCTATTTTTAGCTCACCTGGCCTGAAAGGCATGGATTTTGGTCGATTTTTAGAAATGTCTAAAAATCTTCGCCGAAACTGTTTCAGCAATTGATTCAAAACTCCTAAAATATCATTTCGGGCACAAGCTGAACCAAGTTTGTTCAAGGGAACTTGATTTGCCAAATGGTTCGGTGGCCATCTTGGATGACCTGGTTTTCATGAAAGCAACTTCGTCTCCAGAGCCACTGAATGGATTGGGCCGAAATTTGGGAGATATGATATTGATGACTAAGGGCCATTAAAGTTTGTTCAAGAGAGGTTAATACTTAAAGAAACATGGCCTCTGTTTTCTTGTTACAAGTCTGCTCAACTCATTAGAGTTCTACTTATTGTCAATGACCATTCTAGTTTAAATGCCTATGGTGAGCGATACAGGCCCCTGGGGCCTCTTGATTAGAAATTCATTTAATGGAATGCCAAATGTGTCACCAGTTTTGTCTTGCAATAAAAGATTGCGAAATGCTGATTTAAAGCAGCTTTCGGACACATTTTGAAGATTTCTGATGTCTTCTGATTCTATTTAATTGTGATCACTTCGTCTTCGGTAAGGCCTGTATGTGTGGTTGCTGCGACAACCGGTCTTACCGACGACGAAAGTGATGGATACAAGCTCGCCTCGTTTGTAGATGAAGGTAACGATATTTCTGTCTGTATCCGGGCCTGATCTGACTATTCTAATCGAAGATAATGGTAAGCTACGGTGGTCTTCCGTAGATGCCAGAGTAACCGCTATAGAAAACACGAACTCGTGCCTTGAGGTAAAGTATCAAGGTGATGGCTTTATTCTCTTAATTCTAACTATACAATAATATACTTTGAGCTAAAGTGACTTATACTGTCACAACGGAAGCTACAATAAACTTATTTATTTGATTCAGTTTTCCTACTTACAACGATTTAAGAATTCACTTCAATGTTTTCCTAACTGACTAGCATTACTCTCAGTCGCTCTGATCTGCTATGCTATTCAATTAACTCTTGCCTACTGAAAATACATTCAGCAAGAATTTTGTACGAGGTGCGAGGCGGACCGGACTCTCGATTAAAAGTTAACGTCCCCCTTTTATACTACTTCAGTTCCTATACTCCCTCCATCTTGATTTCGCACCGCCGGAGGCTGCTCTGATTCTGATTGGATTATGACATCATTTAGATCAATCAAAACCCCGACCCTCCCTCCCCGGGCGGGTGCTTTCTTCCTAGCACTTGCGGTTTGGCTGGTTCTTGAGTAATGGGATCTGTCGTTCCCCTAACTTTATTTTAGAATTCCATCTGCTTCCCATGACAGAATGGCGGATGCTTGTTTGATAGCAAGTTCCGATTTGTGTACCTTACGCTAGAATGACGGATGCTTGTTTGATAGCAAGTTTCGATTTGTGTATCTCCCATGTCATGTGCATTACCTATTGGCCGACAACCTGTGGAATGCTAGAGTTAATTGGCACACGAGTTCCCATGTTTCTGTGAGAACACAGACCGCTATGTAACTAACTAAGTCCGTTTGTCATATCTAATCCCTTGGTCGATTCCAACCTGGTGCTAACCATCATGATTCATACTCGATTCAGTTTCAAAGCTGTACCGCGCAGTGCTGATAATATATAATTTCCTAACATTACATAGACCCTATTTATTAAAGAGAACTGATGTTTGTGTGTGGAACGATAATGATCGTACACAGCAACGTTTATCTCAATACTTAAACAGCCGGATGGAATGCACTTAGCGAGATTAACCCATTCAAATTGAAGGACGAAACCAGTGAATCGATTAACCCTCAATAATTAGTTGTGGTAGTAAAACTTGATAATGACCTGAGTGAAAGTTGTTGCTGTCTTGGTGCTAAGTCGTTTATGAGCAATAATCTCTTTGCAGTAACATAAATGACTGCAGCAACAAACATCAATGAGTTTGATCATGGCAGTATGCAAGTTGTACGAATATTGAATCGTTGTAGACGGGAAGAGAATGTTAACCCTACGTTAACCCTCGATGGCGTAACTTGTTGCGCATTGCTTTTACCGCTGTGAATGGTAATAGCATCCAGCCAGGAGAAGGGAAGATATATGGATGATGATCAGTGCTAGTAACGTATCTAAACATAGCCGCTGATCGGTGCATCTTAATATACATGGTGACATAGTCTATTAGCTCATCTGGTATTCACATATGAATTTCACTCAGGATTTACTCGTACATACAAGACGTCCAGCGGGGTCATGACTTCCCACAAGACAATCCCATATCTACAATTTGTTTATTGGCATTTGGCAACCCTCCAAATTAGTTCTTAACTTTGCCATTTATGTCTCATGTTTGCTTAAGCATACTGAAACCAAACTTGGACACATGCTCCTTCATTATGAGAGGGCATGGCACATGACACATTGGGGTCAAAAGGTCATCGTCACTGTCCTTGCAGTTCATGTCTCATGTTTGGTTAACCCTTTAGATCCCATAACGGCCGAGTATGGCCCGCTGGCTCAGGCCCATAACGGCCGAGTACGGTCCAACCAAGAAAATTAACTTCTCACTCAGTGATAGCAGGAGGAGTTCTCTCCCTTTAGCTGTTAAGCGCTAACGAATACACACAATGGTAGCGTTGTAAATGATGTTAGCGCTGACCTATATATAGCGTTTTTACTTAAAAATGGCTAGCCGTCGTAATCGTCGTGTTTCTGCGGAACAATCACGGGATAATTTACATACGTTATATGAAGATTTGATGAACAGTGATTCGGGAACCGACTCAGACAATAATCATGGCAACCGTCCATCCGTCCGTCACCTTTTTTTATTTAAATGTCTTCTCAAGAACCAATGGGTCGGTTTCAATTATATTTGGCAGGAAGCATCCTTAGGTCATAGAGATCCAAGTTTGTTCAAAGGAAGCCGATTGGCCCATTTGGCTGGCGGTCATCTTGGATTTTGACCAGTTTTTAGTAACTTCCTAAAAATCTCCGAAACTGCTTGAAGGATCGATTCAAGACTCATGAAATATCATATATGGCAAGAGCTGAATCAAGTTTGTTCAAAGCAACTTGATTGGCCAAATGGTTCGGCGGCCATCTTGGATGAGCTAGTTTTCGCGAAAAGGAATTGTTCTCTAAAACCGCTGGATGTATCGGGCTGAAATTTTGGAGATAGCATTAGGGATTAAGGACCATTATAGTTTGTTCAAGGGAAGATGATAGGTAAAAAAACATGACTGCTGCATACCCAATCGTAATGTCAGGTATTTGGCGCCATATTGGTTTTTTTATTTGATGGATTTTGAAGCCAAAAGTTGTTTTGAACAGGGTTTTTGGTATGCTGATTTCAACAATGCCATTTCGGAATCTATCGGATAAATGGTTTCGCCGCATGTAGTAAAATTGGCATTTAGTACAGGTGGTCTTTATAGCAGGTTTAATTGCATTGTACAATCCTTGTAATCAATTGAGTGGCCAAACTCAGCTAGCAGCAGTTATTCGGTAGAGTGAGTTGAAGTTTATTTTTTTTAAATTTGACTGAAAGGCATTGCTGCCTTAGAAAGCAACAACTTTCTGTCAAATAAATTTTGAAATATTCAATGTTATAGATGTCAATGCACACAATACATATCTTAGATATTTAGCCAGCAGAGGAAAATAGTTAATCTCGTAATTTAAAACCACAACTCTAATTCCTGAGTTGAAATGAAATTAATACCATGTGAGGTGGTGTTGATTTTTGTGGCCCATGCCTCATAAATATCAAAATATAAACTGATAGCTCATGATGTAACTCCTGAAGACTGCTTCGTTCTATATACACACCTAGACTACTGGTTTACAATAGAGTAGAACTGTTACAGTCCACCATATGCACAGAGGCACTATACAGTATACACATGCTTACATATATGTGTACTATATTCACATACTGCTTCAAAAAGATGTACTTATTTAAATTACTGCATATCTAGCATGTTTTGTTAGATAGCAATACATGTAGTATTTTTAGTGTGATCATTTTGAAAATGTTATTGCTGATGATATCTGTTACTGTCAAATGCAGCAACAGCTTTCTGCAACACTATTCAACCCTTGTCACACTGATGTCAAAAGATTAATTGTTACAAAGCCAGTATTAGAATGGCTGGTGTACAGTTTGCAAATACTGTTTCTGTCATAGACAGCAACAGCTTACACCACTTATTTCCAGTTATACATGTAGGTGGAAATAAGAATTAATAATGATTAGTTGAAAAGCTGATGTTCCAGGTGAGCGATACAGGCCCCATTGGGCCTCTTGTAATGAGATGGCGGGATGTAATCACCTTTATATGTCAAATGGTCAGGGGCAGTGGGATAATAACAAAACTTACAGGATTTTTCAACAAAATCATTTTGCTTTTACAGCTTAGAGGTTCATATCTCATGTGGGATTAATCATACTGAACCCGAACTTGGACACTTGCTGCCTTGCAATGATAGGGGGATGAGACAATGACTTTGTGATCAAAAGTTCAAAGGTCGTGGTTACTAATAAGTGTATTGATAAACCTCTGTTTATTTTATATTTGAAGTCAAGCTTCATAAGTTCATTGTAAAGTCACGCTTCATTGTTACATTGCAACCAACTGCATTTTTGGTTTAAAGTATGGCATCTTTCAGAACCTCTGAATAAAAAAGGCAATATGTAATGCAGCCATTTTAGCTGTTTGGTTGCTAACTATGACAAGAAAGATAATGCTTAGTCATGGAGAATAACAAGAAGAATATACTTTTGACAACTTCTCATTACTGACACCTGTTTTCAAGGTAGCTAGACAGGAAATTTATAGTGATAATGAAATAGTGTATGAAATTTATAGCAATTATACCGTCAGCGTCATGGGACCAGGGTGGGCAAGGGTATATACCTTTGTAAGGTGTCCCTCATCCACTATGATTGGTCCACATGGGTGCCATAGTACGAGATTGATAGATCCTACATGAAAGTTAAAGTAATATTTCGTCTCTGTGTACTTTTTCAGCAATTGGCTTCAATGTAGAAACCGTCACATATAAGAACCTGAAGTTTCAAGTATGGGATCTAGGTGGACAAACCAGCATTAGGTAAGTGTCTCCAGTTAGGCCAGGGCTTGAAATTAGGGCTAGTCCACACGTTCAAGTGCAGAGACATTGGCCATGGCGAGTACTACTTGTGAATTGACTATTACGGTGGACATGTAACAATAGAGGGATGTATTTATAGCTATACACCGCCAATTTATAGCTAAGCTCCGCCCACTTTGTACACATGTTTGAATCAATCTGGACACTTTGAAATCTGAATTTACAGAATCTCAATTTCAATGTAAATATACAGGTAATGTGTTGAATATTTTGACTGGGGAGTCAAATTTGTTTCAAAATATTCAACAGAATGTTTATTAAATTGTAAATTTGTGAAAGACATACCATTCAGACGCTTACTGTCAGACATTTATCACTGTCATGTCAGACCAGTCACCTGTGGTCAAATTCGACTCCTAACCATAGTTAGCTATAGCTAACTAGAGTACCAGTCGAACTTCAAATAGTTAACTAGCTAGTCAACTATAGTCAATCGAGCACCCGACCTCGGTTCAGACGGTTAGCGCGATATTTGTGTAAATTTCAAAATGGCGGACACTGATCGCTTGCCACGAATAAATGCATATAAATGTGTAAATATTTCAATAACTAACTTAGGTTTGATGAAATTATGCTTTCCCATTGTATGTCAACGTTCCCAAGCCCCTATTCCTTCCCACTTTATACCATATGGACGCTTTTTGACGTCTTAGCCGACAAAGATAACCCATTTTCGTAGGCCATCAAAACAGATGACAGAAAGGGTTAATGGAGACTGGTACCCGGCTCCAAATTTCCTGCAATAGTAATTCAATAGGGGACCTGGTACCTTTATAGTCGGCTACGATCAAGTTTGACTGGGCATAGCAACTGTGCATGATCAGTAAACCAGCAAACTGACTAAAGTTAGTGAGTCGAACTTGACCTATGTAATTTGATTGTAATGTCAGTTAATCCTTAGCAATCTGATGTCAACATCCATCTTTTACTGCGTCAATATCACAGAAACTGGTGTACGTTTTTCAACAATTTTGGTGGAAGATGTTGCTGTCTACGACAGCAACATCTCCCACCAAATTTGTTGAAAAATGAACACCAGTTAATGTTTTAATTTAATTTGAAAATTTAAAGCTTTGACACCATAGTGGGAAGGGTTAACAAGGGACATATTTTGATTATGATGTCAGATATTGCACTGACAGATCGAATCGCTCTGTTTGCTTCTTGACCGTTGAATGGATACTCTGCTATATGTTGCAATTGATAGGAAACAGGTTCAATTTTCAAAGTTGTGCTGCTGAAGATCGCTTGTAAACTGTAAAAGGAACTGAAATGAACACCTTAAAAATTATGTATATGTGGAATTCGCCCTACTCGGAGCCAGCAAATACAAAGCCAGGAGAGGACGTCATTGCATAAATCTGCTACGCTTGCGACGAGGTGACCTAAAGAAAGCAGAACTCGGTACACTCAAGTCAAGAATGAACCTGAGGAAGCTAAGGAGTTCGGCTGAGGACAAGACACAGTGGGCAAAAGCGAAGAAGGACTGATTGCAGCTGTAGGATGTTTCTACTACTACAGCCGCAAAATACAGTAATCATACATACATATGCAAGTTAAACTGTTTAACGCAAAGCCACTATCTGTGGATAGCGCACCAACGATCATCTATGTTCTTCAAATGCCAGAAAATATGCCTGCTCAGAAGGAATCAGAATTTGCAGCCATATATGTAAACAGGTATCATTCACGCAAATGACGTCGTAACATCAACTGTTTTGCGATCAGAGCTTAAAGAACATAATCTAATAATCTAGAGGCCCGGTGGGTGAGTGGTTAGGGATTTGAGCTCGTAACTCTAGGTTCGCTTCCCTGCCGATCCGCCGCGTTGTGTCCTCGAGCAAGTCGTTTAACTCTGCGTTGCTCCAGTCGACCTAGCTGTACATAGGTACCTGAGATGAGATACCTGTGCGCCATATCTAATATCAGTGAAGACAAAGAAAGAACCTAACAGAGCTTAAGACGCTCGCAATGGACAAGGCACAGTGGTGACGGTTGAAGAAAAGCTGAAAGCAGCTGAAAGAATTTTTCACTTCTTCAGCTGCAAAACACAGTCACTCATCATCAACATGTTCACCATCGTCGTCATCATCATACAAGATACAAGTAATTGGTGTTGCACACATTCACATCCGCTAACCCTGTCTGTCTTGTATGGGCGTTTCATTGTGTGGGTGAAAAATAGGCTGTACCGTGCAAAAGATTATTTTGTAGCAGACAATGATTTTTATATTGAATAACTTTAACCTCGATGATTATATTTCAGACCTTACTGGCGATGTTACTATTCTAACACAGATGCCATCATTTATGTTGTTGATAGTATGGATCATGATCGAATAGGCATCTCGAAGACAGAACTCATGTCAATGTTAGAGGTAAGACTATGTGTTTATAGGTATGACGATGTCAAATTTTACAAATGAATTAATCAAGAACCACTGAGGCGATTTTAAGTCGATTTCCAAAGAATCATCAAACGAAGTTGATTGGTCGATGTGAGCGACGACCATATTTGATTTTGGAGATTCATAGTGTTTGATTACAGATGTGTGCTGAGAGAATTAATATGAGCCAGTTGAAATGGTTAATACCTATTTTACTTGTTGAACTGCGAAAACCTCAGTATCTCAATATAAAAGAAACCATACCGGACAGATGTTTTGAATCTAATTTGACTGGAAGCTGATGCTGCCTTAGGCAGCATCAGCTTCCAGTCAAGTTAGTTTCAAATGTGTTAAGAGCCTACTTCTGTCATGTTGAAATGGTTAAGTTACTTTAATATCGTTATTATCAGTTATTAAAGTATAATTTGGCCGTAACCAGCCCTCGAAGCTCATTTATTAGCTCACTTGGGAAAATTTCGCTCAGATCGTCTGAGCTTCATCAGCCATATTGATCACTGGTGGTTCTTGTTCATTCCGAGACTCGGCAAGATCTCGCATGAGTTCCAGTCCCTGGTTTACGTTCATGGTCAACTCATGCTGTTTGATCTGTATAGCTTTGTGTACACGTATCTTTCATTTGTCTATGTATCTTTCATAACAATATATTTGGATGTAATATTGGCTTAGTATTTTTTGTGTATTTAATTTTGACATTCTGAAGCCCCTGTATTACCATGTAGCACCAGTCAATTTTAAGAATTGTTTTGCGTTATTTTTACATTGAACTCATACAGTTATAGGTGAAGATATTATAGACACCAGTCTAATTAACATATTTTTATTAACCATTTAATGATCAAGTTTAGTCAAGAAAATAGAAAACATCAAGACCAAGAGTATTTTTAAATATTTACATCTGGAATGACTGGCTCCGTTATCGCACCAGTGACTCCAGTGAAAGATTTTCAAAAATAATCTTGCTCTGCAGCTGAATATTTCTCAAGGCTTCTGCAAAAGCTGGCTTGACCATTAACACTTTAATGGTCAAGCCGGCCAAAATCGGCCTCTGTTTTGGTCTTGTGGAATGTCAATTTACAGGCCAAGAGAATACAATTTTTAATCGATAGCCAAGCCAATCATTCCATTGATAAATTTTCAAAAATTCTTTTCTCTTTGTCTGTAAATGCACATTCAATAGGCAGATATTACTATTTTCTTGACCAAATCTGACCATTAAAGGGCTAAAGCATTTGATTTTATTTTAAAAAATTACATATGAATATTTGTGTTTATATTCACAGGAAGAAGAGCTAAAAAAGGCGATGTTAGTGATACTGGCCAACAAACAGGATATAGAAGGTGCCATGCCTGTCAGTGAAGTGGCTAAAGCTCTGGGATTACCTGAACTCAGACATAAATATCAGATCTTTAAAACTTCAGCAATTAAAGGCGAGGGTTTAAATGAAGCTATGGAATGGTAAGAACTTCCACTTATATTTACTTTTTTCCTCTTTGTTACAGGGCTGTGTGGGTTACGGGTGGACAGCTGAAAGTCCAAATAGTAAAGATTTTAGGCACATCGTCACTTCAGTGTCATGTATGAACTTGTTTGCAGTCAGTCTTCATCAGTTAATACTATACATTTTTTTACAGTCCCGATAGAATAGGCTCTTAATATATCACGAATATGTTAAATATTTTGAAACTAATATGACTGAAAGCTGTTGCTGCCTTAGACAACAACAACTTTCAGTCATATTAGTTTCAAAATAGTCAACAACATAAATAGGAATCTTTGCAATGCATTTGTAGCGTTGGAAATAGTTTAGATTCAGCCAATCAAGAAAATTAAATTAGTTTTAATCATTAGCCAATTATTTAGCCAATTCTGCTTTTCATTCGCTAGATTTTTAATTTACTAGCATTTGACTAATTGGTTAGTTGGTAGATTGGCCCCTGATTCATGAGAGAATTGGTTTAAATAAATTTTAGGATGTATTGAGGGCCATGTTATATGTCAGTTTTTACAGGTGTTAATTTCAGTTCTTCGAACATCCATCTCCATTCTGTCAGCTCAGGTGTGCCATCCTTAAACATTTCCATTGATTGTACCATTGAGAGGTGTACTCATATGCGACGTTAGTACATTAAGCTGCTCGCTCTGTTGTTGGAAGATTCTCTGAGTGCATTTCTGCCATATCTTTTCACCACTACCATGGACAAAACCTACCTCAGGCTAATCAGTGTGTCAGTTTCCATCCACACATCACCAATGCATTGTAGCTTTCCGTATTATCATGTCTAGTCCCATCGACGCCAAGCTCAGCATTAACGTTCCTTAGCACTTCTGAATTTGAGCTGAGTATTTTCTTTAGGGCTGAGTTTTTGTGGTTCCTCTCATAGCTATTTGGTTTGGTGGAATTCAATCAAATTTATTTTGTTTGTTACATATATGATTGCGGACTTCAAGACATTAAGATCCACCACCAGAGTGGGGGGGTGGGAGTATAGTGGAGGTGGGGCAGAAATCCAATTTGGTGGAATTTGGCCAAATTTGTTTTGTTAGTTATCAATATGATTGCGGAATGCGACACAATGTTTACATTAGGCTCCATCCCCGGAGTTGGTGTGTGGCAGAATGTTGAAATTGTTAAAAGCCTGCGGATTTGCGATGGCATGCCATCGACTGCACATTCTAGTTCAATTTTGTATTAACTACTACTGAATCACAATTATCTAACCAGATCATTTAACTGTTGTAAGCCGTGTGATCTGTTATTGAGACGTATGTGTAAAAGGCCTACAGATCATGAGATAAGTGGTTAACTTCTATCCTGGTATAGATAGTATGTATTAGAGACAGTAAATACATGTATCTGATACCAGTTCATGAATCCATTTCCCCAGTCAATCAGATGACGTCATAATCAAGTAAGTGGCGTATAGGATGAAGTCATAGTCATTATGTCATGAATGACTTGATTTAGTCTCTTAAACGCTTAATAGTCTGACACGTTGTACGAATTGTATGTCTTACTATTTAATAAGTATGCTCTTGAACAGTTTGAAACTGATTTGAATGGGCTGTGGCTGCAACATCACCCAGTCAAATTAGTTTCAAAATATTCAACAGCTAGCCTGTATAGTGTTCTGGACATTTATAGTCGGGAAGTTCAGTGATCAATCGATCCAACACGAGCGAGGTGTGGGTGGAGCTAAAACTGGAAGCTTAGCTAGAGATGGGCGGGGCATAGCTAAAACTGGAAAGGTCACCCCACATTTCACTATATTTCACTAGATACATGACATAGATTCTTAGATGGAATGTAGTAAGGCACCATCTATTATTTCTTCAGGTTATCAAATGCAGTGACGCAACAAAAGTGATCTCTCTGATTTGCTCATGAATATGCATGATGTCTGCAGGCGTGTATTATTAGTGATCTGAACAAGCAACTACCTTCACCTGCTGCATCATCATCATCATCATCCGCATCACATTGCTGATAATACATCGCGTAATGACCGCCACTACTGGGTATCACTCATCACCATGCCAGTGTGTATTGATCGCTGTGTAAAAAAGAAGACTAAGCCTATATTTCATCTTTTGTTATTCCATTTCATAGAATCCATCAGTAGATGTTTATATTTAACACTTTCTTGACTAGGCCGGCCAAAACTGGCCTCTGCATTGGGCTTGAGGAATGTCCATTTGCAGGCCAAATGAATGCCATGCCAGTGGTAAATTTTCAAATATAATCTCTTCGCCTGCAAATGAACATTCAATAAGCAAATATATGGATTTTGTTGACCAGGTGTAGCCATTAAAGGGATAAAAGTGATATCATATAGCAGGTCCCTTGCATTAACCTTTTAGTCATGTTAGTTTAAAATATTCAGCGGCTTTCCTGCATAACTTTATTACGTTTGAGATACTGGAATTTCAACGGTTAAAGTAATAATAAGACTATAGCATGTCACTTAACCATTTAAACCCTTGAATATGTTCACCATAATTTCAATTATCTCAGAGAAAACATCCATTTGCAGACCAAGAGAAGAGTATTTCTCGGTAACCGAGCCAGTCCAGTGGTGAAGGCAGTCGGACAATTTTTTCATTCATGCAAGTTGTAAATTTTTCTAACCAGTCTTCACTTGGTCTGTTTGATAGGTAACCCTTTTACACTCATATCAGTCAAAAATAGCTTTTGCAGTGGTCTTAAGATATGTCCATTTGCAGAGTAAGAGATTATTTTTGAAAATTTACCACTGGAATGACTGGCTCGATAACTGAGTCAGTCATTCCAGTGATAAACTTTCAAAAATAGTCTTGCTATTAGTCTGTAAATGGACAAATTCTTGAACAAATTTGATTGCTAAAGGGGTAAATATTCATCTTTTGATCGGTAAAAACCACTGCAGATATCATGTTTGCCATTAACTGCTTACACTTTCCATGCATAATTCTTTTGTATATAAAGAACATTAACAAGTAAATATATGGTATATAAATATAAGATTGTATTTATTTGGTAGCTGATGCGTGCATGCGTGTGTGTGTGCGTGCGTGTGTGTGTGTTTCGCACGTGTGCATGTGTGAGACGGGGTAAGCGTGTATATATGTGTCTCATTACTGCTTTGCGTTTCTATCTTGCAACTTATCATTACTATGCTTGTCAGTGATTGGAGCATCATTCACCCATCTACCTGTGAAGTGCAAAATGATCTCATGTTTATTCATCCGTTAATTGTTTAATTTGATCAAGAAGATTTTAATATTTGCTCAATGAATACTTATTTGCAGGCTAAGAGAAGACAGGTATTTTTGAAAATTCATCGCGCCAGTCATTCCAGTGGTAAAATAGAGACCAGCCTGCTCTTCGCGTGAGAATGGGCATTCCTTAAGATCACTGCTGAGGGTGGTTTTTGGCTGACTGGATCATTGAATGATTCAGTTTAAAGATTAAACCTGTTCAAACCTAATGTACCTGTATCTCAATTTCGAAACAATCATACTGTTAAATATTTTGAACGTAATTTGACTGAAACCTGTTGCTGCGTATGACAGCAACAGCTCCAAGTTAGGTTAATTTCAAAGTATTAAACGGCATATATATATATTCAATTGTAAATGATTAAAAAGATATTTGGTATTATTACTTCTTCAAAGGTTTATATGACCATCTTAAGTCCCGCATTTTATGTGCCCATGACTTGGTTATATAAGAATGTCCCAACCCTTTAATAGCCAAACCCGACCTCTACATTGGTGGTAAATGTTCATTTGCAGAACAAAAGAGACAGTTTTTGACAATTTTATCACTGAAATGACTGGCTCACTAAGAGTCAGCCATTCCAGTATTAAAATTTCAAAAATACTCTTGCCCTGCAAATGAAGCAATAATTAAAATTCCTTCTTAAAATTTTGACCATTCTGTGTCATATGTACACATTTTTCATCATAATAATACTTATATTGCATCACATAGTTGAAACTAGGGCTGTGCGGTCTTGGTAAGAACACAACCGGTAACCGTGTTGGCCATAGATCCGGTTTTAACCAGATATCTGGTTTATTGGCTGAAAATATTTTCAGTTTTCGTGGGGAAAAAATAATTCGCAATACCACGAAAATAGAACGTTTTTAGTGGTAGACTTAAATCTGTAGCTACATGTGTAGTATCCGATGCAATTTTAGAGGATATAGTGAAATCATTACTTAAATTGCTTTTAAACATTAGATTTTGCGCTTTTAAATTCATAGCGATATGTCATTTCGAGTTCTTAAACAATTTGTCATATATTAGATTCCTAGACAATTAGCAATTCGTATACCCCCTCTAGGATAACGCAGAGCGATACATTGCGTAGTAAATCAACTTTATTGATCTAATTAATCGGATATGTGTAATCAAACTCGGCTGTATTATACTATTTACTGGCATACAGTTTCCGTGAAAAAGGAATTCATACATATTTTAATATAGATCATAAGCGTAATTTGGAAGGACTTGGTTTAAAACTGTATCAGTTGTAAGCTGTAAAAGTTGTTTTCCGGCGCTAATAATGTATATCGACCCGCGTCGAGTGTTAATTATAGCGTCCAACATATGTCGAGCCAGCTCCTGAACATTCACGAAAAATTACTCTTGATCGGCCGAGCAATTAGACAAATTCGATCTCAACTTACTTTGGCAGGTTAGATCTTAGATTACGTCCCAGGTTTAGAGTCCCGGATGCGCGTTCATAATTCATAATAGAAATAGATATCAAAACACTAGATCCCGTATGATCTGCTTTAAAGCGGGTATTATAGAACTTAATAAAACGCTAGCAACATTCTGTTACGATACTACGTAGGTATGGTTTTATTTCAGATTTTATTTCGCAAATACATAAAATTAAAGCAAATTTATACAATCAATGTTATATATTATGATATATCCTTTAAAAAATAATTATAAAACCGGATTTTTAAACATACACGGTTGTACGGTTGTCAAATTATGTCACCGGTTATAGAACCGTCATGCTTAAAAATCCAGGAACAGTTCAAAATCTGGATAACCGCACAGCCCTAGTTGAAACCCTGCCGATTGTTTTGTAATCAATTAGACTGAAATTATTTAGTGAAACTCGTCCTTGGATAATCTTGTAATTTTAAGTTGGGATTTGATGGCACCAATGACAAGAGGTGACTATTTCTTAAATCTTACCACAGCGTGTGTATCAAGCCAGTCATTCCTGTGGTGAAATTTAAAAAATAGTCTTCTCTTGGACCGTAAATGGACACTTCTCAAAACGACTGCAGAGGCAGGTTTTTTGACCGGCTTGGGCATTAGAAATTTAAAGGATTAACACTGGTCCATGAATGTCAATATTTCAACTTCAAGACAACTGTGCAGGTAAACTGTGGAATATCTTAACACTTTAATGGTCAAGTCGGCCAAAACCAGCCTCTGTTATTATCTTGTGGAATGTTTATTTACAGGCCAAGCGAATGTCCATAATTTGCAGGCCAATTGGATACTATTTTTTAAATCTTACCAGTGAAATGACTGGCTCGATACCCGAGCCAGTCATTCCAATGATAGATTTTCAAAAATTGTATTCTCTTGGCCTGTAAATAGATATTCAATAGGCAGAGATTTAAATTTTCTTGACCAAATTTGACCATTAAAGGTTTAAGCTAATTTAATTTGAATTTATTGCTGCCATAATTCAAAAAGAATTTGTCATTTCTACTCTGTAAAGGTTTAGTGTTGAATCAGCATTGATGACAATGTACACCATTGTTAACTGACATAGTTAACGTTTGAATTTACTATACATGTTTACATCAGGATTATTATTTAACCCTTTCATGGCGAAGCTGGCGAAAACCAGCCTTTGTAGTGGGCTTGAGGATTTTTGAAGATTTATCACTGGAATGACTGGCTCGATAACTGAGCCAGTCATTCCAGTGGTAAATTTTCAATTATTGTCTTCTCTTGGTCTGCAAATGGACATGTAGTAAGCAAATATTTTGATATTCTTGACCAAATTTAGTCGTTAAATACCAGATTGGTACACTATGGCCATGATGGGCCATAATTATCGCTTTACATCTGACCTATATTTATTGTATCTACCTACAGCCACTTCATTATATGCATTGAATTTATTTCATTCAATAGTAGCCTAGTTAATTCTTCACCTTTCATAAATTACCCTGTCTGCTGGGTGGGAACTTATAAGCTTTTCAACCCGTTAATGGTCAAATTTGATAAAGAAAATTTTAATATCCGCATTTTGAATGTCCATTTACAGGCCAAGAGAATACAATTTTTGAAAATTTATCACTGGAATGACTGGCTCGGTTATCGAGCCAGTCATTCCAGTGGTAAATTTTCAAAAATTGTATTCTATTGACCTGTAAAACGGACATTCCAGAAGACAATAACAGAGGCCGGTTTTGGCCGCTATGACCATTAACAGGTTAACACTCCAGCCAGCCAAAAACTACTTCTGCAGTGGTCTTTAGAAATATACATTTGCAGACTAGGAGAATATTTTTGAAAATTTACCACATACATGGCTCGATAACTGAGCCAGTCATTCCAATGATAAATTTTCAAAAGTAATCTCTTGGTCAGCAAATGGACATTTTCTCTGAGACAATTAAAAGCTTCTTGAACAACCTTGGGGGTTAAGAGGTTAACCAGCTTAGTTGGAAAACCTCTCTGACTCTTAGAAGACCTAGTCAAGCAAATATGGAGTTGTGTTGAATAGCGATTAGGGGTAGAGATGAGATTGTTTGCCCTCTCGCAGTCTTCATTACACTTCCTGGGTATACAGGGTCTGTTTGTTTTCATGTGTGGCTGCGGCTGTATTTCAGAAACTGTTAATTCGATTATGCTCAAATTTTAGCGCAGGCACAGGTGTTCGTGTAAGCTAAGAATCCATGACTTTAGTCTTGATCCAAAACGGAAACATGGGAATATAAAACGAAAGGGTGATGGTTTACAATAATGATTGCCCGTGTTGATTGTCCTACAGGAATATGTTTAGTCATTTAATAGCCAGAATTGGTCCAGAAAAAGCAGGAGATTTGTTCAGTTGATGTTCATTAGTAGGCCAAGAGAATAGTATTTTTGAAGATTTACCACTGGAATGACTACCTCGTTTACTAAGCCAATCATTCCAGTGGTAAAATTTTCAAAAATTGTCTGCTTGTGGCCTGCAAATGGACATTGTTCAACACTGCAGAGGCCAATTTTAGCGTAGGTGACCATTGATGGGTTAACTATTCGTAGCTTACAGCAACAGTGTTTCTAAAATGTTGATCAACACCAGTTATCTATCATATGGAAGGTGATTTAGGTAACTGAAATTTCTGAAGTTTCTAGCCATTAATGACAGGATTCCAGTTTATCCATCAATCATATGACATCATAATCAACTACATGATGTTTATGTTCACATCATAATCAGTTACGTCATGAATGACATAGCTAAGTTCGGCACAAATATTTAATTGATGACAGAGTTGTTGTATGAATTGTATGTGTTTACTATTTAACAAACATGCTGTTGAATATTTTGAAACTAATTTAACTGGTTGCTGTTGCTGGCAGCAACAGCACCCAGTCAAATTAGTTTCAAAATATTCAGCAGCTTACCTGTATAGTTTCTGAAAATCGATAGTCGGGGAGTTCAGGGATCGATCGATCCTAACACAGGTGAGCTTAGCTGAAGATGGGCGGGTAATAGATAAAACTTGGTTCCACAATAGCTCAATACCAAAGTGCATACAGTAAACATGTATTCTTATCCCATTTACAGAACTTATAAAGTACCACTTGACTGAAAGCTCCTGCAACATGTTTGAGTCAAATAGTTTTTAACGTATTTGAAATGGGGGAACAACAGGAGAGGACTGGGATTTACAATCACTGCTTTTCACATTACATAGCTGTTTTGGTGATGTTTATTTGCGACACCACTAGTATAGGTCTGTAAGTACGAGGTTTGCACGATAACATGATTAACCCTTTAAGCCTTGAATTTGTTCAAGAAAATTTCAATTTTTTCAAAGAAAATGTCAATTTGCAGATCAAATGAAGACTTTTATACAATTTACCACTGGAATGACTGGCTCAGTTATCGAGCCAGTCATTCCAGTGGTAAATTTTTTTAAATAGTCTTTGTCTGCACATTGGCATTTATCAAAACCTCTGTAGAAGTCGGTTTTGGCTGATATAAGTGTTAAAGGGTTAAATCAAAAATTGTGATTATGTTTTAGATCGTGAATTTATATGATTAAAAACTTAATAACTGAAGAATCGTGAATAATTTGTATGGCATACAATATTTCAAAATCTAACTTAATTAGGCTACTCTTTAATGCGATCGGCCATGAAAATTGGCATTTTGCTCAGCGAATGTATGTCCATAATTTGCAGGCCAAAGCAAGATTAGTTTTTGAAAATATATCACTGGATTAACTGGCTCGAGCATCGAGCCAGGCATTCCAGTGATCCATTTTCAAAAATAGCCTTCTCGTGGCCTGCAAATGGGCATATCTAAACACCATTGTAGCTTTCATCATTTTTTGTTGTTATATCTGTGTAATCTGTACGCAGACTGATTAATCGAGTAATCACGTCTGTACATGACGTCGATTTCGCAGATTTCTGACAAAGCTGCCTACGTCGCACATATAGCGCATTCACACTTGCTATTTTATGGAGAGTTCTCATGATAAGAATTACTTCACTTCGCCTGCACATGTAAAAAACTGTGAATATTAAAACTGGATGGCATTTATAATAATTTAGGTGGGAACATTTTTTTACTTTTATGAAATATGAAATAATTACATTATATTGGAAGTCAAATATTTCTTCATGAATCTTGGGCATTTAATTTCCTATACAATGACTCAGTGTTTTTTCTCGTATCGGTGGCAAAGGTTGGATCTAAGAAAACCTACACATACGTTTCCAGAAGGTGGGTACATTAAGAAAATATTCATGCAGCAGAAGATTGGCATGGTCTCCTACTTAGGAGAAACTTTGCTTAGAAATATTGATGCATAGAGCTGAGGCTAATCTTTTGATATTCAGATAAATTTGCCATGTTGCTAGTGAGATTACTCTGATTAACTCCTTCATCACTAAAATTCAACAGGTATCTCAATTTTAAATGATGTCGACGGGTAAGCTGTTGAATATTTTCATAACTAATTTGACATAAAACTGACTCATTAGTTACAAAATATTCAACCTCGATAGCCATGCGAATTAGGAAGACCAAAAGGACAAAACAACTGCGGTCATTGCGAAATTATCAGGAGCTATGACTCCATTGGCCTTCATAGAATGAACACTGGGTACCTGTGTGTTTAATTTTTAAATAAAAAGTCTTATATTGTGAATTAACTTATCTGTATAAATGTGAAATAAAATAAATATTGAAATATATATCGAAATTAATAAGAACCTCGTCAATTCTTAAATATATGCATCAGTATTGTCAGCCTTGTTCAGTGATATTGTAACGTCTAAGAAAGTTTGCCTATGCTAAAATGGTGTGTGCACTTGTGTGCGTGTGCATGTGTTTGCGTTACGTGTGCCGTGTGGATTCTCATAAGCATCTTTTGAGGGTACATACCTCCAAAATCCATCTTGGGATCCCTAACAGTTGTGGCAGTGGCAGGGACGGACCTACCCATTCGCCATTTAGCCAAATGCTAGTAAAATTGAGATCTGGCTAATAAAAAGCAGGATTGGCTAAATAGTAGGCTAGTGATTACACTCATATTATTATGCATAATTTGCCAGGAGAACATCAACAAAATTACCATTGAAGAACAGGATTATTTATGTAAGTAGTACATGTATGTGTTACTTATATTGCTGTTATTGTCACCAAATAAACACTGAAATCCTAATATCTCATATTCAAAGCACCCTTATAGGTCAGCTGTTGAATATTTTGAAAGTAATTTGACTGGAAGCTGTTGCTGCCTAAGGCAGCAACAGCTTCCAGGAAAATTACCTTCAAAATAGTCAACATAACATTGTATGTGGGATTAAGCGTTCAGTTAAAAGAATTACCGGATGGTGATGGATCGTAGACATTGAAAATCATCATTATTGGCTAAAATAGTTAAGATTTGGCTAAGAAAAAGGGTCGTTGGCTAATCTTTTGGCTAGTAATTTTTGAAAGCCAGGTCTGTCCCTGAGTGGGGCCCATAGGACCCCTGAAAATCGAGTTTGATTATTAAATATTGATTAGTTGTATAGGTTTCTGCACACAAAGCTAGCATAGGACCTCCATAATTCATAGCTGTGAGTAGGCTTGCGTGATATTGCCCTAGAAGGTATCACAATATATTTGGCATCTCATGTCGTCTTTGTGAGAATATACAAATCATAAGATATTAGAAATGCACTAAGTTTCCATATTTAGAGCGACAGTCAGCCTGTGGTTTGGACTCTGAACAATGTATACTATTAATGTATATTTTTATTTAGATTGATCTGCATTTACTGAGTACCACTTTACTAATAATAGTTAGCCTTCAAAAACATCTCGGATTGTTCACCTTGTTTGCTAAAGCGTGTATACCGTCTCATTTAGCTATCACATTTGTGAACACACCACTTTTTGCCTCCAAAAATAGGAGAGTGAATAGGAGAGTGAGTAACATCAGGTGATTTATATAGGTAGCCTTCAAAAACACCTTGGATAGTTCGCCTTGCTTGCTAAAGCACGTTTACCATCTCATTTAGCTATCACATTTGTGAACACACCACCTCTCACCTCCAAAAACAGGAGAGTGAGCAATATTACGTGATTTATATATTTTCACGACACCATTTAATGTCAAATTTAGGATTAATTTTGATTTTGTAGACCATGTTTATTAAAAAAATATGCAATATTTATACCGTCCCAGGTAATAATTTCATTCCCGCGATCGTAGTTTTGAGGTATACAGTAAGGCGGCAACAAATTGTACCGTTAAATTGCGTTAAATTTTTGTGTTATTGTCTATCTTTTTAATCAATTTTAGAGAATGAGCTTCAACTTTTTCTTGACCTATTCCTAATATAAGCCCAGCCATTTTTCAGCGATGTTGGTTTGGAAATAAATTGAACACCTTGCCGTAATAGAAGCCTGTGCTACAAATAGACCGAATGCAGTCAGATTTTGGCGATATTTCGATTTTTAGCTCACCTGGCCTGAAAGAGCTTATGTCGTGGCATCCGTCCGTCGTCCGTCTGTCCGTCAACTTTTCCTTTAAATGACTTATCAAGAACCGCTGGGCCAATTTCAATTATATTTGGCAGGAAGCATCCTTAGGGCATAGCGATCCAAGTTTGTTCAAATGAAGCCGATCGTCCAATTAGGCTGGCAGCCATCTTGGATTTTGGCCGATATTTAAAAATGCCTAAAACTCTACGAAACCGCTTGAGGGATTGAAGGAAACCTCATGAAATATGATCTAGGGCAAGAGCTCAACCAAATTTGTTAAAGCGAACTTAATTGGTCAAATAGTTCGGCGGCCATCTTGGTTGACCTAGTTTTAGCGAAAATAACTTTTTCTCCAGAACCGCTGAAGGGATCAGACCGAAATTTGGCAGATATGATTAGGGACTAAGGGCCGGTAAAGTATGTTCAAGAGAAGTTGATCCGTCAAAAAACATGGCCGCCGTGGGGCAATCAAAATATAGCATGTTTGGCGGCCATATTGGATTTTTTTATTTGATGGATTTTGAGGCCAAAATTGGTTTTATATAGGTTTTTGGGTATTCTGATCTCAAATTTGCAATTTTCGAAACTGTCGGATAAACGCCTTGGCGGCCATCTTGGATCATTTTCCCGCCAAAAGCTCCCATACTAAAGCAATGGGTAATTTAAAATATCTTCTCGAGAACTACTGGGCCGATTTCAATTATATTTGGCATTTGAGTAAACTCACGAAATATGATCTATGGTAAGCGCTGAATCAAGTTTGTTCAAGGGAACTTGATTGACCAAATGGTTCAACAGCCATCTTGGATGACCTAGTTTTCACAAAAACGACTTCTTCCCCCAGAACCTCTGAAGTGATCAGGCCGAAATTTGTAATATATAATTAGCAACTAAGGGCGATTCATGTTTGTTCAGGAGAAGTTGATTCATCAAAAAACATGGCCGCGGTTGACCAATCAAAATATTGTGTTTGACAGCCATATTGGATTTTTTTATTTGATGGATTTTGAGGCCGAAATTCGTTTTATATAGGTTTTCGGGTATTCTGATCTCAAATTTGAAATTTTCGAAACTGTCGGATAAATGGTTTGGCAGCCATCTTGGATCATTTTCCCGCCAAACGCTCCCATACTAAAGCAATGGGGAATTTTAAATGTCTTCTCGAGAACTACTAGGCCGATTTGACTTATATGTGGCAGGAAGCATCCTTATAGCACAGAGATTTCATTTTGTTCAAATGAAGCCGATCGGCCAATTTGGCCGGTGGCCATCTTGGATTTCGGCCGATTTTTTGAAATGGCTTTAAAAATCTCGTTCTCCGAAACGGCTTGGGGAATCGATTCAAAACTTATGAAGCCTCATCTAGGCAAAGAGGTAAGCCAAGTTTGTTCAAGACAACTTGATTGACCAAATGGTTCGGCAGCCATCTTGGAAGACCTAGTTTTCCTGAAAACAACTTCTCCAGAATCGCTGAAAGGATCAGGCCAAAATTTGGGAGATATGATTAGGGACTAATATGATTATGGACTACGGTCCGTTAAAGTTTGTTCACGGGAAGTTGCTCCATCAAAAAACATGGCCACCGTGGGCCAATCAAAATGTAGCGTGTTTGGCGGACATATTGGATTTTTTTATTTAATGGATTTTGAGGCCAAAATTGGTTCTAATATATGTTTTTGGGTATTCTGAGCTCAAACTTGCAATTTTCGAAACTGTCGGATAAACGGTTTGGCGGCCATCTTGGATAATTTTCTCGTAAAAATCTCCCATGCTAAAGCAATGGGAAATTTAAAATGTCTTCTCGAGAACTACCAGGCCGATTTCAATTATATTTGGCAGGAAGCATCCTTAGGGCATTAGGATCCAAGTTTGTTCAAATGAACCCGATTGGCCAATTTGCCCAGCAGCCATTTTGGATATCGGCCAATTTGAGGAAATGTCTTTAAAAATCTTCTCCGAAACCACTTGGGGAATCTTCATCTAGACCATGAGGTAAGCTAAGTTTGTTCAAGAGGACTTGATTGACCAAATGGTTCGGCGACCATATTGGATGACCTGGTTTTCAGGAAAATGGCTCCAGAACCGCTGAAGTTGATCCATCAAAAAAGCATGGACACTGTGTTTGGCGGCCATATTGCACTTGCAAAAATGTCCACAAACTCATTTAAAAAACTGCTAAACCACCCACCAACAATTTTGACAAAAATTGATGGTGCGCCAGGTGAGCGGCACAGGCCCCTTGGGCCTCTTGTTTTCAAAATCATATCGTAAAGAATTGTGGCTGAAAGAAATCGTGATATTCGATAATATGAGATAATCGTGCAAGCCTAGCTGTGAATCCATGGTACTTTCGAATTTTAGCCCCAGACTTTTAGTTTTGGTATCTTAGATTTAAAGTTGAAATTCTCCAGATTTTATGGTGTAGGATCCCCGGGACCTTAAAAATTGAGATGCCATTGGAAAGTGTGTGTGCGTGCGTGTGCGTGCGTGTGCCTGCATGCATGCGTGTGTGCATGTAAGCGTGCAAGCTAGCGAGCAAATGAATCTGTGTGTCTAAATTCTTTGCATAAGATGCATGTAGCGCATACATTGTACATGCATTTGTATTGATGTTAAGCAGTAGCACTCCGTGATTGCAGATCCTCACCCTTTTTGTCACATTTGAAATAATTTGGGATTTCCAGAGTCCAAAGTTGTGGAATCCTAGTGTACCATTACAAGCTTTGTGCTGTTAAAATTTGAGAAATCGAACCATTAGTTTGCTGAGTATTTTGAAACTAATTTTACTGAAGGCTATTGTTGCCAACCTCGTAATCAAATACGTCGCAATCAATATGACGTATAGATCCATCACGAAAGTCGACTAGTCTGTCACAAAAGTGTACAATTTGTATGCTAGGCTTGAGCGATTATGTGATTAAATTGAAAATTGCGATAATTTTTTTAATTCTGAATTTATTTGGTTAAAAACGAAATAATCAAACAATCATGAATAATTCCACTGCATAAAATATTTCAAAATCTACCTTTTTATTTACATTTTGCTCAGCGAATGCATGTTCATTTGCGGGCCGAGAGAAGACTATTTTTGAAAATGTATCATTGCTCGAACCAGGCATTCCAGTGATACATTTTCAAAAATAGTCTTCTCTTGGCCTGCAAATTAACATTCCTAAACACCAATTCAGCTTTCGTCATTGATATACCTTTGTTGTTATATCGGTGTAATTTATAACCAGACCGATTAATTGAGTAATCACGATTATTCTTAAATAATCGATCGCGATCACAAAGTAATAATCATGCAAGCCATTGCAGTGAGTCCATGCTGTGAGTATGCCTTTGATTAATTTAGAATTTAATAAACATTCTGTTGAATATTTTGAACCTAATTTGACTGGCAGCTGTTGATACCATATGCACCAACAGCCCCCAGTCAAATTAGCTTCAAAATATTTAACAGCTTTCCTGTATCGCCGTTACCTTGATATTTAGATTCTAGGAGTTCAGGTTTCAAACTTTTAAATTGATCTCAACATTAGGCTTGCACAGTTTTTAGCTCACCTGGCCTGAAAGGCCAAGTGAGCTTATGTCGTGGCGACCGTCCATCGTGTGTCCATCCGTCGTGTGTCCATCCGTCAACTTTTCCTTTAAATGACTTCTTCTCAAGAACCACTGGGCCGATTTCAATTATTTTTGGCAGGAAGCATCCCTAGGGCGTAGAGATTCAAGTTTGTTCAAATGAAGCCGATCAGCCAAAATCCAAGATGGCCACCAGCCAAAATAGCCCATTTTTAGAAACCCTTTAAAAAATCTCCGAAACTGCTGGAGGAATTGATTCAAAACTCATGACACATCATCTATTGCAACGATAGACCCAAGTTAGTTCAAGGCAACCTGATCGGCCTATTTGCCTGGCAGCCATCTTGGATGACCTAGTTTTCGCCAAAACTACTCCCGAACCGCTGAAGGGATAGACCTGAAATTTGGTAAATATTCTTAGGCTCCCATAGTAAAGCAATGGGGAATTCTTTAAACGACTTCTCAAGAACCACTGGGCAAATTTCAATTATATTTTGGAGGCAGCATTCATAGGGCATAGAGATCAAAAGAAGCGGATCGGTCAAAATCCAAGATGGCCGCCAGCCAAAATGGCTGATTTTTAGAAACACTAAAAAATCTCCGAAACCACTGGAGGAATTGATTCAAAACTTAACACATCATCTGTGGCAAGGGTAGACCCAAGTTTGTTCAAGGCAACCTGATTGACCGATTTGCTTGGCGGCCATCTTGGATGACGTAGTTTTCGCGAAAATGACTTCTCCCGAACCGCTGAAGGGATAGAGCTGAAATTTTGTAAATATGCTTAGGGACCAAGGGCCTTTCAAGTTTGTTTACGGGAAGTTTGTTCGTTAAACAACATGGCCGCCATCAACCAATCAAAATTTAGCGTTTCTTGGTCATATTGGCTTTTTTGTATTTGATGTATTTTGATGGCGAAAATTGCTTTATATATGCTTATCAGTGTGGCGAGCACAAATATCCCACTTTCGAGACTGTCGGATAAACGGTTTTCCTGCCATCTTGGTTTGTTTTCCCGCCATAGTCTCCCATAGTAAAGCAATGGGCCCATAGTAAAGCAATGGGGAATTTTTTAAACGACTTCTTCTCAAGAATCACAGGCCCGATTTCAATTATATTTGGGAGGAAGCATTCATAGGGCATAGAGATCTAAGTCTGTTCAAACGAAGCGGTTCGGTCAAAATCCAAGATGGCCACCGGCCAAAATGGCCGATTTTTATAAGCACTTTAAAAATTCTCCGAAACCGCAAGAGGAATTGATTCAATACTCATCATCTATGGCAACGTTAGACCCAAGTTTGTTCAAAGCCAACCTTATTGGCCGATTTGCATGGCGGTCATCGTGGATGACGTAGTTTTCCCAAAAATGATGTCTTCTCCGGAACCGCTGAAGGGATAGAGCTGAAATTTATTAAATATGCTTAGAGACCAAGGGCCATTCAAATTTGTTCAAAGGAATTTCGTACGTTAAAAAACATGGCGGGCATCAACCAATCAAAATTTAGCATTTGTTGGTCATATTGGTTTTTTTGTATTTGATATATTTTAATGGCGAAAATTGCTCTATATATGCTTATCAGGGTGATGAGTTCAAATATGCCACTTTCGAGACTGTCGGATAAATGGTTTGGCTACCATCATGGTTTGTTTTCCCGCCATAGGCTCCCATAGTAAAGCAATGGGCCCATAGTAAAGCAATGGGGAATTCTTTAAACGACGACTTCTCAAGAACCACTGGGCCGATTTCAATTATATTTGGCAGGAATCATCCATACGGTATAGAGATCTAATTTTGTTCAAAGGAAGCGGATCGGTCAAAATCCATGATGGCCGCCCGCCAAAATGGTCGATTTTTAGAAACACTAAAAAATCTTCTAAACCACTGGTGGAATTGATTTGAAACTCATAGCGCAACGTTAGACCCAAGTTTATTCAAGGCAACCTGATTGGCCTAATTGCTTGGTGGCCATCTTGGATGACGTAGTTTTCGCGAAAACGACTTCTCCCGAACCGCTGAAGGTATAGAGCTGAAATTTGGGAGATATGATAAGGAACTATGTTATAATTCTGCTCAACTCTGTAGGGTTCTACTTATTGTTGATGGCCTTTCTGGTTGCTATGCCTATGATACAGGTAAGCGATACAGGCCCCTTGGGCCTCTTGTTCTGGTGGGCATCTTGGATCTTCTGAAAATTTCTGGAAATCATTTAAAAGCCCTCTCCTCATTAACCACTTGGCTAATTTCTAGCAAACTCGGTTGGAAGGACCCTAGACTGGTATGTTTCAGAATGTACATGCAGATTTTTTTATTGATCAATTGTTTGGTGGCCATCTTGAATTTTCAGAAAAATGGCGGGAAATTGTTTAAAATGCTACTCATTAACTACTTGGGCAATTTCAACCAGACTTGGCTGAAAGGATACTAGGCTGGTTGTTTTCAGACCATGTATACATAATTTTGATTGTTTAATTTTGCTGGTGGACATCTTGGATTTTCTGAAAATTTAAAGGCCTACTCCTCATTAACCACTTGGCCGATTTCAAGCCAACTCGGTTGGAAGGACCCTAGCGTGGTGTGCTTCAGAACTTGTTACGGAAATATGCTGTGTACTATTTTGAATCGCATCCAGGCCCGCCTTGGTACTGGGCCCCAGTATCAAGTACATGTCATGATGCTGACCAACTTCAAAACTTAAAAAAGTGAGACATATGTGTCACTTCCAACGACGACGGCATCAAAAATGTTACGTTTTTGCGTTCAGCAAAACTTCTCAACTTTTATTTCAGATCAATTAATCCTATTGCAACTAAACTTGGCTATGTTGTTGCCTATACAGTTAGGATGCAGCATGGTGATACTGAGGTCACAAGGTCAAAGGTCATGGTCACTGTGACCTTGATAGAAAATTCAGTTTTTTTCAATGTTAAGTTTTTGTGTTTAGCAAAACTTCTCGGGTTATCTTTCAGGATTGATTAATCCTATTGGAACTAGGAAGCAGCATGCTGACACTGAAGTCACAATGTCAATGGTCAAGGCCATTCTGATCTTGACAAAACTTTGTTATTTTTTAATGTGAAATTTTTAGTCTTAACAAAATCTTAGTATGTTATATTTCGGGATTGCTTAACTCTAATGAAACACAACTGGCTACATGGTTGCTTATACCAAGAGGATACAGGATGGTGACATGGATGTCACCAGGTTAAAGGGCAGGGTCATCTTGCTATTTTACCTCTGCTTTTTCAACAAAGTGTCCGTTTAGCCAGTTCTATACAGGGGGGGTTGGGGGCGGTATTTGATTTATATCATCTAGTCCACCTCTGTCATGTCTGTATTTACATTCAGCAAATCATTTATATTTCAGGATTGGTTAATGATATTGGAACTAAGCTTGAATACATGGTTACCTATAATGTTAGGAAGCAGCATGATAACACAAAGATCAAAAAGTCAATGTCACTGTGACAAACAGGAGACAGGCGAGACATTTAATTCCGCAGAATTCTTGTTTATATTTGGTTTGTTGATGGTTGTGACAAAGGATTTATTATTAACCCGCTGTCTGATATCTGGCTTGAAGATATCCATTCTACATCGATGTGGTTGATCATAAAACAACGTAGCTGGACTCCGACTTGTAGTTGCAAGTGGTTTTTCGATAAGTGAGTAGAAAACGTGTCAATCCGTTCTATGCATTTTCTTCCCTTTCTCTGCATTTTCTTCCCTTTCTCATGGAATCCAGAGAACAGTTCATTTTCTGAACAAAGCATGACACTAGGTCATTTATTGTGTAAGAGGTGAGCTAATCAATCACATGCCTGTCGAACTACCAATAGCGTGCTGGTCAGACAATCCAAAGTCATGCATTTTGGTTACAAACAAAAAGCTACTGTACAACATGCAAGAATACAGCTGCAACACTTGAAGAGACCATCCGCGATAAAGATTTTGATGTTTACCGTGGAAATGCAAAAGAGCGCACAAAATTATATCGAAAATGCAATTTCATACTCCACCAAATCGATGAATGATGACTAAAAGAATGTGCCATCTTACACGCAGACATCTTGGCAGATGGTATCCCAGGCACAGGTGATCCTGACAAAATGTTTAAGGTGGCACAGGCTCTGAGAGTTGCTGGTCCACCACCATAAAGTTTGGTTATAAGACTGAGGGCAACTTCATCCGGACACCAGGGGAAGGCAGATGTGATCAGAGAATGGTTTAAGAAATAATGGACCTTTCCGGTTTTAGCTATGCCCCGCCCATCTCTAGCTAAGCTCCACCCACACCTCGCTCGTGTTAGGATCGATCGAACTCTGAACACCCTGACTATCAATTTCCAAAAAACTACACATTTAAGCTGTTGAATATTTTGAAACCAATTTGACTGGTTGCTGTTGCTGCCTAAGGCAGCAACAGCGCCCAGTCAAATTAGTTTCAAAATATTCAACAGCATGTTTATTAAATAGCAAATAATTACAAACACATACAATTCATACAATGTGTCGGAGTATTTGAGATTTGGTGACGGTCTATATGGAACCCTTTGTGACGTAATGATTGTGACATCATCATGCACGCGCTGAGATGATTATGACGTCATACGAGGTAAGATGATAGATGGATATTCTGGAAAGGTGAATTCACGGATCCAGACGGTGAGCCATTGCACCATTGTGCAGGTAACCTCAAACGCCAAAAGAAACAACAAACATTGAGAAGTCACTTATCACCATGAGAACTGGACGCACCTCTGGACCTGACAGCTTTAGAAATGATCTAAGTGATGTCATCTCGAAGCCAATCACAGACATAATAAATCAGTCTTCATGCAGCACTTCCATATCGAGGCTGTTGGTCAGGGTACCATTACAGTGGTGTCTAAACCCAAGAAGACACCTGGATCACGAGCAAACATGTGGTCTGAAGTGTCTGGAAGATAATAACCATTGTGGCTGTGTCGCGTCCGAGAAAAGACTGACTGTTCCACTGGAGCCTGCCAGAGCGTGTTAAACGAAGCTGTGCATACCTTGTGTTGGTGCAGCGAATGCTCATGACAGCGATCATGTACAAACACGGGGACTTTCTCACAAGATGGACATTGATATGTCACCGCTCTTTTGACATGATCAACCAATAAAATACCTGTATGCACTACACCAGACTGAATGTAATGACTATGAACGGTGACTATGAAGAGTGCTACAGGCAGATACTAGCTGACAGCGCTAGTGAACAACATGCATTCTGCAGAGTTGAGACCGCTATGAGCCAGGCATGAGGCAAATCCCTTTGGGCTTAGGGCTTGACTGGGCGTAAGCCCTTTTTCAAAGGGCTTGCAAATGTGTGTAAGCCCTTTAGTCCAAAAACGGCTTTGGGATTGTGTTTTTGCTTAAGCACATTAAAAATGCTATGTGCTTTCAAGCCCTTTTTAAATTTTCACCTTGAATCAATACTTATAGTTATCAAATCATTGCTCTACCATTCTACACATATGATGTTGATACATATTACAGATAAGCTTTTGCTGCTTATTTTGAAATTAATTTGACTGAAAGTATGGCGACAATATGTTTAGACAAATCATTAAATAACGCTTAGCAGCTTTCAAAGCCTACCTAAAACATTTTTAGTGAATTCAGAATGAAATGGCCTAATTACATGTAGTCATTACTAGCTCACCTGGCCTGAAAGGCCAAGTGAGCTTATGCCGTGGCGACCGTCCATCGTGTGTCCATCCGTCATCAGTCCGTCCGTCCATCAACTTTTCCTTTAAACGACTTCTTCTCAAGAACCGCTGGGCCGATTTCAATTATATTTGGCAGTAAACATCCGTAGGGCATAGGGATCCAAGTTTGTTCAAATAGAGCCAATCGGCCAATTTGACCGGTGGCCATCTTGGATTTTGGCAGATTTTAGGAAATGTCTTTAAAAATCTTCTCCGAAACCACTTGAGGAATCGATTCAAAACTCATGAAACATCATCTAGGGAAAGAGCTAGGCTAATTTGGGAGATATGATCAGGGACTAAGGGCCATTAAAGTTTGCTGAAGGGAAGTTGCTCCATCAAAAAACATGGCCGCCGTGGGCCAATCAAAATGTAGCCTGTTTGGCGGCCATATTGGATTTTTTTATTTGATGGATTTTGAGGCCAAAATTAGTTCTGTATATGTTTTTGGGTATTCTGATCTCAAATTTGCATTTTTCGAAATTGTCAAATAAACAGTTTGACGGCCATCTTGGATAATTTTCTCATCAAAAGCTCCCATGCTAAAGCAATGGGAAATTTAAATTGTCTTCTCGAGAACAACTAAACCAATTTCAATTATGTTTGGCAGGAAGCATCTTTTAGGGCATAGGGATCCAAGTTTGTTCAAATGAACCTGATCGGCCAATTTGCCCGGTGGCCATTTTGGATGTTGGCCGATTTTAGGAAATGCCTTTAAAACCTTCTCCGAAACCACTTGGGGAATCTTCATCTAGGCCAAGAGATAAGCCAAGTTTGTTCAAGAGGACTTGATTGACCAAATGGTTCAGCGACCATCTCTGACCACCTAGTTTTCTTGAAAACGACTCCTCCAGAACCGCTGAAGGGATCAGGCCAAAATTTGGGCCATTAACATTTGTTCAAGGGAAGCTGATCCATCAAACAAACATGGGCGCCGTGGGCCAATCAAAATGTAGTGTGTTTGGCGGCCATATTGCACTTGCAAAAATGTCCACAAACTCATTTAAAAGACTGCTAAACCACCCACCAATAACTTTGACAAAAATTGATGGTGCTCAGGTGAGCGACACAAGCCCCTTGGCAAACAAAACCTGTTAAATGTTTGGAAACTAATTTGACTAGATTAAGCTGTTGATGCCTTAACAAAATTATTTACAAAATTCTCAGCATGATATTTTGTACATCATATATAATTTGTTTTATCTGGCCTGTCATGCATGTAGACATGCAAAACATTAACCCTTTTTATTCCATATCCACTTTACTTTTAAAATAGTTGCTACATGTTATATCTCAAAAAGCTGTTTAAAATGGAGACAAATACAGACATCTCTAAATAGCTTGAAAGCAAGTTACATCTGTTTCAGTCAATTTCCTTTCAAAATGTTCAACAGGGACAAGATTTAGTGACATTGAAATCAATATTCTGAGAATTCAGAATGATATAGACTGAATGATTGGTGGTGTTAACTGACCATTCTAGCTGCTCTGCTTATCTGGTCAATACAAAAGAATGAATTTCACACCTGCCTACTACCCTTCCTCTAGCAAGATATATCCAATGTCTGTCTTGTAAAATTTACACAAATGTAGTTAATGCTACTGAATAGGAATGTTCTTTTAATGTAGGCTCCCACCACTCCTCACAATGACCCTCTTTTGATCTATCTCTGCCACTAGATAATGTATAATTATATTCTGTCAAATATTTTGAAATTATTAGTGCTGCAGATGTTGCTGTCATCAGCAATGGCTACATGTCAAATTATTTTTTGAAATAGTCTGCAACTTTCCCTGTATGGCTGCCTTGAATGTAAGATATTTTTCAAGGAAATAATTAACCATTTAATGGTAAAATATGGTTTAAAAATGCCTATATATGCAGATCAAGAAAAGAAAACTTTTGAGAATTACAACTAGAATCAATCCAGTCATTCCAGAAGTAAAATTTAAGAATTAACCTTAAATTTGTCTGCAAATGGACATTTCTCAAGTGGACTACAGAGGCCATTTCGGTAGGCTTAACCAGTACAGGGCTAAACCGTATGAGAAATATGGCATATTAATATGCTATGATGTATAGAATATTTTGTTGAACATTTTGAAATTAACTTCATTGGGAGCTGTTGATCTATGTCAGCAACATATTCCAGGCAAGTTAATTTCAACATACACAGCTTCTCGATGGATTTGTGTATTTGATTTGAAAATCTCATGGGTTAAATGGATAAGACTTGGAACTCGTGAATGTACACCTATCTTAAGTAGCGTTGTCCCTTTTCCTGTTACATGCTAGTTGCTAATTGCTGTTTATTCTCATAATACTACAAGATGTTGCGGAGAGACGTTTCAACAGCACTATTCTCAAAATTAATAAACTGATGTGATAATCATTTTGCTTATTCTCTACCTGTTACATGTATGTATACAGTTTTGACCAACCCTTAAATCAAAAGATCTTAAGGGCTTATGCTAAAGCCATTTGCAAAGGGCATGTGCTTGTGCTTAAGTCCTTTGAAAACAGGGGGGTGGGGGCTTGTGCTTGTGTGTAAGCTCTTTTTTAAGTGCAAGGGCTTGTGCTTGTGTATAAGCCCTTTCAAAAGGGCTTCGCCTTATGCCTGCTATGAGCTCTCGACATGGAGATGGCCTCTCCTGTGCCGTTTACGTTCTACTTTTCCACAGCCTTGTCATCCATACGCGCCCACTTTACAAGGCCATATATACCAGTATCCACACTGCGCCATTATACGGGTAGTATGCAGTGAATCTAGAATTCATTGACGAAATCAGCCTCTAGATGATCTCCCTATAGCTGCAGCACAATGGACCGTTCCGTTTTTAGCTATGCCCCGCCCATCTCTAGCTAAGCTCTACCCACACCTCGCTCGTGTTCGGATCGATCAATCTCTGAACTCTCTGAATATCGATCTCAAGAAAACTATACAGGTAAACTGTTGAATATTTTGAAACTAATTTGACTGGGTGCTGTTGCTGCCTACAGCAACAGCGCCTAGTCAAATTAGTTTCAAAATATTCAACATGTTTTTTAAATAGCAAAGAATTACAAAGACATACAATTCATACAACGTGTCGGAGTATTTGAGATTTGGTGACGGTCTATATGGAACCCTTTGTGAGTAATGATTTTGACGTCATCATACACGCGCTGAGCAGATTATGACGTCATACGAGGTCAGATGATGAATTGATACTCTGGAAAGGTGAATTCCAGGATAATCTCTAGGAATGAAGCCAAGACAACGTTTACCCGACAAAGGCATCTCATTGTGTGCTGAGAGCAATGGAAGAATAGCAAAATACTTGGCTGACTGATGTGAAGCTCTTTCGACATTGCGGCACACTGCATCGTGGGTACCCTAAGTCTTCCAGTCTTTTTTGGAAACTGTGGATCTGCAAATCAAGTATCCCTCCGGCCAAAATGCACGTGTATGACGCAAACTATGTATCACTCGCCGTACAATTGTTAGCACCAAATGCAGATCTCAGTAAGTGTGATGTCTTCCACCGCAAACAGCTTCATTCTATCACCCAACATCGCTGGCTGGACAGCATAATTTCTAATATATATGAAGGCAACCCCGAATTCACACATTATAAGTTGTGGCCTTCTATGTGGCGCCATCGTTGGGGGTGTATGTGGCTCTGAGCTCTCACACACGCACGCACGCACACACACACACACACACACACACACACACACACACACACACACACACACACACACACACACGCACGCACACGCACACACACACATGGGGGTTTCCATAAGAGAACCTCAAAGACTAACCACCAGGGACCATTAAAGACGTGACTAACCCCCACACCCCTTCTTGACATTGAACCAAGTCGGTCTCAAATTATCCTTCATCATCTTGTGTCTTGTGCCTCGCATGTGATTGTGTGTGAGAACGATTCCATGAACAAGTGGGCATCTGAAGAGGAACGACAGTGACAACATTTGACAGTCTACTGACGTCTTCTGATGAAACCTTGTGCTTGTCTACTCCGCAACTCGAGGCTATCCACCCTTTGCTGACCAATGGCACTCGATGGACGAGGGAAATTCTACTGCTACAGCTGTCTACTGACCAAATAAGTTAGGATACCATTAGGCCCACAGGGCATAAACCAACGTATACACTGTTTCAGGACTACCTCCTCTATCCATCCACCCCACTCCCTCTCCTCTCCCACCACATTAGGCATGTATGATCCATCCATTGCCTGTTCATGCAACTCGGACACAATGATATTCAGGGTCATCGAAGTAAATCAATGCCATCACGTTCATAGCATATGCTTGAGCCTACATAAAGCCATACTAGAAGTACAGCCAGAAAGACCAACAACTAACGAATTTAGCATCGATGTGACGTAGGTGGCCGACTTACCAGGCATGTGCAGCCCCGCTAAACTAGTGACCAGTTGAATGCATACAGGAGGAAATCACATGATCCTGCGGGATATCCAACCAACAGGGCACTATTCCCTGCCAGTTGTCATGAATTCATTTAGAAACTATATCAGCTCAGAAGGCGGCATTCCTCGACAGATTTGGCTACGGACCAGCTGAATACATGGACTTCAGATATACTCAGCTGGAAATCTTCAGGTAAAGCTGCATCATGGGGAACATAGCTCAAAGATGCCCTTTACAAAAAGGCTACATTTATACAATGCAACATGCGCATCCTTGATGCTGGGCAATTCCAAAGGTAGCTCTAGACAAACTTGTTGCCTGTCACCGCAAACACCTACACAACATCACTGGACATCACACTACCTTCACCATACAAGAACGTGCGCGATGGCGATTGACACCAACTTAGAAGAAAATGGGCAAACCTTTATTTACTGATATCTCGGCCATTCCTGGTCCAGTTTCAATTCTATAAATGGATTAGTTTTCCTAACGAATCCTGGTAATGATTCACCCCAGGATGAATGAAAAGAGCCTAGTATTAAGGATTCCCGTAATACAGGCAATTATATACATAAGGATGCCATTCCCCCCACACTGTACAGTGTGTTTAGGATATCTGTTATTGGTGCGCATACGCGATAGATGTTCTTACAGACTCTAGTAATCTGAGCTCTCTTTTCTGTGGCTATGCGCACTGACCTATAAAACCGACGGAGATGAGGTTGGGGCATCTCAGACCGGGTCATTTCATATCCGGCTAACCTGGGCTGGTTTGTACCCTATTGAGCGATCCGTGCTACACCACCACCACCCCTAGCTTAGCACCACGGGCCAAGCGATATCGACAAAGTGTATCGCACGGCGTAGGGTGAACACCAGGTGAGAATTATAGACTTATCAGGTTGGCGCATAGCCGAGAGGATATAGTGACGCTTGAGGCATCTGTTTATAAGAGATAGGCATGCAAATAGGTGGGGCATACTTTTTCATTTTTGGCACACGTTTCTTAGGCCTGGGCTCTTTATTTTTTTGTGTGAGGGGCATACTTTATTCCGTATATAAGGCATGCAAATTACGGCTTAACAATAGTTCTTGAGGAATTCTTCTTTCAGCGGTGGGCAATTATTCCCTGTGCCGAAGGCGTCAAGGCTCCAACATACCTAACTAAAAGTGTGGCTCTTTTTGGCTCTCGCTGTCCCTTTTATATCAGTCTTACTTAAAGAAGACTTAAAAATAATAATAAAAACAAAAACATATATATTATATTATCAAAGATCTGAGCAGTCCGAGCCAATTTGCTGAGATGGCGCAGATGTATATAAGTATGACCTCGTAGCTCCTTTAGGAGCTACGTAGAATGGCTACTTGACATCCTGTAGTGGGGTACAATTAGGTAAACTAATAACAAGAAAATATCATAATAATGTAAAACCTACGATTAAAACTAACAGTGGCTTAATTCCAGTCTAGTGCGGCACTCGTTAAAAATTATGAAGGCAGTTCATAAAAGTTCAAGTAAGTTTGTCATTAAGCATCATGATACAGATGTTAGTATAATCCATCCTATCCGACAAAATGTTCATCTCCATGGTGTCGTCACTTGCCAGGCTGGCTGCCGACGTTGTTGCTGGCCGATCGATGGGAAGTGATGGATTGAAGGTTAGTCGAGGTTGTCGGATGATGGTGCTGGTGATGCATGGTATATAGGTAATGTTTGCATGGCGCTGAACGTAGCCGTGGTGTTGCTGCTGTTTGTCGTGTTGCTGATCGTGGCGTTGGTGCTGTTACAGTTGGTGTGGCACTGGACGTGGCGGTGGTGCTGTTTGGCGTGGTGCTGATCGTGGTGGTGGACATCACATGATGAGGATTCGGCACTGTTGCAGGTGTCGATTGGAGACAGAGTTGCGTGGTGAGAAGTCAGCTGGTAGTGGTGCACAACATGGCAAAGATTGCAGTGTTCATAGCCAGGGTTGGTGCTATGCATCGCTGCTTCACGCTAAATACTCATGCAGGTGGTGTGGGTTTCCTAATGGAAAGATCTGACACTGTCGTTTTACTAATCGGCAGAGGCGCCAACGCCACCAGCAACCCCACTAGAATGTACTTGCTCATGGTTTCGGGTAATTCCGCGGGACCTGTCACGATCACTAATTCTCAGGGAGAAGACGGCGGACCATCTATCGATCCCAGTATCACTATTGGCTCACTCGCTGGATCAGCTGTTGGTGCCACTGTGCTGGGAGGAGAATGCTTCTGCCACGTCTTCGTCTTTCCATGCATAACCCGCGCTTGTTCTCTTACTGCTACTTGCAGCGCTAGAATGGCCCATAACTTCTTCACCTCGCGCTAAGTGGATTACTGATACTGAATGCCTGGAAGATGACACATGGGTAACTCTGAATCAGCATGCCGAAAATAACGTGCTGCAGGCAGGACAATATACCCATTCCAAAAGATGGTCAGGAGCGATATGTTGGCGAAGTTCCGCTCGTCTCCTGAAGCTCCTGGTACATGCTGGCCCGCCTCCTAGCGGTGTCCATACACAAGTGTGCATACTTGGCTGTGCACGGACTGCTTCGTCATCCGAGGTCGCCGACATCGTCAAATCACTGGCTAAGGACATATCTACAAGTCCACAGGATCTTCATTACAGCGCCGACCTACTCTTACTTATATAACTATATTTTCATTAAAACTTTACGGCTGTATACTGAGGACTGAAATTTGGTTTCTGACACAAAAGCGGCCTATTGCCAGTCATCTTCCCTAGTGTCGAGTTTGAAGGGAAGATGAAGTTGTGTGCGAAAGTTCTGCCGTTTATGCTTTCTGGTGACGTCACAGGGTGGAGGGAGGCCATACCATGGATGTTAACCGGGTGTCGCCCTGTGCAATACGACCACCAGAATATTTTAATTAAATTTCACTTTTAATTTCTCATGCCCTCTTTTTGACATGTAAGAAGAAAAAGCAAGCATAAATAGAGAAGCAGGAACGCCAGCTTCATCATTATTATCCCAAGATCACTGGTTTCCAATCAACTATACAACCAGGAACTACTTATTCCCGAGTAGGGCCTATTTTTCAAGGTGTGATTTGGTTTTCGAGCTCGGTGCTTATAGATGTGCTTAATTATTCTATAAGGTGCGAGAGGTTGTGGGGGGAGAGCGAGATGATGTCACCGACCATCCGGGTGGCCGCGTCGCATCTCCTGTCTCAGTTTCCCCATCTCGCCCACGTGGTAGTGTGGTAGGACTGGCTACACATTGTCTATAGTCATGCAAGAAGTGTATCTGAAATTATAAAGTTGGTTGTTCTGGAATGGCGTTGATTGGAAAGTTAGCGCTTCCTTTTTTTAAATGGTATATGTACGAAGTAACTGATATGGATAATGACAATGGTCCATTATACTATATGACCACGTGACTTCTGACCTTTTAGCAAGGGGCTCTGGTCACGGTGCTTATTGGCGAACCACCAAAAGTGCATGTGTGTGAGGGTTATATTTCCTGGCCAAACTCCTAACAGACGGCTACTCAGAAAATGGTGTAAGAGAAGAGAATTTTTGAAATTCTCAATTTAAAGGCTGTTTGGATTTTGGTGCCGCTTACACTCATTTGCATTAACGATTTGTGAGCAGTGGTAGATTTCTAGTCAAAATCATAACAAACATCAGTTGTGTCAAAGGCAGGAACGCCAACTTCATCATTATTATCCCAAGATCACTGGTTTCCAATCAACTATACAACCAGGAACAACTTATTCCCGAGTATGGCCTTTTTTTCAAGGTGTGATTTGGTTTTCGAGTTAGGTGCTTATAGACGTGCTTAATTATTCCTTAAGGCCCGAGAGGGTGGGGGAGAGCGGGATGACGTCACCGACCACCGTGGTCGTGTCGCATCCCCTGTCTCGGCTTCCCCCATCTCGCCCACGTGGTAGGGTGGTGGGACTGGCAACACATTGTCTATAGTCATGCAAGAAGTTTATCGGAAATTATAAAGCTTGTTGTTCTAGCATGGCGTTGATTGGAAAGTTACTGCTTCCTTTTTTAAAACTGATACGGTAACGACAATGGTCCGTTATACTATGTGACCACGTGACTTCTGACCTTTTAGCAATGTGCCCTGGTTACCGCGCTTATTGGCGAACCACCGAAAAAACGCATGGTGCGCATGCGCCCGCATCAGAGCTTCCCTGACAACACATCACGGAATTGGAAGCGAGTGCATACCTATAGTGTACCGAGTGGGTACTCGTAAAAACCTTTAATTATTCCGTTCTCGTTGTTTTTGGTACCGATCAGGACCAAAATAAAACGAGCTTTCTAGAACTGTTAACCATTTTAAAATCGGCCCAGAAATGGCTGAGTTATCCACGAAAAAACCCTTAAATTATCTTCAAAATATTGGTTTAGACGTCGTAATCGTGTGTATGCATAAATGCATCTAGAATGATCTGTGAACGTGATAAATACGTCACTGATCTAGCTGCACGCTGATTGGCTACTGCGTGGCTGTGATTGGCTGAGGCATCTGCCTCTGACGTCACGAGTAGTATAAAATTTGTGAAAAATCGAGAATCAGGAGCATCGCCGGTATGGAAGTCGTCCCGCGCAAGACCTCTGGACCATCAGAACAGATGTAACTGCTGACCTACAAGTGATTCTCACATCAACCAGTGTCTTACGGATCCCAGCACATCCGCGGTGGTAGGACGTCCTCGACTTCCACAAGTTTTTGGACAACCCTAGACGGCCATCCGGGGGTAATAGAGTAAATTTAAAGTTATACCTTCCGCATCCGGACTTTCCTAAGGAAGCCTTTCCGAGAGTGGCCAGTGCGGGCCCGGGATGTGATTCTACGGAATGTAGCGCTTACGGTGATTCTTGGTGGATGACTGCCAGATCTGCCAACCACGCTGAAAAGTGGACTTCAATCTCTGCACTGCATGTCGTGTGTGTTTAATTAACTTTTTGACCTCAGTCTGGTGAAATTTTGCTGGGTGCGCCGCAAGAGCTATGCGACACATCCCGCACCGTGTGCCAAGTTATGTAACTGCCTAAAATTATATACAGCCCTCTCTGTTAATGGGCAACCTTCAACTTTACTACTTCTGTCGCCGGACGGATAACTTTCTCACTTCCGTATAAATTGTATACTAGTTACCAAGACTATCTAATAGACATTTCTTCACCGCTTTGTTTCACTGTCCTGAGTGTGTACCATGTCTACCCTGTCTGGAGGAGTTTAGCTTGCTGAGACCAGCCTGCAGAAATCAGCTGCAGAAATCGCCTGTGGAAATCTCTCCAGTTTTAGGGAACGTGTCGACTCGCGCTATGAATATGTTAGCACCTCAATTTCAGTAACATAGTAGCCTGTTCCGTCCCGATGACTATTAGGTACTCAAGTAACTATACTATTGTACATTTAATTATCATTTCCGTATATGGCACTGATGACTAATAGGTACCTCACCGGTCTTAAGACCGCAATTTATAATTTCTGTTTTACTGTGAATATTATCCTTGTTTACTGTGGGTGCTTTCAACTAGCCACACCGTTTAAGTTTAGCAATCGGTGACATTTAACTACCTCATTTAGTTATAATCTATTTATTGCAATGGTTAGTTGTATAGGGCAGTTAGCCATCCAGTTAATATGTTTTGTTTAATTGTAGAAAACCTTGGACCAAAGTATGCTAGGAAATACTATACAGCAACAGATATATCTGCATCACTTTATTCCCGCCATCATCAATTTTACACTGAGATCGCTGACCGTGCTCTAATTGTTTGAGCCCGGCATGTTACTGACTAACCTTACTATTCAGCTCGATAGGATAGGTTAAAGTGGTTAGGGAGAATTTCTTCGTTTAGAGACATATAGTGCACGCCTCTTTTCCGGTTGTTGCAGTAATGTAGCCTCACACTTCAGCAAGGTTGTGTAAAATTGGCCAGTTACCTATAGCGCCTCATATATATTAAGTTATTGTCTCTTTCCACGATCCACCAGCCGCATGGCTTATTAATTGTTTGGACTTCCCATCAGCACATTGATCGGATCAGACCCTGGGAAACTATCAGAGGTTTCTGAGTGGTGATGGTTAAAGTGCTGATTTACATCCATCTCTCCCGTATCTTCGGATACTCGTTAGCTAGATAACCCTGCCAATGAAGGAGGCACTGCGAAAACATAGTTACAAATGTGAATTAGTTAGTTTATTTACCGCCCCGCAGTCCACATTTGGGCATATTGGAACTTAACCCTAACAACAGGTCAACTGTTAGATCCGTAGCACCCGGTGATGGACGAGATGCGGATCTCCATCCAATTCATTGCAGTGTCTGGATGAAGCGTTGGAGCTCGTCACGCCCTCACGGGAAGGATGCCCGTGATGGATATCCGTCTCTTCAGCCCCACCATAAAGACATGTCATGAATCAAAACTTGCTTGTGTGAAATGTAGCCATTGTCCAGGTGATGTTTTATGTGGTTGCGGGACAAGGTAGCCGGATTTTCATCGAATTTGGATACCTTGTGTCGCAACATGTATGCATGCTGTCTTTGGAGGTAGATGCTAATCCAGGAGACCTACAGGAAGCGAGGCGTCTGCGCCCATTGGACATCTGTATCCAAAGTTAGGTAGGAATCCCTGCCATTTGCGGCCAAAACTAGTTTCCGTTTCTAACAACTAAATGGTCGGTTAGACGTCAGCAGAAGGCCCGCATAAATAAAGGGGCATCTACCAATACATTATCTTTGGAACTACATAAGATGGTGACTTGGGAATTCTTCGGAAATCGTTCATCCCATCTTCACGTAAACCAGTATGCATCACATTAATTATGGTTTCACTAGGATCTTCACTTAGTATTTCTTTTCTGTTGAACAAAAGAGTGGCCCTTTTTGCCAGCTCCTTTCCTCCACTTCGGCATTGAAGGCATTTTCCTGTGATGGAGGCCCGCATGAGGTACTTACCTCCCGCGACAACAATATTTTCTTTGTGTGTGTGTGTTAGGGGTATACTAGTTTTTTTTTAACTACCTAGTGACTTTGTTGCGGATGCTTCTCTTGTGGGGATACCTCTACGGATTCAAGAACCTGTGTGGTACCTCCGGCGACACCACGTGGAAAGAACACCAGATAGCTCTATGTTGTGTATTATTGTGTGCTCATTTACTGTCAAACGATTCACCCTGTTTGGGATATGTATATAAATATTTCTACTGTTTAATTATAAATTGTTCCATATCTCTAAATTAGTATGGATAGACATACCAGTGACACTAATAGTTGGGACGACACTTGGCGGCAATGGTCGAACGGCCCCACTGGAACATCAGTGTTCCACCGGCTCTAGAAGTCGGTCTTTGTATTTCTCGGAGAGATGTCATATGGTATCCACAACCACGAGATCCGCAGCTAACCATCCACCCCGTTCATCGTGCATTTGTGGTGTGATGGGCAGAAACGTCATAGCGGACCAGTACATACCCCCGCAAGCTACAGTATGTTGTTCGCTGGGCTTATCTGTATACCGCTAAATCTAGCACTGTAATGTTTGTAAATGTTCAAACCAGTGATAATCTCGTAGGATATATGTATGTTTTCACTCTGTTATGGCCAAGCCTTTTGGTGGGACAGAGTTACTAAGAGCACAGATGCCGTCATGGCTTACTGCAGTTCTTAAACCGGACCATGATCGAGCCTCAGCTTTCAGTAGCTAAATCCTACTTGCTTACTAACTGCAGTCTGCGGGCATCTCTCTCTTAACGAATGTATCTGAGATTACATGTGCTAGGTTACTGTAATATTTAATTATTGTAACACTGGAGTCGCGTCCGAGAGAAGGGATGTTTCACATTGGCATGGATTGGCGATATTTACTGTTGCTCTTGACCACGCCATATATGTGGTACGCAGTAAATGGTGGCGAATGTCGTTATCCATGTGGTGACTTGTGCAGGAGAAATATGATTTGAAAGCTGGGTTGATTATGTAATGTAACAGCGGTGGTTAATTCTCCAGGTTAACCATGATACTTTTTGGTGATGACTATTTTACGTTTTGGCGCCGTAGATAGTATTTTAGTGCCGTATTTTGGCGGCGTATTCTGTGTGTTGAGGAAAGATTTTTTGGTGTCATATCCAAAGTGGTGAGGCGGATATGTGTATGTTGGTGGTTGGTCGTAAGGTGGCATAGGAAGGTGGTCACTATGGTGTTGCTGTGGTGTAGGTGCATACTCGTATCCTGTTATACAGTGTATTTCTGACAGGTGAGTTGGCGATTCTCGTGCGTTATGGACCGTTAGATAATGAAGCCTTGAGGGCAAGTGTCGATGAGGTAAGTGTCATTATGTCTATGATGTTTGTCTTGATCACTTGCGGAAGTGGTGGGTATGAAATGCTGGACTGGATTCTTGGTGGGGTGAATTGGACTGCAATCGTCCATTACACAACGGTCAGCATGATTTCATACCTTCAGCACAGGGAATAAACAATCTGAGAACTTATTGACCAGGTCACTTAGTAGATTTCTGCCAGTCACTGTAGGGGTGGCCAGTGCACCGGGGGGGGGGGGGGGGGGGGCTGGTCCATGTGGGGGTTTAAGTTCTCTCATATCAGGGCCATCACTAGCGTCTGACGATGAGTGGAGTCTGAGGGGAAAGGAAAACGTGATGTCCGAACTTGGCGCTGACGGTTTTGGCACAATCATGGAAAGGATTGGGAAGACGGATGAGGAATGGGTACTCGGGGTTGGGATGGCTGGGAAAACTTGGATAGTGGTGGATTGGCACTGAGTTTGGTATTTCACCTGCTCAAGATAACAGGCCGAGGACTCATCGGACCCTTTCACGTCCATGCTACTTATTACATGTGCCACCTCAGGGAAGCGTAACGGCCGGGAGTCGCCTCTATAATTGGAGTAATAGCATGAAGTGGATGGGAATGGGAAGAGGAAGGTGGAACAATCTTTTCACCCTTCCCTTTGGGCAGCACATACGAGAAGGTATTCAGATACGACTTACCAGACCTAGTAGACCGGATCTGAGGAGGGAGAGGGCGAGCATGTATCTCGTCATTGTCCTCACCATTAACCTTATGTTGGACCAACTTCTGGCTTGGTAGGAGAGGGGTCGAACTTGCGCCTTCGCGCCAAGGGTTAATGTTAGGAGTACTCATCTCCGCCGAGACGTCGGTCTAGGTGGCTGTGTCTTGCATCTCACCAGGCTCACCCAAGCTCAGGCTCTGGATCAGCGCCAACACACGGCTTAAAAGTCAATCGAAGTGGATGACTGAGGTCAGGCCATCTGGGGTGCAGATCAGGTAGGTAACGTCCGACTTCTTACCTACCACCACATAGGGACCTTTCCACTGGTAACTCAGTTTACTTGGTACATTTGCAGAAAATTTGGTATCGTGAAACCAAACCATCTTTCCGGCCTCATAGGAATTTCATGCCAGGTTTTCTGGCGCCGATGTACATCAGAAAGGGTTCTCTGACAAGCTCATGGGTCAGTTCCATCATTTGACGCATGAGTTCGACATGGACAGACGTCGAGTTTATTTCTCCTGGGATTCTAGGCATGGCTAGATCCAGCGGTAAGGCTAACTCGTGGCCTAACATTAATCTAGCCTGTGCTAGAGTGAACAGAAGTTTGGTATGCCATGAGAACATAAGGGAGCCGAAAATCCCAATCATGATAATCAAGGTGCATTTCTTTAGTCACCATGACTGCCAGCATTCTATTGAACCTCTCTACTATGATGTTTTGATGTTTAAAGATGCTTGATACAGATTCGGGACAACTATTGAGTGTTTGTATTTTGTTGGCTCGATCGATACGGCGAATACAGTAATTTGACAGTTGTGATTGACAGCTGACCATGTTACCAGAGTGCTATATAATTAAAGCTGACCTGTTACTTTAAATAAGAACGTTACATCTCTCACCTTCTTAATAATGAACAAGAATAAAAATACCAAATCAAATATGCCAATTATCAAATATAGTATGTTGGTAAATTAAATGAGATTGCATAATGTATGGTTACTATGTTGAAATTGACATTCAAGACTAAAAAGATAGTTACATTTGTGTGCGTGAATGCCAGTAGGTGCATGTTTCATAAGTGTGTTTCTATTTTTGTAAATATACTAATAATTCTATCTGATTGTCATTATGATTGTCTCTTGATCTGTACGTAGAATAAACTGATCAACTAGAAATATAATTAAATAGTTATGTCAAGTAATCCTTGAACCTAACGGGTAGTTTGTGCTCAGGAGCTGATCTCCGTTGTCCCATGCACGATGGCAGTTGTGGTGAAGGATTTGGTTTTGGAAGACTTGGCTGTGCTAAGTCTAAATTCACATAGTTCTGGTCTGACACATTTGTTTGTTATTATCACATGACAGTTCCTCTTCCTCCTCAGAATCCAATTGTTCCTCACAAATATGAACAGGTTTGGGTGCTATCTGCTTGAAAACGGAAACATTTCGGGTGATTCTGTGATTGTCTTTTTGGGCTGTGATCATTGCCTTTGCGAGCGATGACGCAATAGGGATGCGGATTGAATGGTGGTGTCAGTTTGTTGTGTTTGGCTTGACGTACCAGAACTGTGTCACCTTCTGTTAGCTTACTTTGTTTCGAATGATAGCGATTGTCTGCATATGTTTTGATCTTAGATTTACTGTCATGATCATGATGTTTCATTGTGTCATGTATCCTTGTGATGGGTGGGGTCTGATTCACCTCCGGTAGTAAGATTCTCATTTTACGACTAGTCAATGGTTCAAATGGCGATATTGAGGTGGTAGAATGCGGTGTCGGTAGATACGGTACGCGTTGCTTTGTTGAGTGTCCTCATGGATTGTTCTACTTCACCGTTGGCTTCTGGGTATGCTGGTGTTATCTTTCGTTGTTTGAAACCTAGGTGATTTGCAAAGTTTGTGAAATCTTGTCCATTGAATGGTGGACCATTATCTGATTTTGCTACCGTTGGTATACCTTGTCTCGCAAATATGGCATCTAGCTTCGGAATCATTGCTTTTGCCGAAGTTGTTGATACAAATTCCAGTTCCGGATATCGACTATAGTCATCAACGACAACAAGCAGATATTCACCAGAAGGAAATGGGCCTGAAAAGTCCATAGAAACTTCTTGCCATGGGCCATTTGGTAGGTTAGACATTTGTAATGGTTAATGTTTTTCAGAAGTGTGTGTGGATGCTTGACATGGAATACAGTTCTTAACAGTCTCTTCTGTGAGTCTATCTATTCCTGGAAACCACACTTTCTCACGGATTAATTGCTTTGTTTTCACAATTCCCTGAATGTCCGGCATGAGCCAGTCTGACTGCTTTATCACATAATGACTTTGGAATCACAATGCGATCACCTCGAAGAATAAGTCCATCATACACTGATAGTCCATCTCAAACCTTTCTGAAGTCAGAGATTTCTGCATCATTCCAGTTACCGATACGAATAGCTTCAATTACTTTCTGCAAAGTTGGATCCAATTGAGTTTCTGACTTTGTTTCGCTAAGTGTCATTGCTTTTGGAATAGCATTGTTACAAATATAGTGCACATATTCTTCTGCGATACTTGAACTAGGTGCAGGATTGGTTGGATGTCTGCTTATATAATCCGCAGGATTGTTTTCATTCTTTCCTGGTCGATACTGAATGCTACACTGGTATGGCATAAGTCGCAGTCTCCATCTCTCTATTCAAGCTGATGTGGGGTTTTGCGATTTGAATATTCCGATCAGTGGTTTGTGATTTGTGATTACACGAAAAGGAGAACCATACACGCATAGATGAAAATGTTCTGCTGCCCAGATCACAGCCAACATTTCACGTTCGGTTTGAGAATATCGAGACTAGCATAACTGATTACTTTGCTATCTTGGACAAGAATTGCTAGACATCTACTAGTATTTCTGTTTCGCGTTTTGGATCAAAATACTCCATGACATGAGTTACCGATAATGCTTCTTTAAGTCTGTTGAGTGCATTCTGCTCTGTTACATCCCATCTCCATTCAGTATCTTTGTGTGTGAGTTTTCGCAAAGGAGCTGTAATTGTTGCATATTTTTTAATGAATCATGCGACATATTGAGACATTCCCAATAGAGATCTTACATCTGATACTGATTTTGGTGGTTCTGCATTGCTGATTGCTGTTATCTTATTTGGATCAGGCTTGATGCCATTTTGTCCAAATGTATGTCCAAAGAAAATTATTTCTGGCTGTGAGAATACACATTTGTCTTTGTTGAGTATTACATCATTTTCACGAAGTCTCACTAGAACACGTCTCAGGTTTGCATCATGAGTCTGTTGGTCTTTTCCATGAACTATAATGTCATCCGATAAATTTCGGCAATCAGGAGGATAATGAAGTAGCTCTGCTATTGTGTTCTGGAAAATTTCTGCCGCTGCATTTATTCCAAACATCAATCGTTTGTATCGTCTTAAACCTATATGTGTACTAAATGTTGTAATGTGCCTGCTTTCAGGGCTAAGTTCAAGTTGGTGATACCCAGCTGTTAGATCCAATTTAGTGAAAACTGTGGATCCATTTAGATCATTGATTAATTCATCTATTGTTGGAGTGATGTGCTTTTGTCGTTGCACCGCTTTATTCGCTTCGCGCATGTCAACACAAATACGTACTCCACCAGTCTTTTTGGGTACTCTTATGATTGGGCTTACCCAGGGTGTTGCTCCGTCAATTGTCTCTATAATGTCTAAGGACTCAGGTTTCTCCAGTTCGTTCTTCACGTCCTGTCTGATATGAAAGGGAATACGTCCATGTGGCTGTTATTTATGTTGAATGCTGTCATCTATGTGAAGTTTGATTTGTTTGTTCTTTAATTACCAATTCCTAAAAATAGATCACTGAATTCATGTTCTATTTCTGATGGTGTACATTTTGATTCAATTGCTTGTGTGAGATTAAGTATTTTGAGAGCCTGTACTGTCTGACAACCTAACAGATTACCACTATTTCCGTCAACAATATGAAAGTCATCTACTGTATCTAGAGTTCCAATCCCAACAATTGTTTTCAGAACACCTAAAACTGACTATATCAAATAATTTGCGGAACACAGCGATCAAGCAGCTCTCAAAATTTCTACCTTGGTCTGAATGTAACTCATAGGGCATGCCGAAACAGCAGAAAACTTTGCTAGCCAGGACATCAGCCACAGTGGCCACCTCTTGGTCCGGCAAAGTGAATGGCTCTACCCACTTCGTAAAGCAATCTTGTAGCACGAGGATATATTTATTGCCCTCATCGTGTTTAAGGGCCCGAGCACATCGATAGCCACTCGCTCCCGTGGCGCGCTGACAATTCTTGTTTGTAACGGCATGGAGTGTTGTTGGCTAACAGCACAACATTGGCAGGGTATGCATTTGGCGACCCAAGTCGTCACGCTATCGTGTATGCTAATCCAATGGAACCAGGTTTTGATACATTCAGTGCTTCTTTCTACAGCTAAATGTCTGACGTTGTCATGCAATTGTTCCAGTATCATGACTCGGAAATGATCAGGGACAATAATATGATTATTGATATACAGAATGTCATGGCACTCTGCATATTGTTGCTAGTACTGCTTCGCTGTTATTGATAAGAGACTGCTCGATTCCCTGGAAGGGCATATCCCCTCCTGGATCCGCGCATATATATGTTGTGTTTGCGTGTCTGTTGCCTGTTCATGAGCCGCCGTCCAGTCCTCACACGGGAGGTCTGGAAAGGTGGGAGTTGGCTGTAAGTTGTGTGTAACGGTGGTGGCCACTTCAGGTTCGCCTTAGAGTCCAATTCTGCTCAGGGCATTGACATTTCCATGCAATTTGCCGGGTTGAAGAATGACCGTGATGTTATAGGGATTCCTGCTACCTCGCTACCTAACCCTCAGGGTTTTTTTCAGATTCCTGAGCCTGCATATGGAGGGGTGATATGTACGCATGGTAAATGGGCACCTGTAGATAAAGTGTTTGTAATACTTTGTATAGTATACAACAGCTAATAATTCTCACTTCGCTGTCACGTAACATTTTTTTGTTTTATGTACGGTACGCGATCCATAACCCAGTACCAGAAATTCAAGCTGTTCTCAGAAGAAATGAAACTTCTTGGGTTTGAGCTTTAGATTTGCGTTCTTAAAATGCTCTAATACCTCATCCAAATTGGCTACGGTTTGCTCAAACGAAGGGTCAAAGACAATTACGTCATCCAGATAGCATAAGCCGATCTGCCATTGTAGTTTAGCTAAGACATGTTCCAATAGGTGTTCAAACGTACCACGGACATTGCACAATCCATACAATATTTTTCAGAACTGGAACAGGCCATCTCTACATGTAAAAGCTGTTTTCCATGTCGGTGTCTTCCATGGCCACCTGCCAATAACCACTCGCGGGGTCTAATGTGCAGAACCATTTGGCTCCAGCCAACGAATCCAGAGCCTGATCGATGCACAGGAGCGGGTATGCATCTTTCACACTCAGGTCATTTAGGTGATGGTTATCGATGCAAAATCGCAGTAACCTGTCCTTTTTACCTGCGAGGACTATAGGGCTGGCCCAGGGGGATGCAGAGGGTTCGATAACGTCTGTTCTCAGCTTGTCCGTTACTTGCTGGTGGGCTTCTGCTTTTTTATGGATTGGGAGACAGTGCACAGGTTGGTGGACTGGCTGATTATTCCTGGTGTCGATGGAGTGGTGAGTGGTGAGTTTCTCCTAGGTCTAAATCACCCAATGAGAAACTGTCCCAGTATTTATATAGTAAATGGCGCACATCACTCTTGTGTTCTTTAGTTAAGTCAATTGTGGCATGCAAATATAGGTTGTGTAACTGTTCATGTCATCGGACAGCGCCATAGGGGTGTGTGTGTTGGTGTGTGTCTCCATCAAGCTCACTTCCACCAAGTCGCCACAGTGACTGCCAGGGGTAAGGGTGATAGCGTCAGCTGTGCCATTGAATACTCGGAAGGGTATTTGATCCGTATTGGTGGTAGTCACTAAAATGCACGGTCTAACGCATTGCGAAGCTATTATGTATTCGGGATTGGCTCTAGCATGGCCATGTATGTGGTGTTGTGGAGGTGTGGTGTAGTGGCCCATAGGATTTCCATTATGATTTCAACGATTTGTGGCTGGCATGTAATGTAGTGTCTGCCATATAATACTGGGTCCATGGATTGTTTGAACCAAAGTGTAATACATGTACATGTTTTGTCTGTATTAAAGTGTAGTTGCCAATCTGAGTCCAATTACATACATTATCTATATTGTCTTGAAGTTTGTCGGTGTTAGGGTTATCAAATAGTTTTGTATTGTCCGCAAAGATCTTACAAGGGCAGATTACGGAATCCGGTAGATAATTTATGTACAAAAGGAAAAGTATAGGTCTTAAAACACTGTCTTGAGGCACGCCACTAGTGATTGCTCTCCAGTCGGATGTTGTTTCATTGATCTTTACACATTGTTTTCTTTTGGTTAGAGACGCTTCAGTCCAGATAGGCCTACATAGTTGCATAGTCCTCTTCTGCTGGCTGGATAGGATAGACAGTTTGTACCAGGTCTTCACTTTCTTCACTGTCGATTTGTTGTACCTGCTGAACATTTTGGGTGCGGACGGGTTGGATTGTAAACTGTGTTGTGTAAGCTGCATTGTCAAAGTATTTGTCTAGCCAACTTTTAAAGGCACTGAGAGTTTGAGCAGTTACCACAGTACCAGGAAGACTATTACAGTGGTTGTTTTCCCGAATGCTGAAGAATCATTTTCTGGTGTCAGTGTTGAATTACTGCTTGTGTAGTTTGAAGCTATTGCCACGGATTCGGTCATATTGGACGGCAGGAGGCTCTCGGCATCAACCTTGTATATGCTGTGTATGTGTATTTCTAAGCCTCTGTATCTGTATCTGTACTAATACTGGGCAAAATTCATACTTAACATCATGCATGTTTGGATAAAGATGGCCGCTCCGTCTCAGCAATAAAAGCAGTTTATATAGATATTTACAGTGACTTGCGGAGACTTAGATAGTCACCTACCGAATGTAGCTATTGAACATGTCTACATCCGGTGCTGAGATGATGCTGTCAGCCAGGCCATTCCAGATTGACACAGTTCTTGGAATAAAAGAACTCTGGTATTGTTGGATGCTAGTCTGGATTGTCTGTAGCTTTTGTGGGTGACTGCGCCTGGTGGTGGATATTGACGCTTTCTGAAGATGGTATTCGGGTGGTATTGCTACATGGCCATTTAGAATTGTGTACATGAAGGTCACCGCGTAGACGTCGATAAATTAAACTAGGCAGTTTCAGGTATTTTAGACAGTCTCCATATGGTCTTTGTTGCTCTACATTAAACATTTTCGATGATGTTTATATCTTTTTTTTAGGCGACCAGACGATGTTTCAATATTCCAAGTGGGGTCATACTAGGCTTTTGTAGAGTAGACTGAATGTGCTTGGATTTAGAAAGTCAAATGACCTGTTCGCTACTGTTTCAACATGTTGGTTAAACTTTAATGCACTGTTAACATAGACGCCAAGATCTTTCTCACATGTAGTTTCATCCAGGGTTATAGCTTCAGACCTTTCTTGCATGGTTTATTTGTATCTGGCATTTGTTCTACCCAAATAAATAACTTTACATTTTGTAGCAAAACTACAGTTGCCAATTGTCTACAAATTCTTTCAGAAAATTCAGATCGCCCTGGATGTTGCCGTGGTCTTCTAATGTCGAGATCTTTCTAAACAGTTTGGTGTCAACCACAATCCACAGTTAATTAGTTGCTCTCCTGAACTACATTATCATTTTCTATAGAAGTCAGTAAACTATGACGGTCTCCTGGTTCTAATGTAACTTTGTCACGCAGGTGTATTCTCGAAGAAGTCACAACTCTATTTTTTGATTGACCTTATATATGTAGGCCTAATATATGTATATATATATCCAACCGTTCAGTATGGTTTCGGCACGAATTGACTGCATACCCTCCATGGGAGGTAATCCGTTTTCCATTTTTATGTTTATGAGTAAATCTGACGTCACCCCCTGTCAGCTGTTTGCGGTTCCCGAAATAGTTCAGTCTTACAAAGAATCGGGGGTCAGAGCTCAACTGCTTCAAGTTTCGGTAAGAATTTAACAACTTCTCAACTTGAAATTTATTTAATATTTACTTTCATCAACAGATTGTTGGTTGGAGATATTACCTCTTGTATTATTTGTGCGTGGCATAATGTAATTTAATTCAATTCTGCAGCTAAACTTTAGCCGGCTAGTTTTAAATTCTGACAGCGTCACACTTCACTCTTCAATCACAAGCGAGAAGACCTTTGTCACTTGTGCAAAATAGACCTATATGTTAACAAAGAAAGTACTTGGCAGAATTCAACCAAATTTGTTAGTTAATTGCTCATAAGATTGCGGATTGCAAGACAATGTTTACATTAGGATGGGACAGCCAATTTTTTTCAAATCGATTCAATTCAATTTTCTTTATTTACTTACTACTTAGAATTTATATTTGGATTTACATCTTTATAATCATTGATTTGATGTCTCTCGAGTTCATATGCGAGATCTCCGTCAATACGATATCGAGAACAGAATCTTGTGTGTATTGAGTGGCCATTAGCATACTAATTCTCGCCAAATTTTGGCAAAAAAGAAAATTGAAAGGACACGATACATACCAGACAATATTATTTCATCCAGAACATGATGATATAAAGCTCAAAGATAGTTTTAAAACAGAAAAATCCCTGATAGCAAGCAAATGTTTACCACTACGTTAGGGCGACATAATTTTGCTCATCGGCCCAACGTTGGCAGTATCATTGTGTTCCCTGTATTTGCGCATCCCCTCTCTTTGCGCATACGCATTTAACCTTTTGTGAGAGTCCCTCACGATCGGCACGCACACATATTGATTCACATATCAATCTATGGTTATTCATTTTGCTCATGCAAGACTTTTTCCACTTGAAATTGTTAAACTACTTGTCAATATAGGTTTAAAGCAGTGCTGTTGATTTCTGACATTGACATGTTATTTCAAAATATTCACATCTATGGCAAAAATTGTTCTTAGCAACATAAAATATTACGGCGTGTACCTATATTTCATGATTAAATAATATCAGATTACATTTTCTTCCCCTTTAAGAATAACACAGGCATTTTTACGCAGTCAGGGTCACCATTTGTCAAACCAATCTTTCAAATATGATACATATGTTACCATTGGTTAATCTTCAGCAACAATGCGTTTATGTGAAACATATGTTAAAGATGTGGTGGCATATGCTTCAAAACAAATACTTTTTGCGGACTATTTGATAGGAGGCGATAATCCAAACATGCGCAATATGTGGGTACCATAGGATACGTTATTGGGCCAACGTTGAGCAATTGGGCATAGCACACCAGAAAGCATAAGTTAACAATTTAAGTTAGAAGGTGATTATTATGTTGATTTTGTTTGATTTATTGTGAACTTTACTATGCTGGCCCAGCTTTGGCAAATAAGTGATACAGCAAACATTGGACCAATGTTGTAATGCCAACCACGATCTGCCAATGTTGGCCCAATGTCTACATGTTATCTGGAATTCAGTCTATTCATCGAAATACTGTCTTATTTAAGGATTAGACTTAAATGAAAATGTTAGATGCGTGGCATTTTCAGCGTGAGAGTTGAGAAGTCTGTACTGGAGCCAGTCAGTCCAGTGGTGAATTTTCAGAAATAGATATTCAACATCCTACATGTATGATAAAAGCAGAAATTAAGGTTCTCAAACTTAAGCGTACCAAGGGTTAACTTGAGAGTTGAGGAACCAGTCGTTCCAATGGTAAATTTTCAGAAATAGATATTCAATGTCCTATGTCTATGATGAAAGCTGGAATTAAGATTCTCGGACTTAAGCATACAAAGGGTTAATTTAGGTCCACAGATTTAAAAAACTTTTATATGGATATAAAGTATAAACACGAGATTGCTTGGTCGATGACATGCCATCACAAATCCACAAGTTTACCGCTTTGATTTTTTGGACTGTTTTGGAGGAGATGGCGTGACGGACCATTTGTAGGGTATTTAAGATTTTGACCCCTCCCCTTGTAGTCAAACTTAAACTGTTGTCACGCAATCCGTAATTATAGCGTTAACCCACATATCAATTATCAAATTTGGTTGAATAAGTGAGATCATGGTTGCGAGTGCACATGTCTCCAAGTAGAGCTATCGGGATGAACTAACGCTCGCTGTATGCATATAACAGCTGCCATTTCTTTTAACCCTTTAATCCTAGAAATTAGTCAAGAACATTAAAATATTTAACAATTGAATGTGTATTATTGAACATTTCCCACTAAATTAACCATTTTAACTAAATTTAGGTATGTGGTAGCGTACTTACGACAATGTACATTTATCATTATATCTTTTTTACACAAAACTAGGCATATACTAGTTTAAAGCCAACGTCCACGTTTGAAGCCACTTTGACATGATCCGGTTAGGTAATCGATCTTGTCTCGGATGCGGCATAGAGTAACATTGGATAGGATTTTCCGTATGCTGTTGAGGAGCACAATGGGTCGCAGATTGGTGGGGGGCCCCAGGTGACTTCTTGGGCGTGGGTAGTGTGATAAGGGTGCCTTGGCCTATAGCGTCGATGGGAAGGCGGTGCATAAAAGCTGAATTGATTAGGTGCGTGATCGGTTTTGAGATAATGTCACTTACATATTTGAATAGTTCATTGCTGATGCCATCAGGTCCAGAGGCACGTCCATTTTTCAGGGCTTTTAAGTGCCTTATCAACTTTTGCTGTTTTAATTGGTGTTATTAATGGCGTGGGGTCTCCTGAGAACGGGTGCAAGGGCTCATCATCGTTGTCAGTGAACTGTTCCGTGAACCATTCTTGGATCACCTCAGCTTTTCCCTGGTCAGTCCCGATAAAGTGTTCTTTTTGTGACAGTCATCCGTGGCAGTGATTTCATCTGCTAGGGAGTCTGCCTGTTGAATAGCAAGATCTTTTAAGCATTCGCTAATGTGGCGTAGAGTTGGTACTTACGGAGGAGACCGGCGTGAAGGTGCCATCTTTCTCCCCCGTGGACGCAGCTGCGCAGACATTGTATGGGCTCAACGCATGCTTGTGTCGGTAGTCATGTCCAAACACTGGGACTTCCACAAAATGGGCATTGACGTGTCACAAGCCTTCAACAATTAAGTGCTCAACGGTCCTAGATGTACTACGCCAGGCCAGTTGCAATGAAGATGAGCTACGACTAGTGAGACTACTGTTTGCAGACACCAAGCTGAGAGTATGAGTCAAGTCAGTGAAGTCTGTAGAGTTTGAGACATCAATCGGCTCCCCACAGCGAGATGGTCTATCGCCAGTGCTTTTCACCTGCTACCTTGCTGCCGCATTGTAATCTATGCGGGAAAGTTCCACAAGACCAAACCCCCCCCAGTGTCAATACTGGGCATGCCGCTTGAGATGGAATATGCCGACGATGTGGACTTCATAGACAAGGAACAGAAACCCCTTGACAAACTTCTCCCAATAGCGCAAGCAAGCTAAAAATTGAGAATCTCTATGAATGAATCCAAAACAGAGTTCACCCACATATACCTATCGACAAAGCATGAAACTATAGAAAATGACGATCCACTTCGTGGCGGCGAATGATGGAGGAAAAGTAAAATCCTTGGCTCACTGCTTTGCAGTACTGCTGACATTTCTGCATGCTGCGTCATGGGGAACATAGCTTTCCAGTCCTTCTGGAAGCTATGGATTCATAGATCAAAGATGCCCTTGATAAAGAGGCGACGTTTATACAATGCAACTTGCGTATCCTTGATGCTGTATAACTGTAACAGCTGGGCAGCTCCAAAGGCAGCTATAGACAAACTCGATGCCTGCCACTGCAAACACCTACGCACCATCACTGGACACCGATGGCCAGACAGCATAATTTCCAATGATACACTATACAAGATGTGTAATACGTAGCCGCTCTCTGTAAAAGTCGCCCGGCAAAGATGGTCCATGTTTGGCCATGTGCTAAGGATGCCAGAAGAGACACCAGCACAGAGAGCCCTGGAATTCACCCTACTCGGAGCCAACAAATACAAAGCCAGGATAGGACGTCATTGCATAAATCTGCTAACTGTGCTACGAGATGACCTCAAGAAGGCAGGACTTTATACACTCAAGTCAAGAATGCCATGCCTGAGGAAGCTAAGGATTTCGGCTGAGGACAAGACACAGTGGGCAAAAGCAAAGAAGGACTGATTGCAGCTGTAGGATGTTTCTACTATTACAGCCGCAGAATACAGTAATCACACATACATGCAGATAAGCTGTTGTATATCATGAAATTAATTTGATGTAAATGATGTTGCTGCCCAAGGCTGCAACAATCTCAAATCACATTAATTTCAAAATTTATAACTGAATATATATTAGCCTGCATAACAAGATTGAACGTTCAATGGTACGCCTGCGAGAGGGAGGAGAGAGAGCGGAGGAGAAGGAAGGAAGAGGAGATCGAGAAAGGGGTGGGGGAAGAGAGAGAGGAAGGGAGGGAGTGGAAATGTATGAAGGTGGGAGAGGGAGTGAGTGCGGAGAGAGTGCGGGGGAGGGGGAAGAGAGGTGGAGTGGGAGAGAGGGAGTGAGGAGAGCGAGCGGGGGAGAAGGAGAGAGGAATAGGTGGGGGAAGAGAGAGAGGAATGGAAGGGAGGGAGTGTGAGGGAGGAGAGCGAAAGGGTGGGGAAGAGAGGCAGAGGAAGGGTGAGAGTGTAAGTGAGGGAGGGTCACGGTGGGAGAGAGGGGAACGAGGGAGAATTGGCAGGGAGGGAGGTAGAGAGAGGGAGAGGATAGTGAGAGAGAGAGAGAGACGATGGAGGGCAGAGAGAGGGAGACGAAGGGAGAGGGGTGTGGGATGGAGGGAGAGAGATGGAAGGGGGAAGGAAGGCAGAGTGAGGTGTGCGGATGGGAGGTATTAGGGCTGAGGTTTGTGAGGATTTTCACGAACCGAACCAGTTCACGATACAGATGTCCGAACCATGAACTGGTTCGCGAACCTTATTTTTCCAGTGACCATCTTGGATTTTCTCCAAATTTCTGGAATTCACTTAAAAGCTTATTTCTCAATAACCACTAGGCTGGTTTCAATCATCAAACTTGGATGAAAGAACCCTAGAGGTGGTATCCATCAGAACTTGTATACAGAATTTTGATTGGTCCATTTTTCCGGTGACCATTTTGAATTTTCCCAAAAAATAACGGGAAATCGTTTAAAACGCTACTCATTAACTGCTTGAGCAATTTCAACCAGACTTGGCTGAAAGGATACTAGGCTGGTAGCTTTCAAAACTTGTATACAGAATTTTGATTGGTCAATTTTCCAGCGACCATCATGGATTTTCTGGAAAGCACTTAAATGTCTACTGCTCTATAACCACTAGGTGATTTCAATCAAACTTGGATGAAAGAACCCTAGCGTCAGAACTTGTATACAGAATTTTAATTGGTCAATTTTTCTGGCAACCATCTTGGATTTTCTGGAAAATGGTGGGAAATCGTTTAAGACGCTAATCCTCATTAACTGCATGAGCAATTTCAACCAGACTTGACTGGAAGAATACTAGGCTGGTAGATTTCAGAACTTTTATACAGAATTTTGAATCGTACATTTTTCCGGTGAGCATCTTGGATTTTCTGAAAATTTTGGGAAATCAGTTAAACGGTTTACTCCTCATTAACCGCTTGAACGAGTTCAAGTAAACTCAGCTGGAAGGATCCTAAATTGTGCTATGCTTTAGAGCTTGTATGTAAAATTTTGATTGGTCAATTTATTCAGTGGCCATCTTAAATTTTCCGAAACGGCCGACAATCGTTTACTCATTAACTACTTGGACGATTTCAACCAGACTGGCTGGAACTAGCCTAGGGCGGTAGGCTTTAGATGTTGCATATAGAATTTTGATTGGGCGATTTTGCGGCGGCTATTTGGGATTTTATGAGTATTTTGGGAAATCAGTTAAAAAGCCACTCCTCGTTAACTGCTTGGCCGATTTCAACCAAACTCAGCTGGAACGCCCGTATGCTTCAGAACTTTTATACAGAATTTTAACGGCTTGATTTTGATGGTGGCCATCTTGGGTTTTCCGATAAATGTGAATTCATATAAAATGCTACTCCTCATCGCTTGGCAATTTCAACCAATTTTGGCTGGAAGGATCCTATTGTCGTAATCTCTAGAAATTATATTCAGAATTTCGATAGATCAATGTTTTGGCAGCAATCTCTGATTTTCTGAACGTTTTCCGGAGCCATTTAAAAACGGTACTCCTTAAATCAATAACCCAATTTCAACAAAACTTGGGTCGAACTATCTATCCTATGATAGTAGGCTTCAACATATTAAACGAGAGTAACTTGATTGGTCAATTTTTAGTGGCCATACTGGATTTTCCGAAAATCATCCATCATGTCTATTTAAATGCGAATGGTTTAAATGCAATGATCCAGGTGAGCACCACAGGCCCTTGGGCCTCTTGTCTTAGATGTGGGTATAATTTGCCGGTAACAATATTATGCAAAGAGGCTTTACCATACAATGGTAAGTTTATATTGTTAAAATAATACGGCGTGTGTTCATCTCTAGGTAGGATTTATTCGCAAAACATATATGTGAACAGTTCACTGAGTTTTTTTCTCTTGCATCTAGATGTATTATAATTACATTTGTGATATAGATCTGTGTTGCTATTTCACAGTATTATCTGATTGCTTATATGTTACCTGCTTGGCATCGCGATCAGGTGGTGACGCTAAGAAAATCCCACTAGCTGCTGAGTAGTATGTAGTAAGTACTGTAGACATTGACCAGGGTCATGACGTTATCCCAAAGCATTATGTCACAAGTACACATATTGATGCAAGGCATCAATGGTAAATAGCGTGCCCGGAGGTTATTATAATTCTGATGACGATCTTGTTGACCATATGTACAAATGTTAGGGCATTAGCCTGATAAGTCAGGTTCTACCAGTACACGCGGCTAATAATATGGGATATATAGAAATATTTTCACATTACTATAATAAATATTTGGTGGTAGAATTATTACAATATTTCGCACAGCACGAGAACATAGTGAGTTCTACATGGCCTTATGTTCGAAAACTGGCTACAAGGCATGTAGAGATATTCTGGTACCGAATATAGTACATTATTGGAATTTGACAATGGTGTGCCACTACTAAATTGCATATGACGAAATTACTGTATAGTAAACATTTTTTAAACCTTTGATACTTTATTAGCATATTCATATACGTATCTAACCATATGGGTGAATTTCTGGGGTCGAACCCATTGCAAACAGTGTGGTACAGAAAATCGTTGATCTGACAGAATTTGTGCCAATTTTCGGTATGGAATTGTGTACTATGAAATTACGTTCCTGTAGAATTTTTTTAAATTCGGAATACAACTAGCATATTTACTATAAGTATTTGTGGGTGAAATTCTGGGGGTGAACGTATTGCAATGAAAAACATGAATTATCCTAAGTCTGAGCTTATTTACGTTATGAAATTTTTAAATCTCACTACGTCGTAACCTTATGCCTATACCTATCTAAACATATGGGTGATATTCTGGGCCGAACCCATTATGAGCGATATGTCAGGACATATCGACACCTATCTGAATGTGGTGAATGTGAACCAACCATGTTACAATGGGGCCATATGGCGAATATGTAACTATATATTACCAAATTACTTGATGGTAGAATCGTGCAAAAGCAGTAGTACATATTCAGTTATATACAGCTATATGTAAAAAAAGATGATTACAAACCGAGAACTGAGATTCTAATACTGAATATAGTAAATTGTTGGCATTTGACAACTGTCCGTGGCTACTAAATTGAATATTATGAAATTACTACGTGGTAGAAATCTCAAGATTCATTAGCGTATTCATATCCCTATCTAACCATATGGGTGACATTATGTAGCCACACATATTGCAGACGGTAGGGTATTGAAAACCACAGATCTGCCAACATTGGAACACATTTATGCAATGAAATCGCATACTACGAAAATACTTCACGTTCAAATTCTTTTAAATTCCCAATGTAACTAGCATATTCAAACTCCTATACATCTATGTGAGTGAAGTTCTGGAACCGACCATATTACGGAAAGTAGGGCACCGAATACCACGAATACACCATCATTTAAGCTAAATTTTGCATATTAAAATTACTTCATTTAGAATTTGTTATATTCGGAATATAACTAGCATATTAAAGCTCAAGTCTATGTGGGGTAAATTATGGGGCTGAACATACTAGAGACAATAGGGCACTGAAAACTGTGGTGGTTTATTAATACAATGATACTTTCCAGTTTAGCTATGCCCTGCCCATCTCTAGCTAAACTCCACCCATACCACTCTCAAGTTGGGATCGATGGATTTCTGAACTACTAGTCGATAAATTTCAAGAAAACTATGCAGGTAAACCGTGGAATATTTTGACACTATATTGACTGGGTCCTGTTGCTGCCTATGGCAGCAACAGCGGACAGTCAAATTACTTTCAAAATATTCAACAGCATTTTTATTAAATAACAAAAACATACAATTCGTACAACGTGTCAGATTATTAAGCATTTAAGATGGACTAAATCGAGTCAGTCATGACGTCATTATTATGACGTTATCCTACGCGTCACTCCTTTAATTACGATGTCATATGACGTAATATGATGGATAGACATCCTGAAAAGGCCCATTAGCAAGTGGTATTAATTACCTTCGCTCCGTCAGAGGATGAGTGTATTGTATTCGGGTCTACATGCGTTCGGGATGGCAAGGGTCTACGATCTATGATTGGCCTTGTTAAAATATGTGACCTATAAATACGGGTGCTCACTTAATACAAGTGGTCCATATTGTGTGGACCACGCATTAACAAGTGTATTAGCCCTGTAATGCTCAATTTGCTTATGCCAATTTCAATAGAGGGATCCATTTCTAGGTATGCCACGCCTATTTCTAGCTACGCTCCACCCCTTTTTTGCGTGTTGGAATCGATGTCTATATATACGCTGAATAATGAATTCCCAGACTTCCAATTTCAAGGTAACTATACAGGTAAGCTGATGACTATTTTGAAACTAATTTGACTGGGTTCAACGAAATCCGTGAATCGGCCTAAATTTGAGCCGAAATTATTTCATGGTAGATAGTTTTAAATCTCACTACTCCATAAGCGTATGCCTATACCTATCTAAACATATGGGTGACATTCTGGGGCCGAACCCATTATGAGCGATATACCAGGACATACCGACACCTATCTGAATGTGGTGAATGTGAACCAACCATATTATAATGGGGCCATATGGCGAATATGTAACTACCTACGATGAGATTACTTGATGGTAGAATTGTGCAAAAGCACTAGCTCATATTGAGTTATATACATCCATATATAAAAAAATTATTACAAATCGAGAACAGACATTTTGATGCCGAATATAGTAAATTGTCGGCATTTGACAACTGTCCGTGGCTACTAAATTGAATATTACGAAATTACTATGTGGTAGAAAACTCGAAATTCATTAGCGTGTTCATATCACTATCTAAACATATCGGTGAAATTATGTGGCCAATCCTATTGCAGACAGGTAATAGTAGGGCATTGAAAACCCACAGATCTGCCAAAATTGACACGAATTTACGCGATGAAATCGTATACTACGAAATTACTTCACGTTCAAATTTTTTTTAATTCCCAATATAACTATCATATTCAAATCCCTCCACGTCTATGTGAGCGAAGTTCTGAAGCCGACCATATTACATACAGACAAGCATGAAAACCCCAACATTTAAGCCAATGTAAAGCCTACTAAAATGATTTCATCTAGAATTTGTTATATTCGGAATATACCTAGTATATTAAGGTTCAAGTCTATGTAGGTGAAATTATGGGGCTAAACATACTACAGACAATAGGGCACTGAAAACTGTGAATCACCGAAGATTTAGCTAATTTTCAGTATGAAATTGTGCACTACGAAATTACTTCATGGTAAAAACCTTTTTAACCTCAATCCATTACTTCACTAGCGTATTGATATACCTATCTAACTATATGGTTGAGATGCTGTGGCCGAATTTCCTGTAGACGTTCTTAACTTAGCACATGCATAGGCCTACACTTTCGGTTGATTTCTGTATTCAACAATCTGCTACAATATTATTGACAGCAGTTTTGACTGGAAATTTGGAACATTAGTAGTCTATCAATACTGCTACATAATTGCATTGGCCCTACATGGATTTATTCCCACGGATGGATTAAAGACAAAAGGATGCTACTGATAATCACACACCCATTATTCATTGGTATCCCGCGAGTTCTCTTTCGATACGAGATCGAGAAATGTATCTCGTATGTAGGTAGCCATTGACGTAGCGATTTCATGATCCACAGTGTTGCTTTTACAGTCTGTTACGGAGATAGACTGGGTCCCGGTCTGTCTGGTATTCGAAGTTGAGTCTGTGTAACAGTCTAGTCGTTGTGATAACGTACGAAGATGACCGGTCATTACATTAGAGGTGTGGTGTAGTTTCGAAGAAGCCAAGCCTTTATTTTTAGATGGATCCATTATTGATAGCGGACTCTGTCTACTTTTTCACCCTCTACAATATTATTATGCATGTTTTTCTTTTGAAATTTACCGCACACATAGTACGCCTCAAGAGTGTCTGTAACAAGTCTGTAATTTGTACCCTATCTCGAATGCAATAAATGTGAATCATACTATAATACAATAAGGGAAAGGTTAAACAGACATGGTACATCATCGTCGTCCTCATAATTTATTAACTCTGTATTACCTAAATTGAGTCAAGAATATAAAAGGCCTCCTCATGAAAGGGTTAAAATACATTAAGAGAAGATGATAGGCTTACATGGGCAGTCGTTGTCATTGCACTACTTAATACAGGTCTATGATAGCAACAAGTAGGTGGGTAGGGTGGGGGTGGGCTACCAGTCAAAGTATTAAAAAGATATTCGTATAGTTGTCTTTATCTGAGATATTGAAATTTCGGTGTTAAGCATTCTAAAGGATTTTGTTAGAAAAACACACAATTGTGCCCAAGTAAGTTACATCTTGGTGGCGGTTGCTTGAAATGACTTCCATAGGCTTAAACGTTAGTCAATTGGTCTCTGAACCTGGATGGTATATTAATGCATTAATACCGTGCTCGTGTTGGTATTGATGGATCTCTGAGCTTCTTGACTATCAATTTCCAGAAAACTATACAGATAAGGTGTTGACTATTTTGAAACCAATTTGACTGGGTGCTGTTGCTGCTTGTGGCAGTAACATCGCCCAGTCAAATTAGTTTCAAAATATTCACCAGCATGTTTTGTAAATAGCAAAGACATACAATTTGTACAACGTGTCGGACTATTAAACATTTAAGGCGGACTAAATTGAGTCAGTCATGACGTCATGATTATGATGTCATCCTATACATCACGTCGTTGATTATGACATCATATGACGTAATATGATGGATTGACAACATGAAAATGCCCATTAGCAAGTGGTATTAATTATCCTCCCTCCTTCAGAGGACGAGTACATTGTATTCAGGGCAACAATCTATGATGGCCTTGTTAAAATATGTGACCTATAAATATGGGTGGTCTCTTAATACAAGTGGTCCATATTGTGTGGGCCACGCATTACCAAGTGGTATTAGCCATGTAATGCTCAATTTGCTCATGACAATTTCAATAGAGAGATCCATTTCTAGGTATGCCACGCCTATTTCTAGCTAAGTACCACCCCTTTTTGTGTGTTGGAATCGATATATATATATACGCTGAATAATGAATTCCCAGACTTCCAATTTCAAGGTAACTATACAGGTAAGCTGATGACTATTTTGAAACTAATTTGACTGGATGCTTTTAAAGGTTTGCTGCCTCTGGCCGCAACAACGCCAGGTCAAATTAGTTTCAAAATATTCAGCACGATGTTGATTAAACAGTAAAGACATACAATTCGTACACTTGCCGGACTATTCAACGTTCATGACTGAGCTCGATACGCCATTCATTTACACATTTTGGATTGTGACATCAGCTTGTATATATGAAGTAATTGATTAGGACGTCATATCCTTCAGTTACAGATCGAACCCAGCCATCATCATAGAAAATGACTGTTGAATAAATAGCAAAGACATACAATTCGAACAGCGTCTAGTCAAATTAGTTTCAAAATATTCAACAACATGTTGATTAAATAGTAAAGACATGCAATTCGCATACTTTACTGGCTATTCAATGTCCCTGGTGGAGCTAGATACGTCACTCATTACACATTTTGATTGTGACGTCCAGCTACATCTGACCTAAATAATTATGACGTCATATGCAGAAAAATCCATTATCATAGAAAATGGCCTATGTCTAATTGCTGTCCAAGAGACCATTGTGGTTTTTCTTTTGCAATTTACTACTGGAATTATAGGATCGGTTATCCAACCAGTCATTCCAGTCGTAAACTTTCAAAACAAGTTCTCCCGCGAGTAGCTAATGGAAATGGACATTTCTCATGATCACCGCAAGAAGGCATTTGTGGTCGGTTTGATAGAGTGCTAAAGTGGACATATAGGAGACGCCGCGAGTGGGCGTGTGCTTGAATACTTTCATCTGCAGAAGGAATGATAAACATGTTTTGGACGCAGTCCTCAAGCAAAAGAAGAGTACTTATTTAGAGTAGTTATTTGGAGTTCCGTTAGCTGTTTATTAAAATAATTTTGCGGTCATCGCCGCGCAAACTCTATTACAGTCGGACCAGAACAAATAAGAGAACTCGCCATGAATCATGCGCATTAAGATAATAATTTTGAGATATCCAGCAATCTAAAAATAGAGTCGTGTCTTCGCGCCGAGAATTATTAGATCTCGTATCGATGGAGATCTCGTGAGACACAGCCCCACAATCCCCTGCGCGAAATGGCCGCGCCTATAGGCAATTCTAGACAGCAATAAATAGAAGCGTGCCCGCTGGAGCGGGCACGCAAATACAGGGATATTACAACATCTGTCCATCCATTCATCCGTCTGTCCATCTGGCTAATTCCTCTGAAACCATTTGGTGGAATTTAATAAAATTTATTATGTGAGTTGCCCATATGATTGTGAAATCATAGTAATCACTGCATCTGTTTGTCCGTACCGCTTCAGATATTTTAATGAAACATGGTGTGTCCCTCAGTTATGATACGCAGATGTGCCTTTTGAAGAATTCACCTTTATAGGTCCAATGTGGCCGGGCGGCAGCCGTCCTGCGCTTGTCCTAGTCCAAGGGAACCTGATTGTATTTTTGACAATTTACCACTGGCATGATTGGTAAAATTTATAAAATAGTATTCTCTTAACCTGTCAAAGGACATTCCTCAAGACCATTGCAGGGGCCGGTTTCACCATGACATGGTTACTCTCAAACTCAGTACTTGACAAACTGGGAACTACAGTTCCAAGTTGACTGTGAGGATAGCGCAGTGGTGATGGTATGTTTTGACAAGTTCTTCAAATGACAAAGAATATGCCTGCTGAGAAACCATTAGTGTTGTCAGTAGTGGAAGCCAACAAATATTATGCACGCGAAGGACACCATACCCCACCACCTTCTTTGATGTCTTGTGATGATAAGACCTTAAAAAATTAATCTGTGGTCACTAAAATGAAAAAGAATTTAATTGCGTAAACATTTATGCTCAAGATTGGTCAGGAAAATGGCAATCTTGGTTATTGAGCCAATCATTCCACTGGTAAATTGTCAAGAATAATCTTCTCTTGGCATGTAAATGGACATTGCAGATCTATGCCGGTTTTGGCCGGTGAGACCATTAAAGGGTTAATTAACCCTTTCCTTTAACACTAGTCATCCAAAAGTGACGGATTCTGCAGTGGTCTTGAAAAATGTCCATTTGCGGAATAAGAGGTTATTTTCAAAATTTTACCACTGGAATGAATGCCTCACTAACAGAGCCAGTCATTCCATTGTAAATTTTCAAAAAAGTCTCGTGGGCTGCAAATGGACACTTTCTGAGAAAATTTAAATTTTCTTGAATCATGAACAAATTGGAGGATTTAAAGGAGTGTAAAATGCTCATAATGGACAATACACCGCAAAGACGGTTTAAGAAAAGTGATTACAGCTTAGCAATATTCTATATTTTACTGTGTCAATAGCAAAGAAACTGACCTGTACATTTTTCAACAATTTTGGCAGACGATGTTGCTGTCTACGACCGCAACATCTTCCTCTTAGAATGGGTAGAATCTAGTGATCATGAGTCTGACTGGCTAATGGACTCATTCATCCAGGTTAATTTCAAACCTGATGGGCAGATAGTTTCCCTCTTAATATTCAGGTAATAGTCTCACATGTTAATAATGGCTGTATTATTTGTTCATAACAGCCATAGAGTTAAGCTTTTGAATATCTTGAAATTGATTCAATTCTTGCTTCATATTATCTGTATTCGAGGGTGAGGTCCCTGGATTTAAATTTTGGACCATGCGATTAATCGCACCATATATGGAGTTCTTCATTGTGAATGCAAGATAGATTAATATTCACCCTATTAAGCCTGAAATTTCTACAAGAAAATTTCCATTTGCAGATCAAGCAGGACTTTTTGGAAATTTCTCACTTGAATGATTAGCTCAGTACCTGAGCCATTCGTTCCAGTGGTAGATTTTCAAATATAGTCCCTCTTGGTCTGCAAATGGACATATCTGACGGTGAGTGCACAAGGCGTTATGGCCGTCTTGAGTACTAAGGGGGTTAAATTTAAAGCCAATGCTGTTAAGCAAATACCTGTACATAAGTGAAATCATGGACTCCCTATGACACTACACCGTAAAAAAATCCAGAAATCCACTGTATATCTGGGGATACGCTGCATTCTGCACAAGTACCCTATCTGCTGTTATCTGCGTCACTACTGACATTATCCCATATTTGGCTGACCCCATGACTTATTATTTGTAGATATGCTGCTGCAACACATATCATTCTGTATGTCGATTTGTACAATCCTGACTTTCATGTGGATTGTTTTGAAAGCAATTTAACTGAGAATTCTTGCCACCTAGACACGACAGAAACTTTCTGCCAAATTATTTTCAGAAAAGTCATTTGACAGGTTTCATATTTATCTATTTTCAAAACATTTTCTTGGAATTGCGTGTTGTCACTATTGGGCATGCATTTTGCTGCGGCCTATCCTAGTTTGAACAGCTATAAGCCTGAAATGTCACTGGACAATAATTTCAATAAGCAATAGCTCTGGACCAGCTGAATACTTTGAAAACAATTTGACTGAAAGTTGTTCGTGGCTTAGCCACCAACAACTTTCAGTCAAACTGTTTTCAAAATATCCCACAGGTTCAGGGATAAATCCATGGAAAATGTAGTCAGCAGGCAGACAGTTAATTATATATGAATCTGATTGCAGTGAAAAACATTCAGGATTTAAATTTGTGCACAAATTATCAGCTCATAGGCCTTGACCAATTGACCGTGTGACCAGCACAGTGATGACGTGACCCTCACATTGAAATTTGTATAAATTAGTTGTGTACAGCCATTATATGACAGATTTATACTGCATTTGAGAATGATAGTTGATGATTATTGAAATAATTATTTAGTATGGAAAAGAGAGTGAGGTTTGCATCCCAAGCACGAGGTAAGAGCCATTATTGTAAACCAGGTGTGCCTTGGAACTCTAAATCGAGAGTTTTAGCCATTTAGTAAAATTTGTGTTTCCTTTTCCTGCAAGACAAGTAAGAGTGGATGTTCACTATAGAAATATTTAAATTCTTTTACAAATTTTGACCATTAATTTAAAGGATAACTAATCCCATCTCTTGAAAGCTATTCAGGTGATCTCACACGCCAGTCATAAACTATCCAGGTAATTGTAAGCTTTTTATCACGCTGCTAAGGAAAGATACTCAGGATTTAGTAGTTAAATGTTGGTACATTTCTACACCCTATGATGGCTGTCATGATTTACTTTTCAGACAATCAGAAAAAGCTTAATGTGTGCCTCTGTATATACGCTCAGTCATAGAGGCGCCAGCTTTAGTTTGGCAACGTAGTATAAAAGCAATCCTACAGGTAGGCTGTTGAATATTTTGAAACCAATTTGATTGGAAGTTGTTGCTGCCATAGGCAGCAACAACTTCCAGTCAAATTAGTTTCAAAATATTCAATGGGATGAGCATTACATAATAAAGAATGTGATGCATTGGAGCTTACATGACATCACACAGAATAGCTTGAGCAAACAAAATGGTGTCGATCACTGTTCAACATTTACTCGATATTACAAAACAGATAATTGCGATACAGATCAGGGAATGTGACAGGATATGAATGATATGGTGTCTATAAACCATATTCTATCGGTGCAATACAACATTTGAGATGAGATTAGCATCGCTTTAAAGGGGCAAGCCAACCAAACATGGCCTTTGCTGGAGTAGATCGACATTTTATTCCACTCTAGTCCGACAGACTCACGATTTATAAAATACATTAGTCCGTAGATAACTGTACTTACTACAGGTTGTCCTGGAATAGATGGGTGGGGTGGGTGGTTGACCTTGGACAATGTTCATATTCTGTTGCCACAATTTTATGCATTAGCTTTCTCACCATCATAGAATGTTTCGGTGAGTCTAATGGATAAATTTGGACACGAGTTTTGCATTATGCCACTGGACTTGTGGTTCATTAATAGACTATCAGTAGTCCATACCCGAATCAGATAGTCTCGGACTAGCGGACATAACTGGAGATCTAAGCTCACCTTTGCAGTGGTATTAGTCTCCAAATAGGTATTTTTTATGAGAGAATTTAAATTTTATTTAACAAAATTACTTGAGTGTGAAAAGGTTAAACTCTGGGTTGCGTAGGCAAAACATAGCAAATTAGTTTCAATGGATTAAGATTAGAACAATGACTGCATTATGTACGAATGTCGGATCCGGTTTGTAATAGGTTATTTAGTTATAATTTAGATATTAATATTTAGGATTGGTCTAACATGTCTAATTTACTAGCAGTATATCCGGTAAATATTTTGTATGGGCACAACATTATAATGAGTGCACTTATATTAAGATAATTTAACCCTTTCAAACCTACAATTTGTGTGGTAAAAATTTGACATTAATTTAACTGATAGGCTGTTGTTTGTGTGTGTGCGTACATTGAAATTTAAATACTGGGATTATATAAATGAGAAGTGTAACGTTTATTGTCAAACTAACCATAAACAGCCCATGGTAGCGGTCTTGAGAAATGTCCATGTGCAAATACAGGGCCTTAGATTACCCCTTAGCTATGACTTTACAAGTCATGCCCAAATGAAATCCGCCCATATTACTGAGCCCAAATTAAGATCCAACTGGCTGCTATGAACACCAATTAACTGATTTACAACTACTCGAGATGGATGCTGTGGCATTTTATGGCCATTCAGAGGTCTTACAATGCTATTAAAACTAAAATGGCTCAAAATCAATCTCAGATTTCAAAATTATCTAAATCTAAAGCCCTGCAATGGATGTATCCTGAAGTCCAAGAAATTCTGATTGTCTTGACCATTGACCCTTTAATCTTCAAATTTCCTTAACTGTCTGATTGCTGAATTTTTGCTGGACTGATATCTGAACCTACTAAATATTTTGAAATCAATGTGACTGAAAGTTGTTGGTGGCTAATCCACCAACAACTTTCAGTCAAATGGATTTCAAAATATTTTGCATTGCGAGCCAGGAGATTATTTGTGAAAAGTTATCGACAGAATGACTGGCTCGGTCATTCCAATATTAAATTTTCAAAAACATACATTTCTCAAAATCATTGCAGTAAGCTGTTTTTAGCCAGATTAGGTGTTACTGCATTTCTGACACTATGTATTTATACATTTCATTCTATAAACTAGAAATGTTTTCACATAATGCTACGGAGTACACATTGTGTAAGTTGTTCATCTCCTGTGCATAATTTTGATAGTAATTTCACCTGTTTATCAAGAATATTCAGTAAAAAATTTTCGAAATATACTTTAGCAGCATAAATACATAATTAGGTCTACTGAAACTATTTAAAAAAATATATAAAGTATTAGCAGCATAAATACATAATTAGGTCTACTGAAACTATTTAAAAAAATATATAAATTATAATTTTTTACGGGTGATGACGTGAATGAAAAGAGAATTCAGTAGGAAAAACTACTGTACATGAATAAGTTATTGTTGGTCTAGTTCTTTTCAGTTCCAGTACATTAGCCCTGTCAGACTGTTGTGAATATAAATGCGAGCTGATCATTGATTGGCTGGTTTTCAGGTTGATTGATAGAGGGTCTGGCTCATCATTTACAGCTGCTAATACAGAGTCATAATTTATACAGTTAACAGCTTGCTATTTGTAACTAATATATGCCCTTTCTGTCAGATTTCATATTTCCAACGAAGGCGCATATTCTGTGGAGGCGCAGGGATAGCATCTAGTCAAATTAATTTCCTAATATTTAACATCCTTCATATATAGTTTATATGATGTTTGTGCTTTGAAAGGGTTAGTAGAAGATATTGTCAATTGTGTGAAAGATTAAGTAGTGATCTTGATTTTGAGAATGATGTCGCTGAAATTTGTTGTAGGCTTGGTTTAAAAGGTGGCCAAAAATGTGTTGGTCTTGGAAAATGTCCATTTGCTGCGCCAAAGAAGACTATAATTGAAAATTTATGACTGGCTCGATAACAGAGCCAGTCATTCCAGTGCTAAATTGTTAAAAAAATTATTTTCTGCACAGTTTCTATAAGAAAATTTATATTTTTCTTGGACAAATTTGATGGTTAAAGACTTAAAAGGTTAATTATCTAGATTTGATCTCTGAAATCCCACCTCTCATTTCCATAATAGCCTGACAGGAAAGCTGTTAACCATTTAATTCTCAAATTTCAATTTTATGATAGAACATGTCCATTTGAGAACAAGAGAAAATAATTTTTTGAAAATTTACCACTGGAATGACTGGCTCGGTACCCGAGCCAGTCATTACAGTGTTCAATTTTCAAAAATAAGTTTGTTCTACAAATGGACATTTCTCAAGACCACTGCAAAAAAAGCTTGAGTGCTAAAGGGTAAACATTTAAAAATGGGTGATCAGCGTCTATTATCCACGGTGGAGAAACGGGGTGGGTGCAGTTGTCTTGATTCTTTTGCGGGGAGGTGTAATTTTCATGTTTCTTTGTGTGCTGTAATTTTAGTTTAATGTTGGTCTAAGAATTGTAGAGGCTGTTGTTGTTTTTGCTAAGCCTACAACCTTTCACTACTTGTAAGTATCTCGCCATCTTATCATAAAGTTACTTTGCACAATTCTAAGAAAAGAACTGAATTCTTTCTGTTGTTTACTGCTGTTTGTATACACGTCGGACCTGTACTCTACGTCTGTAAATATAGTTTTCAAAGATTCCTTCTCGCATTTGTAGTCTAATTCTTAGCCAATAATATGTTGTTCTGTATAAAATTGTACCAGGTACATGTGTATTCAAGCTTAAGGGTTCAAAATAGGTCACCCATATACTTTATATAGATAGCAAGCTATCAACCATCATATTATACATCAGGACATTTTCCCGCCTCTGGAGTACTCCAGTGGATTGTGCTGAGAGCTCTTGTGTTGGTAACCTACTATTGAACTTGTATATATATATATGCTAATAGATGATGAATCACTGTCTTAGATTATTTTCCCTATAATAGTTATTCCTACTAAAGAGACCACCTGCCTTTAGGCACCAGAAGATGGCGGTTCCATAACCCTTTAACTCTTTCACCGATGAATTCTCTATTTCTCATTTTCAAAGCAACCATGCAGCAAAACTGTTGAATGTTTTGAAATTAATTTGACTGGAAGCCATTGCTGCCTAAGGCAGCAATGGCTTCCAGTCAGACTAATTTCAAAATATTCAACAGAATAAGTCTTATATTGTATAGAATTTAGTTTTTCAGGGGTTTGTTGGTGAAGAACAGACATGACAAATTCTTTAAACGTTAAAATCTTACACGGAATTTTTTATTTATTTTTTAATGAAATCGACTGAGATACGCAGTGACATCTCCCGGTCAAATTTGTTTCAAAATATTCAACAGGTTTTCTAATAGCTATCTTGAAATTAATACTCTGGAATGCTGAGGGTTAATTGAGGTAGATGGTCAAATGACCACTCAGACCACTCATCTCACTCCACTGGTCTATGATAGCTAATTGTTTGCGCATTGTTAGGTGGTCGTTTAGTAAAGGCCTTGTATACATATCACCGTTTTCTGTATGGCCCAGCGTGTATATAAATAAAAGCAAACAGGGATTTTCCTGGCTACATTGATTTTGTATGTATTTACAAGCTTATAAACGCGTGTTCTCGTGTGTGCGAAACATTTGTGGTAAAACGTACTAACTAAGATCGTGATTATAAACACTTGTGTTTATTATAGGCTATGCTGCAATTTTGTCTCTAGGTTAAAAAAAATGTGAATTGCCTGTTGACAGACTGGATCTCTGCACCACTATCTATCTGTAGAATCAATTTAAAGCCAGGTCAGCTGTCTCAGTCCTCTGTCTAGTCATTTTCAGGTGAGATCAGCAGGGATCAGGTGATTAATCATTAGTCCACTGAATTCATTTCACATTAGGATTATAAATGGTGGTGATTTTGGAAATGATGTGGCTATAAAATGTCATAGGTTGCAACATGTTTCTATGACAACAATTATTTGCAAATATGTCACTGTCAGTCCTCTATTGGCTCATTAAATCTTAGTGGTCAATCCAGCTTTTATAACTGTGTTGAGGATGTTCATTTGCAGGGTAGGTGAAGCATATTTTTAAAATGTTACCGTTGGAATGACTGGCTAGCTAACGGAGCCTATCCATTTGCAGCATTAAATTTTCCAAAAAAAGTTTGTCCTGCTAAGGAAACATTCACCAAGCCATAGATTATGATCTCTTTGTACCAATTTTCACCTGCAAAGCGTTAAACACTGATTTATGACATCATGCTTTTTTTGTGTTAATGTCTGTCATTCTCAGACATGGGGTGAGATTTATAAATAGAGCTTACGTCATTTTAAACTTACGTATAATTTTGCATATAATTTTAACACTTGAATTTGTTAAAGAAAATTTTACTTTTCTCATAGAAAATATCTATTTGCAGACCAAAATAAGACTATTTCTGAAAACATACCACTGGAATGACTGGCTCGGTTATCGAGCCAGTCATTCCAGTGGTAAGTTTTAAAAAAACAGCCTTCTCTTGGTCTACAAATGGACATTTCTCAAGACCACTGTGGAAGCCATTTTTGGCTGATATAAGTGTTAAAGGGTTAATACATGTTGACGGCTACATAGCTGATGCAACAATTTCTTTTCGCGGTACCGGTATATGTACATAGAGATAGATATCATATGCTTTGACAATTCTTTTGAAAATAGTTTGACTGGAAGATTTTTGCTGCCTTAGGAATAGTAGCAGCAGTTTTCAGTTAGCTTGTTTTCAAATTCAATCCCTGCTACGATTGCTTTGAAATCAAGACAGAGATTTCATGGAATTTTATGAGTCAAATTTTCGAGAACCGGATGATGTGTATTAAAATTGGCATTTATTGGGGAAACGGTTGCTAAAGCAGTTCTATTCTGGGAGAACAGCGTTCAGTAATACTGTTTTTAAAATGAACGCATGTATACTGGCATGAAAAGAGTTTTGTAATATACAATGTTTATGAACATGTGGACCAGGTAACAGTATTAAATATTTTGTATTTTGTTAGCATGGGGTGTATTAGAAAGGTTAAGCAAGGTCAATTGTAGACCTTCCATTTAATTTTATTGCAATCTGTGTCAGGGAAGTTAATATAAACATCCTATAATTTGGCATAAATAAGGCAGAGAGAACAGGGACAGATAGATGTCTGCCAAACAGATGAGTTCTTCACTGGTGTTCAATTTTTGAAAGACATGAACTTAATACACGTGAATGGTTAGGATGATTGATCACTGGTCAGTCTTCTGTTATGGGTAGCTGAGTAATTTGTCACATGAAATTGTGTCTACTCGTCTAAATCAACCTCTAACTTGAGTATTTTCCATTTGCTGGCCAAGAGAGAAAATACATAGTTTTGATTTTGGAAGTATGTCAATGGAATGACTGGCTCGATAACTGAGCCAGTCATTTCAGAGATAAATTTTCTAAATTATGTTGTCTGTTCTTGTCTTGCAAATGGACATTCACTATGCACAACTGTGAATTTTCTTGGTTGATCTTCATAAGTAAAGGGCTATAACCCTAACTGACAAATCCCTGAAAAAAGTAACTTTACAATATAAAACTTATTCTTTTTAATATTTTGAAATTAATTTGACTGGAAGCCATTGCCTAAGGCTTCCAGTCAAATTAATTTCAAAATATTCAACTGTCTTCCTCTGTAGTAGCGTTGAAAATGAGATGTGGGGAATTCGTTGGTGAAAGGGTTAAGTGAAAAATATCTTAGATTATGCATATAGACTTGACACTTTATGAGAAGCTTATTGATAGAGGCTAACCATCCTGAAAACACACGCACCTCAGGTAAATGCTACTAAATAAGAAATATGCTAATTGATTTTGCTGAAAGTAATTGCATTCACTTACTACCCAAGTCAAATTGCTTTCAAAGTAATCAGCTGTATATGTACTTTAGCTATGGCATGTCAGCTGTGGCCTCTATTAATGACATACAGGATTCAGTACATTTTGAAAAAATAAAAAAGTCTCAGTATAATCAGTTGCTTACTTGTGCAGTCATATGATCCACTCTACACTGAACCGCACTTAGTCACACCTTACACACCGGGACACCTCTGTAAGTCATGGGTTGTTGTGTAAGTGATATGACGTAGTCGGTGACAGACCTGTGTGACATGAGTGCCATGGTGAAGTTAACGAGTGAAACTAATTTGTCTCAGCATGCTACATAAAAGGCAAATATGGCTAAATTATAAATTTTCTGAAAACAAGAGTTACTTTGCCTTTGTCTATTCAATCTTTAATCTTGATAAATTTACATATATTTTGATGGGGAACTTGTGGAGTGGTGTAGAAACTATGACCAGTCCCCCCCTGTAGGAAGTAAGTGAAGGTCCTCACAAATGTGGCTGGGGATTTAGGGGTCCTTAATCCTTTAGTGACGATACCGGCCAAAACCAGCCTTAAGGGTCTAGAGAAATGCCCATTTGCAGACCAAGAGAAGACTAATTTTGAAAATTTACAACTGGAATGACTGGCCCGATAACCGAGTCAGTCATTCAAGTGGTAAATTTTCAAAAATAGTTTTCTCTTGGTCTGCAAATGGACATTCAAAAATCAAATAATTAAATTTTCTGGAATAAGTTTAGGCACTAAAGGGTTAAATGAAAAAAAGGTGCTCTCGGATGGCATCTTTCTTGAGGAAACTTGGTTTTTGGTTGACAGGAAAATGTTTTTTCTCCCTATTTTCTTTTTTTTTCATCTGTAAAACTGGGGCCCCAATCATACATAACCCAAAATGGCAACAGGTGGGTAAATTAGACACACAACCTAATAATGAATACTATATGATAAATTGTAAGAATGTTTGAAACCACCCAGAAATAAGAAGTTAAATATTTTGTAACTAATTCTACTACAACTTGTTTCTGCCTAAAGCGGTCAAGTTAGTAACAAGTCATGACATTCAACCATTTGTGGGAAATATCATTGTGAACATGTTCATTTCTAAATGAGGATAAAAGCTATGTCATCTTACACAGCCAAACCTACTAAAGGTAGCAGAACACTCAACACGCATATTGGAAAACTGAACAGGAGCAATCAGAGATTGCAAACCCTCACTCACCTTACCCTACCCCTCCCCTCTCTCATCAAGTTGTAATTCTTTAGATTCTTCACATTTTCTTGATTTTTTTTGATTTTTCCGAAATTTGTGGAATCCTAGTGTAAATTCAAAGCCTTTCTTGTGTTTAAATTTGAACCAAATCCGATCACCCGTTTCTGGGATATCAATAGGTCTAGAATTTGATCTGGTCCAGACCCATGGTTTTTTTTATCCAGATCACGGGCAAAATCAGGGAAAGTTCCTCTGTTGTTTTAAAATTTGAGCCAGCTCAGCACAGGGCCCCAATGAATTTCTGACCTACCCCACCTACCCCAACCAGGAACAACTTTCAGGGAATTTTTTTTTAAATATTCAGCAAGTCCAGAGTTAAACCACATGGAAAGTGTTTAGCAGAAATTCAGCATGAGAAATGTCCATTTGCAAACCAAGAGAAGACTTTTGAAAATTTATTACTTGAATGACTGGCTCGATAACCGAGCATGAATGGTAAATTTTCAAAAATACACTTGGTAATTTGAGATTTTCTATGAGAAAATTGAAAACAATTTAATGATTAAAGGATATCTATCGCTGCTTAGAAAACAACAGCTTTCAGCAACGCGTAACTTTCAACCTGCATCTTCTGCCCAAGAAATCATGGACAATTTTGCAGTAGGGATGTGCAAACTATCATACTGCTTAACCATTAAGTCTGAAATTTGCAAATTTTATTTTCTCACTGAGAATCTCCATTTACAGACCAAGAAACAATTTTTGAAAATTTACTAAATTTATTACTGGAATGCCTGGCCGATCATATGGAGCCAGTCAATCCTGTGGTAAATTTTCAAAATTAGCTTAACATTGGTCTGGAAATGGACACTACTCTAGAGCACTTTAAAAACTGTATTTGTCTGGCTTGAGTTTAACCCTTTAACCCTCATATCATCCAAAGACCGCTTCTGCAGTGGTCTTGAGAAATGTCCATTTGTAGACCAAGAGAAGGCTGTTATTTGAAAATTTACCCATGGAATGACTGGCTCGATAAATGAGCCAGTCATTCCAGTGGTAAATTAAAAAAAATAAGCTTCTTGGTCTGCAAATGGAAAATTTCTATAAGAAAATTGAATTTTTTAAAAACAAATTCACAGGGTTAAGGGTTAAAGTGTTAACCTTTTCAACTCTGACATCTTGAGGTCTCAATATCAAAAGCATGCCTAGAGGTACCTGTATATAATATTTGTAAACTAATTTGACTGGAAACTGTTCTTGACTTAGATAGTACTGCTTCTAATCCAGCTAAAGTTTCTAATCCAGCTAAAGTTTCTAATCCAGCTAAAGTTTCTAATCCAGCTAAAGTTTCTAATCCAGCTAATTTCAAAATATATGTACATTATAATAGTTTGTAAATAGTAGGTTTACAGAATTTGTAGTGTCTTGTCTCTTCTGTCTGTAGTAGTGAAAGAGTTAATCATTTAACCCTTGCAATTACTGTGGTTCAACTTTAAGACAGTTGTACAGACAAGCTTTTGAATTAAGAATATTTTGAAACTAATTTGACTGGAAGCTGTTACTGCCAATGGCATCACCAGCTCCCAGTCAAATTAGTGGGCAAATATTTGACAGAATATTCCTTTCATCATAAAGAATTTGTCATTTCTGGTCTGTAATTGCCGATTAACCCTTAACAGTCTTATGTCAAAATTTTAAATTTAATTAAACTATGAACTGGTTAGTGTTCATTTTTTAACAGATTTGGGGGAAGATGTTTTTATCTGCTGTCATAGACAGCCACATCCTTCACCAAAATTGTACACCAGATTCTTTGCTATTGACAGGAGTAGAAGCTAGCATATTGACAGCAGAGTGGTAAGGGGTAACTGGAGTTGTAGTAATTTTCCACTCTCTGCTTACTGACATACTGCCAAGGGAAGCAGTTTGCCTAAGTCATTTCTATTGGATAAACACCATTCCAGCTGACTCTGATCTTATATTTAGATTTGTTTTTGTAATTAACACACTTCTCTCAGATCAGTGGTAAATTATTGTTTTCAGCATGCCTATATAAATACACACACACCTACTGTACATTCAAAAAAATTATTTTTCTGAAGGTCGTTATTTTAGACAGCAATATTATTCAGCCAAATTATTTTCAGAGTTGTCAGTAGGTTTTGCGTCTTGTTTGTTTGAGTTTACAGGCGAACTTCAGTACCAAATGGTTAATGGCTTTAGCTGAAGAATAAACATGTTGTTTTAGTATTTAACACTAACTTGGGGTATGTCAGTTGTACTGTTAATTCCCAAGTCTACGCATTTAAGCTAAAGATTGGCATATATCCTAAAGCCTGGCACATATTAACCCTTTAAGGGTCATGTTGACCAAACCCGGCCTCTGTCATGCTCTTGTGGAAAGTCCATTTACAGGCCAAGAGAATACAATTTTAGAAAATTTATCACGGGAATGAGTGACTCGGTAACCGAGCCAGTCATTCGAGTGATAAATGTTCAAAAATTGTGTTCTCTTGGCCTGTAAATGGATAGTCAATAGATAAATATTTAAATTTTCTTGACCAAATTTGAGCATTAAAGGGTTAACTAGATGCTGGGTCTCCCCCTTCCCTCCACCTGATATTATTGAGAGGGGATCATCAGAAGTGGGCCTGTTCACTCATTCATTCCATCCGCACATCTGTCCTGATGGGCTTTCATGGAATACCAGTCAATCCGTACCCAAACCAAACCGTACCGGTCAATCCATACCTAGCCTATTGGAGATCCCCTATCCTAAATCTGGATATTCCGTACCTAGCTAACTGGATATTCCATACCATCGTAATGGTTAATCTGTACCATGAAGTTGTATGGTACGCATCAATCAATTATGCCTACGGCTGTACGAAACATTTATACTAAGCACACAGCGGAAGTGTTCTGAACATAATTCAAAGTCGTCCAATCCAATTATGTTGGAAATGTGTAAAGTTATTTCTGATATGTATTGTACTGTAGGTCAAGTTATTGTTAGATCGCTCAAAATCAATCGATAGCTTGGGTATTCCGTACTGGTACCATATACTTTTATATCGCTAATGGATTCGCCTCTAACATATTGCATATTCCGTACCCACCCATTGATATTTTGTTTCGGGTACGGAATAGCCAATGGATAGGTACGCAATATCCAATGGGTTAGGTACGGATTCTCCAAAATTAAGGTAGGACTTAACCGATCTCAAGGTATGGAATGTCCAAAAATAGGTATGGAATAACGGATACAGATTTGCTAGGGTACGGATTGACTACATACCCTTTCAGGCTTTCATGTAAAGCTTTATAATGCCTGTGTAGATTCACTTTAAATTCACTATATCTATGTCGCATCACAGTACTACTTAACCGGAGAACACGATTCACCCCTGAACTCTGCGCTATCTCGCCGTCAGTGAAAGCATATGCAATCTCCTTCGCGTCTTCCTTCTCCACCTCAGAGTATAAATAAGTACCCGTAAAAGATTAGGACGTTTACCACAATGACATAATAGAGTGAAAATAAGACCGACTATCTCCTCCCAGACTATTTGGTAGAACTCAAGCAGATTTGTTATGCGAGTTACCAATATGAATGAGGACTACAAGACAACAATTTACATTAGGCTCCGCCCCTATGGTGGGTATGTGGTAGCTGCGTGCGGGTGGTGGCAGAAAGCCAAAGTTGGCGTAATTCAACCAAATTTGGTATGTTCGTTACCCTTGTATGATTGCGGGTTGCAAGACAATGTTTACATTAGGCTCCACCCCAAGGGTGGGAGTGGCACCAGAACATCAAATTTGGCACATTCTATTATTTTATATGTAAAGTAACTTGTCTACTGCCCTTAGTTGAGATATCCATGAATTGCACTGTCTTAAAGGCCAAGTGAGCTTATGTCGTGGTGACTGTCCGTCATCCATCCGTCAACTTTTCCTTTAAAACGGCTTCTCAAGAACCGCTGGGACAATTTCAATTATATTTGGCAGGAAGCATCCTTAGGCATAGGAATCCAAGTTTGTTCAAACGAAGCCAATCGGCCAATTTGGCCGGTGGCCATCTTGGATTTGGGCCAATTTTTAGAACCATCTTTAAAAATCTCCAAAATCGCTTGGCGGATTGAAGCAAACCCCATGAAATATGATCTAGGGCAAGAGCTGATCCCAGTTTGTTCAAGGGAACTTGATTGGTCAAATGGTTTAGCGGCCATTTTGGTTGACCTAGTTGTTGCGAAAACGACGAAATTTGGCAGATATGATTAGGGACTAAGGCCCATTAAACTTGTTCACGGGAAGTTGATTCGTCAAAAACCATGGCCGCAGTGGGCCAATCAAAATACAACATGTTTGGCAGCCATATTGGATTTTTTTATTTGATGGAATTTTAGGCAGAAATTGGTTTTATAAATGTTTTTGGATATTCTGATCACAAATTTGCAATTTTCAAAACTCGGATAAATGGTTTGGTGGCCATCTTGGATCATTTTCCCGCCAAAATCTCCCATAATAAAGCAATGCGAAATTTAAAATTCCTTCTCAAGAACTGCTAAGCATCCTTAGGGTGTAGAGATTCAAGTTTGTTCAAACGAAGCTGATCGGCCAATTTGGCCGGTGGCCATCTTGATTTTTGGCCGATTTTTAGAAACGTCTAAAAATCTTCTGAATCCGCTTGGTGGATTGAAACAAACCCCATGAAATATGATCTAGGGCAAGAGCTGATCCTAGGAGGGAGGGGAGGTCAATTGTGTAATATCAACAATACTCTGTAGTAACTTACAAAACAACAATTGTCTTTGTCATTCCGATTTTACTATTAACCATTTAAATGAAAATACTTCAAAAATGAATGTCCATTTGCAGGGTAACTGATTGTTTTTTAAATCTTACCACTGGAATGACTGGGTCTGTTATCAAGCCAGACATTCCAGTGGTAAATAAAAAAAAAATCTCTTGCCCTGAAAATGGAATTCCTCCGGACCACTGCAAAGTGCGGATTTTTGCCAGCTTGGCCATTAAATTGTTAACAGGTCAGCTTGACCCCTTGCGTGTTTGGGTAAGATTGACAACAAGATTTTGAATATTATGTATTGAACATAGATAAGCGACTTGCTGTCGACATACTGTAAAAGGGTCTATAAAGGACACTGGGATATACAGTCCAACACATAAGTAAGTTAAAATGTTTCCAAAACAAAAACAGAAATGTTAGTAAGTAAGTTTGAACACAATATTCTATTGAATATTTTTTTACTTTTTGATTTGAAGTCATTGCTGCCTAATTCAACGGTACATTTTATTTTTTGGAAACCAAAAATTAAGATATTTCTGAGCTTTACTGTATTGGTCAGTAATAACCATTGTCGGTTAATATATCTTATTTCCTATTTTGTTTCTACATGTATAGCGTTGGTGTCAATTGGTGGTTCTTTAAAACTTGAGGTTGTTAGACCACCCATCTTATTGAACCACCCACCCACCCTCCAAAAAATGGACCAGGTGGCTATTATACTATAGAGAGATTATACTCTATTATCAGATGTTTGCGTTTCCATAATACTAATTCAAGGCTAAGAATGATAACATTAAGCAGTCTGTGAAATGTAATAATGTAATTGTGTTTACTCAGCTGAGTGCAGGGGAAATTTTCCATTGCTTTCCTATGTAAGCATAGTCTAGGGATATAATCTGGGGTAGAGATTAACCTTTTGTCCTGTCTGTGGCCAGAGAAAGTCTGCAGCCAGAAGACAGCATACAAATAGTTGTGCATTTAGAATGTCAATCTACAAAACTAATCAATTCAAACAAATATTAGTGCAGTTATGTCAATGGACAAAATGAACAACTCATCAAATATTGCTGCGATGGTGCGTGCGTGTGTCCAGACTCCGAATATTAGTGACATGTCAATCAACAAAAAGAACAATTTATTCAGATATTGTTAAATTGTGTTAATATTTATCTCACCATGAAGTGTTGCGACACTTGCATGAGCCGTGTGCTGCGTGTGATGCACGCAAAATCCTTGTTGGTTACCTTTGGGGTCCCGAAGAATGATCTTGATTTTGTGGTCAAATGGTCAATGTCAAGGTCATCTAAAATGCAAGGGTGGTGAAATTCTGAGTTCTCTTGAATGCTTGTTTTACTTTTTTTATTCCCATTCCTACATGCACAAAAATACCCAAAACATATCAGGGATTAGTAGTGTTTGGATGGTATTGACAATGTGATTGAAAAATGTGCTTTTTCAGATATCTTTCTTCTGGTATGCAAGTGGTTATCGAATAGCAAATATTACATGTAGCATTTAAGTGAACTGTTATATACCAATTTTAAACTTAACCCTTGAATGGCCAAACCAGCCCAAACTGGACTCTGCAGTGGTCTTAACCCTTTAATGGTCAAGATTTCACAAAAGAATTTAAATTGTTGCTCACTGTGTGTCCATTTGTAAGCCAAGATAAGACAATGTTTGAAAATTTATCACTGGAATGACTGGCTCGATTATCGAGCCAGTCATTCCAGTGGTAAAATTTCAAAAATAGCCTTCACATCCAAATAACCATTCCTCAAGACCACTGCAGAGGCCGGTTTTGGCCGGCTTGACCATTAAAGGGTTAATATGTACATCTGCAGACCAAGAAAGGCTATCTTTGAAAATTTTCCACTGGGATGCATGGCTTGATAAACAAGCCAATCATTCAATTGGTAAGTTGTCAAAAATAGTCTTGTCTTGCAAATGGGCATTTTCTGATAACCCAGATAAAATTTGTTTATTAACCCTTTAATCCTCAAATTTGTTCACAAAAATTTCAGTCTTCTAGAAAATGTCCATTTGCAGGCCAAGCGAAGATTAGGTTTGTAAATTTACCACTGGAATGACTGGCTTGACTATCGATTCGCCATTACAGTTGTAAATTTTCAAAACTAATCTTCTCTTGGCCTGCAAATTGACATTTTCCAAGACCAATGCAGAAGCCATTCTTGACCACTTTGAGTGTTAAAGGGTTAAAGGCAGTGTTCATACACGAGTATGGAAAGTCTGGAAACGTATGGAATTATAAGAAACTCTGAAACTGATATATTAGGAGAGGTCGTAATATGAGGCTGGAAATGTATAAATTAGGTCCAGAAAATGTATGGAAAAGGTATGTAATTTCATTCTACAGATGTATTGAACCCTGTAAAGGGTTAAAGATATCAACTTTGAAATTCAAGTATCTCATTATCATGGTAAACAAACACAGTCAATTCTGCAGAGGATTTCTTGCAGAGTGAGCTATTGTATGAGTTATAAAGAAACAGCGTCTTGGTCAAGCACAAAAATATCCAAATTTTTTCTGTTCTTTGCTGCACCTAAGGTGGCTCTTTTATCCTTTAGTGGTCAAGAAAATCATGAGTTTTGCTGAGTGAATGTCCATGTCCAGGCCAAGAGAAGGCTAACATTGTAAGAGAATTATATTTTACAGGAAAAATTCAAATAGTACTATAGTGGGGGCAGGTTGGCTTGGAGAAACAATTTGAAGAAATTTGTTGCTGCTTAGAACCTGGCCCACCATAGTACCTTGTACAGTACACCTCAGAAATAACATAGGTGCCTCCAAAACAAAATAGAATGTAATGTTGAATATTTCTAACTTAATTTGATTAGGAGCAATTGCTGCAGTGGCTTTCAATCAAATTAAGTCCAAAATATTCAGCATAACATTATGTACGTCGTCTTCAAAATTGTACCTGGTGAACTTGTTTCTGTTGGTTTTTTTGGAAACATGTTAACTTATGAGGAGCTGTACTGTATTATATAACTCATTTATATAAGATCTCTTCTTCTTTTTTTCTTCTTTTCGTTCGCTGATCATACCGCCAGTCCTGTAAGTGACTATCGACATGATCATAAGCGTTAAGTGCGTGGATCCATGGTTTATTAGAGTGCGCTGTCCGGACTGGAACCTCCGTCTTCAGCACTCGAGGTTTCTGTCAGGGTTACCTCACCCTTACCTCCTTTAGTCGCCTCTTACGACACGCAGAGGATACGGAAGGTGTATTCTAAGCCCCACCTACAGGGCAATATAAGATCTCATTTGTAACTCGCTAAAGATCATTCTAAATGAGATGTTACTAAAAGTGTGTGATAAATTTGGCAAGAAGTAGCATCCATTACTTGTATACAGCTCACAAACCAATCATATTGGTGTGGCATCATGTGATAAATAATACAATGTTGTGTTCTTTCAATAATTGCAGGACAACGTCAGCCTAGGCTTAACACAATGAAGAAGCTAACATGTGGCTGCCTAAATGTGAAGATATTTGTCCGGGATCTAGATCTGAATATGGAATTTAAAAATGGTAAGTTATTGCATAGGTATTCATGGAATCAGTATTGTGATTGTGTATGCCCACTTGGACACCGAGTCATATCAGTAATAGACAATGATTGTTGACATAGCCATTTGAAGCCTGAGGTTATTTAGGCAGTGACCACGCCCACCCTGATAGCCATTTGAAGCCTGAGGTTATTTAGGCCGTGACCACGCCCACCCTGGTTATTTAGGCAGTGACCACGCCCACCCTGAAATCATTGACAAAAATAGCACAATTGTCACTTAGCCCTTTAACCCTCGAATTTATTTTTTTAAATATCAATTTACTCTTAGAAAATGTCCATTTGCAGACCAAGAGAAGACTCTTTTTTGAGCCAGTCATTGTAGTGGGAAATTTTCAAAAAATAGTCTCCTTGATCTGCAAATGGGCATTTCTTAAGGCTACTGTTTTTGGTTGGTATGAGCATTAATGGGTTAACCGTGCATCTCGAAAGGCTGGTATTCTGGCCTCAAGGAGTGTGCACAATAATGTGAAAGGATGGAAAACCAGCCTATATACGTAAGTAATGTATGTAGGTACGTACGTACATGCGTACATTGGTATGTACATATACATGTACATACATATGTACATAAATACTTTTGTTTTTATGTGATGTCAGCATATACAGATAGCTATGTGCAGGGCCAAATTTCCAGCATTTGGGAATTTCTTTGTGTATTGATTTCAGGTAAAGACACTCATTAGCAACCAATCAAGATTATGTCATTAATTTCAAATTGTTGAATACCTATCTGCTGAATAAGCTGATTGGTTACACACCTGTCCATATAAGTATACATGTACGCGTGTATTATATACAACATGTAGTGATTAAATCCCACATATATCACTTATAATCATAATAGTCACATTTATAATGCAAATGACTTGCTCAGAATGCTTTGTAATGAGTTCAAGTTTATTGTTTTGCAATATTTGTGGGAGGTTTGCATTCTGGAATAAGGTGTTTTTTTCTTGAGAATTAGCCATAACTTAACCGACTTAATACTTCATTAGTCAGAAATTATATTCAGCCAAATTGTTATCAAAATAATCAGCGTGACTGGCGAAAGCATATATATAAATATATATATATATATAGTATTTTTTGTTATTTATGTGAAATATATATAATTATATATATATACGTGTGTGTTCAGGATGAATGATTACAGTTCAGTGAATCATGTGTGGTTGTCTTTAACCCTTAAATTTGTCCAAGAAATCTCAAATTTCTTGGCGAAAATGTCCATTTGCAGACCAAGAGAAGACTATTTCTCAAAATTTAACACTGGAATGACTGGCTCGGTTATTGAGCCAGTCATTCTAGTGGTAAATTTTGAGCAATAGTCTTCTTGATCTGCAAATGGACAGTTTGCAAGACCACTACAGAAGCCGTTTTTCACCGACCTGATAGTTAAAGGATTAACCCTTTGATGGTCAAGCCAGCAAAAACCTGCCTTTGAAATGTTCATAGCAGTGTCTATAAATCCGCACGCCAGAGAAAACATTTACTAAACAAATACATGTTGGGTATTTAAATTTTCTGGACAAACCAGACCACTAACGGGTTAACATAAATTACAGATTGGATAGAGTAAATCCTGTACAATGTCGGGAATATTCTGTAGATTATTTTGAACTAATTTGATGGAAATATGTTCTTCTTTTCAAGAAAACGATTGAAGCTTATTAGAGATGTATTGCTGTATTATCATCAGTACTTTTGTTAACTGTATGTATGCTATGCTACATGTAGCAACCTTTCGATGTTAAACTTATTGCTTGTGACTGCAATGTTCATTTTTTATGATCCAAGATTTTCAAGGCAGCCATGCATTCATTTATTCAACCGGTTTATGATTAATCTTGGCTTTTAGAGTGAAAGATCATTTTAGCATTACTAACAACAAGTTTAATGCGCGGAGCACATTGAATAATGAATTAACTCTATTGTACACACATCTAGTATTTATTTTTCTCTTGATAAATGCAATAATTAATGTGAGAACTTAAAACTCATATGGGAACCTTAGCTAATAGTTTTCAGATATTTTGTTTTTCATTCAGATATTTTGTTTTTCATTCAGATATCATGTTTCTTCATTCAGATCGTAAATTGTCACTTAATCCTTTAAGTGTCAACTCAACAAAACAGGTTCTTCTATGGTCTTGAGGAATCCCTATTATAGAAATTATATTTCTATGCATGTCAAGAAGAGTAGTTTTGAAAATTTACCACAGTATAACCGAGCTCGTCATTCCAGTGGTAAATGTTCATAAATAGTTTTCTCTTGGCCTGCAAATGGATATTCACTGAGCACTGATTTAAATTTTGTTATCTAATCTTGACCATTAAAATGTTCCTCCCACCATTTCACCTATAAATCCGGGAAAAGTATCGTTAATTAAATTAATTTGACTGGAAACTGTTGCTGAGTTCAGCTTCTAGTCAAATTATTTTCAAAATATTCAAAAGATTTCCTGTATGGATGACTTGAATATGAGATATGGGGAGTTCATTTGTGAAAGTGTTAACTCTTACCACTGATATCCAAATTTTTAATTTTCAAATTAAAGTAAAAGATGAACTGGTGCTTATTTTCAACAAATTTGGTGGAAGATGGTGCTGTCGTAGACAGCAACATCTTCCACCAAAATTGTTGAAAAATGTACATTAGTTTCTTTGCTATTGACACAGTAAAAGATAGAATATTGACATCAGAGTGGTAATGGTTAAGAGTGCCCAAACTAAGTCATGGATCAGGCCCTGTGATGACATATCTGGAAACGCCTTAGCATTATTTTCATATTGAATACAATATGTTTACAGATTTACAGCTCGACATGAATATGAACGATGCGTTTTTCATGGAGGACCTGGTCAAGTATCAGTTAGAGATGCCGGGTATGGAACAAGAGCAACCATTCCTCGTGCACAAACAGATTAGCCAAGGATGGGCAGTCTACCGGTGTCTGTGCTGTGGTATGTCCACTCATGCAGTCTATGTCAAGCCAGGACGTGCGCCTATTCTGGTTAATAGTAAGATGGAGGTATGTGTTATGATAATAATAATACAAGTCTAAGAAAAATAAACTGACCACTTCAATGCTAACTCCCAGTGTTTTCATTTTAAGACTATGATCATATGCAAGAAAGATGTTGGATATTTTGATGGCTAAGTCATTAGTAAAGAAATAGTATTCAAATTTTCAACAGAATATTTATGCCGCAAAAAAATTGTCATATCTGGTCTGTGGTGATGAAAGGGTTAATGTCCTTCGCCAGTGAAAATATTAAAATGCATTTTCAATGCTAACCAAGACCAGTAATATGGTATTGTGCACTTCTTGCCTTGACCAGTGAGTGATATTCTGGCTTTTCAATAATAAAGCATTGCACAAATCGTCGCTAACATTTGTTTGCTGGGTATAAAAGTCTGCTCAATGTTTTAAGTTTGTTATTTCGCATGAGAATTGGTGTGTATGTGTGGGTGATCTATGGTGGCTACACTGTAGCGGTGTGTATGTGTGTAGATGGTAACACTTTGCTAGTCAATATTTGTCACAAAGACAGAAGCTGCCTTAGGCCGGATTGACCATTAAAGAGTTACATCGGCAAACAATGTGTTGACAGTACTCCTATTGTAATCAAGGTTTACTTTTCCCTAAATAAGCTGCCTACCATGGCTAATGAGCCTCGCCTACCCAGAGCAATCCGGATTTAAGGCGCCTTTCACATCACCACTGTTAGTTGAAACACCCACACGGCATGAAGGCCTTACACCTGACGCTGATCTTAGTGTAGCTCGAAACCAGAATGCATTCTGGACTCAACCTACACTTAGATCAGTGTGAGGTGTAAATCATCCATTGAGTTCTACCAGATGACTGAAGACTTAATACTAACGATGAGGCAGCATTGAAGCCTGAAAACAAGCAAGCACTGATACAAAGAAACATGTCAGCCTTTAGACACGGTTGTGCGACGATGGATATTATATCCTAGCTGCTATGGTGTGTGTTTCACCAACCACCATGGTGTATGCTGAACAAAATGTCTTAATGGGTCTGGTGTCCCCATTGTTCAGCCGCACTCCATCACACCGCTTCCACAAGATGCCAGCCATGAAGCCACCACAGCCTGTGGTAACACATCTTCCTGGGCTACGACCAGCCTATTGTAATGCTTCCACACGATCCCGTGACATGGCCAACATATCGGCCACTCATTGAATGTGAATGTCATTGGATCCATTCCAATGGACCAAATCGGCATCATATATGTTGACCAGTAGCCCTCTTTGCATCATTGCAAGCCGCAATATCAGTTTTATATGGTAACTACTGTAGGAATTTGCTTTTGAAGCTATATGATGGTGATCTTTTAAGAGAGGTGGTCACTTAATTCTTTAGAGCATCTGTCTTAGTGAACATTTGGCTTCTGACCATCAAGAGCAGGCCGTTATCTAGACAAACTAGACCATGCTAATTTCTGATTTGGCAGGATGATGGGGTCATGATTGAGCGGTTACAGCGTTCCTCAAACTACTCATCTGTCTTTAAAATCCTGATGCCTGCACCAGACACGGATGATAATGCACCAAGTTTTTCAGGTAAGTAGTGATTATCTGATGAAGCACGAGCTAATTAACAGTGATAAAGATTATTGATAAGAGTTTGAATTGACACGACGCACAATCTATCACCTGATCACATGTGTTATTGATTAGTACAGTGTTGTTTCACATGAGTTAGTCTTCATTATAACATCGCACTGTGTGTATCATGTAAACTGTAAAGTGTGTGTTATTGTGTTAGCTAGAAGTAAGATACATTGAAGATTTGGGTTATTTTAACTTGTAGCCACAAGATAAGTTCTGTACAGCTTATAGTCTGGCTACATTTATATTAGCCTAATTAACTATTCTGCTGGAACAGACCACTGTCAGGATTTTCTATGAATTATATACATGTAGCAGGTAAACCATTTCAGGAATTGTGATACAGATATTAACTTGTATAAACCTTAGTGGTATTAACCATTTAATCATCAAGCCGACTAAATCAGGCCGCTGTAAGGTCATGTGGAATGTCAATTTTTTGGCCTGCAGATGACCAAAACAGCCAATACTGTGATAAATTTTCAAAAATATCATCTTGGCCTACAAATTGACATTCACTAAGCAATGGTTTTTTTAATCTTGATCATAAAGGAGTAAAAGGACTAAAAAAATTTATTTATCATTTCATCCTTGAAATTTCAGTATTTCCATTTTTTTAGAAACATATGAAAGCTGTTGAAGTATATTTTGAATGTATTAAAAATAATTTCAAAATATTATCGTGTGTATTGATGCTAGGTTTAAAACATGTAGGCAGTTCAGTAAAAAACAGTTACCTAATTCAACTAATTCACTTCAATCTAAATACTGTAGAAAAAATAGTTTTACGGGATATGCATAAGATGAACAATGAATATGTCTTTGGAAAACATCTTAAATTAATGTTTTGGAACTGTTTTCAAAATAATTGTTAATGTTTTACCTATTAACATCAGTGTAGTCTATTGACTAAAATCTGTCCAATGAAGGTGTGAAACTATAATTAAGCTGAATGTTTCTCTGTCTATTTTCAGAGCTACAGTATTTGAATTTTGAATCTCTACAACCGCAGTTGGATGAAATTCAACAGCAAATTAACCTATATTTAAATCAAGAGGAGCAAGCTATGGAGGAACGAATCAGGTAATGAAGGAATCCAGTTTTAGCTATGCCCCGACCATCTCTAGCTAAGCTCCACCCACACTCCGCCTGTGTCTTGATCACTTGATCCCTGACTCTATTTCCAGAAAACTATACAGGTAAGCGGTTGAAAATATTGCCCAATCAAATTAGTTTCAAAATAGTCAACAGCATCTTTATTAAACAATAAAGACATACAATTCACGTTTAGCCTGTCATCAATTAAGTGTTTGTGACTTATTCATGACATCATTGATTATGACATCAGGCTACACGTCATGTAGTTGACTATAACGTCATATGATTGATGAATAAACTGGAAAAGTTCATTGCAGATATACAACATTAACCACTTAATCCGTTAGTGGCCAAGTTGGTATGGTAAATGTCCATTTGCAGGTCAGGAGAAGTCTATTGTTGAAAGTTTGTTACTGGAATGACTAGCTCGGCTAAAAATGCAAACATTCCAGTGATAGATTTAGAAGAAAGGGTCTTATCTTGGCCTGCAAATGGGCATTCCTCAAGACAAGTGAAGATGCCGGTTCTGCCCCGCTTGACCATTGAAAGGTTAAAATCACAATGTTAGTGCCGTATTTTGAAGCCCCATGCTTATACATGTAAGTTGTTGAATATTTTGAAATAAAATAAGACAAAGCTTTTACCTCCATAGGCTATATGTTTTCAAGTTAAAATTACCGTCAAAATATCCAACGTAATCTTATTTGAAGATTTGTGTTTAATATCTCACTTTTTAACTATTTACAATGGTTAGTCCTACATGATTTGTATTTGTCAAGTGGATTACCATCATCTAGTTACCGCTGAAGATCGTAATATGTCAATTCACCTTTCCAGAGTATCCATCCATCATCAGACCTCGTATGACATCATAATCAGCTCAGCGTGTGTATGACATCATAATCATTACGTCACAAAGGGTTCCATATAGTCTGTCACCAAATCTCAAATGGTCCGACACGTATGAAGTGTATGTCTATAATTTTTTGCTATTTAATAAACATGCTGTTGAATATTTTGAAACTAATTTAACTGGGTACTGTTGCTGCCTAAGGCAGCAACAGCGCCCAGTCAAATTAGTTTCAAAATATTCAACAGCTTACCTGTGTAGTTTTTTTTTAAATTGATAGTCAGGGTGTTCAGAGATCGATCGATCCCAACACGAGCAAGGTGTGGGTGGAGCTTAGCTCGGGATGGGCGGGGCATAGCTAAAATCGGAAAAGTTCATTATCATCGTCGCCATCCTTGAGCCATATGTGAAAGAGTGTTTTGCACTTATGTCTGTCTATTTGTTTGGTCAGGACGGTGTCTTTGAAAACTACTGATCTGATTTTAACATTAACAATGGATCTTCCTATAAATTAGGATCTTCTCTGCTCTTTATTAACCCTTTAACACTCATAGCAGCCAAAACCGCTTCTACAGTGGTCTTGAGAAATGTCCATTTGCAGACCAAGGGAAGACTAATTTTGAAAATTTACCACTACAATGCCTGGTTCGATAACCGAGCCAGTCATTCCAGCGCTAAACTTTTAAAAATAGTCATCTCTTGGTCACGAGTTAAAGAGGTTAAAAAGAAATGAAGATTTGCGAACCAGAAATGTTAAAACTTGGACAAACAGATCGACTGACCGACCAAATTATACTAGATGCGAGTTGCAACTAAAACCCCTGTCAGGGGTCAGTATCTGCAAGCTCTGATTGGTCTTGGTTTTCAATAGAGCGATATCTAAGAAGCTTTGAACACTAATTATTTAAGTTCAATCATTTTAGTCTAGTGCTAATTGTTTAAATTGATCAGAAATAAGATGCTGTGAGCTTGTGAAGTTTTGACTGTTGCTTCGTTAATAAAGATCTGACCAGTTTTATTGCTAATAGATTTATCATGATGTTTACATGATATGATTTGAATCTTTACAACAGGGCATACGAACAAGAACAGAGATCCAATTTTGGAGATCTTCAAAGTCGTACGCAGGAAGAGAAGAAAAATCTGATTAGGTATGTTAATCACTTCAGATTCGATGATGTTACCCGATGATGATACAATATAGTCATTGTTTTATGATGGTTGACTTTGATACATGTGCCTTATAATGGTGAGATCTAATCTGTTATTCGAGTATCTGAAGTGATGATCAAATATGTCACAAAGTTGCGCAAAGCTCTGTCATGAAGCTCGAAAGGTCTGCCAGGAAAGTACAAATTTTATGTGTGGTGAATTTATGATTTAGTAAACATTCTGGAAATATATTTGAATGGAAGCTGTTTCTGCCATAGGCAGCAGCAGCCCCAGTGAAATAGTTTCAAAATATTTATCATATAGCAGCAACATACCCAGTCAAATAGTTTTAAAATATTCATTGGTATAGTTACCTTGAAATTTAATTGTGGTAATTCGGGTTTCAAGGTTTGATATCGATTAAAAGGTCAAAAGTGGGCAGGGTATATCTAGAAATGTATCACTCTATTAGGGGGTGGCGGCTCTTTCAGAAATCTGTAGAATGTGACAGACAGACTTATGCTCGCTTTGCATCACATCTGAAATTGGGTTTTAGTAAGGTGTTAAAATAACTGTTTGTCTATTGAGTGAAGTTGTCTTTGTGTGTGTTTGTGGTACTAGTATGTTTTGTCTGTGTTTTGACAAAGCCTGGTCTTGTGTTTCATGCAGGAGATTTTTCTAGTGTCCTCTATCTAAGTAAGTTAATAAATCTAAGCTGTGTCTCTCAGTCCTCAAAAGTCTTTCTAGAGGACTCAATTAAGAGGCTACTATGTCTTCAGTAGAGGAACTAGCTTCAGGTAGTGAGAAGATAATTTCCCTGTTCATGTTTTATTGAACTAGAACTAAACTTGTGGTTAATATAGTTACGTGTATTATTCTCTAACACAATGATCCCATAGGGGAAATAAGGGATAACTAGAAAGCAGTCCCAAGTGTAGAAACGCACTGCTTACACCACCAATGTTTGGCTACAGAAAGAATCACACTTTCTAAGACAGACCTGTCATGACCAAACTTGAGTTTCCCACCACTACAGGGTTCCAAGGAAAACCTTTTAAAAAACATCTATCTATTCACCGGAAAACGTAGGTTTTTCTGTCACAAATGTATAGTAAACGTGAATTCAGTAACATTCACATGGGCCTAAAATACAGATGTACGGTCAAGACATATTGTGACACACGTAATGTCATATACTTACTCACATGCACACAATGCCAGTAACAGTTTGTGGAGGAAACCAAACGTGAATTCCACATACGGGCAGAAGAATATCGAAGGGATATTAAAAACACAAAGATACTCCTGTTGCTCAACATTTTAATTTGCCGAATCATAGTGAACAGAGCGTGTCCTTTAAAATTATACATGTTCTTCCTCATACCCTGAGGATCTCAACAAAAACCTATGTTGGAAAAGAACAAGTGAAGTACGGGATACACCCACCCCATACGCCAGATCCCATAGGGACCAACGATGTAGATTGGTGATGCCAAAATCTGAGTTGTTTTTTTAAAATAAGGGATAATGTTTGAGTCTGTCTGCATATCTACCTGTCTCCCTAGCTGCTTGCCTGCCTGCTTGTCTCCATATCTACCTGTCTCCCTAGCTGCTTGCCTGCCTGCTTGTCTCCATATCTACCTGTCTCCCTAGCTGCTTGCCTGCCTGCTTGTCTCCATACCTGCATGTCTGTTTATCCGTCTCTCTGCGACTATCTCAGAAACTACTGATAAGATTTGACTCAAATTTTAACACAATAATGGATGTTCCATTAAATTAGGTTTTCACAACTTTTGTCTTGATCTGGAAAAAATCTTTCAGAACATTAGGAAGAAAATACTGAATGGTTGATTTTATGAGAATACAGTCCTAATGTTGAATGCCAATTGTTTTAATAAACACACAGGTTTGTATCACCAGATAAATGTTAGAGAATGTGGCAGGAAATACATGTATGCAGTCTTTGTTAACAACAATTCACCTTTCCAGATTATCCATTGCTGATTTGACGTCATATGACCAGTATTTCTCATGGTATCTAAATTGTGGAGGTCCCAGTGACTCCACATCCTGAAATCTGAGGGTCCCAAGCTGAAATCTGAGGGTCCCAGCTATAAATTATGGGACCCACTTTAGTTTTTGTGGGTATTTTTGTGGGAAAACCTTTAAAACTAATTCATATTTTATAATCATACAAGATTTTCTAGGGCCCCATGGGACCCACTGCCACTGCTTTTGGATGCCCCAAGTTGTATTTTGGGGGGTGTATACCCTCAAAAGGGCCCTTTTGAGAATCCCTGCATATAACGTCATAATCAGCTAAGCAGCGTATAGGATGATGTCATAATCAATACGTCATAAATGATTCTATTAGGCCCGCCTTTAACTCTTTATAGTCCGACACGTACGAATTGTATGTCTCTACTGTTTAATAAACATGCTGTTGAATATTTTGAAACTAATTTGACAGCTCCCAGTCAAATTAGTTTCAAAATATTCAATGGCTTACCTGTATAACTTTCTGGAAATTGACAGTCAGGGAGTTAAGAGATCGATCGATCCCACATGAGTGAGATATGGGTGGAGCTTAGCTAGAGATGGGCGGGGCATAGCTAAATTGGAACGGTCCATTATGTGTAGATAATCTAGACCATGTCTTATTGTTGGTGTTTTCTATTTCAGTGTACTACTTAGAGGACATCAGAACCCCAGCAGCCATAATAGTGCTATCAGTAAGTGTAATTCACCTTTCCAGCGTATCCATCCATCATCAGACCTCGTATGACGTAGGGTTGCACGATTATTCAATTTTCATAATCGCGATCATTTAATACAAATAATCGCGATCATATGATTAATCATGAACTACTGTATTTCGCTTAATTGTAGGCTATCCTCTAGTAGATGCCCACCCCTAACCTTGACATATGGGCTCTAATGATTTCTTGGCAGTTTCAAGACGGCAAAAGTCTATTAGAAGCCCACCCCCTAACTCAGCAGATTGTGTATGAAAGGTTTTTTTAAGAGCAAATTTGGAAGAATAGCGTATATAATAATAACAATCGTGTCACGCAGCGTGTGTTTACTTCAGACCGATCTCTGCCCTGATACATTTCTGGCCCCTCTAGAAGTCAATACAGGCCTCGGATTTGTAAATCTCAACCACCTATTAGATTAATACTAATAGGCCATGTATGGTCAAGATATAATAAAGTTTATCCCACACTCCTGTAATCAAAATGCGCGTAAATCAGTCTTGGCGTGATTAAATACCTTCCTTATTATAAATATATTTTAAGACCAAATTTATGTACCCAAACAAGCACGGGAGAAAATGTGCGTCAATTTTGTAACGCTGATCAACATTAAATGATCCAAATTGAATTATTACGAATGACAATATAGCCGGCTTCTTAAGTTGGCGAGCCAGCGGCTCTTTTGAAATGGGAGACGGCGTGTTCTCACGAGATATATATGCTAACGGGAGTTTATCAAACGGGTACCCGTTATACAAATCAGTATAATACTCAGTTCCTATTGCGCAAGGATAATATATAGAAATTCCCGAGTTCCGAGTCCCCGATTCCAGAATATTTATATCCGAGTACTCGCTCTAAAATAAACTCTTCAATTGGAGGCGAATCACGTGATTTGTATTTTTTCGCGACACCATTTTATATCAAATTGTGGATTAATTTTCATTTAATAAACGACCTTTATTAAAGGATACGCAATATTTAGGCACTCAAATCAAATAATTTCACTTCCCCAGGGATGTTTTGAGGTATACATTAAACATAGACGTAGGCAGTGGGAATTTTTACGGGAGAAAATGCGTTGAATTTCCGTGGTACCAGTTTTAGAAAAACTTTTGGGAAAACTCTAATATATAAGCCCACCCCCTTTCTCAGAGATCTTGGGTTGGAAATTGAACACCTCTTGTCCTACTAGAAGCCTAGGCTTCTATTAAGCGAAATACCACAGATATTCAACGCGTTTTCTCCCTAAGTATTGACTTAGTTAATATACAAACAAACCAGTTATTTATTTAGTTTATTTAATCATTCACACATTCGGCCAATCGCCGGATGTTTGTTTCCATGATTGGTAACGTGAGCAGAGTTTCACAAGTGTAAAAGTGTCTTGACAAAAATTTCAACATGGCGATTATACGATTATTTAATTTCATAATCGTCCACGATCATTTTGAATTATATAATCGCGATTAATCGAAAAATCGTGCAACCCTAGGATGAGATCAGCGCGTGCATGATGATGGCATAATCATTACGCCACAAAGTGTTCCATATATACCGTCACCAAATCTCAAATGGTCCGACACGTATGAATTGTATGTCTTTGTAATTCTTTGCTATTTAATGAACATACTGTTGAATATTTAGAAACTAATTTGACTGAGCACTGTTGCTGCCTTAGGCAGCAACAGCACCCAGTCAAATTAGTTTCTAAATATTCAACAGTTTAACCTGTGTAGTTTTTTGGGAATTGATAGTCAGGGTGTTCAGAGATCGATCGATCTCAACATGAGCGAGGTGTGGGTGGAGCTTGGCTAGAAATTGGCGGAGCATAGCGAAAACCGGAAAGGTCCATTACCAGATTGCAAAGATTTGTAAGCACAGAGTCAAACTTGCTGAATTATAGCACTTGCTTTTAGAGCTGATTAATTCATAGTGGCCAAGGTCAAGGTTATCCAATTATGGAAATACAGAATCGCTCATAAATAAGTTAATGTTTCCCAAACAAAGCACGTTTGTTATTACAATGTATGAAATGTTATGTTAAATATAGTGAACATATTTGGATTGAAAGACATTTCTGCCTTTAAGGAAGGCTATGTCTTCCAATACAAGTATGCTCAAAATGTTGAAACATTTAAGTTATTTCTGACCTGTACTGTATACATTTTCAGATGGAAACTAATGTTTAAAAAAATCAAGCCTCTGCAGGTTTCCCTTGGGCGTCTGAAGAAGTGTTGAATTTGCATTCCGTTCAATGGTCACAGAATTTGGCCACCAGAAATCTTATGTGGAAATGATGAGAGGCTAGCTATGTTTCCCAGACTATCAAGATTTTTATCCTTGTTTTATCTATTTATCTCATTTGCAGATTCTAGACGTGATATCTTTTCCAATAAACAAATAAATCAGACAACTGTACCAAAACCAAACCAAAGCCCAAAGAAATCTAAGGTAATTTAATCTTAGTTAAGTAATCTATCTATATAGCACTCTTGACTGCTAAATTATCACTCTCCCTATCGGTGTCTGGATAACTGGTAGTTAATAATATCATAATGAACTGTCATGAGGCTTACAATAGTATTGTGTATGTGAATGCATGTGTGTATCCAACTCATGATTTACAGGATGGATTGTGACTGAATTTGATAGCTAGAAATCGATCCCTCTATTAGAAGCAAATCTGATTGCCTATATTTTTACTTGGATATTTCAGCCGCACAATGTTCGTCGTGGCAATGGACTGACGAATTACAGTATTCCTCCCGGCGATGACGATGACATGTTTCAGTTTGAAGACGATCGACATCAGGATGACATGTTCTTCGACATGTCAGATGAAGAGGATGAAGACCGCGAGACGGATGCTACAGATACTGATGGTAGGTACCCTGCTTCTTAATCCTTTAACACTTAAATTTGTTCAAGAAAATTTCAATTTTTTTCAGTCAAAATGTCCATTTGCAGACCAAGAGAAGACTATTTTTGAAAATTTACCACTGGAATTACTGACCAATATCAAGCCAGTCATACCAGTGGTAAATTTTCAAAAATAGTCTTCTCTTGGTCTGCAAATGGATATTTCTCAAGACCACTGCAGAAGCCTTTTTGGCTGATATGAGTGTTAAAGGGCTAATATGCTACAGGTACAAGAAGCAACATTCAGTTTACTGGGCTAAAAGATGTTCGTACGTTAACCCCTGAAATTATAGTATCTGAAGTTGAAAACAACTATATGTATTCAGAAAAGATGTTGAATGTTTTGAAACCAATTTGACTGGAAACTTGCTGCCGTACAGCAACAGTTCCCAGTCAAATTAGTTTCAAAATATGTAACAGAATATTCCCTACATCATAAATAATTTATTAATTTAATTGTTTCTGGTCTTATAAGATTTAAAGAGTTAACCTATAGACCACTGAAATAGTTTTCAGCAGCATTGATTCCAAAATGTAGCCAGTCTTCTAGGATCTCACTGTAACATTAAATCTATGACATTCATTGTGGTATGGTTAAAACATGTGGTCACATGGTAACGTTTCTAAAAAAAAATACTTATATCCACGCCAAAAACTGTTTTACCTTAGGTAGATAGGCCCAGGTTGGAGTCAGTGTGGGAGTATTGGAGGGCTGTTTTTCCATCGCTGACTGCCACATTTGACGTAGTACCCACTAGTTGCATATGTATTGAGAATGCATGAAATGTCTTATCAGAACATCTTATTTTTCAAATTTACTAATAGAGGAAATTTGCTCCCATACCCACCGGAGTGTAGATGTACCCCTGGCAGCAATATCACAGTTTCTCTCCCCCATGGAATTTGTTATGTGAAGTTATGGAGTTCGTTGACATATCTCATTCAGGCCATATGTAGGCTGGTTTCAGTTCATTATGAATGATTTTCCCAGCTTTTCCACTGGTACCCATTTAACTATACATCAGGTTGGAGAGAGGCAATGAGGAGCGTTCAATGAGATTGCCTATGCTTCTAACAATAGCAAGATAATCAGGCACAGAGATGAACAAGGATCGCGGGAATTTCTTATGTGGGCACAGTGCTTGCACTATACGTAGTCATTCTATATGTAATCTTTTATTTAATTTCTCTTTACAGACAGTTCTCAGATAGATGAGATTGGCCTGCTATCGGCATCTGTGCCAATCAATGTTCCTCATGAGTTTTTGAGAAGGAAGAGTATGCCAGCGCCAGCTCTCCCTGTGCCAATTCAAGACGAAGCACTGGAAGCACATGTAAGGCATATTCACTCCTGATTAATTGTTTATTTGTCAAACTTGATCAAGAAAATCTAAATATTGGATTAGTAAGAAGGTCTATTTACATGCCACGAGAAAACTATTTTTGAAGATTTAACACTGGAATGTTAGGCTTGGTTATTGATCCTGTCATGGCTTGATTATCGAGCGAGTTGTTCTACTTGTATGTTTAAGCAAATAGTCTTTTTGGCTTTCAAAGCTGCCTATGTAGCTTAAATTTGCTTATAGAATATGTCCATTTGCTCAGCAGATTAATTTTGAAAATTTACCACTGAATGATTGGCTTTGTTGTCGAGTCAATTTTCAAAAATAGCCTTCGATTAGCATACAAATGGACAGTTCGCACCCCATTTCTGATTGGCTTAACTATTAAATTGTTAATCAATTACCTAATGCCCTTCATTATCATTTTAAAGAAAATGTTTTTCTCACCATAGTTCGATGTGAAAATACTGAATATTTTATAAGCATTTAAAGCAGTAACTTACAGTTAAATTTTTTCATAATAATGGCATGTTTAATTATATTATGTGATATAATATCGTTATAGTTATAAAAAATAAATACGTAAATATCGTGCATGACGTACTGTGGAACCAAAATATGGCTATTTAGCCATTTAACTCTACTCGTCAAGTTTGGTCAAGAAAATTTCAATATTTTCTTATTGAATGTCCATTTACAAGCCGAGAGAATACAATTTTTGACAATTTATCACTGGAATGACTGGCTCGGTTATCGAGCCAGTCATTCCAGTGGTAAATTTTCAAAAATTGTATTCTCAGCCTGTAAATGGACATTCCACAAGACCGTAGCAGAGGCCGGTTTTGGCCGGTATGACCATTAAAAGGTTAATGTTCAAGATTGGACAAGAAAACCATCAAATTTTGTTTAATCAATGCCCATTTGCAGCCCAAGAGTAAAATATTTTTGAAAATTTACCGCTGGAATGACGACCTTAGCCCAAGGACCCCGCAGAGGCAGGTTCTAGCTGGCTTGACTATTGACAAGTAGTATCATGACCAGATCCTCAACATTTTGGTTCCTTAAGGCAGGCCGTTTAACTGTAATAATTATTATTAGCTCACCTGGCCAGACTGGCCAAGTGAGCTTATGTCATGGCGACCGTCTGTCCGACGTTTTCCGTTAAACGACTTCTTCTCAATAACCACTGGGCTGATTTCAATTATATTTGGCAGTAAGTATCCTTAGGGCATAGGGATCCAAGTTTGTTCAAACAAAGCTGATTGGCCAGTGGTCATCTTGGATTTTGGCCGATTTTAGGAAATGGCTTTAAAAATCTTCTCCGAAACCGCTTGGTGGATTTGCAATACTGCAGAAATATTTAAGATATGTATTATGTGCTCTGACATCAATGCTCTTAAAAATATTTGAAATGTATTTGATTGAAAGTTTCGGCAGCAATGAAAGTTATTGCTGCCTAAGGCAGCAATGACTTTCAGTCAAATTATTTTCTAAATCAACTCCAGCTCACCCTACCCCTGCTGCTAACTCGGTGATTCAGCCAGATATGCATGTGTTAAATGGATTGTGTGGTGGTGGGGAATAACCTGCTATAAAGACCACCTACCTGCCTTTAGAGACCATTTTCTTGAAATTGTATTTAAACCTCTAGTAACCGTCTGACTGAGTTTTTGCAGATGACATATTCCAAAGGTTATATCTCTGAACCTGATAAATATTTTGAAAACAATTGGACTGAAAGTTGTTGGTGGCTAAGCCACCAACAACTTTCAGTCGAATTGTTTTCAAAATATTCAACAAGTCGAGAGCTTTTGAAAATTGAAATTATCTGCTGCACTGGCTTGCAGCAGTGAGACAGTTAAGAAACCAGCTGTTGTTAGCACTGATTTCATTTATTTTCACTTAAACATTGTTCAAAATCACTAATGCAAAAAAAACAGTCCGGAGATTGTTGTCAGTATCTCGAAAACTAAATCATTTGACTGAAAGTCATTGGAAGTGACACCGATAGATGTAAAACTTAAGTAAGATTAGTTGAAATCCCAATGTTCCAGGTGAGCGATACAGGCCCATTGGGCCTCTTGTTAAAAATCGTAGTAATTTATAATTGTATTAAATTGATAATAATATGATTATTACAGGTACCTGGTGAAGCTCCAGAAAACATAGCCGCCAATATTCAAGCTATGGCCCAAAGTGTACGCAATGATTCTACGAGTATATTTGGTGAACGGCCCCGGCCACGTGTGTATACATTCTCCGGTGGTAGAGCAACATGATCTTAGGAAGACGGATTAACTGAATTATTGTTTATTCATATTAGGGTAGATTATATTTTATTTTTATTAAGATCAATTTTCTATTATTGTTGTTGTTCGGAAAGACATGTTGTCAAACTTACTTTGTGGCATTCTGAATTCCAACACTTGAAATTTAGTCTTTCGTCAATGTAGTTTTCAAAATTACACCAGTTCTAGGAAATAAATTGTACAAGTTCATAATTATTAGTTCAAATATAAAAAGCAATTTTGCAAAATCTATCAGCTAAGTGCTAGAACTTAACCCTTTACTGGTCCAGCTGTCATCTGAGTTGGTCTTGATAAATGCCCATTTGCAGGCCAGGAGAAGACTGTTTTTTAACCTTTCAATTGGAATGACTGGTTCAATAACCGAGCCAGTTATTCTAGTGATATATTTTCTGCAAACGGATGTTCACTACACAGAAAGTTAAGTTTTCTTGAAAAATCTTGACCATTGAAGTGTTAATCACGAGGACAAGCAGAATTTCCTGGTTTATATCTCTGCTTGCCAGTGGTTCAATCCATTGGAACCATTTTACCCTCACAAACCAGAAACAATACATTCTTTTAGATGAAAGGAATATTCTGTGGAATATTTTGAAACTGATTTGAGTGCTACCTGTTGCTGCATATGTCAGCAACAGGTTCCTGTCAAATTAGCTTAAAACTATTCAACAGCTTTCTGGCACGTGACTGAGACAGATTAATTGTGGGATCAATTTCTACCTATTCCCTGCCCATTTTTAGTTACACCCCGCCCATTTCTAGCTAAGCTCCGTGCATGTTTTGTGTGTGTTGGGATCAATTTATATATTTTGAATCATTAATTCGCAGAATCCCAATTTCAAGGTATCGATACAGGTAACCTGTTGAATATCTTGAAACTAATTTGACTGGGTGTTGAACATTACTGCCTATGGCAGCAACGGCGCCCAGTCAAATTAGTTTCAAAATATTCGACAAACTGTTTATTAAATTTGTACACTTGACAGACGATTCAATGTTCATGACGGAGCTAGATACGTTATTCGTTACGCATTTTGGTTGTGACATCAGCTTACATGTGACATAATTTGTTATGACTCCGTATACTTGAGTGACAGATTGGATCTACCCATTTCTAGCTCTAGCTTTATTATTCATCATCTAGATGCTGATGTACATACGATGTATGTATGCACAATCTATTGACTTGCATCACATTGATGCAAATCTGCACCATAATTATAATTATCACCAGATGATTTTTTATCAGAAATGTAAACAAAGTACAAGGACCATCATCATCATCACCATCATCATCATCATCATCATCATCATCATCATCATCTATATAAGAGGGGTATAGATTTGCAAAATATACATTTCTACAAACAATACTGTTGTTACTACATTGCAACAAAACTCCTTGCAGTCTTGGTTACTATCAACAAGGTCATGTGATAGCTATCAGCCAATGAGGTGTCATTGTGCATAATGACCTACTCAGTGGCTTTAGGTATTGGATTATCCCTCTTCTTGCTGTATACCGAGATATAGCATTCAAGCGAATTACTATGGATCTCATCATTAGAGAGAGTATGGAGGTATCTGAAGGAGCCTTCAGTCACTCAATAACCACAATACCCGACAAACATTGGCTGTAAAAAATTCATCCTACTACGCTTCCCTTCAGAGAAGGAAAGAGCAATAGTAATGCAAGGAGGTAGGTTATTAGTAAAACATAAGACCAGACCCTGCGGGTCGTCTGGTCGATTTTTGTGTGTGATATTGTGCCTAGATATATTGAAATAAATAGGCAAATATTGCTGAAAACAAAATCAGAAATACTTCCTTGATCATTGCTAGGGGTGACATCACATATCGTTATATGTTGAAAGGATTCATATTCTTACCCATTGATCATTTCCCTGAGAGTCATCTTAACCCTGTCACCGATGAATTCCACATTTAATTTTCAAGACAAACATACAGGAAGACTGTTGAACATTTTGAAATTAATTTTACTGGAAACCAGCCATATTAATTTTAAAATATTTAACAAAATAAGTTTTGTGTAGCATAAAGAATACTACTTCTTCACCTGGATTTGTCGTTGAAGGGGTTAATTACTACATGTAATGACATAATGAGATAAACCTTAAATGTCTTCAACCACCATATGAATGTATAGACATAATTATAAACAATTCTAGCCCTTTTACTAGTCAAATTTGGTCATGAAAATCGAAATATTTATTTATTGAATATCCATTTGCAGGATATTTTTAGAAATTTATCACTGGAATGACTGGCTCGGTTATCGAGCCAGTCATTCCAGTGATTGATTTTCAAAAATAGTCTTCTTATGAAATGTTTTAACCCCTCTTGTGTCAACAACACCCCAAAGTGCTTAAAATGATGCTCATATCAATTAACACATTAATGGTAAGATTTTTTAAAGAAAATTAGAAATCTTTGCAGACTAAGAGATGAGTATTTTTGTAAATTTACTACCATTGTCCTGTGTATATAGACATTCATCAACACCACGGCTGATGTAATTTTGGAGTGGCTCGATCATTGCAGAAAATACTGGGTTTTCTTTGCTCCTGTTCATTTTCAGGCTGAGAGAATACTATTTTTAACAATTTAACACTAATAATTGACTTGGCAGTCATTCCAATAGTAAAATTTAAAAACTAGTATTGTGTTGGCTTGCAAACTAACATTCCTCCGGAGGCTGTTATAGCCAGCTTGATCATTATTGGGGTAAGTGGACAGAAGAGGGCTTAACTGTTTAAACCTCGAATTTCTTTTTTGAATTTAAATTTTCAAAGAAAAAGTTCCTTTGCAGACCAGTAGAAGACTTTTTTTTGACAATTTACCAGTGGAATGACTGGCTCTGTTATCAAGCCAGTCATTCCAGGGGTAAATTTTTTAAATAGTCTTCTCTTGCTCTGCAAATGGACATTTCTGAAAACCATCAATGAAGCCGCGTTTGGCTGATATGAATATTAATGAGTTAATCATATATCCCTTATTGCAATGATCATGTGATGAGAGACATACCGCATCATACCAGCGATACTTGTCAGTCGACTTATTTTTTAAATAATCAACATGAAACTTCATTTGGAAGTCACTTGAATCCAGCTCTTGCATTGAAAAAGACTGAAAACCCCTATTTGAATTCGACATATCAAATTTACATGATCTAATCAAAGAAAGTGAGAAACTGTACACTTAAGTTCGACTAATTAAAATCAATTCTTTGTATTGTCCTATTTTGGATGTAATGCCAAATATTTTGAAAATGGCTTGTTGACTGAATGAAATAACTGAATGAGTCGGATACTTTTCAAATTAATATGATTTTAACTGTAGTGTATTGTCAATGTCTAACCCTTAAATGGTCAAGCCGGCCATAACCAGTCTCTACAGTTGTCTTGAGTAATGTCCATATGCTGACTAAGAGAAGACTATTTTATCCCTGGAATGACTGGCAAGATTATCGAGTCAGTCATTCCAGTGGTAAATTTTCAAAAAAGTTCTCTTGGTCATCAAATGGACATTTTATAGGAGAAAATCTGAATTTTTTTTTAACAAATTTGACCATTAACGGCCTAATACCCTAAGACTACATAGGAAATATCTGATGTGGATAATTGATTGTGGTTCTATAATTTTTTAATTTGCTCATTATATGAAGGCACATTTTGAGACCATGAGGATATTTTTGAAAATTTCAAACTAATAACTGACTCATTTATCTAATTGTAAATTTATAGAAATATTGTCTCGTCGGGCAAAAGGGCATTCCTCAATAACATTGTAGCTTGTTTTGGGCAGCTTGACCATGTATGGGTTAAGAAAGGTATTTTTATCATGTGACTTGAACATAGACAATCATTTGGCCTCAAAGCAGGTGGCTTCCTCGCAAAACGTTTACTGTATCTATATGACTTTGCCATGAAATTGGGGTATTTTTATGTAGGTTTGTACAGTCAAATAAATTTTGCCGTGTGACTAAAATACAGTCATTGTTATTGTGTAAGCCAGTCATATAGGTATGACACCGGTTGTACATATAATATTATTAATTAATTAAGTAATTAATAATTATGATAATAATCTTGTTACATTTCCAAAAGTTACAAAAACAAATTCTTGTATGCCATATTTTCATCACCAATGCAGAAATATAGATTTATATAATGATGTTACACAATTCTGTGATTACTTTGACGATAATCTGAGAATTTAAAACTTAATTAATAAATATCATAATTATGAAATAAATGTGATTTCTGATATATTTCCATTTATTACAATTTATACATGATGTTAATGAAAATACCATAGTTAATTAATCACTGGTGCCGATATTTTTGCTAGTCTTACAAGTTTGGATGGGTTGTCTCTTAAATTTTATATTCTTGAATTGTTAGTGTATAGTGTATATTTTTCTCTAACCCATACCACCCTGATGTAAATTTTGTGTCTTGCTGGGTCAATAGCAAAGAAACTGGTGTACATTTTTCGACAATTTTGGTGGACAATGGTGCTGTCATAGACAGCACCATCGTCCACCAAATTTGTTGAAAAATGAACACCAGTTCATCTTTTAATTTAATTTGAAATTTTTAAATTGCGACATCAGTGTTGTACAGGTTAAATACCAGCATTTATAGGTGTCTGTATGGCTTACATGGAAGGATTTCAGACAAACGCGGTATCAAATTATTGCTTTCAAAATATTCATCTGATTATCTGTTATCTTTTATAAAGAATTTGTTGTATAGTCTGGTCTGAAGGGTTGATTGATTTGTTGTTTTTAGGGGCATGAAAAACTGAAAATGCCAACAAAATATTTATCATTATTAATATCTACAAAGAGTAAAAATGCGTGTATAGATCCTGGTCAGTAAAAATATAGTCACAACAACTTCTGATATTTCAGTCAAGCCACAAACGCAAACAATTTGCTGCTTTTACAGTATTGTTATACACCCGTAGCCCTTTAACACTCAAGACAACCCAAAATGGCTTTTGTAGTTGTCTTGAGAAATGTCCACGTGCTGATCAAAAGACTTGAAAATTTATCACTGAAATGACTAGCTCGATAACCGAGCCAGTAATTCCAATGATAATTTTTTGGAAATAATCCCTTGGTCAGCAAATGAACATTTTTTATGCGAAAATTGAAATTTTACAAATTAAAGGGTTAAACTTATTCTCAACCAATAAATGGTCATTTTATATGAAACTCTCAGTTTTCGAAATTGAGATTATTTACTGGTTAATGGTCACGATTGGTCAAGAAAATTTAAATTCTTGCTTATTGAGTGTCCATCTGCAGATGAGAGAACTATTTTACCCCTGTAAACCAGCCAGTCATTGTGGTCAGAAATTTTCATAAGTGTTCTCTTCGCATGCAAATGGACGTTTCTCAAGACCATTACAGAGGCCATTTTTGATCGACTCGTTGATTAAAGCGTTCCAACAACAATTTAATAAATTTGCACACATCCACCATTATGTAGCCCTAGATGTACCGCTGAAAGATGCACTATGCATATCTTGTTATCGAATATTTTATATCTGTTTTTTTGTACACATGTACTTGAACAATCGGTGTGACGGTCATTGTAATTAAATATAACAGAAGAAAAAGGTGGCCTAGAAATTAACCACTGATCCCATGATTCATCGGTCTCTTTTGCATACGAATCAGTAACAGATCACTGCGTTATAACAGTAACGGATCCGGCTGGATCACTTAGTTTTAACAGATGTTGTAGAAATACTTAAGACAAAATTCAAAAATATATTATACTTTAATAACCTGTTGATGTAGTCTTTTAGAAAAAATTAGTCTTGAAACTCAAATTGATTTCTGTAGTGGTCTTGAGAAATATCGATTTTGCGGGCAAAGAAGACTATTTTTGAAAATTTACCACTATCATTCAAGTGATAAAATTTTCAAAAAATAGTCTTCTCTTGTTTCCAAATGGACAATGACTAAACAAACAGTTTCACTTTCTTAATCAATCGTGGCAATGAAAGGATTAACTATCCTAATAATATCATGTAGATGATGCATTCAGAACATGTGACTAATTTCCTATATTGTGCAGTACACTAGAGATCAGTACAAAATGCCAGGGATCTGAATTTTGTAATCTGCTGATATGTATAGATTACCATTAAATAAAGTTAGTTTCTAGCCCTAAATAAATGGATGTGTGTATGAATGTATACACTTTTTATACATTCATCTGTTGTGGCATTATTTACATGTTGAGGGCATTCATTTCATCAGGATGCACACTTATTTTAAGTGCTGTACAAATTATTAATATATTTATCTAATATATATATATATATATATATATATATATATATATATATATGAAAATTTGTATTTTGAATAACTATCAAATAATGTGCTATGTTGTCTTCCAGGAAGCATTAGGAAGGAAGCATCAATCTGTATTCATATATCATTTGTCAAGTCACGGGAATGCTTCTTTAACACTCAAATTTATTCCAGAAAATTTCAATTTTATCATGCATGGAAAATATCCATTTCCAGATAAAGAGATTATTATTCTTTTTAAATTTATCGCTGGAATATTCCAGTGATAAATTTTCCAAAATAGTCTTCTCTTGTTCTGCAAGCGGACATTTATCAAGTCCATTGCAAAAGATGTTTTTAGCTGGCTTGGAATGTTAAGAGGTTAACCCTTTAATGACTAAATTTCTTCAAAAAATTAAAATATTTACTGATTGAATGTCCATTTGCAGGCCAAGAGAAGACTATTTTTGAAATTTTACCACTGAAATGACACCGAGCCAGTCATTTCAGTGGTAAAATTTCAAAAATAGTCTTCTCTTAGCCTGTGAATGGACATTACTCAAAACCACTATCGAGGCCGGTTTTGGCCGGTTTCGTCACGAAAAGGCTAAAGCCGACATTCCATGTTGATAATTATAATACTAACAGATACAAGTGTTATGGTGGTGTAAGTACATGTCTGTACCTGGGCATTAGTAGTCACGATATTAATACTTTCCATGGAGACTACACGACACAGGATGATGCACTCCAAGCTTTTGGATAGTGGTCATGCTACAACCATCTACCTCTTCAGAACTGACCCCATGAGAATGAACCTAGTCGACATAGCGGATCAGTACTGAATACACACAAGCAGAACAAATTCCAGTATACATCCTCCATGATTGCTAAATATGTTCAACTCTCATCACAAAGGCAACAGACAATGGAAGACACCTTACAAATCTCAAGCTATGGTGATCGGCACCAGACCTTTATCTAACTACCCATTTTTTAGCCTCCATCGGAGTTTAATGGTTACTATGCCTGTATAGTCGTGGCTCATCAATTTTCATTTGAAGCACTGCTAATCCTATTCATTATAATCTACAGAATGAAATGCCATGAATAGATTTTAATGGTAGAGACTTAGTAGGAAGTTTCAGATAAGGTAACATTTTGAACTTTATTATTCGATGATGAAGGAAAATTTCCGTAATCTTTTCAAAATACTTAATCTATGAGTCAAAATTTAAATACTCAGAACTAATCCCACTAAATTGTTCTGTTACTCAACTTGTTTTTGTCTAATCATTGGTGTTCATTTTGAAGACAATATTGGTTTAAAATGAAGTCATCCTGCCGAATCCAGCAGTTGTTTAAGATAGTGTGTGTGTGTGTGTGTGTGTGTGGTGTGTGTGTGTGTGTGTGGGTGTGTGTGTGTGTGTGAGAAACGTTATAGGGCTGATAATTGGATTTCTCTTAATAAACATTCCACAGACGTGTTTTAATATATACCAGTTTATATGTGTAATGGTAACGCCTCAGTATGTGTCATAGTAAGAAAATAGGGGATCAGAATTGGTGGTATGGGGCATGTTTGTTGGGGTGTTTGTGTTTTTCACTATTATACATACAATTTATGCTATGCACTAGCGATTTCCTAAAATACATCCCGGACCATCTGACTGCTGAGTTTTTGCTAAGCCACCAACAACTTTCAGTCAAACTGATTTCAAAATATTCACCAAGTCAAGAGTTTTTGCTCATTGAAATTATTGTCTTGTTGCTTGCATCGGCGAGACAGATAAGCAAGTCTTTGTGACCAGCATTTATTGTCAATCTGTCTAATTTTGTTAATTGGTGATTTACAAAGTGCTAATTGTATGGCTACTCCATGTTGATGATCTTATGTTACTAATAGGAATCATAATGCTAATGGTAAACAGGGTCAAACCTGACCTAAGCAATCATCTTAGAGATTAATAAGATTACATTTATAGTTCTCATACAATAATACTACGTAAACTAGTATATATAGTTCGATGTTTTATAAGAATTTAGTTGTTTGTTACAGGAATCATTTGACTGCAAAATTTTAATTAATTAATTAATTGAATTGATTACTAATTCAGAGGGGTGCGTAACACGGTTGACATTACCATGATAACCAAGGAGACGACAACATAGGAACTGTAACAATAATATTACATTGATATTCCACAGAGCGTTTTATACAACCTACATTCTCGTGCTAGCCCTTTGACCGTTTAACACTTACCACTCTGATGGCAAAATTTAAAATTTTCAACTTAAATTAAAAGATGAACTGGTGCTCATTTTTCAACAAATTTGGTGGACGATGTTGCTGTCGTACCAAAATTGTTGAAAAATTGTACACCAGTTTCTTTGCTATTGACACAGTAAAAGATAGAATATTGACAGCAGAGTGGTAATGATTAATACTCAAATTTGTTCAAGAAAATAGCAATTCTTTCATAGAAATGCTGTTGCAGACCAAAAGATTTTTTTTTTTTTTAATTTACCATTTGAATGACTGGCTCAGTTGTCAAGCTAGTCATTCTAGTGTTAAATATTCAATAATAGTCTTATTGATCTGCAAAAGGACATTTTGAATGTTAAACGGTTAAGCTAGTCAGAAATGGATTCTGCAATGGTTCTGAGAAATATACATTTGCAGGCCAAGACAAAAATTATTTTAAAACTTTACCACTAGAATGTGGGTAAATCTTAACAAATAATCTATTTTAACTACAAGTGGACATTCATTGACTGACCGAGTGCTGCAAGCCACCGACAATAATTTCAATGGGAAATAACTCTGGACCTGCTGATTATTTTGAAAACCATTTCATTGAAAGTTGTTGGTGGCCTAGCCACCAACAACTTTCACTCAAATTGTTTTCAAAATATTCAACATATCCGTGTTCATTTTCCCCATGGAAAAAGTAGTCTGCATAAAGTTAAGCAAAGATTCTGATTTTCTTGATAATTTAAGTGGTAATATTCTTCACAAGATGAGTGTTAAGGTGGTGTGTAAGTAGGAGGCATTTGTTTGAGGCTTGGAACTTACACTATATTCCCTATAGACTGTTAGTGCTAGACTTCAAGTGTATTTCTTGTTAGTTACTAGAACTTACATTCTTTGAATTAAATGATATCACCTTAAAGGGAGGTAACAACTGTGGTACGGTATGCTCTATGGGGAGGAATTACCCTTCTTTTCCTGATATAATATAGATATATATATTTAAATACCAAATCTGATTAAACGGGATCTATATGGAATGTGCAATTGAATAGCGTGTATTGTTATACATTTCTTTCTAGATAGGATGGTTTTGCTCTTCGCTCTTTTCCATATTCTGGTCACAAATGTCAGGTGGTTGCTTATGACAGGTTTAATATTATCGGAATACTGCTGCAAACTTAGAAAATGTGTGCATTGATTGATTGATTGAATGATTGATTGATATGGTTCTGTCGATGTCATTATCCACAGTCAGGATGATTACACCCAAATTTACATGCATCGTTTATCATGTTTGTAATACAAATTGTATATCATTAGGTTAGTGAGGATTTTTGTACATATGTTCTTGGCAAAATAAACCTTTTGTTATGCAAATTTGGATTACTGTTGTTTTATACCATCCCCATTTATTGTGCTAAATTGTGTTGAGCAAAACAAATTAGGCATTACTATCCCTTTGATGTTAACATCAAAATATCAATCATTAAAATATAATATCTCAAATTCTTTATAGAAGCTTTATAAAAGAAATATTTTGTGGAAGATTTTTGATAATTTTGAGGCCACAAATATTCACAGTTTCTAGTCAAATTTGACTCACAATATTAACCTGATTCCAAAGCTATAATTTATGTGTAGAAGTTGGTGCCACCTGCATGATAAAGAAATACTCGACCCATCATACTCGCATGCCATAAGACCCATCATACTCGCATGCCATAAGACCCATCATACTCGCATGCCATAAGACACATCATACTGGCATGCCATAAGACCCATCCGTGTCATGACCTGTTTCATGTTTTTGGGGCTTATGTGGCGGAGCGCAAACCAGAAGCCCTTGGTGTACAAATTTAACTCCTTGCCTTTAACTGTCTGCCTGCTGAATTGCTGCTGACTACTTTTTCCATGGTGTTTAATCCGGGATACGCTGGATATTTTGAAAACAATTTAACTTATTTGTATTAATATGAAATCGCAGACGATGAGAGTGCAGCAGAAGGACGCAATAGTTAACAGCCCACCGTTCCATATCATACAAGAAAGTCAGATTTAACAGATTTTCATTTTAGCAGAACAGATTGAAATTGATATCAACTAACAATGTTCTGTCTTCCCACTGGACATTGGTGTCTGAACGAGGCCACTGGACATTGGTGTCTGAACGAGACCACTGGACATTGGTGTCTGAATGAGACCACTGGACATTGGTGTCTGAACGAGACCACTGGACATTGATGTCTGAACGAGGCCACTGGACATTGGTGTCTGAACGAGGCCACTGGACATTGGTGTCTGAACGAGACCACTGGACATTGGTGTCTGAACGAGACCACTGGACATTGGTGTCTGAACGAGACCACTGGACATTGATGTCTGAACGAGGCCACTGGACATTGGTGTCTGAACGAGGCCACTGGACATTGGTGTCTGAACGAGACCACTGGACATTGGTGTCTGAACGAGGCCACTGGACATTGATGTCTGAACGAGGCCACTGGACATTGGTGTCTGAACGAGACCACTGGACATTGATGTCTGAACGAGGCCACTGGACATTGGTGTCTGAACGAGACCACTGGACATTGATGTCTGAACGAGGCCACTGGACATTGGTGTCTGAACGAGACCACTGGACATTGGTGTCTGAACGAGACCACTGGACATTGATGTCTGAACGAGGCCACTGGACATTGGTGTCTGAACGAGACCACTGGACATTGGTGTCTGAATGAGGCCACTGGACATTGGTGTCTGAACGAGACCACTGGACATTGATGTCTGAACGAGGCCACTGGACATTGGTGTCTGAACGAGGCCACTGGACATTGGTGTCTGAACGAGACCACTGGACATTGGCGTCTGAACGAGGCCACTGGACATTGGTGTCTGAACGAGACCACTGGACATTGATGTCTGAACGAGGCCACTGGACATTGATGTCTGAACGAGACCACTGGACATTGATGTCTGAACGAGGCCACTGGACATTGGTGTCTGAACGAGGCCACTGGACATTGGTGTCTGAACGAGACCACTGGACATTGGTGTCTGAACGAGGCCACTGGACATTGGTGTCTGAACGAGACCACTGGACATTGGTGTCTGAACGAGGCCACTGGACATTGGTGTCTGAACGAGGCCACTGGACATTGGTGTCTGAACGAGGCCACTGGACATTGGCGTCTGAACGAGACCACTGGACATTGTTGTCTGAACGAGGCCACTGGACATTGGCATCTGAACGAGGCCACTGGACATTGGTGTCTGAACGACACCACTGGACATTGATGTCTGAACGAGGCCACTGGACATTGATGTCTGAACGAGGCCACTTGACATTGGTGTCTGAACGAGACCACTGGACATTGATGTCTGAACGAGGCCACTGGACATTGGTGTCTGAACGAGGCCACTGGACATTGGCGTCTGAACGAGACCACTGGACATTGGTGTCTGAACGAGACCACTGAACATTGGCGTCTGAACGAGGCCGATAGAACCTCGGTAGCTGCAGATAAGCATGAAATGTAGGGGTATTATTAAGCCTACAATACATGCCTATACCAATATATATGCTAGTCCTCAATAGGTCAACGGATCTTTACATTTTTCCACGTCCATCCATCTGTCCAAAATGTACGTATATCACTCTGTCGGTCCATCCATCTCTGACAATCATTTCTTGTCAACAATGAACTCCTCCTAGAGGTCTCAATGGATTAACTTAAAATTTTGTCGACAATATCAGTATCATGTGCAGCTGTGCATGTGCTTTTTTCGTGACCAAAATATTATTCATTACAGTTATTTAAATATCTTAAAGCCGATACATAAACTGCATTACACTTAGTGACAAAGGAATTTAGGTTTTAGGAGGCGTTGCATTTTTATACCCTGACAAAAAAAATTTGATGTCAACGCGGCCACGGGCGGGCGGGCGGCAGAGTGGTTTCCGGATGATAACTCCGTTACCGTTTGTCGGATCGCATTGAAACTTCATAGGGTGGTTGGACTAGGTCTTGGGAAGAAACCTATCGAAATCGACGATGATATGCCGTCTTTGATGTCTCATGTTAGCTATGCCCCGGCCATCTCTCTAGCTAAGCTCCACCAGTGTTGTGAGTCAGAAATTTTTTTTAATGTATGTACTAAGTCCATGAGCTGGAATTATAGGGAGGAATGGGATAAATTCATGGCAATATTGAAGTAATAAAGAAAGATATGAACTCTTATCAGGTTACTATAATCCTGGTAAAAAATTCATAAAATCTAAGATTTTCAACCATGGATGGTAGGATATTCCTGAGCCTACAATGGTATGGGTTTTCTAGCAAAATTTGGTTTGAAATCTGTCAAGCCGGTTAGGAGAATAGTTTTTGAAAATTTCCGCTAATTTTGTCAAAAAAATTAGATTTTTACCCGAAAATTGACCAATCAGTATTCTGAATACACGTTCTGGAGTCTGCCACGAAAAGGTCCTTCAGCCAAATTTGGTTCAAATATGGCAAGCAAGTAAGAAGTAATCAGATTTCCGTTAAATCTCATAAAATCTAAGACTTGCCCAAAGAATAAACCAATCAAAATTCTGTTTACAAGTTCTGAAGCCTACCACCATATTATTAACAGGACTAACAAATTATGTTGAAATCTGCCAAGAGGCTACTGAGGAGTAGCATTTTAAAGCAGCCAGGTGAGCTAAAAAGTGGGGTCCAACGATCAATTGACCGTATCTTTCCAAAATAAGAGCCATCACAGTAATATAATGACTAGAGTTCATCTAAAAATGAAACTAATGCATGTACTTATATCAATTACAGACCATCCAACGTGTAAACTAACAAATAACTTATTTGACTTAACGTCATTGCTGCCTTAGTTATTGACAGTATATTTTTCCCGTTTTTGAAAATAAAATTCGGAAAAATATCGGAAAATTTTCCGCAGATTATTTTTTCGGAAACTTAACAACATTTAACACCACCCACACCTCGCTCGTGTTGGGATCGATCGATCTCTGAACTCCCTGACTCAATTTCCAGAAGACGGTACAGTTAAGCTGTTGAATATTTTGAAACTAATTTGACTGGGTGCTGTTGCTGGCAGCAACAGCGCCCAGTCAAATTAGTTTCAAAATATTCAACAGTATGATTATCAAATAATAGAGACATACAATTCTTACAACGTGTCATGATATTAAGTTAGAGAAGAGCCTAATAGAATCATTTATGACGTAACGATTATGACGTCATCCTACTCGCGCTTAGCTGATTATGACGTCAAATCATCGACGGATACTCTGGAAAGGTGAATTGTTTTGCTTTGATGACATTTAAAAGCCGATTGAAGGATTATTTAACCATTTAACCCTCGAATTTATTCAAGAAAATTTCAATTTTCTCATAGAAAATGTCTATTTGCTGACCAAGAGAAGACTATTCTTGAAAATCTACCACTGACATGACTGGCTCGGTTATCGAGCCAGTCATTCCAGTGGTAAATTTTCAAAAATAGTCTTCAATTGGGCAATTCTCAAGACCACTGCTGAAGCCGTTTTTGGCTGATATGAGGGATAAATGGTTAAAGCGGAGATTGTACATGCAGTGCAGCCGAGATACGCATTACTGACTTCAATTTCAATAATAAGAATCAACGCATCAGATTCAGTTAGGCAGTTCCAATTCATTTCCCAGGATGACACATTGTAGTAAACTGGAATATATTATTACGTATGCTGAATATATGACGTACGCTAAATGCATTGAATACATGTTCAGAATACAGTATTAGTCACGTGAAGCTCTAGTCTTTATAAAGCTAAATCCCCGCTCTTTGCGGCATTCCAATTTCGACTGTCTTAGGAATCATACGTTCACAGTATCTTGAAATTTGGACTTAGAAATTATAAGATTAATAAATATTTGTGATTGTCTAATAAAAATACAATTCCTGTCATGATGTGTCATACTGGATTAGGAATTGCGCTGGAAAATAAGATTTAGGTTAATAGAAATTAAGCGCATAAGGCTGCGTTTCCACAGAAACTCACGCCTCACGGCTCACGCCCGTTTCCATTAACAGGTTCACGTTTCATTTCGGACTACGTTTTTGTAGCAAGAAGATGGATTCTTCTGACGAAGAAACGTTCGCACTAATGCTACTGTTAAAATGCCAGCAACGAAAACGAAAATCGAAGGTCCACCTCTATATAAAGGCCACTTTTGCTAATTCCCGAGTCCATTGCAACACTACATTCGAACCTCGATACAAAGACCACCTGACCATAAAGGTGTATTTATATATGCCGACATAAGTAAAATATGAAATTACCTGTATCAGGACAAAGATTTTAAATGATCTCTATACAGGCTCTGCTACGGTTTCACCTCATGTTTAATGAACATGTACATTCATTGACTTGGGCGTGAGGCATGAATCGAAAGTTAACGTGACATGAGTCGGCCTATGGAAACCGCCGTATTGGTGTTCGTATGTTTATTTCTCCGTTCACGTGTGGGACGTGAGGCGTGAAGCGTGAGGCGTGAGGTTCTGTGGAAACGCAGCCTAAGGCGTTTTCCGAAATAATTAACTAGACTTTAGATGACGAAATCTTTAAATAAATAGGCAATAGTTATTTGGCTATTAGAAACAGTCTCCAACTGTAAGCTGTGAAGCTGAGATCCTGTCTCTAGTGAACAATTGACCTTTCCACTTTTCGCTATGCTCCACCCATCTCAATCTAAGCTCCACCCACACCTCGCTCGTGTTGGGATCGATCGATGTCTGAACTCTGACTATCAATTTCCAGAAAACTATTATATACAGGTAAGCTGTTGAATATCTTGTAACTAATTTGACTGGGTAGTCAAATTAGTTTCAAAATATTCAACAGCATGTTTATTAAATAGTAGAGACATACAATTCTTACGTGTCGGACTATTAAGTGTTAAAGACATGCCTAATAATCATTTATGACGTACTGGTTATGACGTAATCCTATACGCCGCTTAGCTGATTTTGACATTAGGCCCACATTCCATGTAAGCGTTTTTGCAAGTGTTCCCGCGCGCGTTTCGGCGAGCGTGAATGTGCATTTCCATGCAGGCGAGATTTCGAGCCTATAAGCACGCGGAATGCTCGTAATAAGCACGTTTATCGTACATTAATTGTACTGGATAGCCTAGTCTTTAGGCGCTGTACAAAAGATGTCTCAAAAGTGTCAGCTTCTGAAGCTTCAGAAGCTGACAACACAGCAACAGGAGATGCTGATCGATCTGGTCGAACAGCACCCTCTCCTGTATGATGTGACCCAAAAAGATCACATAAACAAATTAGTTGTAAGCAACACGGGGAAGCAAATTGCAAGATCAATGAACGTAGATGGCCTTGATTGTAAGTAACTATTAAGATGAAACCATGTCAACTGTTTCATGTTGCAAATCTGTTGATGTTAATTATCATCATGTTTTTACCACACACACACACCCACACTCACCCCGCCGGAAAACGGGGGATATAACGACCACAGCATGTCCGCCCGCCTATACGTCCGTCAGGTCCGTCCGTCTGTCTGTCTGTCTTGTTGTCTGACAGTTTAGTTGCGATTCTTTTGAAACTTGGTACGAGTAATCATTACCACATGTGCGGATGGATAGCTGGGCTGACAAACAGATGGACAGATTAACCTAGATTTGCTGCCTGCATACTTTCACGATAAGATATATGGATCACATACCAAGTTTCATGATCATATATAATAGAGATTTGACGTTATGGCTCAGACAAACTTGTAGAGGGAGAACAAACAGAGGGGCGAATGGAGTTTTTTGCATGCCTACATAAGTTTGAATACACATACTAAGTTTCATGATCATAGTTCGCAAACTCTTGAAGTTGTGACCCGGCCAGTCTTGTATAGGGAGAACTGTTGATCGGACGGACGAACAGACAGAAATATGAAAGCTCGGGCGGATCAATCAAAATAAAAAGTAATGTGAAATTTAAAGACAAAATGAAGGACCATATTTAGCTCTGAAAATAGCTGAGACGTAATCTGAGATCATATATTTGTCAACATTTTCTAGTTGAAGAACCCGCCGACCCCTCTTGACCTTTGTTGAAGAACCCGCCGACCCCTCTTGACCTTTGTTGAGAACCCGCCGACCCCTCTTGACCTTTGTTGAAGAACCCGCCGACCCCTCTTGACCTTTGGATATTGCAGTGTGCTGTGAAATTTCAGAATAAGCTGGTGGCTTCTATTTACCTCTGGAAATGCAGGAGATGCGATATGAGAGCACTTACATGTCATAATTTCCTGGGGTGGGGAACCAGACTCCCGTCAATTCCCCCCAACCCCGTCTTGGAAAAATTCAGTCTACGGCACGGGCACGGAGTGACCTAGTTCTCGTACACATTCTCATTAAAATGCATCCACATATAAAGTTTCATGACCATAGCCCTTGAAATTATCGTCCGAACAAACTTGTATCACGTGTACATTCATTTAGGTTCAATATATTTTCAGGGGAACAATGCAGAACTAAATGGAAGAATATAAAGGACTATTTCAACACAATAAGAAAGAAAATAAAGGATTCAAAGATGAGTGGGGCTGGAGCCAAAGTGGTATCTCAAGGACAATTCTATGTTCGGCCACAGTTCTTGTTGGGACACGTGGCAGAGGCAAGGTATAGCAAACATTCTAAAGTATAGTATATTATAACTTATTACGTACGCTATATTTCTATTGTGATACGCTATAACGTCACAGGATTTTGGTGACGTCGTCGTTTATCTCACATTATTGGATAGATGTCATTGGCCCCATTTAATCATTAATGTTTAATTCTGACAGCAGTTTACCGATTACAAATTAATAAACACCATTTCAAATTTGGATTAAAACTGTAGATGACTGGTCATCCCTGTGTTTTGGCATTGGGAAGAATTACATTACGCCGATGTATTCTGAAGCTTAACTAGAGTACAAACATTAATCAGTAGTCCTTAAAACTATTATCAGACCGATGTCTGATGTGTGTGTCGAAACGGAATTCAGTAGAATGGTTCCATGTCAATTTTGGAATAACGCTTTGACTAGATCGTGAGCTTTATGTTAGCATGATTTCAAATCCGAATATAAACTGCTACTTTGGCAATTGCAGTTTGTCTGACGTTGAAGTTTCCAAAATATTAGCATTGTCTTTCGCCGGCTGTTGTGCAGTACGGCAGTGTGTTGCTTTCTAAGTTTTATTTACGTAAAATGTTAGTGGGCTCGGATTCTGTATGGCCAGCTGGTTAATTGGTAAACGTGGCTGTGTTTTGTACGGCAGAAAGTTGCTGTATTGCCATTTAATTTGAAAGCGCTTTTGCTGGCTAGAACCGAGTGCCAAATGTGCGCACAAGACCTATTTTCTGGTCACAGATTTGATTTTTAACGTATTTGTGATAGGTGTATAGTTAGAGTACTGCACAGTCGGAGAAAGGGAACGCTCAACGCCATGACCCATTGCTGTAATAGCAGGTAACATTCGTTTTTGACATTTCCGCCTTCTTGTACTAAATTGTTACTAGGTCTTAAACCTGTATTTTTAAGCAGCTTTTTCTCAACCATTATTTGATTCCATGTTCGTACATGCTCGCATAATTAGTCCTTGTGGCTATGGGCTGCGTTCATGGAACCAGATATCTCGTTTTCTGCTGTCAGCCACATTGTCACGTGATTCTCAATTTCAAAGTTAACTAAGTTTTTACGGCCGGCCGCCATCTTGGTTATTTAATTATTATTGTATAAAATCCAGTAAGAGTATAACTTTCAGACTGTATTGGATAGACATGTATTTCGCCAGTAACATTAGATTAAGAGATGCATTATGTTAAGTTGTCCAGTAGTAAATGAATTGAAATGCATTGTGTTAAAATCAGCATTTGGAGCTAGAAATACAAGTCACGCTTCCAGATATAGAAATGACAGAGAAACCGAAACTTCTTATTGTTGCGGATATTCCACCAATTCGAGGCGCAGCCAATTATTGTCCAGTTTATGAAGATTACATTCATGTAGGCACACTTCAACAGTACACTTACAGAAGCGAGTATTGTTATTACCTAATATACTACACTAGGAGTTTATCTGATTGTCAATAAAAAGATACCATTTATTGAATATTTCAAATCTGTTTGTTAAAGTGCTAGGTCATTGTCAAAGGGGCGTTCCTCCCTCTTGACGACGGCTTCAGTACTAAAATGTCATAGTCTAGAGATTTCTATTAAAGTAAGCCGCACACATTTCATCTTTATAGCTAGGATAGGTGAATCAGATTTATTAGATAGCAGCCTAGCGTGGTTATCAGTTCTGTCTTGGCTATTTTTCATTAATTTAGTAAAACTTTGACTGGGTACTTTAAAATTAGTTCCAAATTCCCACAGATTCGGCTCTATGTATCAACACCCTGCTGCTCAAAATTTAGTCCGGTATCACATTAACCTGGAAAATGGAAAGCTTGTCCATCTTAGCAGGGTATGCGAAAGTAAAGCAGCAGGATATAAACTCTTTCTTGTGATGAATTTTGTTTAAATGTGTTTTAAAAAACACATTTGATTTATATTCCTCGCCATTAAGGGTTTACAATTAAGTTATAAGTCTGCTTTATTTGCCCAGGCTTTTCAATAGCGAGTTCGCGCTCCTATAACCTAAGAAGTTAGCCTCCGGACAGTCTGAAAATCAAGTCTTATTAAATCAATTCAGTAACTGGCTTCCCTAGAATTTAAGTTCTTTGGCGTCCTTATCCTCAATCGTATTACATTTGAATAGCTTTGCAGGCAAAGTAATCTTCTTCTGCTGATTCACCTCATGGTTCATCAGCGGCTCAGGATTGCTTTCCGTGCCAGGTTGTTCTAGTTAATTTGTAGAGTTAGTTTTCCTTTTCACTCGTTCGATTTCAGGACAGTAGTTTGTTGTCAGTGCTTTTCAATTGGTACTTGTTGCCGGATTGCATTCATACTTGGTACTTGTATACCCGGCAACATCGCTGATCACAGTCCTTTCATTTTCAGTGCTTGAACATTGTCAGAGTACTTTCTATTTGGTAGTCGTTGCCGGATTGTACTCGCGGTATTCTGTTGCCAGATAGTGTCAACACTGTTACCCCATTAGTATTTGCAGTCATATCAAAGCCGGATAGAATTTAATTTGGAGTGTTGTTGCCAGATAGCACACGCTATCATTTACGATACAGAATCTGAGCATTGTTAACTGTTGCCAGATTGTTATCAGCACGTTTCCAAAGTAACCGTAGACATTATTGCCAGATAGTGCGCAAACGCTATCACTACAGTATTTAATCTGTGCACCATTTAATTGCCAGATTGTTATTATTTGTCTCTACCTTAGAAATTGTTTATAATAAGTGACATTTATTTCTAACATTCAACTTTGATGCAAATCACTTAGTCGATTTTTAATTGACCTTTTTAAAAGTGATTTACCAGATAACCATGACACATTTCTGGGACACAGTAGGTTAATTTGACCTTTGAGCCGTTAGCTAGCTATTAGTTCATTAGGTTTTTTCATTTGTTGGTATTTGAACTGTTGTTCTGTCCGATTGCAAATTATGTTGCAAGGCTGGCCAACAACTTTCCAACTAATAACATTTTGGCTTAAGATCTATTTTGCTTAGCAAGCTCGGTCTTTTCTTTTAGAACCCTTATATTTATTATTTAGAACCCAGAATGTTTATAAGTATTTGCTTAATTTTGTGGTTATTTAATTTTGACGTTTGTAGTTCAGAATATTTCGTTACATGTGAAGTAAGTTCTAGCTTTGTATCGCCTAAGTCTCTCAACCAACGGCCATTAGTACTGCCTTGTCTGAGTGAGCAGTGTTCAACCCGTTCACTGCTAAATGCTAGCAGACGACTTTTTCCAATCTTGGCAGCCGACGTGTTAATCAGTATGACAATTGTGACTGATCCGCCAAGTACAATGATCGCTTACTCACAGGAACAATTGAGAAGCATTCACTGGTCACAATTCAGTAACCGTCAGTTAAATTGCCTCGATATCAGAGTACTAAACCGACTTCATGAATGCGGAATAAGCACTACTAAGCGCACAAAGCGTGGTTGTCGAGCCGGCAGCCAGAAACAACGCGCGATATCTACTCGAGTTACACCCCTCTACAGTCGGCTAAGGAGCACATTTAAAAACGGCGCGCACAATTCTAACCTCATTCATGTTCCTTTGGTAGTCGAAGCCGTAAACACGTCAAGTTCTCATAAATCAACTTTACAGGGAACATTCAGTGCATGTTTGTTAAACGCTAGATCAGTTCGTAACAAGACTGAAATCATCGTGGACTATATACTGGAAAAAGATTTAGATATTGTTGCAATAACAGAGACCTGGTTAAGTGCTGATGGCGACAATATTGCTATAGGTGACCTCACACCTGTTGGATACCAACTTAAGCACGTCCCCAGGCCAAATAGACAAGGTGGCGGTGTTGGTTTGTTATACAAAGACAATCTCAAACTCAAAGTCATTAAGTCCCCAAACTATAACACGTTCGACATCATTGAATTCGAACTTACCCACCGATCAGCTCTAGTTCGAGTAGTTGTCTTGTACCGTCCAACTCCATCAAAAAAGCATAACCCACCAATGTCAGAAGTTTTCCACGAACTATCCGCGTTGTTTGATCGTTACGCTCTCAGTACAGGCTAATTACTTATATTGGGCGACTTTAATGTTCACATGGAAAAGTTAGCTGATCAGAATGCGTCGACTTTACGAGCACTCCTAGAAACATCTAACTTAGAACACCACATCAAAGATCTCACACACCAGAAAGGACACCTACTTGACCTCGTCATAACACGATCAAACGATTCACTAGTTAGCAATGTCAGCGTTAACCATGGTGCCATACCTTCAGATCACGCAGCCATTACTTTTGATTTGTCACTCGTTAAACCACCTCTACAGAGAAAGGTCGTCACCTACAGAAAGCTACGTTCTCTACCAATTCAGTCAGTTTGTTCAGACATACAGTCATCTACCCTGTACACGAATTCATGTGAAAACCTGGCACAGTTAGCCAAACAGTACGATAATGACATCACAAGTGTGCTAGACAAATATGCGCCCATGAAGAAAAAGGTCATTGTAGTTCGGCCATGTTCTCCATGGTATAACAGTGACATCAACCAAACAAAACGGCTCTGTCGTAAGCTTGAACGACTTGCTCGTAAAACTAATTTGCATGTTCACTGGGAAGCGTATAGAGACCAACGCCAGTTGCTCAGTGACATGATCAAGTCTGCAAAGCAAGTGTATTACTCCGAACTTGTATCTGTTAACTCAGCTGACCAAAAGAAACTGTTTTCAATTTTTAACCGTTTGCTCCACAAGGACAGGGGAATGAATAGCTTACCACAACATGATGATCCAGTGGAACTAGCTGGAAGGTTTGCTGATTTCTTCCTATCTAAAATTGAATCAATCTGCAGTAATATTTTGTCTCATAAAGATTACGTAGTACATAGTGAGAAAATTACACCAATATCAGACTGTTCCCTCACAGAGTTTAGACCAACATCCCATGAAGAAGTCCTAGCAGCAGTCCATAGACTACCATCCAAATCGTGTAGCCTTGATCCACTTCCAAATCATTTGCTGAAGGAATGCATCCACGCGGTATTACCCATAATGACCAAAATCATCAACATCTCGTTAGAATCCGGATCCGTGCCTGATAGTTTTAAATCTGCATACGTAATGCCATTGTTAAAGAAACCGTCCCTAGATCAGAACGTGCTTGGTAACTATCGACCCGTTTCTAACCTATCTTACATCTCGAAACTACTAGAAAAGACCGTCGCTGACCGCCTTACTCACTACCTTGATATTAATAATCTGCTTGAACCATATCAAAGTGCATATCGGAAGGTTCATAGTACGGAAACTGCGTTACTCCGAGTGCAAAACGACATCCTCTGCTCTATGGATAACCGCATGTGTGTTCTACTGGTGCTTCTCGACCTGTCTGCTGCGTTTGATACGATCGACCACAACATCATGTTATTACAGCTGCAAGAACTGGGTATATCCGGCACAGCTCTTGCTTGGTTCAAGTCGTACCTCACGTGTCGTCATCAGACCGTCATCATCAACAATTCCAGGTCACCTGAGCGCAGTTTACGCTGGGGGGTACCACAAGGATCCGTCTTGGGCCCCTTGTTGTTCACCATATACACAGCGCCGTTAGGTCAGTTGTTACGCTCGCTTGGAGTCGAGTACTACTTCTACGCAGATGATACGCAACTATACCTTGCCGTTTATCCATCTGATCAATTAAACGCGAGTGAAACTTTAGAACATGTCATTCATGAAGTTAAGTTGTGGATGCTAAACAACCTCCTACAGCTTAACGATAAGAAGACAGAGATACTGGCAATCACATCACGTCACCTGCGACCTCAGCTTAAAATAGAATCTCTTCAGATTGGCGAGGACAATATTTCATTTAGCTCAACTGCCCGTAACATTGGCATAATCTTTGATGACACCATGTCAATGAAAAATCAAGTAACCTCTATATGTAAATCTGTTTATTTTAACTTACGGAACATTAACAAGATCAGAAAGCTATTGGATGATAATGCTATAAAAACGCTTGTACACACGACCATAACTTCGAGACTGGATTACGGGAATTCTTTGCTAGCTGGCATATCAACAGAACAGCTTACCAGTCTTCAGAGGGCTCAGAACACTGCGGCCAGATTACTATCACGGACTAAGCCATATGAACACATTACACCTGTTTTGAAAGATCTTCATTGGCTACCAGTTAAACAGCGCATAAATTACAAACTTGCACTACTGGTTTTCGAATGTCTTAATAATCTTGCCCCGCCATATCTAACATCGTTGATCGTACAGAAGACAGCGCCAAGGGCTCTCCGATCAAGTAGTCGTTTACTCTGTGTAGTGCCACCATCCAATCTACTAATCGGCCAACGCGCGTTCTCTAGAGCTGGCCCCGAGCTTTGGAACAGTCTTCCACCACATATACAAAATTGCCGTAAAATTGAACCTTTCAAATCTGCTCTCAAAACATATTTATTTTCAATTTAAGTTTTTGTACATAATTGTGTAATTTTATATAATCTTGTAAAGCGCCTTTGAGCTTCAATTGGAATTGGCGCTATATAAATGCATACATACATACATACATACATACATACATACATACATACATACATACATATTGCATTACACTTCCAGTTATTACGTCAATAAAATAAAAATACATATACTGCCAAAGCCGTGCTGGAGTCAGAGTATAATAGGCGTAAAAGCCTAGGATTGAATTGTGGCGGGTGCATCCACAGATAGTCCCATATGAATCGTCAGTGTGTCAGTATATCAGACATGTGAAAACTGGTCGGCCAATCCTTGACTTTTAGTCTTGGTGCGGTGGTCCAGTGGAAAGATGCCTGGTTGCTGATGCTATGCGGAGTTGCAGGATGACGGTTCGATCCCCCGACCGGGAGATGGTGATCAACAAATTAAACTAACGGGTGCAGCACTGTCGGCTAAGTTAGCACATGGAAATTGAAGCCGCACGTTGCCAGTGCGTCAATAAAATAAAAATACATATACTGCCAGAGCCGTGCTGGAGTCAGAGTACAATAGGCGTAAAAGCCTAGGATTGATTGTGACAGATGCATCCACAGATAGTCCCATATGAATCGTCAGTGTGTCAGTATATCAGACATGTGAAAACTGGTCGGCCAATCCTTGACTTTTAGTCTTGGTGCGGTGGTCCAGTGGAAAGATGCCTGGTTGCTGATGCTATGCGGAGTTGCAGGATGACGGTTCGATCCCCCGACCGGGAGATGGTGATCAACAAATTAAACTAACGGGTGCAGCACTGTCGGCTAAGTTAGCACATGGAAATTGAAGCCGCACGTTGCCAGTGCGTCAATAAAATAAAAATACATATACTGCCAGAGCCGTGCTGGAGTCAGAGTACAATAGGCGTAAAAGCCTAGGATTGATTGTGACAGATGCATCCACAGATAGTCCCATATGAATCGTCAGTGTGTCAGTATATCAGACATGTGAAAACTGGTCGGCCAATCCTTGACTTTTAGTCTTGGTGCGGTGGTCCAGTGGAAAGATGCCTGGTTGCTGATGCTATGCGGAGTTGCAGGATGACGGTTTGATCCCCCGACCGGGAGATGGTGATCAACAAATTAAACTAACGGGTGCAGCACTGTCGGCTAAGTTAGCACATGGAAATTGAAGCCGCACGTTGCCAGTGCGTCAATAAAATTAAAATACATATACTGCCAGAGCCGTGCTGTAGTCAGAGTACAATAGGCGTAAAAGCCTAGGATTGATTGTGACAGATGCATCCACAGATAGTCCCATATGAATCGTCAGTGTGTCAGTATATCAGACATGTGAAAACTGGTCGGCCAATCCTTGACTTTTAGTCTTGGTGCGGTGGTCCAGTGGAAAGATGCCTGGTTGCTGATGCTATGCGGAGTTGCAGGATGACGGTTCGATCCCCCGACCGGGAGATGGTGATCAACAAATTAAACTAACGGGTGCAGCACTGTCGGCTAAGTTAGCACATGGAAATTGAAGCCGCACGTTGCCAGTGCGTCAATAAAATAAAAATACATATACTGCCAGAGCCGTGCTGGAGTCAGAGTACAATAGGCGTAAAAGCCTAGGATTGATTGTGACAGATGCATCCACAGATAGTCCCATATGAATCGTCAGTGTGTCAGTATATCAGACATGTGAAAACTGGTCGGCCAATCCTTGACTTTTAGTCTTGGTGCGGTGGTCCAGTGGAAAGATGCCTGGTTGCTGATGCTATGCGGAGTTGCAGGATGACGGTTCGATCCCCCGACCGGGAGATGGTGATCAACAAATTAAACTAACGGGTGCAGCACTGTCGGCTAAGTTAGCACATGGAAATTGAAGCCGCACGTTGCCAGTGCGTCAATAAAATAAAAATACATATACTGCCAGAGCCGTGCTGGAGTCAGAGTACAATAGGCGTAAAAGCCTAGGATTGATTGTGACAGATGCATCCACAGATAGTCCCATATGAATCGTCAGTGTGTCAGTATATCAGACATGTGAAAACTGGTCGGCCAATCCTTGACTTTTAGTCTTGGTGCGGTGGTCCAGTGGAAAGATGCCTGGTTGCTGATGCTATGCGGAGTTGCAGGATGATGGTTCGATCCCCCGACCGGGAGATGGTGATCAACAAATTAAACTAACGGGTGCAGCACTGTCGGCTAAGTTAGCACATGGAAATTGAAGCCGCACGTTGCCAGTGCGTCAATAAAATAAAAATACATATACTGCCAGAGCCGTGCTGGAGTCAGAGTACAATAGGCGTAAAAGCCTAGGATTGATTGTGACAGATGCATCCACAGATAGTCCCATATGAATCGTCAGTGTGTCAGTATATCAGACATGTGAAAACTGGTCGGCCAATCCTTGACTTTTAGTCTTGGTGCGGTGGTCCAGTGGAAAGATGCCTGGTTGCTGATGCTATGCGGAGTTGCAGGATGACGGTTCGATCCCCCGACCGGGAGATGGTGATCAACAAATTAAACTAACGGGTGCAGCACTGTCGGCTAAGTTAGCACATGGAAATTGAAGCCGCACGTTGCCAGTGCGTCAATAAAATAAAAATACATATACTGCCAGAGCCGTGCTGGAGTCAGAGTACAATAGGCGTAAAAGCCTAGGATTGATTGTGACAGATGCATCCACAGATAGTCCCATATGAATCGTCAGTGTGTCAGTATATCAGACATGTGAAAACTGGTCGGCCAATCCTTGACTTTTAGTCTTGGTGCGGTGGTCCAGTGGAAAGATGCCTGGTTGCTGATGCTATGCGGAGTTGCAGGATGACGGTTCGATCCCCCGACCGGGAGATGGTGATCAACAATTTAAACTAACGGGTGCAGCACTGTCGGCTAAGTTAGCACATGGAAATTGAAGCCGCACGTTGCCAGTGCGTCAATAAAATAAAAATACATATACTGCCAGAGCCGTGCTGGAGTCAGAGTACAATAGGCGTAAAAGCCTAGGATTGATTGTGACAGATGCATCCACAGATAGTCCCATATGAATCGTCAGTGTGTCAGCATATCAGACATGTGAAAACTGGTCGGCCAATCCTTGACTTTTAGTCTTGGTGCGGTGGTCCAGTGGAAAGATGCCTGGTTGCTGATGCTATGCGGAGTTGCAGGATGACGGTTCGATCCCCCGACCGGGAGATGGTGATCAACAAATTAAACTAACGGGTGCAGCACTGTCGGCTAAGTTAGCACATGGAAATTGAAGCCGCACGTTGCCAGTGCGTCAATAAAATAAAAATACATATACTGCCAGAGCCGTGCTGGAGTCAGAGTACAATAGGCGTAAAAGCCTAGGATTGATTGTGACAGATGCATCCACAGATAGTCCCATATGAATCGTCAGTGTGTCAGTATATCAGACATGTGAAAACTGGTCGGCCAATCCTTGACTTTTAGTCTTGGTGCGGTGGTCCAGTGGAAAGATGCCTGGTTGCTGATGCTATGCGGAGTTGCAGGATGACGGTTCGATCCCCCGACCGGGAGATGGTGATCAACAAATTAAACTAACGGGTGCAGCACTGTCGGCTAAGTTAGCACATGGAAATTGAAGCCGCACGTTGCCAGTGCGTCAATAAAATAAAAATACATACATACATACATACATATTGCATTACACTTCCAGTTATTACGTCAATAAAATAAAAATACATATACTGCCAAAGCCGTGCTGGAGTCAGAGTATAATAGGCGTAAAAGCCTAGGATTGAATTGTGGCGGGTGCATCCACAGATAGTCCCATATGAATCGTCAGTGTGTCAGTATATCAGACATGTGAAAACTGGTCGGCCAATCCTTGACTATTAGTCTTGGTGCGGTGGTCCAGTGGAAAGATGCCTGGTTGCTGATGCTATGCGGAGTTGCAGAATGGCGGTTCGATCCCCCGACCGGGAGATGGTGATCAACAAATTAAACTAACGGGTGCATCACTGTCGGCTAAGTTAGCACATGGAAATTGAAGCCGCACGTTGCCAGTGCGTCAATAAAATAAAAATACATATACTGCCAAAGCCGTGCTGGAGTCAGAGTACAATAGGCGTAAAAGCCTAGGATTGAATTGTGGCGGGTGCATCCACAGATAGTCCCATATGAATCGTCAGTGTGTCAGTATATCAGACATGTGAAAACTGGTCGGCCAATCCTTGACTATTAGTCTTGGTGTGGTGGTCCAGCGGAAAGATGTCTGGTTGCTGATGCTATGCGGAGTTGCAGTATGGCTGTTCGATCCCCCGACCGGGAGATGGTGATCAACAAATTAAACTAATGGGTGCATCACTGTCGGCTAAGTTAGCACATGGAAATTGAAGCCGCACGTTGCCAGTGCGTCAATAAAATAAAAATACATATACTGCCAGAGCCGTGCTGAAGTCAGAGTATAATAGGCGTAAAAGCCTAGGATTGAATTGTGGCGGGTGCATCCACAGATAGTCCCATATGAATCGTCAGTGTGTCAGTATATCAGATATGTGAAAACTGGTCGGCCAATCCTTGACTATTAGTCTTGGTGCGGTGGTCCAGTGGAAAGATGTCTGGTTGCTGATGCTATGCAGAGTTGCAGTATGGCGGTTCGATCCCCCCCCCCCCCCCCCCCCCGATCGGGAGATTGTGATCAACAAATTAAACTAATAGGTGCATCACTGTCGGCTAAGTTAGCACATGGAAATTGAAGCCGCACGTTGCCAGTGCGTCAATAAAATAAAAATAAAAATACATACATATTGCATTACACTTCCCTTAAAAATTTGATTCTTTTTTAGAACTTAGCAGATCAGGCACAGCCTTAGATAACCCATCAGGACTTTAGTGCCAACCCTTCCTATTGCATTTATAACACCCTCTACATCGCACTGTCTTTGCACTAACATCACATTTGCACACTTTACTCCTCAAGATGTCCAACAGAGTCATCTGACCCTATTTAAATTACGAACATTTCATCTTAATGCACTCAGTGGATCTTTTAAGCGAGTCAATTGTTTGAGACGTTCGTGGACTGCAGGGAGATGGAATCTTCTGTGTATAAAGAAGGGTTTAAACTCGGTCAACGACGCAGAGATGAAGCAGCTATCCGGCGACACCAGTGAACTTCAGCTACAGATCATTAGTAGCGTGGTGGGCGGTAAGGCATGTGGGAAAATTCTTACCCATAGGTCCCTTGTAACCCATAATTAGCCACCTTTTTCTGTCCTGTTCCTGGTTATAGTAGCATCCATTTTGACCCGTTAAAGCCCTTTTTTATTACAATATCCAAGGGTCGTTTCAGGGTACTATCATTCAGATTCAGAGGGGTGATTACAAGGTGGTACCTAAGTGACGAGGATGTCATGTTTCTAAGCTTTCAGCCCAAAAATGAAAAAGTAATACCAGGCTCGCATGCAAGAAGATTGTGATTCAACCATTGTGAAATGATATCAAAATGCACCTTTCCACTTTTAGATATTCCCCGCCCATCACTAGCTAAGCTCCACCCACACCTAGCCGTGCTGGGATTGATCGATCCCCGAATGCCCTAGCTATCAATTTCCTGAAAACTATACAGGGACTATTTTGTAACTAATTTGACTGGGTGTTGTTGCTGCCTATTGTAGCACAGATCGACCGAACAGGACCGGCCTGATCTGGGTACGGAATAGCCATTCCGGATTCGTCCCAAGCACGCCCCCCCCCCCCCATGGGTAAGATAGTACGCGTATTCATAACCCTATGAGAGGTCCGTTAAAATGCGTGTTGCGCATACGCGCGTGTCGGAGCTTACCTGACAACACCTCTCGGAATTGGAAGCGAGTGCATGCTTATAGTGTACCGAGTCGGTACTTGTAAATGTCTTAAACTATATGGTCGTCGTCATTCTTGGTACCGATCAGGACCGGAATAAAACAAGGATTACAGAACTTTTTACTATTTTAAAATCGGCCCAGAAATCGCTGAGTAATCGTCGAAATCCCGTTAAATTATTTTCAAAATATTTCTCTTGACGTCGTAGACGCGTGTATGTATAAATAGATAAATAATGCGCTGTTCACGTGATAGACAGGTCACCACTTCTAGCTGCACGCTGATTGGCTACTGCCCGGCCGCTGATTGGCTGAGGCGCCTGGCTCTGACGTCACGAGTAGTATAAAAGGGGTGAAAAATCGAGAGCATCACCGGCGTGGAAGCCGGCCCGTGCAGGACGACTGAACCATCGGGATTGACGTGTACAACTGTTAACCTACTGTGATTCCCACATCATCCGGTGCCATTGGGATTTCAGTTCATCCATGGTGGTAAGGAGTCCTCAGCTTCCACAGTTTTTGTACACCCCCGGATGGCCATCCGGTGGTAATAAACTAACTTAAAATAATAACTTTCTAGGGGAGTCTTTCCGTCGGAGGGCCATGCAGGCCCAGATGTAATTCTATGGAATGCAGAACCGATGGTGATTCTTGGTGGATGACTCGCCGGATCTGCCAACCACGCTGAAAAGTGGACTTCAACTTCCGCACTGCATGTCGTGTGTGATTAATTAACTTTTTGACCAGTCTGGGTGGACTTTGCCAGGTGCGCCGCAAGAGCTATCCGACATACCCCGCACCATGTGCCAGTTATTGTGCATGCATTATTATCCTATAAGTAGCCCTCTCTATTAACGGGTTACTTTTAACTTTCATACTTCCGTTGCTGGACGGAAAACTGTACAACTACGGCTGAAATTATGTATGAGCTAGGAGATTATCTAGCGGACATTCCTGAACTGTTCCGACTGTCCTGACAGTGTGCCGTGTCTGGAGAAGTCAGCCTGCGGATACCTGATTGTGGACGGCTTCCTGCGGAAATCTTTCCAACGTGTCATCTCGCGCTATATGTATGTTAGCGCCTCAATTTCAGTAACTTGGGAACTTGTTCCGTACCGATGACCAGTAGGTACTCAAGTAGCTATACTATTGAACATTTAATAATTATTTCCGTGTATTGGTACTGATGACTAATAGGTACTGTACTGGTCCTAAGACCGCATTCTTATAATTTTTGTTTCATACTGTGAATATTATCCTTGTTTACTGTGTGTGCTTTCAACTAGCCACACCGTAAGGTCTAGTGACCTGTGATACTTCATAATTCCCATATTCGTTATCATCATATCCGTTAGAATGTGTATTGGTTAGTTGTGTATATGGCAAGTTGCCATTTAGTTAATATGTTTTGTTTATTTATGAAAACTTTAGGCCGCAGTACGTTAGGAAATACTATACAGCAACATATACATCCAAATCACGACTCCCACCTGCATCGAGAGAGAGAGCGAGAGAGAGAGAGAGAGAGAGAGAGAAAGAGAGAGGAGAGGAGAGAGAGAGAGTTATTGTCTCCTTCCATGATCCACCAGCCGTATGGCTTATTAATTGTTTGGATTCCCAATCAACACGTTGACAGGATCCGGCCCCGTGAAACTATTGGAGGGTTCCGAGTGGTGATAGTTAAAGTGCCGATTTACATACAGCACCCCCCCCCCCCGTATCTTTGGATACTTATTAGGTAGACCCCCACCCCCACCCCACGCCCCCCCCCCTCCCCCGCCAAAGTAGGAAGCACTGCGAAATAATAATAATAATAATAATAATAATAATAATAATAATAATAATAGATATGTTGTAATACCGGCGTGCAGTGCATCTCTGGGCATCATGGAAAATAACCCTAACGACAGGTCAAATGTTAGCTCTGTAGCACGCGGTGACGGACGAGATGCAGATCTCCATCCAACTCGTTGTCGTGTCTGGGTGAGGTCTTAGAGCCCAACAAGCCCTCACGGGAAGGACGCTAGCGGTGGATATCCGTCTCTCCATCCCCACCATAATGACATGTCAGTATGTAAATTTGCTTATGTGACCTTTAAAACTTGTCTGGTGATGTTATATGTTGTTGCGGGGCCGGGTAACCGGATCGTTATTTGATTTGGGAGCCTTGTTCTGTAACATGTACGCACGCTGTACTTTGGAGGTAGATGCTATACGGGGCAACTTACAGGATGCCGAGCATCTGCACCCGATGGATAAATGTATCTAAAGTTAGGTAGTAAGCCCTGCCACTTGTGGCCAAAGCTTATTCTCGTTACTAACAACCAATTGGTGGTTAGGATGTAGTAGAAGGCCCGCATAAATAAAGCGATAACTACCAATGCAGTAACTTTGGAACTACATAAGACGATGACCTGGGAATTCTTCGGAAATCAGTCGTCCCGTATTCACGTAAACCCGTGTGCATCACATTAATTATGGCTTCACTAGGATTTTCAGCACTTAGCATTTTCTGTTGAACAAAAGAGTGGCCCTTTTTGCCAGCTCTTTTCCTCCACTTCGGCATTGAAAGCATTTTCCAGTGATGGAGGCCCACACGAGGCACTTACCTCTCGCAGCAACAATATTTTGTGTGTGTGTGTGTGTGTGTGTGTGTGTGTGTGTGTATGTGTGTTAGGGGTATATTAGCTTATACTAAGCTACCTAGTGACTTCATTGCGGAACTCTCTTACGGGGATACCTCTGCGGATTCAAGGATCTGTGTGGTACCTCCCGCGGAACCATGTGGAAAGAACATCGGATGGCTCGATGTTGTGTATTATTGTGCTCATTTACTGTCAAACACATAGAACTGTTTTTATAGTATTATCAAATGTGTGACTGTTTAATTATAACAGCTCATCCATTGCTCTAAATTAGAATGGACAAACATACCGGGAACACGAATAGTTGGGATGACACCCTGTGGCTCAATCTTGGTGGTAATGGTCGCACGGCCCCACTGGAACATCAGTGTTCCACCGGCTCTAGAAGTCGGTCTTTGTACCTTCTGGAGAGACCCGATACAGGATCCGCAACCCTGAGATCCGCAGCTAACCCGCCCTCCCGCACATCATGCACTTCCAGTGCGATGGAACGGAACAACATGGCGGACCAGCATGTACCCCCGCGAGCTACAAGTGGCGCCCAATGTGGGGCTCGAATGAGAAGCGAACCCACGCCACCACTCAACACCCGCGACTTTCAATCTCCTTCATCCGACAGTCAGTTCTCCCTCGACATGGAAGTAGCATCATATGACAGACGTACTGCTCGCGTGCTCACCGACAATGTCAATAATTTCCCCGGTGCAGGATGATCAGCACCCAATGATGATGACTGATGGTGCAGGATGATCAGCCTCAACACGAGTTTTCACCAATCAGCGAGGGGACATTCCATGATGCCTCGCAGGCGGGAACTCAATACATCACCTTATCATACGACCATGACAAAGACCCCATGGGGGCAACCGCACCCTTCACGACCATTTTGTTCACCAATGTCATTAATGGGTGACCAGTGGCCGGACGCTCATGTACCATACCCCGCATCCCTGCTTTTTCGTGCGTCTTCACCCTACTACCCAGCGGTGCCGCGTTTCGAGGCGGATGATGCGGCTACACCTTTTCAGCAAAACATCAGGAGACCCATACATCACACACACACATCATCCGCGCCAGTCACCTGCACTGCCTCCGTACAAGAAATATCCATTGCATCAACCAATAGACCATCCACGTCATCTGTATAGTATGCCTCCACCCTTCTATAGACCTACACCTGTCTATGGACCCGAATCAGGGCGGTATTTGGCGGAACCTACGTATCATGCACACCATCAGTGACGGGAATCACCTTCATGGATACGGCACCATCAGTATCGTCAGGGATATCGACGGGAGACACCACCCACACCACCACCAACACGCCAACCAGCATCCCCGTTCTCATCAGTTTCACCAGCACCACCGCCAGGTTTCGCGCCCATCACTTCTCCACGAGGACTTGGCCGGATCATTCTCCCCCTCCCTCCCCCCCCCCCCCGAATGTAGCGGGGAGACTGATTGTGTTAATTACAAAGTTCAATTCGAAATCATAAGTCGTACGAACCGGTGGACCAATCATCAAATGGGAGAGTATTTAGCTGCAAAGCTGTCCGGGAAAGCTCTACAAGTCCTGGCAGACTTAGGCACAGACTACACACCAACATACACGGAACTGGAGAGCGCGTTGTCGGAAAGATTTGGCGACACAGCCCTCGGGGAAACAAGTCGGTTACAGCTCAAAAACTTAGGTCGACATTTGGAGGAAACATTACTGGAATTAGCTAGTCACATCCGTCGGTTAGTTACCCGTGCTTATCCCAGCACAAATATCGAGGGCGGCACCCACTTACATCTTGACACTTTCATCGACGCGTTGAGCTGGGAACCCACCTTGAAGGAAAGATTGTTCCTCATGGAGCACGGTAGACTCCAACAATTAACGGCTACCGTGGTTCATATCGAAAACTTCTTGGAGTGGGAGAAAAACAATCGCCGCCAACTGCATCCTATAAACGAAGTTAATGATGTAAACGTCGTCACCACCAACAATGAATCAACCACTGCAACCGTAACTACCTCAGCATCCGACCAACACGCACAACAAGAACCAAACACCAGCCAAAATCACGCATCTAGAGGAAGGGGGCATGGACAATCCCATCGCGGGGGCCACAACAACGCCCCAGGATGCGGGAACCAGCATAATAATAACAACCGTCAAAATAACCATGATAGGTTAGAAGAGATTACTAAACAGATCTCCGCACTCACCAATCTGGTCACCACACTCAGCACAACAGTAGCGACACAATCCACCACCAGACCAGCCACCACTACAGCTTCAGCACCGCCACCAAACATGTGCTTTGGATGTGGTCAGGCAGGCCACTGGAAGGATCGATGCCCAAACCAGCCTCCCTCAACAGCTCCAACCACTGACCGACACTGGATTGAAGCAATCTCAGAAACGACAAATACAGAAATTACTTTACAATTACCACAATAGTTTCCCAGCCAGAGACATGGATCTGGGTGAAACTCATCTCGTATGGCACTTCCTTGACACCGGAAACAACAGACCCATTCGACAGCCCGTTCGACGTCTCCCTATACATATGGAAGCGGAGGCACACCAACAGATAGAGGATATGTTGTGGACCAGAATAATTGAGCCATCAGCATCCCCTGGGCCAGTCCCATAGTACTAGCAGGCAAAAAGGTTGCGGTTTTGTATAGACTACCGCCGCTAACTTGTTTCCACATGGCCAACTTAAAGCTCAAACCAAGGAAATGCCATCTCTTCAGACAGAGCGTCGAGTTCCTGGGACACGTCCTAGCCGGCGATGGAGTGGCTACTCAACCATCAAAAACAAAAGCAGTGGCGGAGTGGCAGACACCGACGTCTGTCACGGACACCCAGAGTTTCCTCGGCCTCTGCCAGTACTATCGCCGTTACATCCGTCACTTCAGCGAGATTGCATCACCCCTATACAGGATCACCGAAAAGGATCAACCATTCGAGTGGATGAGTGAGTGTGAAGCGCCCTGAAGGAACTCTTGACGAGCACTCCAATTCTTGCTCATCCCAACCATAACCTAGATTTCATCTTGGACACTGATGCATCAGCTTAGGCCATCGGCACAGTTCTATCTCAGGTCACGGAAGATGGAACGGAGCAGGTACTGGGTTATGGTTCGTGTACTCTTAATAAAACAGAGAAATGTTACGCAACCACCAAGCGTGAATTACTTGGGGCGGTGCACTTCATCAAGTATTACAAACACTGTATGGGCGCCCATTTACCCTCCGTACAGACCATGCCTCACTATACTGGCTCAGAAATCTAAAAAATCTGGTGGCAGGAATCCCTGAGGGCCTTCAACTTCAATGTTGTTCTGCACGGAAATGCTGATGCCTTGAGCAGAATCGGGCTCAAGGATGAACCGGAAGTGGCCACCACCGTGACACATATTACACAGCCATCTCTAGTGTTCCCCGAATTGCGGTGCGCAGAGTGGAACACGGAGACAGTCGCTCACATTCAGGATGGTGTTCTCTAGATCAACAACCGCATTGTAATTCTGGAGCATTATCGAAATACAATCCTACAACGCCTACATGTGGCCATTGAACGGGCATTAACACAGATAAAACAGAGATTCCACTGGATCGGGATACGCGATAGTGTGAAGGCATGGGTCGGCAAATACGTCCCATGTCAAAAACGTGCTGTTGGCCAGCACCATTTTGCACATCCTCAAATTAAGATCGTCGGTGCACCGTGGGAGCGAGTAGCTATTGATGTGCTCAGACCCTTGAATACGACGTATGAAGGAAACCAGTACATCCTCGTATTCCAAGATTATTTTACGAAGTGGGTAGAAGCATTTGCTTTGCCAGACCAAGAGGCATCCACAGCAGCAGAGGTCTTGGCAAGCAATGTGTTCTGCCGGTTTAGAATGCCATATGAGCTGCACTCCGATCAAGGGCGTAATTTTGAGAGCCGGCTGATCGTCGAGCTCTGCAAATTGTTTCACATTGTCAAAACTAGAACTGCGCCCTACCATCCGCGCAGCGATGGGATGGTGGAGCGATTTAACTGCACATTGGTGGAAATGTTGATGAGGGGGACACGCCTTGATTGTCGAGATTGGATCTACGACTCCTATATGTACTCATGGCATATCGCACTTCAATACATTCCAGCATGGTTTATACCCCTGCATGGTTAATGTTAGGCCATGAATGAGACTTACCCCTGGATCTGTCCATGTCCAGGTTTCTGGGAGAGAAATATTCACCATCTCTACGTCGAGCTCATGGCAGCAGATAGAACAGACCCATGAGCTAGTGAGAGCTACTTTATCCACTGCACACCGGCGTCAGAAAACATGGCATGACCAACTGGCACATGGAGACCCGTATGAGGCGGGGGAAATGGTTTGGTTTCACGATTCGCGACGTTCTGCAAATGTGCCAAGTAAACTGAGTTACCAGTGGAAAGGCTCCTATGTGGTAGTAGGTAAGAAGTCGGATGTGACCTACCATATCCACGCCTCGGATGGCCTGACCTCAGTCATCCACTTCGATCGACTTAAACCTTGTGTCAGTGATGGCCCAGTACCAGAGCTCGGGCTGGGCATTCCACGTGACACCGGTACCCAGACAGATGTCTACGGAAACAAGTATTCCTGACGTTAGTCCAGAGTACTGTGATGCCAGTTCGACCTCTCTCCTACCAAGCAAGGAGTCCGGTGAATGATCAACTAACGCTGAGGACGATGACGAGATACGTACTCGCCCTCTCCCGTCACAGTGTGGGTCTACACGATCTGGGAAGTCGTATCTGAAGACTTTCTCGTTTGTTTTCTCCAAGGGAAGGACGGAAAGCTTGTTCCACTGAGCTCTTCCCATTCCCACCCACTTCATGCTATTGCCCCAATTATAGAGTTACCACAAGCGGAAGCTGAGGCTGCCCCAGGCCATGCTTCTTGTGGGGTGGAACATGTAATACATAGCATGAAAGTGAAGAGACCAGATGAGGCCTTGGCTTGTTTTGAAGAACAGCAAAACCGCACAACTCGGTGTACCTCTCCATACCCCCAAATCGTGCAACCACCCCCACGCCAAGGTGCAGCTCGTCCAAAGACACCACCACTGCCCCATCTCCAACGTGCATCTCTAATCTATGTACCAAGTTCGGACATCATTTGTCCTGTCCAGTTCACACTCCACTCGTTGTCTGTTGTCCATCACTCTTCAGATATGAGAGAGTCTGCTGTTACAGAGGAGGTGGCATCCAGCACCACAGCAACCAATCCCCCCCCCCACGGTGCAGCTCGTCCAAAGACACAACCACTGCCCCATCTCCAACGCACATCTAATCTATGTACCAAGTTCGGACATCATTTGTCCTGTCCAGTTCACACTCCACTCGTTGTCTGTTGTCCGTCACTCTTCAGATAATAGAGAGTCCGCTGTTACAGAGGAGGTGGCATCCAGCACTACAGCAACCAACTCTTCCCCCCCCCCCCCCCCCGGCTCAGAACATCACACCGGGCACAGAAATCCAGGAGCATACAGAACACACTTGCCCACAAGGCTGAATACGTCAATTCATCATTGCGCGAACATCGCATACACACCCAGTTGTATAATAGTGTAACTCGGACAGTCAACATCAGCAACAACAAGTGTAGCATTCACCTAGCGTTTTTAATTGAAAAAGTTAGAGACATCACTTTCCGTAGACCTGACTTTTCCACAACCGCAACAGACTCGACATTCACCAGCCTGGAAACCTGGATATGCCCAATCCACATTACGACAGACCCTGACTTCCCTACAACAGATCACTACCACCATCAAAACAAGTCAACATATTCTGCAACCACCTTCTTATCCAGTTTACGGAAAACTGATAATACGGAAGAGAGGAGCAACACCGCAGGCATCTACAGTCGCGCTATGGGGGATCCCCCCCCCCCCCCCCGGATTCGTCGTACAGAAACAGCTAAAATCTTACACATCATTCACACGTAATAACAGTCAATATTATTAAGAGAGCAAGATGCCCGCAGTCTGTCCTCTGTAACAACGCATCTGAGTGGAAAGGCTCCTATGTGGTAGTAGGTAAGAAGTCGGACGTGACCTACCATATCCACGCCTCGGATGGCCTGACCTCAGCACTGTAACGCGCATCTACCACGGCGTGATGGAAGAGGTGAGAGGGGGGTGAGTCGGGGCAATTGCAGGTGACGTCATCGCGCTCTCCCACGCCCCATCGGGCATTCCAGTCTGAAATCTGAACAGGCAAGTTTATAAGCATCCAATCTGAAAAATCGCATCACACTAATTACAAGGTGAGCTTCCACGGGAATAAGTAGTTCTGGATTTGAACGTTGATTGGAGACTTGTTTGAGTGGAGACGAAAGCGACAATCCTTCCTTGTTATATTTATATTTACTTCCTTTACACGGAAGGAATACATCATCGGACTCCAGGAACATTAAAATCAAAACTTTCCATATAGGGCTTGACCGACTCACCCTAAAACTTTCGGGTGTGGTCATCCACCCTTCTGTGATGTCACCAAAATGTATAAAAGGAGGAGGGCGCGCACTGAAACTCTGTCTTCCCATCAAAACTCGACACAAGTGAAGAACAAGCATTAGGCTACTTTCGTGTTGCAAACTAGATTCTGCTGTTTTATTATTTCATTGCTATTATTATATTTGGCCAGGAAAGTTATGAAGAGGTAGGACAATTAGAGTAGGATAGGCAGTTCCGCGCATTCATTATCATGTGGAAATAAGATGTCGCTTGCGGAAGATCTCGCCTTGTCCGACAGCTCTGAGGATTCAGCACCAGCTCATCCCGGGAAGAAGTATCCGTTTACAGCATAACGGACAGCCGTGTAAGTGTGCATTCTCCCGCAATTTGGACTTGACGCTTCATGTCAATCATGATCATCTTTTCCAATGCGCATTTTGTTCAGACTGCAAGTCCCTCTATACAACTACTCGTTACGGAGTGACACACGCGTTAACGGAAAAGCATCGTGTGTTAGTGGTAACCTTACAGCCTGGTGAACAAGGTGAGGACATAGAAGTTCTAGCTAGCTGCTTTGAAACTAGACTTCCAATTAATGTACTTCCTATGGGGAAGATGGCTAAAACTAAACCTACCAAACGGCGACAACCTGACTTTCTGCATTACATAAGACCCACAGCACCAGCCTCTGCCACCCAGCCAGCACCCAGTTATCACGTTGCACCAGTCACCACCACGACCGCAGCACCAGCACAAATGGCACCAGTAGCACCTGCAGTATTGGTACCTACATCGCCTGCATTTTCCACTCTGGCAGCACCCACAATAATGCCACCGTCCGCATCATGCATCACCGCAGCATTAGCATCCGTAATTGGCCAGCCAATTTCAGTTGTAAATTCTACACCAGTGACCATATCCGAACCAGGGTTACAGGACATTTCCGATAGATCTATATCTCCGTGCAGTTTAGTAATAGATGAGGAGATCTGCCTTACGGAAGCAGTCACCATCATCACCACATCACAGAGCAGCACATCCGCGCAGCAGTACTCCTACAGATCCAGCAGTTTGCAAGGTGACTACATCGGATCGTCCTTACGCTGGAAAGAAGAGAATCGTGCATCCAAAAATCTGTGGAGTTCCGAGGACGACCGCCAGCAAGTTACTTAAGGCAACCAACATCCGAAAGCTATCCGCCTGCACAGCATCAGCATCTGCAGCCACACATTGATTGATCATCACCTTCACCACACTCGGCCCACCTGCAGCCCACACGACCACCACCACCACCTCCACGACGACAGTGATGTCAGCAGTTTCCACGCCGCCACCAGTTCGCACTTCACCCGTCATCATCCGCGCCACCACCAGCGCTTCAATAGATACATCCGTACCTTCCTCCAGTTTCAGTATACCCGACCTGGGCATTATTAGTAGTGATATTTCGGCAGCGGAGGACCACCCGCCACGTCCATCCCATATGAGTCGGGGTACCCAGACTCACTGGGGAAACTTTGCAGCGGATGTTTGTGGACACTATTGCCGAGGTTGCAGCGGGATTTATAAATAGGCGTGCAGAAAACGGAACATCGTTATTATGTTTATTTTTGAAATACTTTTCTTATTATTATATGTTTTTAAAATTGAAACCTAGTCCCTAGGCTGAATACGGTCATCCTAGACATCTACGCAAACTTCTTGCATAGCTGTGTCTCACACAAATAATCGCTGCAGATTCCTGTGTTGCGAACACGTCGTGTGCGGTGTAAGTATACAACACACCACAACGAAAATGCCATAATCCCGTCATGCAATCTCAGCTACGCTGGAGCTGCCTGATAAACTAGCCTTTTTCATTTATTATTATTACTATTTTTCTTATTATTTTTCTTCCCATGTCAATACGATGGGACGGATTGTGGGTTAGCAGAAGCTACCCGTGAGGATCTGCAATAATGGGCCATATTATTACCAATATACATATATGTATGTGCATCCCTTTATTTACCCGGGGTGCACATGTAATCTACATTGTTTCATCTGTGATACACTGTGATCACATATCATAATATATTATATATTTTATATATGTGTGTAATTATGGTACATTGGAGCTTGAGTGTTCTCTGTGGAAATTTAATTATCTGCATCCGAGAGAACACCCATGCGAGCTATTGTTCGAGGTTAATTATTGAACCGAATAAAAGTGTGCACGCACCAAGTCAATAAAACAAAAGAAAGGAAAAGAAAAGGCCTGGAAAAATGATTCCAGGTAAAAAATGAAAACTAAATGTATGCCTCCGTCCCCAAGCTCTTTCATACCCTATTTGTCTTAAACTATATCGTCCTCGTTATTCTTGGTACTGATCTGGACCGGAATAAAACGAGGATTACAGAACCTTTTACTATTTAAAAATCGGACAAGAAATGGACGCGTTATCCTCGAAAAGCCCGTTAAATTATTTTCAAAATATTTCTCTTGACATCGTAATCGCGTGTATGCCTAAATAGAAAAAGAATCTGCTGTGCACGTGATAACCACGGCACCACTTTTAGCTGCACGCTGATTGGCTACTGCTCAGCCGCTGATTGGCTGAGGCGCCTGGCTCTGACGTCATGAGTAGTATAAAAGGGGTGAAAATCGAGAATCAGGAACATCAACGGCGTGGAAGCGCAGGATGACTGGACCATTGGGATTGACGTGTGCAACTGCTAACCTACGGTGATTCCCACATCATCCGGTGCCATTCGGATTTCAGTTCATCCGCGGTGGTAAGGAGTCCTCAGCTTCCACAGTTTTTGTACATCCCCGGACAGCCATCCGGGGTTAATAAACTAACTTAAAATAATAACTCCTGCATCTAGACCTTGCTAGGGGAGTCTTTCCATCAGAGAGCCATGCGGGCTCAGATGTAATTCTATGGAATGTAGAGCAGATGGTGATTCTTGGTGGATGACTCGCCAGATCTGCCAACCACACTGAAAAGTGGACTTCAACTTCCGCACTGCATGTCGTGTGTGATTAATTAACTTTTTGACCAGTCTGGGTGGACTTTGCCCGGTGCGCCTTAAGAGCTATGCGATGTACCCCACACCGTGTGCCAGTTATTGTACATGCATTATTATCCTATAAGTATCCCTCTCTGTTAATGTGCTTCTTTTAACTTTCATACTTCCATGGCTGGACGGAAAGCTTTACAAGTACTGCTGAAATTATGTCTCAGCTAGGAGAGTATCTAGTGAACATTCTTGAACTGTTCCGTTACCTGCCCTGAGAGTCTACCGTATCCGTCCTGTCTGGAGAAGTCAGCCTGCAGAGACCTGCCTGCGGATACCTGTCTGTGGACGTCTTCCTGCGGAAATCTTTCCAGCCTTGAGAACTTGTCATCTCGTGCTATATGTATGTTAGCGCCTCAATTTCAGTAACTTGTGAACTTATTCTGTACCGATGACCAATAGGTACTCAAGTAGCTATACTATTGAACATTTAATAATTATTTCCGTATATTGGTACTGATGACTAATAGGTTCTGTACTGGTCCTAAGACCGCATTCTTATAATTTCTGTTTCATACTGTGAATATTATCCTTGTTTACTGTGGGTGCTTTCAACTAGCCGCACCGTAAAGTCTAGTGACCTGTGATACGTCATAATTACCACATTCGTTATCTTTGTATCCGTTAGAATGTGTATTGGCTAGTTGTGTATATGGCAAGTAGCCATTTAGTTAATGTTTTGTTTATTTATGAAAACTTTAGGCCGCAGTATGCTCGGAAATACTATACAGCAACATATACATCCGCATCATGATTCCCGCCAGCATCAATTTTACACTGAGGTCGCCGATCATGCTCTAAATGTTTGAGCCTGCCATGTTACAAAGTGGTTAGTGACAATTTCCCTGTTAGAGACGCATAGTGTACGATTCTTTTCCGGTTGTTGTGCTAATGTAGCCCCACGCAGTGGCTAGGTTGTGTAAAATTGGCCAGTGACCTATAGGGCCTCATATATATATATATATATATATATATATATATATATATATATATATATATATATATATATATATATATATATTGAGTTATTGTAACTTTCCACGATCCACCAGCCGTATGGCTTATTAATTGTTTGGATTTCCAATCGACACGTTGACAGGATCTGACCCTGGGGAACTATTGGAGGTTACCGAGCGGTGATAGTTAAAGTGTTGATTTACATACACCCCCGCCCCCGGTGGATCTTCGGATACTTATTATGTAGACACCCACCGCCAAAGTAGGAAGCACTGCGAAATAATAATAATATTAATTGATATGTTGTAGTAGCGGCCTGCAGTGCATCTCTGGGCATCATGGAAAATAACCCTAACGACAGGTCAAATGTTAGCTCTGTAGCACGCGGTGACAGACGAGATGCGGATCTATATCCAACTCGTTGTAGTGTTTGGGTGAGGTGTTAGAGCCCACCACGCCCTCACGGGAAGGACGCTCGCGGTGGATATCCGTCTCTCCATCACCACCATAATGACATGTCAGTATTTAAATTTGCTTATGTGAACTGTGAAACTTGTCTGGTGATGTTATATGTGGTTGCGGGGCCGGGTAACTGGATTGTTATTTGATTTGGGAGCCTTGTTCCATAACATGTACGCATGCTATCCTTTGGAGGTAGATGCTGTGCGGAGCGACTTACGGGAAGCTGAGCATCTGTGCCCAACGGATAAACATATCTAAAGTTAGGTAGTAAGCCCTGCCACTTGCGGCCAAAGCTTGTTCTCGTTACTAACAACCAATTGGTAGGTTAGGATAGGTTAAATAAAGTGGCAACTACCAATGCAGGAACTTTGGAACTACATAAGACCTGGGAATTATTTGGAAATCATTCGTCCCGTCTTCATGTAAACCAGTGTGCATCACATTAATTATGGCTTCAGTAGGATTTTCAGCACTTAGCATTTTCTGTTAAACAAAAGAGTGGCCCTTTTTGCCAGCTGTTTTCCTCCGTTTCGGCGTTGAAGGCATTTTCCAGTGACTGAGGCCCACACGAAGCACTTACCTCTCACAACAACAATGTGTGTGTGTGTGTGTGTGTGTGTGTGTGTGTGTGTGTGTGTGTGTGTGTGTGTGTGTGTGTGTGTGTGTGTGTGTGTGTGTGTGTGTGTGTGTGTGTGTGTGTGTGTGTGTGTGTGTGTGTGTGTGTGTGTGTGTGTGTGTGTGTGTGTGTGTGTGTGTGTGTGTGTGTGTGTGTGTGTGTGTGTGTGTGTGTGTGTGTGTGTGTGTGTGTGTGTGTGTGTGTGTGTGTGTGTGTGTGTGTGTGTGTGTGTGTGTGTGTGTGTGTGTGTGTGTGTGTGTGTGTGTGTGTGTGTGTGTGTGTGTGTGTGTGTGTGTGTGTGTGTGTGTGTGTGTGTGTGTGTGTGTGTGTGTGTGTGTGTGTGTGTGTGTGTGTGTGTGTGTGTGTGTGTGTGTGTGTGTGTGTGTGTGTGTGTGTGTGTGTGTGTGTGTGTGTGTGTGTGTGTGTGTGTGTGTGTGTGTGTGTGTGTGTGTGTGTGTGTGTGTGTGTGTGTGTGTGTGTGTGTGTGTGTGTGTGTGTGTGTGTGTGTGTGTGTGTGTGTGTGTGTGTGTGTGTGTGTGTGTGTGTGTGTGTGTGTGTGTGTGTGTGTGTGTGTGTGTGTGTGTGTGTGTGTGTGTGTGTGTGTGTGTGTGTGTGTGTGTGTGTGTGTGTGTGTGTGTGTGTGTGTGTGTGTGTGTGTGTGTGTGTGTGTGTGTGTGTGTGTGTGTGTGTGTGTGTGTGTGTGTGTGTGTGTGTGTGTGTGTGTGTGTGTGTGTGTGTGTGTGTGTGTGTGTGTGTGTGTGTGTGTCTCCCCGGCGGAGCCACATGGAAAGAACATCGGATGGCTCTATGTTGTGTATTATTGTGCTCATTTACTGTCAAACACATAGAACTGTTTGTATAGTATTCTCAAATTTGTGACTGTTTAATTATCACATCTCATCCATTGCCCTAAATTAGAATGGACAGACATACCGGGAACACGAATAGTTGGGATGACACCGTGTGGTTTAATCTCGGCGGCAATGGTTGCACGGCCCCACTGGACCATCAGTGTTCCACCGGCTCTAGAAGTCGGTCTTTGTACCTTCCGGAGAGACGTGATACGGGATCAGCAACCCCGAGATCCACAGCTAACCAGCCCTCCCGCACATCAGGAACTTGCAGGTTGATGGAATGGAACGACATGGCGGACCAGTGCGTACCCCCCGCGAGATACACTAAGGCAGCAACAGTGCCCAGTCAAATTAGTTTCAAAATATTCAACAGAATATTTATTAAATAGTAAAGACATACAATTTGTACAACAACACATAGCCTGTCTTTAAATATGCGTTCGTGACGTACTTATCGATGTCATTCATTATGATGTTATTCTACACATCACGTAGTTGATTATGGCGTCATTTGATTGGTGGGTACTCTGGAAAGGTGAATTGGATCCCCACATTATACTGAAGAAGAAGGATGACAAATGTTTATTTTAAAGTCATCCCCCTCAAAGGCAAATATGTGCTTACACGATATCAGATCAGTGTGAGAGACTAAAATATTCCACGTTATGATCATCAAAGGCAAAGAATATGGGATCACCCGGAGACTGACTCCAACTTAACACCATCTTAGACAATAAGACAAAGCCGTGATTCAGAGATATCCGTACCAGAAATAGACCGATTCCAAGCTATCACTCATAGGGAAGAGGATTTTAGATGTGATTTCAAGCTAAAGCTGCTGCAATATATTCTCATTCAAATTGAACTAGTGAGTTGTATGCTCATTCCGTTGGCGACAATTGACATGGATTGTGGACTCATTGGTTCTTTGATTAACTGTTGGCATGTACTGAGGACTCTCGGCATAACTGACATTGTAGGATGAGCGTGCATGTGTCATATCTGTGCTTCAATAAATGTGTTAAGCATCTTGGGCTGCTTTGAAACTGTGTCCAGTGGCATTTAATTATTTCTTGAACTATTTTGCTGTGTTGGTGAACGTCAGTGATACACATAGTTCGAGTTTGCTGATGCATCTAGCCTGATGTAGCTAGTAGAGGAGTTCCCGTTTAGCCATTGAATAGTCAAACAAGTACACATATTGATGCAATGCATCAAAGAGAAGAGCCTGGTTCCGCTTTATTTATAAGTTCAGAAGCAAAACTGCTATAACATCAACAAATGTGTAGCATATAATATTTAGTTAACATGGGTGGTTCTATTAAATTTAGGCAATGAGGATAACAAGCCTATTCTATATCCATAATATTCTCTATGTATATTTGTGAAACTGTGTGCTGGGTTGTGTTGGTATAAAACCTCACTATGAATGGTTTTAGGTGAGCCGTGTTCGTAAAGTTGAGTGTCTGTATGGAAATTAGTAACATTTGTAAACGTAGAATAGCTAGCATTTGTAAACGTAGAATATCTATTTGTGATAATTCAGTTCCAGGAACTTTCCAGAAGCTATAATACCACGGTTACCGATTTTGTAAAATTAAAAATCCAGATTTGTTTGGGTTTTTTTTGGTTTTTTCAAATTGTGAAAAGCGAATTTCCGCAACAGGTGCACCATATGTGCGAAAATAAAATAATAAAACTAATATCAAATGTTTAACTAATATACTTATAGTGATCCAGATGTCAAAGTGTTATGTCAAAATAACATAATTAACTGACGTACTAGTTAGTTTTCCTAACAGCGATTGCTATGAAAAATCTATCTGACATTGATGGTTACTAACTGTTGTGCCGAGCTGTCGTTTTCGAGACTGAAAATAATAAAAGCACTTGACTGACCACTGTTATAAAATCGTCTCACATCTGACTATGATGGGTACCACGCACCCATTTAACTGGGGTGTAGGAACATTTTTTGGTGTGAGAGGGGCTGGGGGTCTAAACTGTGAGTGGGACCAAAACCTAGGGAGTGCTATGGTGATACACTATGGGAGAGGAAAAAACCGGTGGAGGGAGCCTGTTCCTACGACTATGAGTAATGCTGCATTGTTTTAATTCGGAAAATATATATATATTAGCCCAGTAAGTGAGCTTTTAAGCTTGTATATGTGAGCTTTTAAAGTTGTGTGTTGTGTTCATCTTTTACAGAATGAGCAATTATTTTTGGTGCATGGATAAATTGTGTACTTTTTTCTTATTTAGCAATTTTTTTAGTCATTCAATTTTGCTATAACTAGTGTCGTTAAATGATGGTTTTGGTCCGTGGCCAAATATGGGTGCTTCAATAAATGTGTTAAGCATCTTGGGCTGCTTTGAAACTGTGTCCAGAGGCATTTAATTATTTCTTGAACTATTTTGCTGTGTTGATGAACGTCAGTGATACACATAGTTCGAGTTTGCTGATGCATCTAGCCTGATGTAGCTAGTAGAGGAGTTCCCGTTTAGCCATTGAATAGTCCAGGTTAAATCCGTGTACAAACAAGTACACATATTGATGCAATGCATCAAAGAGAAGAGCCTGGTTCCGCTTTATTTATAAGTTCAGAAGCAAAACTGCTATAACATCAACAAATGTGTAGCATATAATATTTAGTTAACATTGGTGGTTCTATTAAATTTAGGCAATGAGGATAACAAGCCTATTCTATATCCATAATATTCTTTATGTATATTTGTGAAACTGTGTGCTGGGTTGGGTTGGTATAAAACCTCACTATGAATGGTTTTAGGTGAGCCGTGTTCGTCAAGTTGAGTGTCTGTATGGAAATTAGTAACATTTGTAAACGTAGAATAGCTAGCATTTGTAAACGTAGAATATCTATTTGTGATAATTCAGTTCCAGGAACTTTCCAGAAGCTATAGTACCACGGTTACCGATTTTGTAAAATTAAAAAGCCAGATTTGTTTGGGGTTTTTTTTGGTTTTTTCAAATTGTGAAAAGCGAATTTCCGCAACAGGTGCACATGTAATTATGAAATTGTGCATTGAATGAGTGCTTCACTAAATATGCTTCCCAACCTCTACTTAAATTTAATTAACTAAGTAGTGGGACTAATAACTGAATTACAATTTTAAGCATTTTCTAATTGCACCTAAGTAGGCTTGCACAATTTTTACTTTGAAACATCGCGTCAATTTTATCTTTAAAAAACGGTGTTTTCGATTTAATCGTAGGTCCAAATTCCCAAAAGCATAAACCAGTGTAATGTAATGTCACAAAAACTTGGTCTAGGAATTGTCAAAGATAATGAAACGGACACCTTCGGTCGAGTTTTGTACACAACTATACAGGTACTAATATTAGGGATGTTCGATTATGAAAATAAATAATCGATTATGATGTCTGGAAAATAATCAATTTAATTAGATAATCAATTATTTATTCTTGTAACTGTGATGGTAGCAACTGCGCTGTGGAGAGAGAGAGAGAGAGAGAGAGAGAGAGAGAGAGAGAGAGAGAGAGAGAGAGAGAGAGAGAGAGAGAGAGAGAGAGAGAGAGAGAGAGAGAGAGAGAGAGAGAGATCCCATACTGTGGAAAGTCTCAAAGGGTGTTAACTCTGATGTTTGAGGTCGAATCAGCTTCATTTTCGCAATGCGTAAATTAGATGTTAATATGACCATTTTGGCACAACATTTATTTCAATCCATTCAGAAATAGCAAAATGTGCCACTTGTTTATGCTGGACAGTTAGGGCTGCGTGGCAGACTACGTGTGATTGGTACAGCTTAGTCAGCTGACATGGCTGAGCTCGCAATGCATATAAGTAAACTGATGAATACTCACCAAAGGCATACCTCACAGGGAAAGCCTTCAAATTATGGCCCGGACAAATGTATAGAGGGTAAACGGACACATGATCAGACTACCCTAGTTTTAATACCTGCACACCTCTCTCCACATACCAAGTTTCATGATTATACACATAAGTCTTGAAACTACGGTCCAAACAAAGCTTTAGAGAATAAATAGACATACGGATGAAGGGATGGATGGGCTGACCTAGTTTTCAATGTGCCATACTGGTAATACACTAGCAAAACTGTGTACATGGAAAGCTCCTCCATGTGCTATAGACGAGCTCATGCATCATCATAATGATATGTCATCATTCACTGTAGCGAGCAGCACTGATACAGTTCCATTTCGACCCCACTTTGACATAGGGAGTTTTACCATGGATTTTGTTGACAACTCGATCATGATGAGGCCAATCTATCTGGAATGTGGGTAGCCATGACACAGTAACTCAGCAGTATGTAGGTACTACAACCAGTAAACCAAAACTTTCCAAAACCAATATCCAACATGGGCCAACAACATTCAATACCAAGTTAAAATGCCAACATTTGAAGCGGGTTTTTTTTAACAGTACACACATGGTCATTTTATCTGAAAGTCTGTTTCGGCTGACCGGAGTATCAGGCCTGTACCATGCCTAACTAATTTTTATATCTTCCTAATCACCAATTGCAGTATGGAATTTCAATAACCGGCCATGAGCCAGGGATTAAACCCCACACATGGCAACTTTATCAGTGTGGAAATGAGCCAATCTGACACCGCTAATTTCTGTACATGTCCAAATTTCCACACTTATAACACTGAACTAAATTGTTGCAAAGGTTTTAAAACCCTTCTCAGTCATAAATGCCTGGCATCCCAGATCCAAGTATTGACGTAATCAATTATACAATTGTTTGTCCCACTTTAACAATATTATTTTTTTAACACACACATCACCATTGCCCATAATTATATTAACTAATGTCCAATGCAACTTATCTTGGCTTTTGAGAACTAAGGGTAGTGTGGCATTTGCGAGTCATTCTACTTTGTCAAGACTGCGGGTACCCCTCATATGACAAGGGAAACGGAACTGTAAGGGAGATCTGATGCGAGCGTGAGCTAGAGTGAGGATGTAGAGATAGGGATATAGGGTGGTAGGCCAGCAGGCCTGTGGAGGAAACTATATTATATGAAATCAACTGAACTATAACTGGAAGGAAAAGTGATTTAAAAGTTAGGACGACAAATGAAGTATTTTATCCTTTATACCATGAGTAACTGTTGCTATATAAGAACCATCGTGTTTGTAAATCAGTAACATTTCACCTGTCTCTTAGAACCACTGTGTTTGTGAACCAGTAACATTTCACCTGTCTATTAAAACCAACGTGTTTGCGAACCAGTAACATTTCATCTGTATTTAAGGACCACTGCATTTCGAACCAGTAACATTTCACCTGTCTATTAGAAACCCCCGTGTTTGCGAACAAATAATATTTCACTTGTCTATAAGAACCAGTAACATTTACCTGTACCTAAGAGTCACTGACTTGGAGAACCGTCACAGAGCGCCACATCATCGTGAGGATTGTGGGATCTCTATTGTCATAAATTGGATTACATGTTTACTACGTCACCATCGGGTCTTATGTTCCGCTTCCAATTGGATTACTGTGTGTTATGCCATACTGTGCCCTATGTTTTGTGTTCTATTTGATTAGGCATTTATTACGTCACGTCGAGTTCTAAATTCCGCTTTCTTTTGTATTATCTGTTTATTAAGCCATACTGTGTACCAGGTGATAGTTTCATTTGGATTGCCTTATTAGTGCTTATTTCCACGCATGATCACATCTCAGTAATGTATGTATAATGTATTATATACCACCCTCGTTTCATATTGTTCTGGTAAAAACAGTGGCTTTTCATACACACATCATACATGCACATACATTCTATTGCATAATGGTTACTCTTGAATAAATTCTCAATACCATTTAAATAAGTATTGTTTTGTGGTCTATCAACAACTCGTGATTAACTCATATTGACCATACAGCAGATATATCCTGTTAGTGGATATTTGAATTCTGGGGACAACCCAAATCTTAGGACTGTAAACTGTTGGTGAATCTTCCTTAGATACATGCCTGAGTTATTGAGGTTTGGTCACATGAAATAATCATGGTGAGAGAGAGAGAGCGAGAGAGAGAGAGAGAGAGAGAGAGAGAGAGAGAGAGAGAGAGAGAGAGAGGGTTACATATATATTGGTTATTGTTTGGCGCAAAGATAGGGTTCTTCAGACCACCAGATTCGCAACGATCCCTTCAATAAAACTCGAGTTATCATCCGGAAATGCAATATTACGTAATTAATTAGGTCACCATGACCTGTGACCGTTTGACGTGAAAATCAATAGTGTGCTTCGGACCAGCAAGGACAAGCTCCCACAGCAGATTGGTAATGAATGATCCCTTCAATGAACTTACCATCCGGAAATGAAACCCGAACGGATGGACGGACAAAGCAATTATATATTTATATATTTATATATATACTTACACAATAAGACCTCACTATTACTGTGTTAGGAAATCTGCTTAAATCAGAAAAAATGGTTTGTCTGAAAGTTGTTAGAAAGACTCTAATAGTAAAATTACAAATTAATCAGATTCAGTAGTTAGATCCAAGGCTAACAATGGCGCCTTAAAGATTACGGTAGAGATCACTGCCCATATAGCTAAATAATGCTTTGACCTGTGCAAATGAGTATTTTGGATAGTGAAGGTTCTTGAATGAGATCCACAAACTGGTCAGAGACCTGTGTACAAACATTATAGCATAATCATTACGATTTCATAGCATGAAAATGGACGGCCACCCATAGTTGGTACAATATTAAATCATGACCGAGTTGTTCAAAGCACATCCAATATTAACTCTATTTGGCATCTTACATAATCCAGCCATAGCAAAATACATAATTAGAGAGCCAAGACTTTTTTTAGTTTAATACTTTATATTAATGTTCAAATTTGTTCAAGAATATTTTGATTTTCTCATAGAAAATGTCAATTTGCAGACCAAGAGATGATTTTTTGACAAATTTACCACTGGGATGACTGGCTCTGTTATCGAGCCAGTCATTCCAGTAGTAAATTTTCAAAATTAGTCTCCTTTCCAGGCCTTGGTCCGCAAATGAACATTTTTCAAGATCCCAGCAAAAGCAGTTTTGCTGGCTTGAGTGTTCAATGGATTGATGGTCAGGATTAGTCAACTTAACCCTTTATTGGCCAAGATTGATCAAGAAAATCGAAGATTTTGCTCACTGAACATATATATTTTTAGCCCAACAAGATTATTTTTAGAAATCATCACAAGATTAATTGAATGGTTTGCTTATCAACTTTTCCAGCTATTCCAGTGGTCAATTTAAAAAAGTCTTGTCTTGGGCAGCAAATAGACATTCTTCACGCCAGGTGGGCGTATCCTACCAGCTCTAGTAGGGTAGCAATGACGAATAGTGTTGCCTCAACCACACCGATAAGGTGGGTTTTTCCTACCATTCTAATAAGCTGATGTCGCACTGAAGTGTATGTATGCTGGAAACTCTATGCCTATCAGAACAACTGGTTGCTAGGTGGGTTAGGTCTCCAAGCTACATGATTTAAATATGTATATATGTACATCTGTAAATTGTACATACCTTAACAACGAGCCGCTAAAACTTAAAAAGTGGAAAAAAGAAAAGTAAAGCAAGTAAACACAAAAAGGAACATTTAGCCATTAACCGCACATTGCACAACTTATATGTGTGAAATTTGAGATCGACAATAGTCCTAGCAGGGCCTCTAACGTCGCAAAAGTTCCAAGAATAGGGGAACGTCATATATATGGGTAAATTTTTGCTTGAATAATTCTCCTAGCACGGCAGCTGATAGAAGAAAGCTGCTAATCAAAGAGAATTTCTTTTAGTAATTGTCAACATTGTTGCATTATTGAATTTTAATGAATATGCTTATCACACAACGACGGTTTTACATGTATTTGCATGAGAGAAGTACGAAATCAATTGGATTATATACTGAAAATATGCAATAATGTGCAAGGATATAAGTAGGGCTAGTAGGTTAGTTATAATCATTTTATTCTACTAATTTCCGTTCTTTTTAAAATTACGTTTTCTAAATTGCACAGCACATTATACATGAGTATATGACATTTTTGGACGTATTTTGGTCAAATTTGGGCTTGTGCATGGGGGCGGCCTATTAATAGGAAATAATGGTAAGTATACATGACATGTTTTAACAGTACCCAAAAGATGTGTACACAATAGTGCTCTTATTATTGGATAGGCAATTTGGCCTACTGACCTACACAACCCGCCCACCCCCTTACTGGTTACTTCCCATGCCGACACTGTAAACAGGAAGTGAAATAGGATCGCTAATAGCCAAAACATTGTTTTTAAAATGTCCTGTTTACTAGTGAGTATACTAGAAAGGTGCAATGTGGGGAAAAAACGTCGAGATTATAATACCTGCGCATGTAGGCACCCTAGAGACGTGTACTTCCAAACCACATAATGAATGCAATCCATGACCCATCTCATAATATGTCTAGCCCATCCGATTCACTTTTTATCTCATTGCCGACCCATTTTTCAATGTCATCTACATGTAATACATTTAATGTCTATACATGTTGCCTTCAAACAGTCATACAATTCAAATAATACACAGCCAACTGAGGAAATTATTCAGCAGCCATCTGTTTTCTGCTGACTCTATTTGTCAGTCTTATATTGCAGCATTTACTGTAGCTAATTAACCAATCCCCCCCCCCCCAACTCCACTCCCTTTCCCATATGCCTACCGAATTCCCATATGCCTACCGAATTCCCATGCTCGTCTTGCAATAAACCAGTGAAAGTAAATCAGCAAGCATTAGTGTGTGATTGTTGTGGTGACTGGGTGCATAGAACTTGCTCAAAGCTAACGACCACAGATTATGAATTACTAGAAAATGATAAAGAGCCAATTATTACTGCCCTAGTGACAATAATCTCTCACTTGACACAATCCAGGTTCCGGACTGCCACTTCCTCACTGTGGGAGACTTTAATAGCCAGTCCCAGAGCTGGGGATACAGAGCACTTGATAAACGAGGAGAAGACATTGAAGCATGGCAAGATGAAAAGCACCCTTTACTTGTCAACGATCCCACAGATCAGCCTACTTTCTACTCGCGCCGGTGGCACTCGACAACAACGCCGAACTTGGGATTTTGTACAGAAGACATTCACAGAAACCTCAGTAGAGTGGTCGGATCGCAGTTAGGAGGAAGCGACCACCGCTCAGTCCTCCTCTCTCGTTCTGGAAGTATTTCAACAAGTTCACATCAACATCTAAGGTGGAACTACAAAAAGGCAAATTGGAGTCTGTTCGGCATTCGTTCCAATGAGCTTACCCAAAATATAGCAGTAGAAGGGAGAAACATCAACAATGTGGCCAAGGAATTTAATTCAAGTATCCTCAAGGCCGCCAATGAAGCGATTCCTCGAGGGTTCAGGAAAAACTACCGCCCCTACTGGACAACAGAACTGCAAGCAGCACATGATAAACTAGACAAGGCCAGCGAAGATGCAGAGGGTAATCCCTGTCATGAAAACCACTTCACGCTACAACAAACTAAAGCCAGGTATCTAGACCAAGCTGGAGGCCAAAAGAAGAAGCTGGAGGGAAAAGATGGCAGGGTTTAATTTAGAGAGAGACACCACAAAGCTATGGAGACTGACTAAAGCACTGAATGATGAGGTGTCGGGGGAGAGAAGATTACACTTGAAGAAGATGGACAAACCTGACAGGAAAGATGGCTGCAGATGCCTTTGCAAAGACATATGCAAAAGAAAGCAACATTTCTATACCACGAATGCATCAAAAAGAGGTTAGAAAAGAGCAAAAGGAAAGAACATGCACCAACACTCACGATGCAATGAAAGTTGACATTAGTTTAGCAGAACTGAAGAAGGCTATCCGCCAATTGAAGAAGAAGAAATCTCCCGGGCCAGATGGCATTACGAATAAAATGATCCAACACCTTGATAATGCATTTCTTCGCAAGTTGCTAGACATCTTTAATCTCAGTTGGACCAATGGAGAGGTTCCTCAGTGCTGGAAGGAAGCCAGAATGACTCCTATTCTGAAAAAAGGGAAGAACAAGACGAAAGTGCTGAGCCACCGTCCTATCAGTCTTACAAGCTGCATATGCAAGACCATAGAGCGCATCATCAACCAACGGTTGCAGTGGTACCTGGAGTCTGAGAACATTATAGTTTCAGAGCAGGCCGGCTTCAGAGGATACAGGAGCACAGAAGATCAAACAACACATCTTGCACAGGTCATAGAGGACACTTTTCAAGCCAAGAAGGTGATGCTAGCTGCCTTAATCTATCTGCAGAAGGCATTTGACAAGGTGTGGAAGGATGGCCTCCTCGTGAAGCTCCGGCGCACAGGCATCGGTGGCAACATGCTGCGATGGACCAAGTCATACTTACACAATCGCAGAGCTAGGGTGCGAGTGGATGGACAATCTGGACAGAATATATTGCTGAGACAAGGGGTGCCACAAGGGGGAGTGTTATCACCAACTCTGTTCATACTCTTCATTAATGACATTGTAGCAGAGCTGCCCAATGGGGTCCAAGCAGCTCTCTATGCAGATGACCTCGTACTCTGGTGCACCGAGGAGTACACAACGACTGCCACGTACAGAATGCAGCTCGCCTTGGACAGAATTACAGCTTGGGCCAATCGCTGGTGTATTACCATCAACAAAGCAAAATCATCAGCCATGCTATTCTCATTGTTCACCAAAACCAAGGTTGGCAATCTGACACTGGGCGGTACTCCACTCGAGTACGAGGACCAGCAGACATACCTGGGAGTCACCTATGACAGAAGATTAACATGGAAGGAGCATATCCAGAACGCAGAGGCAAAGGCCAGAAGAAAGCTAAACATCATGAGGAAGCTGGCAGGAACAAAGTGGGTGCCAATGAAAGGATCCTCAAGACCATCTACCTAGGTGCCGTATGACCACACCTTGAGTATGGATCCAGCTCATGGATGACAGCAGCTAAATCTCATCAACAGAACCTCGACAGAGTACAAAACCAGGCACTGCGCATCATCACTGGTGGAATGAGATCAACACCAATAGAAAAAATGGAGCAGACAGCAGGCATCCCACCACTTAGCACAGGAAGGGAATGCAATGCACTGATCCAAGCTGCAAAGTTCAAATAGTTCAACAACCACCCGATGAAGATCAGGCAAGCACAGCTGTCATCAGGAAGACTTAAAAGTTTTGTGAAAGAGACAAAAGCACTTCAAAGGAAACACCAAGAAATGTTGCCAGCACAAATAGAACACCCAAACCACACCCTTAATCCTCCACCCTGGGAAAACAAATTAGAGAGCATAGCTATTCGCACCACAGTACCTCATCTCACAACCAAAGATGAACACAGTGATGCGAGCAAGAAGGCCCTGACCATAGCCATGCTGGAAGAAATGTACCCTCAGGAGACATGGATAAGGATCTACACAGATGGATCAGCCAAAGATGCAATTAGGAGCGGAGGTGCCGGACTGCATATACAGTATCCAAACCGACAACATGAGTCAGCTGCAATACCGACAGGCAAACACTGCACAAACTACAGAGCTGTAGTCGAAGCACAGAGACCCTATTGCACAGATTGTCTTTTTATCTGATGCCCGCTCCGTCCTTGAGGCTATCACCAAAGGTAAGCTGCCACAACTTGAAGAAGCACTACAAACCATCAAATGCTTTCGGATAGCACTGCAGTGGATCCCCTCACACTGTGGAGTCCAAGGAAATGAGGAAGCAGACAAGATGGCAAAGGTGGGTGAAGAAGAGAATCAGACAGAAAACATGGTTACACATACAGAGATGAAGACTATCATCAAGTCACTCTATAGAACACCTCAATCAGAAGATGCCTACCATCATCTCTCGAGGCCAGAACAAGTGACCATTTTTCGTCTCAGAACTGGACACAACAGACTAAACCAACACATGTACAGGCGGTTCCACCTTACGACATCGCCCGCTTGTCCTTGTGGAGACGCAAAACAGACCACAGAGCACATACTTCAATGTTGCAGTACGTACCAGCTGCTGAGAGAAGAGATCTGGCCTTTTTCAACCTCTCTTCTTGAAAAGCTGTATGGGCCTGTGGAAGAACTGCAGAAAACCACAGATTTCATCTTGAGAATGGCTCTCCAAGTGTGATACCAGCGATCGAAAAGAAGAAGACGATAAAGAGCCATGGTGGTGTATTAGCTGCAACAAAACCTTATCCCATTCAATCACCACGACAACAACACTGAATTTTTACGAAACATTTTAGGCCCCAGCATTCTAATAAGCCCATTTAATTTAAATACATCACAGGAATTTATACTCTCTGAAACCTATGCTGATGATGAAACTATCACTCTTCCCCAACCGGAGTGTATATATATTTTACAGACTGAATTTATGATGAAATGTTTAAAAACAATGAGGCTGTGTCTTTCTCAGTGATGCATATTAACATCAGGTCTCTACCAGCACGTTTTGAATAATTAAGTCATTTTTATCGAAAACAGTTCTATAGAATTTACTATTATCGGAATTACTGAGACGTGGATCAACTCTAACTCAGCACTTAGCTTAATTAATCTGCAAAACTACAAATTCCTAGAGAATCACAGACGAAATCAAGCAGGAGGTGGGGTAGGCATCTACATAAAAAGCAACGTACAGTGTTATGAGAGCGAAGACCTGACAACAATGGAAGACACTTTTGAATCTCTTTTTACTGAGATACCGGCAAGAAAAGCAAAAAATACAATTATCGGTGTCATTTACAGTTCTCCAGATTGCGCTAAAGCCAAATTCATAGAATTATTAGAAAAAAGTTTTAAAACCATACAAAAAGATAATAAGACCGTTTATCTACTGGGGGATTTTAACATCGATCTACTGAAACAAGAAAAAAACAATTACTCAATACTTTGTGAACGTACTAAGAACATTTGGATGCTATCCATTGATAACAAAATCTATAAGAATAATGGAAACAACATCTATTATTGACAATATGCTCTCAAATAACACTTTAAATTCAAAAACACACTTTCCCACTAAAAAAAATTAACAAAATTCAAGCAAAATCCTACTAAACCCTGGCTAACAGGAGGACTGATAGCTGCTTGTCACAAGAAGAATAAGCTATATCTAGCGTTTATTAAAAACCTGACAAGATACAATAATACTCAGTTTAAGAAATATAGAAATAAACTGAACCAAATTATTAGGATAGCTAAAATAAAATATTACCATTATAAATGTGATGAACAAAAAAATAACATAACGGAAATATGGAAATTAATTAAATCACTATTAAATAAGCAAAAGAGTAAATCAGAAACATCACAGTTTATCTGTAATAATACTATCATAACAGACAAAAATGATATAGCAGATAAATTCAATGAGTATTTCATTAACATTGGACCTAAATTGTCAGAAAAAATCCAAGCTAGTTCAGAAATTCATATACAGGACTATCTGACAGGGAGCTACCAAAACTCAATGTTCCTATCCTCAACAAACAGAGATGAAATCTAAAAAATTCTAATGCAAATTAACCCAAGTAAAAGTGCAGGTATTGATAATTTTAAATGGAAAATCTTTAAAGAGTGTATCACAGAAATACTAACCCCACTAAATCACATCTGCAAACTCTCACTTTCCCAGGGTGTATTCCCATCTCGTTTAAAAATGGCATGTGTATCACCTATTTACAAAGCTAAAGATCCATCTGACTTTACTAACTATAGACCCATCTCGGTACTCCCGCTTTTCTCAAAACTTCTGGAACAGTTATACTATAATAGAATCCTTAACTACTTAAACAGAAATTCAATCATCTACCAATCTCAGTATGGTTTCAGAGAAAAACACTCCACCGTGCTTGCCATTGTGGACATGATAGAGAAAATCTCTAAGTCACTAGAAAAAAGAACATACGCTAGGTATATTCTTGGATCTTTCCAAAGCATTTGACACCATTGACTATGCAATATTATTTTGTAAACTCCCACATTATGTCATAAGAGGCATATGCTTTAGAGTGGATTCAAAATTACTTGACTGATAGGACACAATGTGTGCAATTTAATGGATCTATTTCAGGAAATAAAAAAAGTGTCCCTCAAGGTTCAATTCTTGGACGCATGCTGTTCTTATTATATATGAATGATCTACATAATGCAAGTAACCTACTATCACTAATTTTGTTCGCGGCTGATACCAATGTTTTTGGCCACCATAAAGATATAGACACCCTATACAAAACTACAAACAGTGAAATGGAAAAAATTATAAATTGGTTTAAAGCTAATAAATTATCCCTGAATGTCAGCAAAACCAATTTTCTATTATTTACAAGATATAATCAAGTAAACGAAGAGCTTGCTCTCCCAAAACTCTACATAGATAATCAAGAAATACAGGAAACTGAATATGTTAAATTCCTAGGAGTCAATTTGGATAATCAACTAAGCTGGGAGAAGCATATAGAGACGATCATATCCAAGGTGGCGAGGAATATTGGTATCATGCGCAGACTCAAATCATATCTCCCACCTGGTATTCTAAAAACTCTATATAGCACATTGATACTTCCACACATCATATACTGCAATGCTATCTGGAGTAACACACATCAAACTAAATTTAAAAAAATAAAATCACTACAAAAGTCATCTGTTAAACTATTCTCACAAGCAGCAAAGGGCCAAGATACCTTTAAAAAAACAAAATTCTAAAACTTGAAGACATTGCAACGGTCCAATTATTTACTATTTTAAGAGATTACCACAATGGCAGCTTACCCACATCGTTATCCAATACTCTTACACCCAATACAGACATACATACTCACAACACACGAACAAGTTCTAACCAACATGCCGCATATCACCAAACAGAGGCAGCTACACGCACACCATCCCATCAAGCAATACAATTATGGAATAAAACAGATGCGACACACGTGCACAAATTCTTACAACAAATCATTCAAAAAGTACATAAAAACCAAAATTATTGAGTGCTACTAGAAGCCAGAGTACTAAAACACACACCAGAAACCCTTAATGACAAAAAAGGAGTAATTTCCTATAATGTAATGAATGTTCTGTTGGCTATTTTGGGACAAATTTGAACTGCCACTGTTGCTGCCTGTGACAGTAACGGACTACAATTGACTCGGTTGCAAAATACTCAATGATTTCACTGTTCATTGTTCACCTGACTAAATCTTAAGGGTTTAAGGTTTAACCACCACCATGGCAGCCATGTTCCAAGACAGCGGAACCTGTCTATAGTGGCCACTTGCTTTCTGGATCCATGAGGTGATGGTCCTTTAAAGCAGGTTGACATAAAACCCCAGGTCCTGAAAAGTCGCTGCCCTTTTGTAGTACAAGCCACTACCTATATTTCTAAATGTATGAAATAACCAATCTTTAGTGTATAAATGTGGTCTCTGCAGACAGGTTCTTCCGCTGCAGCGCACCCGGCCACCAGGACAACAAATATGTAGAAATATGTACATGTAGCCTACATGATGTATGAGTGCTGATAATAATAATAATAATAATAATAATAATAATAATAATAATAATAATACATGATAGTAATAATGATAATGATAATAATAATTAAAATAATAATTAATAATAATACATGTAAATAATAGTAACGGTATTGTCGTTGTTATTGTTATAATTAAATATAATGATAATAGTAATGCGACAATAATAATGACAATAAAAATAATAATACGGGTGGTGACAACAATAATTACACATGATAATAACAATCATTATAATGATAAAACTGATGATGATGATGATGATGATGATAATAATAATAACAATAATACATGTAAATAATAGTAATGGTGTTAATAACATTTTGTTGTTATTGTTGTTAATAATTATCGTAATTTCACTGAATACTAATAATGCTTAGCAAGATTGTCACTCCACTCCCTCCCACCCACCCCCTTGTAAAATGTTATGTCATAAGTCATGTCTCCACACGTAATTTGTTTATCTGTATTGTATCGTACTCTATGTCATTTGTAATATAAAATATCCATGTACATGCATATAAATGTTATATGTATAAACATAATATTATAAATTTATGTTATATGTCAAGGGTCCACCGCATCATAGGCCTTGCCTTTGGTGGATGCCTGTATTGAATTGTTGAATTTTTTATCCATATGGAAATAAAGAATCTTGAATCTTGAATTCGCAAACAGTTACATAGGTTCGTCAGCTAGTTTCATCAAGTCTTGTAGTCAGTGGCTCGAGCGTCTCACTGTTGGATCATTAAAGTGTATGGAAAAATAAGTGTCATCATAATAATAAGCACAGAAAGCCACTACGTTATAACATGTCATCGTGTAATAATATAGGGATCCATTTCTAGCTCTGCACCGCCCATTTCTGGCTAATCCACCCATTCTGTGCCCGTGTTGGGATCTATCGACCTTGAATAACAATCCCGGCAATATCAAGGTAACTATACATGGAAGTTCTAATTTGACTGGGCTTCCGATGGTAGCAACGGCTGACAGCGCCAAGTTAAATTAGTTTCAAAATTATCAACAGAATGGTTATTATATGGTAAATCCATCAAAGGCTTATAATTCGTACACTTGGCGGACTGTTATTCCAGCATCGGGATGGAGTGCTTCTGTCTATTATGATTGTGCCGTCAGGCTACGTGTGACGTAACTTACTATGTCATAAACTTGATCAACAGATCGGATTCATCCATTTTAAGGGGTTCCCAATCACACGGTTTGCAAACAACCTATTGCATAACATTCTAAAAATGGTATAAGAGATCAAGACTTTGACAAATCTTAATTCAAATAATTAATAGTGTTTTGTTGAAGACTGTTAACCTGGAAAGCATCCTTGATATTTTCTCTGTTTTTATTACGTTGGGTCACCTTAGATGATATTCTTTGTTTACCGCGACAATATGAGTACCCCTCTGAAATACGACCACCTACACTAAGTGTGTTTTCACGATCTGATATAAAAACTTTCATCTGCACAAAACCGGATCCTAGTTTGTGAACAATTCGGGAAAGAGGGCTCATATTAGCAACAGCATTTCACTCAGGGAAGATCAATTTAATTGATTGTAATATCAGTTGTCGTAAATAGTACATCAAGAGTATGATAATAATTATTTAGGCCTTTAGGCCAGGTATCGTCGTTAAAAGAATGCTCATTATAGTATTCAATCTAGTTATCAACATTTTGTTCTGATAAAGGATAATGAATCTTATATAGATATGTGTTCAGGATGTATTGCTGCAATTTGCAATGAATTCGACACATATCGGTAGAAGTATAATGAAGATAGATTGTGAATAGTTACTAATATATAAGAACCTGTTCCATACCATAGAGATATAGATAATTCTCTGTTCCATATGTATAGTTCGGGTCTTTTCTGTTATGCAATTCCCATCCCTCATATTCATATCGATCCTTCAAGTGAACCTTCTAATGGGAGTAAAGTGGCACGGTAGACCTGACAGTAGTATAGCTGTGTGGTAGACGTGAATTGTGATGTGTCAAGAACTGTGTGACGTCCTCACATCCAGGTGGACATGGCGGCGTGATTGTTACACAGGTGATATTTGACCATCATTTTGAAATGACAGGGTGATAGTGCGCTCGCCCACTAGACAACGCTTAATTTCATTTTAAAATTATTCACAGAGATATGATTTAAAATAAAACGTAGTGAAAAATTTGTTTACTGCTTAATTTTTATTCTTTTCTTGTTGTGTAAATTCCGCCTCATGGAGTTACCCTTCTTCTTATTACATAAGGTTACATACGGTTGATATCTGGAACAGGTCCTGTAAGGTCCTCTTCACCAGATTCCAGTTTTCCTTGTCTGTGCCTTTTCTTATATTTCTTCTGCTTCCGATTGATGCTTTGAAGTCATCATACATACGATATGTGTCTTGTGTTCTCCAGTATTTGTCTGGTCGGTTCCTAAAAGCATTCACAGATGACGCAGAGACTATTTTTTCTGGGAGATCATTCCACAGTTTCACTACCCTTAATGCGAAATAGTTCTGCCTTTTAGTCAGTCTGCCCAATTGCGGATATACCCTCTTAGAGTTTCCTCTTTTGCTACATCTTATTGTCATATCACTCCACATCTTGATCAAATTACTAGCTTCTGTATCATATATCCCATTTATACGTTTGTAGAGTTCTATCATGTCTCTCCTCTTCCTCATGTAAACTAAGGTGGGTAATTTCAGCTTCCTAAGCCGCATCCGGATAGGTTAGATTCCTGAATCCAGGTATCTGCTCTGTTGCCCTCCATTGTACCCACTCGATTATTTCAATATGCTTTATCTTAGATGGTGCCCACACAGAACTCGTGTAGTTCAGATGCGTTCTTACTAGGCTCTTATACAAGGGTGTGAGGATCTCCTGGACCATATGTTGAAATGTCCTAATTAGGTTGACCATAGTGTTAGCTTTCTTCACCTTCTCACTAATGTGGTTTTCAAAGGCCAGGTCTTCATCTATGGTTACTCCAGTCTTTTTCGATTTCCGCATTTTGGCCCTCTCTTCCATGGAGTGTGTATTTCGTCTCTGTTACTTGTGTTGTGTTCCCAATTTGCATATGCTTGCACTAGCCTGGATGAAATTTAGCCCTTTATCCAGATCTCTTTGCAGGCTGTCGTGGTGCTCTTCTCTGGTAATTGCCCTGAAGACCTTTGTCATCTGCGAATAAGTATATATCTGAGTCCACAATGCTTGGGATGGCATATATGAATATTACAAAAAGTACTGGGCCTAATACTGATCCCTGGGGGGATTCCTGATGTAACCTCCGTCCATCTTGAGCATTCTCCATTTACTGCCACGTGTTGTGCTCGATTCTCTAGAAAGTTTGCTATCCAATCTACTGCAGTGTCTTTAAAAAAAAAAAAGTTATGTCATCTGCCAAAAGCTTTCAGTTTGTTTATTAGACGCCTATGTGGAACTGTATCAAAGTCCTTCTGGTAGTCCATGTAGACACAGTCTATATAGTGGACTTGGTCCAGTGTGTGTGTCCACTTGCCGAGGACTACTACCAATAGCTGTAACACTGTTGCCATACCCGAGATAAATTCATGCTGTATTGTTGAGAAGAATTGGTTCCTTTTCATGTGCCCAATAATGTGTTGTCTAATTAGTTTTTCCATGACCTTGCAGACCACAGGGGTCAAGCTCATTGGTCTGTAATTCCCTGCTTGGTGCCTCTCTCCTTTCTTAAATATTGCTGTAATACAAGCTTTTTCCAATCGTCTGGTACTGTTTGTAGCCAAAGTGATTGATTAAACAGCATGGTCAATAGTAGTGCTATGGATTGTGCAGTTTCTTTCAGGAATCTAGGGTGGAATTCGTCTAACCCTGATGGCTTGACTAGCTTCAAGTTTTCCAACATTTTCTTGATTTCCTCCACCAATATTTCTATATCTGGCATGTCATACTGCACTGCCTTGTTTGGCAGAGTTGGAGTTTCACCTGTCTACTGGCTCATTTACGAACACACGGCTGATAATGATGCTAATATATCTGCTTTATCTTTATTGTTTTCCACTTTCTCTGAGTTGGTGTCTGTTGGATCTGTGTACAAATCCCCAATTTCCACTTTTGTCTTTGATTCAGACTATATGTGCTACCATACTGCTTTCGGGTTTGCTTTTGTGTCTCTGGATAGCTGTCTTTCGAAATTCTTCGGAATATTCCTTGTGATCGTCCTCACTTGATTACATGCTCTCTTGTATTCCTTGTGTATCTTTGGTCTGGATTGCTTTCCTTGGTCTTTAGCTTTATCTTTTCTATGGTATCTTTGCCCACCAGATATGCATGGGTTTGCTTTTGGGATGATTTACAAATCGTTATCGGCACATGTTTGTCTTCTATTTCCTTAATCCGTGTGTGGAACAGCAACCAGTTTACGTTTATATCATTGGCACTCGTAAGGTATTGAGTCCAATTTACGCCTTGCAGTTCTTCACTGACCTCTGTAGTTTGCTTTGTCATAGCACTTTCTTTCCTTTATTCTGTTTTGTTCTTTTGTGTAACACTTATATTGGAAGTGGAGTGCACTGTGTTCGCATTTACCAAGTGGACTTTGGTATTTCAAGTCAGTCACTATGTCCTCCTCATTGGTAAATACCAGGTCTAGTACATGTGGTGTGTCACTTCCTCTCCATCTTGCTGGTTCTGTTATGTGTTGATATAGGTAGTTATCCAGATTGCATGTGATAAATTTAAAATCCAGTTTATCTGTGCTATCTCCTCTGCAGTTCCAGCTTTCCCAGTTTATATCCGGGAAATTGAAATCTCCCATAAGTAGTAGGTGAGAATATCCCCTAGTTGTGATTTCATACATTAAATTTGTCAGTTTATCATTATTATTTTCCGCTCCGCTATCTGATCTGTACATAGCCCCAACTAGGAGGTTGTCTTGGTGATCAAGTTTTATTTCTACAAACATACATTCTTCAAACTGAGTCTTCAAAGAGAGTTCTTTGGCCGGTAGTAGTTTATTTGCATAGAGGAACAATCCTCTTCCCATATCATTCTCAATATTCTTTGACAATATATGATATTCTTTCCCCTCGTCAAGTGTGTATTCTGCAGTTTGCACTCTATTTTTACAGTTTTGGGGCTTCACATCTGTGATACCAATAATCATTACAGAGGTATATTTGACTCTGATCTGTAGTTCTTGCATTTTGTTCCTTAACTGATGCACATTTGTATATAAACAACTAATAACATCCATAACCATAGATTTATTTACACTATTTATTTAGTTTTGGACTTTACTCTGGTAAGGGTTCTGCAGGAACCTTTACCCTGGGAACCTTTATTAATTTCCCTGTCAAGGCGGCCCCCACACCTTGTAGTTATTCCCCCCTGGGTGGTTTCTTCTTTCTGCTTTGCTTCCAAGTATAGCTTCTTCTCTTATTCTCTTTCTGCTCTGGTCAAGTCATTCCCAATTCTTACATTGTCGTATACTTGGTTCCAGTGCAGATGGTGTATATTCCTAAATAAGTCCACTTTCAATTCTTGTTTTTCAAAGGTCACTAGGAGGTGTTCTTCCTGTCCTACTTCTAGCCCCACCTTCATTACTTTCTTTAGTCTTATCAAATTTCCCTAACCGTATCACCTTATTTATGCTACTTTCATTCACTTTTACTTTACAAGCTTTCATTACACTTGAAACTGTATCCATATCTTCTTTCTTCCGGTCATGCGCCAATTTGGAGTCCACTTCTTTCACACCATAAATAATTATATTGTTTTCCCTAGTTCCTTTATGCAGTAGTGTTTCTTACACCTCTGACACTCTAGCATCTTTGCGTTGGGATCAGTGAAGACAATTTCACAAATTTTGCACTTCCAAGCATCTTCACACTCTTCGTCACTGTCACTTGACAGTGTTGCTGTAGGTGACTGAGTTCTTGGGCTGTTCCTAGTACCAGATCTGGCACCAACTTGCATAACTTTTTCGTCTCTTCACCTTTTCACTGTCATTTCCACCATGTTGTATTGGTTTCTTGCTAGACATTTTACTCCTAGAGTTCATTCTTTATCTCTATACCACAGTTGTTTTAGGTTCACTAACTCGTCGTCAGCCACTGCATGCAACCTATGATAAGTGTGTAAACATATTAATTTATTTTACTCTACGCTAAGATATTTAGGAAAACTTGTAGATCTACTAACTTGTCACCAGCCGCTGTATGCAACCTATGACAACTTGTCAATATTTTATTTTATTCTACTGCAAGTTACGCTTACCAGATTAGTTGGATGAACTGAAGGTTGGTGATGCATTATTGTTGCTTCTGGCACTTGAAGTTCCAGGTTTCACCCTCACCATCCGTCTCGCTCTGTGTACTCTCTCCTTTATCTTTGACTAATGTGGACTGATTAGTTTCTGACAAGTACTTGTAGGCATTCGCAATCTTCTTGAATAATTTTAATTCGAATTTGGTTTCTGGGTATACCCCATTGTAGAGTTTGCTGTAGTCAGGTTTAACTATCCTTTTTTGTATGTCTTTTTTCTACCAAAGGATTTCTTTGCTCCTTTGAATATGTCTTTATGTAGATTTACTACTACACGATTCTCCTCACTAGATTTCTCATATATATATATATATATATATATATATATATATATATATATATATATATATATATATATTCGTTTAACTTATTTATGTCCTTTTCTAGCTGAGTTTGCAGATGCTCTCTCTCTCTCTCTCTCTCTCTCTCTCTCTCTCTCTCTCTCTCTCTCTCTCTTCCTCGGTATATCTACTCTTCACTAGCCGATTTTTTCGGTGTTATACTCAACTACCCCTTTTAGGTAAGCTGGCACAACTATAGTTGTGATAACTTGATAGCCTAACTCATATCTGTATAACCACACCTGGTCCAGTTGCTTTTTTAGATTCTCTACACGGCTTCCACATACCTCATAGCCTAACGCTTCTCCCCCTCGTCCTCTGTGTTTGAAGGTGAAGCTACAGATTCCTCCAGATAGGATTACTATGACTCTGTGTCCTGGATAATTGTGTGTTACTTGTCTGGATCTAATTTTCAGTTCCTTATGTAAGTCTTCAATTTTTGCTCCCCCAGTACTTGATTCAATACTTGTTGTTTTTCCTTTAATATACCCATGTCGTATCATACATTCTTTTAATCCTCTGCCTCTCGAATCTGTGAGAGCAAGTATACAGGTAGGCATCTGACACTACTGTGTTGATTCTAGCTGCTTTTTGGTGCTAAGTGATAGGGATCCTTCCGTCAACTGCGGTATGCTGCCTACAGAGGATACCCTAAAAGACCCTGACATCAGCCGTGGTATGCTGCATACACGTAAGCCTGCCCACTCAACAGCACAAATTCCAACATGAAGCTCCTGTCTGGTTGACACAATTACATTAATAGTTATAACTAGTATTTACAAAGCTCTTAGGATAGGATATTTTAATTCGGTTGATCACATTAGGTTTTGACTGGTAATGATCAACTTGTTATTTGGCAGTTGTCATGGTTGTTTCCCGGAAATGCAATAACTTTATACCACGAAATTATAATAGATTTATTTTTAATGATACAGACATCAAGTTTCTCTGACAGTTCCTATCTTTGATAATTTCATCATTTAAATTCAATTTAATTAATTTTGGATGGTTTCGATGTTCATGAATTTCCACTGGTTTAATTTTTAGATCGTTCCTTAGCCAAAATTTACATCTGCCATGGTCGAAACCGGGAGTATAATAATAATAATAATAATAATAATAATAATAATAATAATAATAATAATAATACATGTAAATAATAATAATACATGTAAATAATATTATTATTAATAATAATAATAATAATAATAATAATAATAATAATAATAATGATGATGATGATGATGATGATGATGATGAGTTATTGTTGTTATCGGTAAAATCTTAACACGAAACCGACCGAGATTCACAAAACTGGATGAAACCAGGCGAAAACTGATGAAACCAGGTGAAAAGTGGCAAAACCAGATGATACCGATCGGACAACAAATTACAGCCAAATCTCTCTATAGTGGACATTTGCTTTTGAGTGCCTCTATAGGCAGGTTTTACAGTATTAATGTCTGACAAGCGCGTTAATAAAAAAATCAAACAACCCCAAAATATTTAGGATGTTCAACAATAAAACCATTCCACCCATTCTAATTTTATGGACCGACCAACAGAGCACATATTATATCTCAAATAACGCTAAGTATTACAAGTCAGGCAAAGTAGTATGCAAGAACGGGCTACTTTGCATTGAACGGCAGTGTGACAAAAAGACCATTTTCATTGAATTAGAGCCACAGACGGATTCGGATTCGATTGTAATTGTGCGTAGATATTATGCCAAACAAAGTCAGCGAGCAGTGTGAAAAATGGGTAACCTGGGTCGAAAAAGAATATCTCAATGCTGCGCACGCTGTATGTTATGAATACAGAGGGAACTCTCTAGGTTCAATACAAATCCCAAAACGAGAACGCTAAGAATTTTGTTAGGACAAAACCATGCATTATTGATAAAATTAAGACAAATGTCAAGTCTGTACGAGCAAATGTATTATATACAGATTTGATTAATGATTCTAATTATGTAGACAATCCGAGGAATCCTAGACAAGTACATGACATGAAATACCATGAAAAGAAGAAAGCAGGACCAATGGGAAACACAATGCCAACTGTGCTGATCAAGTGGAAAGTGTTAGAAAACATGGTCGGGACATACCCTCTTATTCAGAACATTCTCACTGATAAAGATAACGTTCCTTTCATAGTCTTATATACCGCAGATCAAATTTCTGATATTAAAGGTTTTTGCTGTTCCGGACAAACTAGTCATACCACTGTGTTAGGCTTTGATAAAACATTTAATCTTGGACATGTACATGTGACAGTAGGCGCATTTAAGAACCTTTATGTAATGCACCAATCAACAGGTGAGCATCAAATTTTCTCAGGTCCGAAGTTTTTGTACAGTAATTCTGATTTTAAATCGCATGCTTTATTTTTCTCTCTTCTGGTGAGCGAATTCTATGATTCCTAGGAACCGATGATGAACGCGCTATGTGCAAGGTCATCGACTTTGCTTTTCCTGCCAGTCATAAACTAGTGTGTATTAGGCATCTACATGGCAATATTTTAGATTATTTGAAAGACAAAGTAGGATTGACTGAGAATAGTCATACGAAGATAGCCAGTCAGTGTTTGGAGAAAATGGTGTTGTAATGGCAAATAACACTATTGTATTTGATTCTAGAGTAAAGACAGTTCGTGATGGATGTTCAGAATCAGCCCAGAGTTTGTATCATACTTTGAAATCGCATCATCCCAATGCTGCGGTCCAATTTATTAGCTTCACAAAATCCAGGTTATGGGCCAATTAGCTTAACTAAGTGGACAAATAACAATTGCGAAAGTTTAAATCATGTCCTGAAACAAGTGGTGGACTGGAAAGTTCAGCCGCTTGTAATCTCTGATTGAAAAGCTGTATGCCGTGGTCCGTAGACAGTATAGAGAGTTGGAGAGAAGCTTAATTGGGAGTGGGGAATATATTTTGCGTGATGAGTATAAGCGTGTTGCCGTACCTGAAACAATATGGTGCACTACGGCAAAGGAGCAAAGAAAGAGTCATTTCCAATGATTCCTTAATGCGGTAAAGGAACGTGACACATGCACAATGTGGTCAACAAATGGTACTAGGGTGGTAATAGCAACAAAAAATGCGGGGGGGGGGGGGGGAAACCTGGGCAACGAAAGAGAGGAAAGAGTGCCAAAACGTTAAACATAAAGCATTAACCAAAATGCGGGGACATAAATGACTATTAAGTGACAATCATTCTGGTAATAAATTTTCATAAATACTAATTTTCAAAAGCTACTACTGGAATGACTGACACTCCACTTGTAAAAAGTTTAAAATATGTTTTCTTCTGTTTCATTAACCAAAGTGCGGGAAAAGAAATGACTATTAGGCTAAATGACAGGCATTCCAGTAATACATTTTCAGAAATACTATTTTTGAAAATTTACTATTGGAATGTCTGCCATTCCAGTTGTAAAAAAAAATGCTTTCATCTGTTTCATCTGCTACTGTACCATGTATAAATTTATGTATATTTTAAAATGTATATTCTTGTAAAATTAATGATGTCTTCGTCTTCGTAATCTGCAGCTTGTAATAAACAGTTTTCTTTATTACACTTGCGTTATTGATTTAATAATATTAAAATGAAAGGCATTACTTCCTCCGCCCACACCACCACAATCGCAGTCAGTTATGCTAGGTGTAAGTTACCCAGGCTGTGAGATGTTATTAGCCTATTCACCAGCCCTTAGCAAGTCAATTCTAAATGTCGGGTTTGGTAAAAAATAAATCAAAAGCCAGAAAATATAAATTACAGCATTCTACATGTGTGATATATGATATTCTATTTCCTACAAGTCTGGTCTCGTCCTTCTTTCAGCCAGTCTCGCCATCTCTTGACCAGTCTCGCCAACATTCCAATGGTCTCACGAATCCGGGCCAGTCGCGCATTGATGTGACGCCCATTGTTATCATTGTTGTTCAGGTTGAGTATACATGTAATAATGATGAGGAATGTAACAGGGATAATGAGTATAATAATCGTAATTTCACTGAATAGTAATGATATCTCGCAAGATGGCCACTCCACTCCCTCCACCTCCCCTTCCCCAGCCACTTATAACGCCAAATTGGTTATCTGACAGCATACAGTTGTCGGTTAGGTGTTTTATAATTGAGTCTTTTACAACTGATTCCATTACTTTGCACACTACTGAAGTGAGACTGATACGGCGGTAGTTATCAGGCTCTCGTTTGTCACCTTTTTTTAAGATAGCAGAGATATTAGCATTAGCCCAACTTTCTAGTATTTGCCTAAATCTAATGATGCATTAAAGAGAGTGGATAATGGGTTACTAAGAACATTACATAACTCATATAATAATCTGGGGTGGATTTTGTCAGGTCCTGGAGATTTAGAGGTTTTAATTCTGGACAGTTTATTGTTTACAATATCAGGTGTGATGCATACAGAGGTTAGTTGATTCTGGTAATTCCTACTAGGGAATGATGGAGCTTCACCATCCGGTTCTATTGTATACACAGATTGGAAATATTCTGCTAAAACTTCTACTTTCTCATTGTCATTATTTGCGAATTTTATCTCTTCAGCATTGCCAGGTACTTGTAAGTCTGGGATCCCAGACCTCGCTTTTGTCTTGGACTGGACATAATTATTTTTTTAGGGTTGTTCTTGGCACTTTTGGAGATATTCTTTTCGTCTAGTTTCACTGCCTTTCTGGTAGCCTGTTGGACCGGGTTTCTTGTCCGGCAGTATTCTTCATATGTGGTCTGACTATTGTTTTCTAAGTATTTTTTCCAGAGTCGCTTCTTTTTATTTATCTTGGATCTTGTAGTCCTGTCGAGGGGAAATTTGTGTTTCTTATTTTTAATTTTTCTCACCGGGATGTATATCTTCTCAACTGCCAGACATTTTCTACAGATTATATCATACATATGGTCAATGTCAATACAACCTTCTAGTTGTTTCGTCCAGTTTTTGTTCATGGATGCTGCTATAGTTTCGTAGTTACCTCTGTCATAGCAGAATCTAGTCTTTGGCTTGGCATTAGTGTCTCCATCTAGGTGGATGGTTGTTTCAGTTACAGAATGGTCGCTTTTACCAAGAGGTGCAGCATGGTGGATATCATCTATTAGGTCTGGGTTATTGGTGAACAATAGGTCTAGAATTGAGGGTGGCTTGTTGGCTTGTTTATTATTTGTTCCATGAAGCAGTCACGTACAACTTCAATAAAATCATGTGTAACCCTCGAGTTGGCTTGTTTATTATTTGTTCCATGAAGCAGTCACGTACAACTTCAATAAAATCATGTGTAAATTCAGGGTTAGGAGTGGATGTATATGTTGACCAATTGATGTGTGGCATATTGAAGTCACCTAATATAACTGTGTGCATATTAGTGGCACACACTTCTTGAAATAGCTTAGAAAGATCTATGTTGCTTTGACTGTTAGAATTTGGGCTCCTATATACCACCACCAATCTCAATGTTTCGAGCTCAGATCGTAGGTCACATATGGTACATTCTTTAAACGTTTGGGTGGTAGTTACCAGTCTGTATGATAGGGATTTTTTTTATATAAAAGGATGCCTCTGCCTTTGGTAGTAGCGATATGTGTTGCTTCAGTAATATAACCATCCATAATGTAGTCTGATAAATTGGGTTGATATTTGTAATTTTTAGGTTTAACCTCAGTGATGGCTATAAGTCATGTCTCCACACGTAATGTGTTTAAATGTATTGTATCGTACTCTATGTCCTTTGAAATATTGAAATACCCATGTAAATGTATATAAATGTTATATGTATAAACATAATATTACAAATGTATGTTATATGTCAAGGGTCCACCGCATCATAGGCCTTGCCTTTGGTGGATGCCTGTATTGAATTGTTGAACTATTTACCGGTATGGAAATAAAGAATCTTCAATCTTGACATTCTCTCTCCCCCCCCCCCCCCCCCCCCCCCCGAGATGCCACTCGGGTCGATTTTGACATCGGACGAATTGTCATTTGATGCGGGATGGCGATTTCTAATTTTTTAAAGAATTTTTTTTGTTATAAAACTAAACTAACAGTGAAAACAAATCAAAATAAATTTATCGAAAAGAATTTTCATTCGTATGAGTTTATCAGTTAAGCACAGTTTACATAATTTTGACCAATGGAATTTTAGGTTTACTGCAGTTGCGGTAAACTGTCAAAATTGTTGTTTAATAAAAGAAAACGACTATACACGTTCTTTTGGAAAATGTTTTGCATAGTAACAGCTCCAGTAAACTCGTAGCTGTAACCTTCGAATCGTTAATAAGTCATTTAGCGCTGTTAAAGCATAATGGGATGTCCATGGTCAAAGCTGTATAGGCGTCAGACTCTTGAAGAGACATCAGTAACTGAGATTGCCAAGCCTCAATATTCGTGGTAAGTATGGATAATGGAACTGTTGGTATACCGTATACACACCCAGTCCATAGACACCTTCATCGTGACGTCGTTGGTTTACTATGAGGTTTCAGTTTGCCACGAAATCTGGTTAATACACTAAATAAAATTATCTATAATGTGTTCAATGTCTACAATATTTTTTTATAAGTACGGCAATAAGATTCAAGATTATTTATTTCATGCTTGATATACAAGATACAGACATTGCAATTGGGCAGTCCATCAAAGGCAGAGCCTATGAGTCAATGGACCCCCTACACACAAAACAAAACATTACAATATATAAGGATATAAGGTCAAGGTGATAGTTAATTATACAGACATCTGTGAGTAAACACAGAACACAGGATAGCACAACATCTATTTTTTTGTACCATATTGTCATGATTGTTCTAGGCTTGCATGATTACATAATTAAATCGAAAATCGTGATTATGTTTTAAATCGTGAATTTATATGATTAAAAATTAAATCGAACAATCGTGAAAATTTTCTATATGTTCAGTAAAATATTTCAAAACCTAACTTTCAATTACTTTTTAATGTGATCGGTAATAAAAATTTTGCTTAGGGTATGTATGTCCATTTGCATGCCAAGACAAGCCTATTTTTGAAAATGTATTACTGGAATGCCTGGCTCGATTTCTCTTGCCCTGCAAATGGACTTTTCTAAACACCATTGCAATTTTCGTCATTGATATTCTTTGTTGTTATGTCTTGGTAAGTTGTATCCACGCTGATTAATCGAGTAATCACAATTATTGTTTAATAGTCGATCGCGATCACTCAACGCAATAATCGCACAAGCCTAGATTGTTCTACATGTAGTGTATTCTACATATAAAGGGTCTTTTACATTGCAACTAGGATTTTTGATTGTAGATAGAGGTATTATTTATTTTTTAATACAGTACAGTTGGGGGGGGGGAGGGGGGGGGGGGGGGTGTTGCGGTGCTCAACAAAGTCACTAGTATTTGGGGTGAGAAGTTGTTGGTAGGTGTGACTTAGATATTTTATAGTAGAGTGTCGGATGTATGGCTGGGATTGGCTCATTCTGGCAGTAATCACCCATTACAGGTACAGAGTCAATATGAGATCTGGCTGCTAGGTGATACATATTATAGCTGCAAAACGTAGCCCCATGCTATTCCGCTTACGATGCTACGCTAAGCATGGGGCTGCGATGCCAACTCTATTAAAAAACTGAAATTAAATCAGATTTTCGCCTCGCTGCTTGAATTTTGCACTTACATCGCCCAACTTTCACACACGTGTACCTTATTTATCTGGTTATCAGAGGATATACTTTTTATTGCTAAACATTTCATATATTTTGATACACGGCCCAATACATTCACGGCCAACTGAATCCTGCACAAGTTCCAGTGCGCCAGCCATCTTGTCATAGTTACCGCTGTGAATCATGGGAAATACACTGACTTATTTAGCAGGTGAGGTCAAACATACCATATATGGGCAAGTGGGCGGGCTGGCCTGATTGCAATTCACGCTCACTCGTCGTCTGTTTGTGTACGTAAATTTGCGCGAGAATCAGGCTGCTCCACCCATTTGCCCATGTATGGTACATTTGACCTTGTCTGCTAAATAAGGCAGTGATTCTCCCATGATTCATAGCAGTAATTAGGACAAGAATTCCTGGCGCACTGGAAATGATGCACGATTCGCTCAAAACATGGTCGGACGTAAATATATTGGGCCGTGTATCAAAATATATGAAACATTTTGCAATAAAGTATATATTTATCAATAACTAGATAAATAAGGTAGACGTGCGTGAAATTTGGCCGATGTCAGTGCAAAACTCAAGCAGCGAGGCAAAAATCTGATTTAATTTCAGTTTTTTGTTATGGTTGGACCTGTAGCTCCGAGGTAGACGTAACGTCGTAAGCATGTGGAGATACAGTACTGCAGCTATAATTATTACTTCTCCTTCGATCAATACTCACCATTCTGTTACTTCTGATATACAGCTGGCCTTGACAGCGGCTCTAGGATTATAGACTTAGAAAGCTTTACCGACTCCTGGGAACCGGGTACCCGGCTCCCCACTGCCGAGTACCCGTTTACCATAGAGCTCATTCTTGTTTGCATAGCAACAAGTGCAATACATGCTTTTCGCATTAAGGATTTTAGTGTTTTTTAAAAGAATCTAAGTCTTTAATCAGTGATAGTTTGTGTGTTCTGAAAGGATAACTAAGGACTATGGAGAATACCGCCCAAGATAACCAGGTTGTATTGTTCTTTATATCCATAGTTAAAAGACTTAGGTCTCTAAATTTCGTTGTGTCGCATGTTCCAATTTCTAACCCCATAGAATCTGGGACGTGTGCTAGCAACGATATATGCCAGACGATCGCCTTCTTTAAACCCCAACAGGCGATCGGCAGATATGAAAATAGGTGTTTGCTACGGTATTTCTAACACGAATATCGGCTGACGTCGTTCTCCGTAGAATCCGAGCGGGTGACGTCACACCCGGTCGCTCGGATGTTTATGTGAAGAAAATTTTTTTCATTAATCGCGCATCTTGTTCTGGGTGCTGCGTACTAAAAATGGTACCGGAAACTTTAGAATGATCAAGTTTACGTGCAATCACGATCGGTTTGCAATGATCGGTGGTTTCAAAATTCTTGAGTAGATGCGTGGTCTGCGGTTTTACCGTGTGAGACAGCAGTTGTTATACATTTTGTTGTTTTCTTCACATATCGTGCTGCGTTCGTTAGGAGTATAATTTATATTGATTAGTAAATATACCCTGAATGCTATGCGATATGATTCCTGGAGCCGTTACACATCCTGTAGGATCTATTATGGGTGTGTTGTGCCCGCCGCGTTCTTGTCGTCATAATCAATGCGATCATTGTTGTAACGTGGCGGGGTGGGGTGCGGGAGGTTACGGTTAATTTATGAGTCAAAATATTAGAAAATTAATTGTCTGCCTTCCATCCGTGTCTCGTTCCGCTTGTTTATTGTAGGTTTGTGCTTATTTTATAGGCCAAGCCAGCCCCGCCATCATGTGACGACTGCCATAAGTTTGTCTGTGTAATGTTCAAGGACCATGTCTGTTTTAGGTGTGCCCTGTGTAATATAGATCATAGGTGTAATGTTTGTGCAGTGTGGTCCGTCGAAACGATGGTTAAGTTCCTTGCCCAGAAGGACTTGGCTGGGTCTGACGCGGGGTCAGGCGGTCCGAGAGGAAATCGTGGAGCGCCCGGTTCGGCCGGTGGGGGTGCTCCACGTCCCCAGCTGGAGGTGGCGGAGATGGCACCGCCGGCGTGGTTTGGTCCGGCTATGCAGGGTTTTCTGCATAGCGTTCTGCCCATGCTGGTGTCGTCCCTGCTACCAAAGGTTGGGGGGCAGTTTCTCCCCATGCCTGGTACGGATCCTGTCTTCGGACAGGATTCTGGACTGGTTACCGAGGGGGCCGTCTCGTACGGCCCCCTGGCGGGTCCGTCTGGCTTCGGCCAGACGGGTTCTGTCTCTCTGCGGCCACCTCCGGGTGGTCCAGTAGCGGTGGCCGGTCCGTCAGGTGTGGGAGCCGTCCGCCAGGACGGCTCCACGGTTTATTCGTCTAGTGACGGCTCTTCGGAGTCTGAAGACGATGAGGCCGAGGAGGAGAGGTTGCTGCGGCCCGTGAAGCCGCAGGTGGAGAATATGGAGGTTGATTCCGTCCTGGACGGAACCGGCCTCCATTTGTCTGGTTTGGCGCAAGCCAGGTCAGCGGCTCCGCCTGCGGCTGAGGCCAATCCGTTACCGTGCACCGGTTCCGCGCGGCTTGGTTTGTCACCAGCCGTCAGGGGAACCGGTGTGCCGGGCCAGGCGTGGTACTCACCTATCTCGCCTGGTCCGGCAGCCGGACATGGGGTGCCGTTGGCGCCCGTGGCCGGCTATGGTTCCGCGACGGTTACGGGTCCGTACGGTTTTCCGTGTGGACCTACCCCATGGACCGGAGTGTTTCATGGGGTGGCGGCGGAACCATGTGGTAGCGGAGTGCCTGGCGTGTCAGCCGTGGCTCCTGGCCGGGAGGCCATGGCTGGCAGACCCGTAAGCATGTCAACGGGTGACGTGTTTGCGGGGGTATCTTCTTCGGAGTTAGACTGGTCTGATGCTCTGGCGTGGCTAGCCAGAGTTGACCCGTCTGTGGTTTCGGCCACGGCCGATGAAGATGCGCCCCGTCCGTCGGTTGCGTCGATTAGGACGGGGATTTTGCCCGCGGCCCGGATCCAGTCAGTGGGACTGGATCCACGGTTCATTGATTTGTTGGATGCTATTTATAGTAAACAACTAATGACCAAGGGTCAGCTCCCTGCGGCCTCCAGGGAGGTGCGGGCAAGGTGCCGTATTCCGCGGGGTGAATACGACAGGTATGGTGTAGTCCCGTCGGTCACGGAGGATGACCGATGGGTACTGGGCGTCCAGAGTGCCGGTTCGGGTGGTCCCGGTCCGGCACTAGTGGATAAGGCCCAGGTACACCAGGAAGAAGTCCTGGCCCTATGCGATGAGGGTGTGAGGGCAGCCATGAGCGCTGTCAATCACTCCTATCGTCTACTTCAGTCGGTGTGGGCTGAAGCGGGGGCAGGCCACCCTGTGCCACCTGTGGCGCTATCGTGTGTTAATGACGGCTTGGTGCTGTCAATGGACGCATTGGCAAGGGTGCAAGCGCGTGTGACGAAGTCCAGGAGGCAAATGGTCATTGACCATATGCGTCCGGCTACGGCAGTCAAGGAGCGTCTTCTTGGGACGCCCCTGACAGGGCCTAGCATCTTTGGTGGCCAAGCGCGGGCCATCTTAGAGGACACCGCCAGTATTGCGCAGAATCGGTTAGCGGTAAATCTACAGCTAGAGCTAGTGCGGCAAGCGCACGCACTAGGGGCTGTGGGTAAGCCGCTAACAGTACAGCCTTCAAAGAAACAGAAAAAGCATAAGGGCAAGGCGAAAGCCAGGCCTATTGCGACGTCTGTTTCGGCTGGGTTTTCGGAGCCGCCGCAGGCGAAGAAACCCAGGAAGGCTGTAGAGGCGCCTACCCTCCCCAATGTTGCTCCGGACCGCCCTAGAGGTGGTAAGGGGAAGGGTAAGGGTAAGGCCTCAAAGGGCGGACAGAAGGGGCCGAAGCGTACCTGAGGGTACGCAAGCTCCCTTCATATCCGCCTGGACCGCACCTGTGCGACAGGAACAGCGGTGCCAGTTATACCCGTCGTGCCTAGAACGAAATGGTTCTCACTCTCTCTCGTTAAGAAAGGGGGGGGGGGGGGGGCGGACTGCGAGCCAGACAACCCCGTTAGACGTCGAGGCGTCTATGGTGGGTGGAAGGCTCATGCGTTTCGTCGAGGCTTGGCGAGGTGTGACGTCAGACAGTCTGGTCCTGGGATGGTTATCCCAGGGTTACATGCCGGAGTGGTGGGACTTTCCGCCACAAAATCTGTCTTTGGCACCAGTCTGGACACCCGTACCAAGGGAGCCAGACAAGTTAGAAGCCGTTCAAAAGGAAGTGTCGGGTTTGCTTCTGAAGGGAGCAATAAAACCAGCAAACCGGAACACTCCAGGCTTCTATTCAAACATGTTCCTTGTCCCCAAGAGCACGGGGGGATGGAGACCCATACTCAATCTCAGGCCATTAAATTGGTTTATCCATACGCCTCGGTTCCAGATGGAAACACCGAGGTCGGTAATGGCGGGATTGAGGAAAGGAATGTGGTGTGTATCGATCGATCTGAAAGATGCATATTTCCACATTTCGATCAATCGGAGTTGGCACAGGTTTCTGAGATTTGCGTTTCAGAATCAAGTATGGGAGTTTACAGTTCTCCCGTTTGGCCTGTCGACAGCTCCGAGGGTTTTCACAAGAGTGGTCCTTGCGGTGACAGCGTTTCTCAGAAAAGACAACGTGGCGCTACACACCTACATAGACGACTGGCTGCTCAAGGCAGACTCGGCAGCCAGGTTGAACGTGGATACTGCTCTGACTCTGAAGTTACTTTCAGATCTAGGCTGGATAGTCAACGAGGAGAAATCCGAGTTGACACCCACTCAACATTTCGTTTATTTGGGGATGCGATTTGACCTCGAGGAGGGCAGGGTTTACCCGTCAGAGCCCAGAGTGGTGTCTCTGTTAGCCATCCTCGGGAGTTTTCGAGTGGGAAACCACATTCAGGCGAGGCGGTTCCTTCAGATGCTGGGCATGATGGTCTCCATGGAGCAGGTTATCCCGTACGCTGCTCTAATGCGAAGACCTATCCAGTTGTATCTGATGTCTCTGTGGAAACAGAGAACAGAACCCCTGTCAAAACTGGTGCCAGTTTTGGAGCCGATAATATCACATCTTCTATGGTGGAAACAGCGTCAGAATCTCCTAATAGGGGTTTCGCTGCACCTACCCCACCCCCAGCTGTCCGTTTACACGGATGCATCGCTGGAAGGGTGGGGTGCCTGCCTGGGAGAACACCAGGTCTCGGGCACATGGACTCTCCCGGAGAGTCAGCTGCATATCAATCTGTTGGAAATGATGGCAGTGGAACTGGCGTTGGAAGAGTTCCTTCCGATGATCAGGGGCAAGGTGATATTGATACGGTCGGACAATTCGACAGTAGTATCATATATAAATCGCCAAGGAGGGACCAGGTCGCCCACCCTGTGCATCAGGGTGTGGCACTTGATTCAATGGTGCAGGAATTACTCGGTTGTTTTGAAAGCAGCTCATATTCCTGGCCGATTGAACATTCTGGCGGATGCTTTGTCTCGCAGACAGAGAATCCTGCCAACAGAATGGTCCCTCAACCCTCCAGTTCTACGACGGATCTTCGAGCATTGGGGCAAACCCAACGTGGACTTGTTCGCCACAAAGGAAAATGCTCAAATCATGACATATGTCTCGCCGATTCCAGATCCAAATGCCGTCGATACAGACGCTCTGGCGATAAGCTGGAGAGGGATGCACGCTTACGCGTATCCACCCACCATTCTTCTACCGAAGGTATTGGTGAAGGTCAGGGAGGAACCGTGTCTGGTCCTGCTAATAACGCCGTATTGGCTGAGCAGGGCGTGGTTCACGGATCTTCTAGATCTGCTGGTGGAAAATCCTGTGCAGTTGCCCGAGATTCCGAACATAATCTCCCAGGCCAAGGGACGCTTCCTACACGAGCGTCCCGAAATGTTCAAATTGACTGCGTGGATGTTGTCAAACAACGTTCCACGTCGGAAGGCTTTTCTCGACAGGCTGCTGATTTCATCGCGGCTGCGAGAAGGAGGTCAACCTTCAAGTCATATAACAACAAGGTTAACAGATTTGCAGACTGGTGTGAAGAAAAGGGTATTGATACCTTTCAATCCACTATTCAGCAAATAGCAGACTTTCTCTGTGAGCTGTTCTTTACAGGACTAGCTCCCGTCACAATTGCTGGATACAAGTCAGCTTTGGCATCAGTTATCCCTTGTCTAGCCAACAGGGATAGTCCAGAGGTGGCCCAGTTAAACGTGATGTTGAAGGGAATGAGCAATCTCCGCCCGAGACAACCGGTAGTCATTCCAGCCTGGAGTCTATCTTTAGTGCTTAATGTACTGGCCAAGCACCCATTCGAACCGTTGCGTTCGGCTAGTCTAAAGCATTTGACTCTAAAGGCGGTCTTTCTATTGGCAGCTTCCTCAGCTAGAAGGCGCAGTGAGATCCATGCGCTTTCGGCAGAGAGGAACCGATTTATTGTTTCTGGAGAAGGTCTGCGTCTTCTGCCAAGAGCAGAATTTATGTCAAAGAACCAATCTTTGAGATATCCCGGCAAACCGATCATTATACCGAAGTTAACCAGGTTTGATCGTGATGCCAGTGTCTGGTGCCCGGTCCGTGCTTTGACTAAGTACAAGAAACGGACTGACTCGTTACGGTCGAACGATAGACATCTGTGGATCTGCCATAAAAAGCCTTATGGCGCCGCATCCATGGATACTATCTCTCGGTGGGTGGTCGAATGCATTCAGACTACTCATGAGATGGCGACTGGGCACCAGGTGCAGGGCGTAAGGGCACACGATGTTAGAGGAATAGCCGCCTCGACCGCCCTTTACAATGGTGTTCCGTTAGAGGACATCATGGCCGTTGCACAATGGCACTGTGAGTCCTCATTTACGGATTACTATATGAGGGATGTGTCAGACTCAGCCAATCCACTCGCTTTAGCTGTTTTGAAACGATAGTTAGTGACCACACTGCTTTTCCCCTTTTTTCACTTTGGTAAGAAAAGAACCTAAAGCAGGCATGGTCAAGCGAGAGGATGTCAACCAGATTGTGTCACTGATGGCCGAACCGGTGTATGGTTGTAGGCGGTACGTCTGAAGTCCTGTTATCATAAGGTAATTCAACAAGTGAGAGTTTTTTGTATTATGTATATGTATCATGTTCATTCATCTTATATATTCATGCTCATTCCCAGGCTAATACAAGCGATATGCAGGGAGTAGTTAACCCTCTTGGCATATTGTTGTTTCAGGCGAGATACATGTTCGTTAGTTCTCTCCCTTTTCTTAGGAGGAAAAAGGGGGGGGGGGGGGGTGCTGTGACGCGAATGTGATTCGGTTCCGTGAACTTGACGGTCCTTTTAGGTCTCCGTTAGTCAAGTTTGAAGTCTAAAATCTTTCTCCAAGGGGCAAAATTAGCATTTATGGCTTGCCCCTTCCCACCAGGTTACTGATCAAATCTGGTGTATATCAGAAGTAACAGAATGGTGAGTATTGATCGAAGGAGAATGCAGGAAATGTCAATTTCCCTTTCTCCGAGATCTAACAATACTCACCATTCTGTTACGGACCCAGCCTCCCAGCCCCACGGAGGCAAGCCATAGTTTTCTCTTGTTTGGTGGCTATGCAAACAATATGAGCTCTATGGTAGACGGGTACTCGGCAGTGGGGAGCCGGGTACCCGGTTCCCAGGAGTCGGTAAAGCTTTCTAAGTCTATAATCCTAGAGCCGCTGTCAAGGCCAGCTGTATATCAGAAGTAACAGAATGGTGAGTATTGTTAGATCTCGGAGAAAGGGAAATTGACATTTCCTGCATTCTATGATGCTTTTTTTGACAATACGAAGAAAGCAGTAAAATTAAATAACAGAAATAAATGCGAGTTACCACTTTTCGTGAGGGGTAAGAATATATAGCCAAACAACAGTGTGTATGACTGTCAGACACCAGAGAAACATCTTCAGACTACGGAAGGATGTGGTTGCACAAGGAGAGGCTAGAGGCCATAGCAAAATGCTGTATGCGTAGAGCCAGGTTGGAGATCCAGAAAAACTAAATTTCACGTGGTGAAAACGTGGAACATCTTTCCATCGCACCATGTTACCACCCCATCAGTGAATGCCTTTAAGGCCATGCTTGATAAATATTGGAGGAATCAGTCACTGATGTATAATTATACTGCGCCACTGGAGACCGGAAGTCACAGCCGTGTACATCAGTATGAAGATGAAGATCTGACCATAGAGGCATAAGTCTATGGTCAGAAACAACATAAATAAACATAACTTTGGAGTTGGGTAATTGAGCAATAGCAAAGTGCCTGTTTAAACATAATCGTTTGCAGCTTGCCAATAGAAAGGAATGATTACAAATCTATGTCCAGTAACATTGAGTTTCAACAGGAGTTTTTCAAAACGGAACTTAAATATTAGTTATATTTGTGGTTGGTTTTTGGTTGTCACTCCAGATTTTCTTTCACGTTCAGGATTCTCTGATAATTTTGGTATGTAGGACGTTGTATATAGCACAAATTGACTGGATATTGTAACATTGACATTTGTAACTAAGGACTCGATTGCACCAAATGGAACCGGATAACTGCTCTAATGAACTTGAACATTTTGAAATTTGTAAACATTGTGCAACGAAATGGATGGTTACTGTTGAATTGATGCGAAGGTAGTCTTACTAACATTTATATCAACCAAAAGTGGCGAATTGTTGGTTTATTGAAATAATTCACAACTTATTTATGCAAATTGATGTGCATTTCATATGAAATTAAGGTAGCATTGAATACTTTATAAATGTCACATTTTGTTACGTATATTAGTTTGACCAGGAATGTCGTCGTATACACCGAAATGTACATCGCTTTAGTATAAGGAGTTACAGAGCAAGTTCGAGTTTCAGACATTTTCACCAATTTTTCATGGAGTTATGCCCCCTTCGACTTATGAATTACGAAAAATATTAGTTTTCTGCATTCTTTTTCGCAGTCTTTCAAGATATTTTACTGAGAATTGGTACATCGCTTTCTTATGAGAAGTTACAATCCAAGTTCGAGTTTCAAGCATACCGGTATGCGTCAATTTTTTATGGAGTCATGTCCCCTTTCGACTTTTTCTTTCGCACTCCTTCAAGATATTTAAGGCAAAATCGGTACCTCGCTTTAGTATAAAGAGTTACAGAGCAAGTTTGAGTTTCAGACATTTTCGTAAATTTTTCATGGAGTTATGCCCCCTTTCGACTTAAGAAATAGAAAAATATCAGCTTTCCGCACTTTTTTTCAAATCTCCCAACCCCTTGTGGGTGTAAATGTCATTTGAAACAAAGCTTAACACAGTCAAGAACCATAACCAGGATGCAAATCAGCACTAAAATAGTCAAAGATCAAACGCTGAAAAAATCTGGACAAATTTGAAAGGTGATTTCTTTTTTATGTGGACTGGTCCTAGAAGGATCGCATAGAACAAATCTGACTTTTAAAATCGGATTTCCCCTTGTGGGTGCCAATGCCATTTTATAAAAGCTTAACGCAGCCAAGAAAGATAACTCTTGACCCATAAAATATTCTATGTTCAAACATGATAAACGTATGAAAAAATTATAAAATCAATATAATTTTGATGCTGATTAGTCCTATGCATCCCATAGAACACATCTGTGTAATTTAAAAAAAACCCGGATAACCACAAATGTCATTAAAAAAAATTCACTTGATCAGACATCGGCCCCTACACCAACATTTTTCCAGCTCTTCCAAAATCTTTTTTTTCAGCTTCGTGAAAATGCGAGATAGAAAGCTTAACACAGCCAAGAATCATAACATCCTTTTGATGTGGACTGGTCCTAAGCATCATGTAGAACAAATCTGTGAAGTTGTATTCAAATCGCCCAACCCCTTGTGGGTGCAAATGTCATTTGAAAAAAGCTTAACACGGCCAAGGACTATAACCAGTATATAATGAGTATGCAAATCAGCACTAAAAATCCAACTTTGTTTTGCCTCCTCGAATTTGGCAATTTACGCTATGAGTGTTTTCTTGTTTCAATGTCTCTAGCTCCTCCAGAATGGTGTAGCACTTTGTCACATTCAAATTATTTTCATGACAGAACTCACTGAAGTCACGTTATATATCCTTAGTTCATACTTAAGTCTCTCATTTTCCTCCTGACTTTCGCTTAATTGTTCTTTAGCTTCTTCTAGGTCCTTTGTAAATTGTTCCAACTCTCCCTCTATCTTGGTTATACTGTTCACAGAGATAGTATTGTCTGTCCTCATGTTGTTGAACTGCTCATTCAGTTTATTACATTCAGCTTCTAATGATGTATTTTCAACACTGGTCTCTTCAAGTGTCATTTTAACCTTCTCATATTCATGACTAATGCTAGCTTTTTCTTCTTCACATGTACTTAGCTCCTCCTGAACACTAGTGACTCTGTCTAAGATTGAAAGCATCTTCATGATGTGAGGATCTTATCTTCTTCCATCCTGTCCATCACAGCACAGAGTTTATTTTGTAATTTAAATTGTTTTTCGCTAGCACTGATTTCTGTCTCAAGAGATGTCTGACTGATGTTGGAAATCTTCAACTCTTGAGCTAAGTATAGTCTTTCATCTATATGCCTACAGCTACTATTCCTATTGGTACTAACATTGTCTGTTTTTGGCCATTGTATCTGATTAATGCAAGTGTTTTGTCTCATGCTTCTACTTGCCGAAACGAATGAAACATTTGTGCTAATCATCTGTGCCTTTTGGCACACATAAACGAAGTGTCCGAAATTATGGCAAGAGAAGCAACGCATAAATTTTGCTTTGCAGTAGGATAAATGATTATGTGTGAAAGACTCGCCATACCTATAGCACTGTCGGTTTCTTCGATGATGATGATGATGATGGCACGGGTTCCCTGGTCGTGGATGGTGATGACCTGATTGCCATGGCCTATGATGATAATAAGAGCGATGATTCTGTTGTTGTCTATTGAACTGTCTTCGTGGTGTCGTCTGTTGTTAACTCATCCTGGAGCATTCTTTTGTACTAGTGCTGCAATTACGAGGTACAGGATCTTCTTGTAGTCAGTACAACTACCTCCGGGACTCCACCAATTGTTACAGGGTTATTTTCCACCTATTTCAGAATACAGGGGATTAGCTTGGTGGAAATAGTTGTGCTACACTTCAGGATGTGGCGACAGGAGAAGATATTTTAATAAACAATTAAGCAAGATCGTTCTTCAAATATTTCTTTTAATGATTCTAAACTTTACTTCATGCGATATACTGATAACATTAAACGTTATAAAAACTAATTATCTATCTTAGAAAACTATCTCTAACACTATGAATCTCTATATCTATTCTATATCTATCTATCTGACTGACTGTTAATCTCGCAATCAATCTCTGACTATAAATCTAGCTAATTCTATCTCTCAAATATACAAATTCATTTACGTTTCATAGCTAGTGGTAGTTAAAGAAAACAGAAAGGTAGTGAAGAGACATGTTTGAAATAAGTTAAGAACATGTCTAAAATTATTACTAATTTATTTAAAGAATCAAGTTTTTACTAATAGTATTTGTGAATACAGGATTTATGCAATTCAATGAAATAAATTATGTAATTAATCACTTTCGTTCTGTATGCGTGTTGATAGTATTTTACTCTGACAAATTCAGATAATCCTGATGGCTATTTTGAAAACAATCAAAGCGAAAGTTGTTTCTCCTTCGATTAGTACTCGCCATTCTATTACTTCTGATACAAGCTATCCTGGAAAGCTGGGCCCTAGGACTATAGACTTAGTAAGCTTTACCGGCTCCTGGAACCGGGTACTCGGCTCCTAACTGCCGAGTACCCGTGTGCCATGAAGCTCATTCTTGTTTGCATAGCAACAAGAGCTACATGCTTTTTTGCAGTTGGAAGTCTTAAAGTTTTCTAAGCCTTTTTCTGTGATTGTGATAGCTTTGTGTGCGCTCTCTAAGGATTATTTGGATTACCATGGAAGGAGCCGATGATAACCAGGTCGTATATTTCCATGTTATTCCATAGTTAAAAGATTTAGGTTTTCAAAATTTTGTCTGTCGCATGTTCCAATTTCTGACTCCGAATCTGGGATGTGTGTTAACAACGAATTATGCCAGATTGATCGCCTTCCTTTAACCCCAACAGGTGGTCGGCAGATATGAAATAAGGTGTTGGCTATACGGTGTTTAACACGAAAATCGGCTGACGTCGTTCTCCGTATGATCCGAGCGGGTGACGTCACACCCGAGTTGTCTCAGACTTTTATGTGAAGAAAATGTTTCATTAATTCGTGCATCTGCTGCGTACTGTATTGGTACCAGAAAAACTGTGGAATTTTCAAGTTTTGTGTGTTATCACGATCTGTTTGCAATGATCGGTGGTTTCAAAATTCTTGATTTAGATGTGTGGTCTGCGGTTTTACCGTGTGCTACAGCAGTTTGTTTACATTTTGTTGTTTCTTCACATATCGTGGCCTTCGTTAGGAGTATAATTTATATTGATTAGTAAATATACCCCGAATGCTATGCGATATGGTTCCTGGTTCCGTTTATACATCCTTGACGATCAGTTTATGGGTGTATCTTGCCCGCTTCGTTCTTGTCATCATAATCAATGCAACCTTTGCTGTAACGTTGCGGGGTGGGGTGCGGGAGGGTTAACATTTAATTTATGATCAAATTATTAGAAAATTATTTGTCTGCCTTCCATTCCTGTTTCATTCCGCTTGCTTATTGTAGGTTTGTGCTTATTTATAGGCCAAGCCAACCCCGCCATCATGTGACGAGTGCCATAAGTTCGTGAGGGTTCTGTTTAAGGACCATGTCTGCTTTAGATGTACAAATTGTAATCTTGATAATAGGTGTAACATTTGTGCAGTGTGGTCGTCCGATATGATGGTCAAGTTCCTTGCCCAGAAGGACTTGGCATAGTCTGACGCGGGGTCAGGCTGTCCGAAAGTAAATCGTGGAGCGTCCGTTTCAGACCCTGGGGGTGCTCCACGTCTGCAACCAGAGGTTGCGGAGATGGCACCGCCAGCATGGGTTGGACCTGCTATGCAAGACTTCTCGCATAGCGTCCTGCCTGCTCTGGTGTCGTCCCGGCTTCCAAAAGTTGTAGGGCAGTCTCTTCCCGTGCTTTGTACGGACCCTGTTCTTGGACAGGGTTCTGGACTGGCCACCGAGAGAGCCGTCTCGTACGGCTCCCTGGCAGTCCCGTCGGGCTCATCAACATGTTTCCTCGTCTGGTGACGACTCTTCGGAGTCTGAAGACGAGGAGGCTGAGGAGGAGCGATTGCTGCGGCCTGTGATGCTGCGGGTGGAGAGCATGGAGGTCGATTCCATCCTGGACGGAACCGCCCTCCATCTGTCTGGTTTGGCGCAAGCCAAGGAAGCGGCTCTGCCCATGGTTGAGGCCACTCCAGTACCGGGCATCGGTCCCGTGCTGGTTGGTTTGCCGACATGGTGACGGGTGTGGCTGGCCAGGCGTGGTTCTCCCCTATCTCGCCTGGTATGGCGGTCAGGCATGGGGTGCTGTTGGCGGCCGTGCATGGCCATGGTTCCTCAACCGTTACGGGTCCGCACGCTTTTCCGTGCGGGCCTACTCCATGGACTGGTGTTTTCCATGGGGTGGCGGCAGACCCGTGCGGTACCGGAGTTCCTGGCCTATCAGCAATGGCTCCTAGCCAGGAGGCCATTGCTGGTAAAGCTGTGTGCACATCAACGGGTGACGTGTTCACAGGAGTGTCCTCTTCGGAGACAGACTGGTCGGAGGCTCTGGCTTGGCTAGCCAGGGTGGACCCGTCTGTGGTTTGGACCACGGCCGAAGAGGATGCACCCCATCCATCGGTTGCATCGATTAGGACGGGGATCTTGTCCGCAACCCGGATCCAGTCTATTGGACTGGACCCAAGGTTTATGGAGTTGTTGGATGCTATTTATAGCAAACAGCTTCTGACCAAGGGCCAGCTCCCTGCGGCCTCCAGGGAGGTGCGGGCGAGGTGTCGTATTCCAAAAGTGTGAATACGACAATTATGGTGGTGTTCCAGCGGCCGCAGGATGATCGCTGGGTACTGGGAATCCAGAGTGCTGGAGCGGGTGGCCCCGCCTCGGCGCTGGTGGATAAATCCCAGGTACACCATGATGAAGTTCTGTCCCTATGCGATAAGGGGGCTAGGGTAGCAATGAGTGCCGTCAATCATTCTTATCGCCTTCTTCAGTCGGTGTGGGCTGAAGCGGGGGCAGGCCACCCTGTGTCGCTATCGTGTGTGACTGACGGCCTGGTGCTGTCCGTGGACGCATTGGCAAGGGTGCAAGTGCGAGTGACAAAGTCTAGGAGGCAGATGGTCCTTGACCATATGCATCCGGCTACCGCCGTTAGGGAGCGGCTTCTTGGGATGCCCCTTACCGGCCCTAGCATCTTTGGTGGCCAAGTGCGGGTCATCTTAGATGACACTGCCAACATCGCGCAGAATCGGTTAGTGGTGAATCTGCAGCTAGAACTTGTGCGACAGGCACACACACTAGGGGCTGTGGCCAAACCGCTAACCGAGCAATCTTCTAAGAAGCAGAAAAGCATAAAAGTAAGGCGAAAGCCAAGCCTAGTGCTGCTTCTACTTCTACTGGGGCTTCTCAGCCGCCTCCGGTTGCCACTGATCGCCCGAGAGGCGGGAAGGGGAAGGGTAAGTCCTCGAAAGGCTCCCTTCATATCTGCCTGGACCGCACCTGTGCGACAGGAACAGCGGTGCCAGTTAGACCAGCCAAGCCAAGACCAAAATGGTTCTCACTCTCTCGTCAAAAGAGGAGGAGGAGGAGCGGATCGCGAGCCAGACACCCGCATTAGGCGTCAATGCGTCTATAGTGGGTGGAAGGCTCATGCGTTTCGTCGAGGCTTGGCGAGGTGTGACGTCAGACAGTCTGGTCCTGGGATGGTTATCCCATGGGTACATGCCGGAGTGGTGGGACTTTCCACCACAAAATCTGTCTTTGGCACCTGTCTGGACACCCGTTCCAAGGGAACAAGTTAAAGACAAGTTAGAAGCCATTCAAAACGAAGTGTCAGATTTGCTTCTGAAGGGAGCAATAAAACCAGCAAACCAGAACACTCCAGGCTTCTATTCAAACATGTTCCTTGTCCCCAAGAGCACAAGGGGGTGGAGACCCATACTCAATCTCTGGGCCCTTAAATTGGTTTATCCATACGCCTTGGTTTCAGATGGAAATCTGAGGTCGGTAATGGCAGGATTGAGGAAGGGAATGTGGTGTGTATCGATCGATCTGAAAGATGCATATTTCCACATTCCAATGAACAGGAGTTGTCACAGGTTTCTGAGATTTGCATTTCAGAATCAAGTGTGGGAGTTTGTAGTCCTCCATTTGGCCTGTCGACAGCTCCACAGGTTTTCACCAGAGTGGTCCTTGCGGTGACAGCGTTTCTCAGAAGAGAGAACGTTGCCCTTCACACCTACATAGACGATTGGCTTATCAAGGCAGACATGCCAGCCAAGTTAGAAGTGGATACTGCTCTGACTCTGAAGTTACTTTCAGCTCTAGGCTGGATAGTCAACAAGGAGAAATCCGAGTTGACACCCACTCAACAGTTCGTTTATTTAGGGATGCGATTCGATCTCGAGGAGGGCAGGGTTTACCCGTCAGAGCCCAGAGTGGTGTCTGTTAGCCATCCTCAAGAGTTTTCGATTGGGAAACCACATTCAGGCGAGGTGGTTTATTCAGATGCTGGGCATGATGGTCTCCATGGAGCAGGTAATCCCGTACGCTGCTCTGATGCGAAGACCTATCCAGTTGTATCTGATGTCTCTGTGGAAACAGAGAACAGAACCCCTGTCAAAGCTGGTGCCAGTTTTGGAACCATTAATGTCGCATCTTGTATGGTGGAAAAAGCGTCAGAATCTCCTAGAAGGGGGATTCGCTGCACCTACCCCACCCCCAGTTGTCCGTGTACATGGATGCATCGCTGGCGGTATGGGGGGCCTGCCTGGGAGAACACCAGGTCTCGGGCACATGGACTCTCCAAGAGAGCCAGCTGCATATCAATCTGTTGGAAATGATGGCGGTGGAACTGGCATTGGAAAAGTTTCTTCCAAAAGTCAGGGGCAAGGCGATATTGATACGGTCGGACAACTCGACAGTAGTATCATACATAAATCGCCATGGTGGGACCAAGTCACCCACATTATGTATGAAAGTGTGGCACTTGATTCAATGGTGCAGGAATCACTCGGTTGTTTTGAAAGCAGCTCACATTCCTGGGTGATTGAACATTCTGGCGGATGCTTTGTCTCGGAGACCGAGAATTCTGCCAACAGAATGGTCTCTCAACCCTCCAGGTCTTCACAGGATCTTCGAGCATTGGGGCAAACCCAACGTGGACTTGTTCGCCACAAAGGAAAATGCTCAAATCATGACTTATGTCTCGCCGATTCCAGATCCAAATGCTGTGGATACAGACGCTCTGGCGATAAGCTGGAGAGGGATGCACGCTTAAGCGTACCCACCCACCATTCTTCTGCCGAAGATATTGGTGAAGATCAGGGAGGAACCGTGCCTGGTCCTGCTAATAGCGCCATTTTGGCCCAGCAGGGCGTGGTTCATGGATCTTCTAGATCTGCTGGTGGACAATCCAGTGCAGTTACCCGAGATTCCGAACATAATCTCCAAGGCCAAGGGACGCTTCCTACACGAGCATCCCGAAATGTTCAAATTGACTGCATGGATGTTATCAAACAACATTCCATGTCGGAAGGTTTTTCTCGATGAGCTGTGAAATTCATTGCAGCTGTGAGGAGGAGGTCAACCTTCAAGTCATATAACAACAAGGTTAACAGATTTGCAGACTGGTGTGAAGGAAAGGGTATTGATACCTTTCAGTCCACTATTCAGCAAATAGCAGACTTTCTCTGTGAGCTGTTCTTTTCAGGACTAGCTCCTGTCACAATTGCTGGATACAAGTCAGCTTTGGCATCAGTTATCCCTTGTCTAGCCAACAGGGATAGTCCAGAGGTGGCCCAGTTAAATGTGATGGTGAAGGGAATGAGCAATCTCCGACCGAGACAACCGGTAGTCATTCCAGCCTAGAGTCTATCTTTAGTGCTTAATGTACTGGCCAAGCACCCTTTTGAACCATTGCGTTCGGCTAGTCTAAAGCATTTGACTCTAAAGGCAGTCTTTCTATTGGCAGCTTCCTCAGCTAGAATGCGCAGTGAGATCCATGCACTTTCAGCAGAGAGGGACCGATTTATTGTCTCCAGAGAGGGTCTGCGTCTACTGCCAAAGAGCAGAGTTATGTCAAAGAATCAATCTTTGAAATATCCTGGCAAACCGATCATTATACCGAAACTAACTAGGTTTGATCGTGTGATGCCAGTGTCTGGTACCATGTCCGTGCTTTGACTAAGTACAAAAAACAGACAGACTCGTTACGGTCGAATGATAGACATCTGTGGAGCTGCCATAAGAAGCCATATGGCGCCGCATCCATGGATTCTATGAGATTGCGACTGGGCACCAGATGCAATGCGCAAGGGCACACGACGTTAGAAGAATAGCCGTCTTGACCGCCCTTTACAATGGTGTTCCGTTAGAGGACACCATGACTGTTGCACAATGGCACTGTGAGTCCTCTTTCATGGATTACTATATGAGGGATGTGTCAGACTCCGCCAATCCACTCGCTTTAGCAGTTTTGAAACGATAGTTAAATGACCACACTGCAATTCTCCATTATTGGCATTTGTAAGCAAGAATAGGAAGCAGACATGGTCAAGCGAGAGGATGTCAACCAGATTGTGTCACTGATGGCCGGACAAGTGATTGGTTGGAGGCTCCATGTCTGGAATCCAAATATCATGAGGTAATTCAAGATTGAGAGTTTTTTGTATTATGTCTATATATCATGTTCATTCATCTTATATATTCATGCTCATTCCCAGGCTAATATATACAAAGAGCAGTTAACCCTCTTGGCATATTTGTGTTTCAGGCGAGATGCATGTTTGTGAGTTCTCTCCCTTTTCTTAGGAGAAAAAAAAGCGGGGGGAGGGCAGTGATGCGAATGTGATTCGGTTCAGTTAACTTGATGGTCCTTTTAGGTTTCTATTATTCAAGTTTAAGTCTAGCTCTTTCTCCAAGGGGCAAAAGTAGCAATTGATGGCTTGCCCCTTCCCACCAGGTTACTGACTAAATCTGGTGTATATCAGAAGTAATAGAATGGTGAGAATTGATCGAAGGAGAATGAAGGAAATTTCAATTTCCCTTTCTCCGAGATCTAACAATACTCACCATTCTATTACGGACCCAGCCTCCCAGCCCCACGGAGGCAAGCCATGGGTATCTCTTGTTTGGTGGCTATGCAAACAATATGAGCTTCATGGCAAACGGGTACTCGGCGGTTGGGAGCCGAGTACCCAGTTCCAGGAGCCGGTAAAGCTTACTAAGTCTATAGTCCTAGGGCCCAGCTATCCAGGATAGCTTGTATCAGAAGTAATAGAATGGTGAGTATTGAGAAAGGGAAATTGACATTTCCTTCATTCTGCTTGAGGGAGCAACAACTTTCAGTCAAATTATTTCCCAAATATTATGCAGGTTTCTTATGTCAGTGTCTTGAAACACATGTTTGTGGGGATTCAGAATGATGGTTATCAGATTATAAACATGTATTTTCATAAGTATGTTATATATAAAGTTCAGCAATATGCTTGGAATACTGTAATTTATTATGTCCACACTGCAGGCTGGGTCGCTTTCATTGTCCTGGTTATTAATTGGGCTAATAAAGTCACTTGTCCTCTATCCACTATACTCCTAGAATTGTCACGCTTGATTTCATATGATTCAGCTGCTCATAATGATGAACATCGTAATTTATGCTGGTTAAAATCAATAATATAGAACTGCACACAGAGTTTCCTATACCTGGCCTAATAGCACCATGACAAGTGCCTAGTGTTCCAGGCACTTTAGACTACTGATCAAGCATCGGGCAATACCAAAAGATCATTTATTTACAAGACTACGTTGTTATCACACTTCAATTATATTTGGCAGGAACAATCCTTGGGGTATAGAGATTCAGGTTTATTGAAACGAACCTGATCGACCACCTTGGCCGGCAGCTATCTTGGATTTTGGCTGATTTAAAAAAAATATCTTTAAAGATCTCCAAAACCGCTGGGGGCATCGATTCAAGACTTATGAAATATGACCGAGGAGAAGAGTTGAAGCAGGTATGTTCAAGGGAACTTGATTGGCCAAATAGTTTGGCGGTCATCTTGGATCACCTAGTTTTCGCGAAAACAACTGATTCCCTAGAAGAGCTGAAGGGATCGGGGCGAAATTTGGCAGATTTGATTAGAGACTAAGGGCCGTTAAAGTTTGTTCAAGGGAAGTTGGTAAGTAAAAAAACGTGTTTGGCGGCCATATTGGATATTTTTATTTGATGAATTTTGAAGCCGAAATTGGTTTTATATAGGTTTTTAGGTATTCTGATTTCAAATTTGCAATTTTCGAAACTGTCGGATAGGCGGTTTGTTGGCCATCTTGGATCTTTTTCCTGCCAAAAACTTGCATACTAAAGCAATTGGAAATTTAAAATGTCTTGTCAAGAACCACTGGGCCGATTTCAAGTATATTTGACCGAAAGCATCCCCTTAGGCAATAGGGATACAAATTTGTTCAAAGAAGATGATCAGCCAATTTGGCCCATGGCCCTCTTGATTTTTTTCTTTAAAGATCTCGGAAACCGCTTGGGGGATCGATGCAAACCTCATGAAATATTATCTAGGGCAAGAGCTGAACCTAGTTTGTTCGAGGGAACTTAATTTGCCAATGATTCGGTGGCCATCTTGGATGACCAAGTTTTCGCGAAAACGACCTCCAAAACCGCTGAATCGATCGGGCCGAAATCTGGCAGATATGATTAGGGCCGAAACGCCATTATAATTTGTCCATGGAAAGTTGATATGTTGTTTATAAAACTAATTTGTCAGTAACTTTGTTCCTACTGGAGCATGACCAAACTTGAGTGAAAGGTTTCCCGTGGGGTTCCAAAGAAATGTGATAAATTTGCTGTCAAAAGGTCATGGTTAAGGCCACGGCGACTTGAATAATTAAAATATCATTGCTTTGAAAACTAATTTGTCAACTAGATTGATCGGTCGATGACGCGTCATCGCAAATCCCCACATTCACCACTTTGAACTTTTAACACACCCCACAACCCACCCCCAGGGCCGGAGCAAATGTAAACGTCCTTTTGCACTCTCCAATCATATGGGTAACTCGCATACCAAATTTGTTTGAATTTCATCCAATAGTGTCAGAGGAGTTGCATTACAATCAATTTCCTGACGTTTTGACCCCATCCCAAACACCCTGGGGGTGCAGGGCTAAATGTAAATGTGCTCATCCACTCCAGACTGATATGGGCAACTGACATACTAAATTTGGTTGAATTCCGTTCAACAGTTTAAGAGGAGTTGCATTACAATCAATTTTGGGACCTTTTAACCCCATCTCCCACACGTGGGGGCAGGGCCAAATGTAAATGTGCTCATCCACTCCACATTGATATGGGTAACTCACATACCAAATTTGGTTGAATTCTGTCCAATGGTTTCAGAGGAGATGCATTACAATCAATTTCGGCAGGTTAAAATTTGACATTTTGACCCCGGGCAGAGCCAAATCTAAATGACCTCTTGCACTCGGCAATCGTATGGGTAGCTCAGATATCAAATTTGGTTGAGTTCCGTCTAGCGATTTCAGAGGAGTTGCATTACAATCAATTTCATGACTTTTTGATCCCACCCCCTGAGGGCGGGGCCCAATATAAATGTGCTCATCCACTCCACATTGATATGGGTAATCTGCAGACCAAATTTGGTTGAATTCTGTCCAACGGTTTCAGAGGAGATGCATTACAATCAATTTCTACAGGTTAAAATTTGATCTTTTGACCCATCCCCCCACCCCTGGTGGTGGAGCCAAATCTAAATGGCCTCTTGCACTCCACAATCATATGGGTAACTCAGATATCACATTTGGTTGAGTTCTTTCTAACGATTTCAGAGGAGTAACGCTACAACTGTTTTGACCCATGCCATGCCACGCCCGCCTGGGGGCGGAGCCAAATCTTAATAACGTCTTGCAAAGCGGGATCATATGGGTAACCCACATACCAAATTTGATTTAATTCCACCCAATGATTTGGAAGGAGATAGCGTGACGGATGGACAGACAGATGGAGGTGATTACAATATCCCCACCATTTTTCAAAACGTGGGAATAATAATAACATTTGTCCATTGGAGATATCGTGACCAGAGTCGAGAAATGTCTTGGTACATTTCTGCACAGTTGTCCACTATGGAAGCAATAATGTCATGACCGGTTTCCCTCGGTTAGTTTTCCGTTTGCATTATTGCGTATATTGGCCCTTGTCCACCATTTTCTGCTTGCCTTTAGAATTTTAAAGGAGGTGTACTTGGTTTATTGGCCAACAATGGCTAATCTGGCCCAAAATGAAGGAATTTATAAGTTGGTTTGTTAGACATATAACTACTTTTGCTTAGATGCTTTTCTCCAACGTGTTTAGTTCTCCTAACCACACCATACAGAATTGATCCCACTTTTGATGATATCACTCTGTAAAGATGCTCTCTTAACCATTTTAATATCGATGCTATTCCACTAACTCCAATCTTCTCAGTTTCCATGTCACCATGACGGAAAGAATGAATATTTTATGATCAACAATGGTTTCCAGTCAAACTAGTTCCAAAGTGATCAAAATTTTTTTTTGGGTTTTTGTCTATTCGAATTATATCACATCTGGGATGTTTGGTTTGTATTGGTAAACGTGTTAACAACAGTAAGACTAATCAATAATAACATTCTTCTCATTGCACAATGGTAATAGACATATCATATAAGCTTCCCGATCACAAATATATGTAGTCTAAACATAGGTTGTATAAAAATCTCGTTTAGCCACCTACAAGAATATCACCATTATCTTTATGATCAAAGCCATATAGGCCTTATATGGCCATGGGGTCACTAGTTGTAGGTCTTCCTTCCAAAATGGTTTATTATCAATTTCCAATCGTTCATCTGTTATCGTTGTATTGAACAAAGCTGTATTTTTTTTAGTTAGATGTATGTATGTTATTGTATGCATACTTCAGCGCAGCACACTATGGCATTCTACGTTAATGCTAATATCTCATTTATACTGAAGACCTCTTTTCCTTTGGAAAGAATGCCTCCGTGCAATTATTTTGTATGTCCTGGTACATAAAAGTGAAAAAAGATGTTGAAAATCATTTTGCTGGAAGCTCTTTCAGATTCTGAGAGGCTTCCGGTAATTTTAGTGGTATATTATTCCCACCAAAGATAATAGAGGGATTCATTTCTAACTACGTTTAACTGTCTGTCCATTTCTAGCTAAGCTCGGCTCAGTTTTTATGCGCACTAGAATCGAGTTGAAATTTGAAATATGAATTCCCAGAATCTAAATTTCAAGATAACATGTAACTGGTAAGCTGTTGAATATACTGAAACTAATTTGAGAGGCTATCTCTGCCATAAACAGCAAGCCCGTCATAGGCAGCAACAGGTCCATGTAAAATTGGTTTCAAAATATTCAACAAAATGTTTTTAATTAACCCTTTAACCCTCAAATTTATTCAAGAAATTTCAGTTTTCTCTTAGAAAATGTCCATTGCAGACCAAGAGAAGACTATTTTTTTCAATTTACCACTAGAATGACTCGCTCGGTTATCGAGCCAGTTATTTCAGTGGTAAATTTTCAAAAATAGTTTTCTCTTGCTCTGCAAATGGCCATTTCTCAAGACCACTGCAGAAGCCATTCTTGGCCACTATGAGTGTTAAATGGTTAAATTGGAAATTCATAGTAAAGTATATCATTTCGATTGAGACATGATATTTGAGTGACAGATCGAATCCCTCCATTGGGCAATAAGATTGTTACCATTGTCCTGTAGAGGAAAGGGATCCTTGCATTGTGTCTATTATGTTTGCTTGCTTATCATGCTTGTCTGTCCGCAGTTATAGCTGAAATAAGAAAGATGAGTTAAGATCCGAGTTAAAATCAGGGACATTCCACAACTTCTAGAGATTTTAATGTCTAAGGGCGGGCACTGTTCTAAATCCCATCATGATGTGTCCATCTTATTCTGAATCGTTATGAGGTAAATAATTAGCACTAGAACACACCCTCAAGTTTGATCAAGATTGGTTAATAATGGAGGAGTAGCGATCTTGAAATTTTGCAGTTGACCACTCTTAAAACCCATCAGTGTAGTGAATCGAAAATTGGGCTCCGTAGTGATTTTGAGAGTGGCGAATAGAATACCAATCTCAGGTTTTATCAAGATCCTTTTGCAGTAATGGAGGAATATCTATTTTAAAATGGAGGAGTAGCAATTTTAAAGTTTAGCAGTTGACCACCCTTTTAAAACCCACCAGAGTAGTGAATTGAAAATTTGGCCTCCATACTGATTTTGAGAGTGGCGAATAGAATACCATTCTCAAGTTTTATCATGATCCTTTCATCAGTAATGGAGGAATATCTATTTTAAAATTTATTGGTGGGCACCGTACTAAGGGCCATCAGGGAGGTGAATCGAAAATTTGGCTCTGTAGTGATGTCAAAAGCTACTCATAGAATATCCCTCTGAAGTTTTATCGAGATCCATTCATTAAAAACGGAGTAGTGATTTTAAAATGTACGGGTAATGGAGGAATATCGATTTTGAAATTTAAATTTGCTGTGCACTATTAAAAAGCAGGGGATATGAAGACATGAAATCTGGCTCCATAATGATGTCAAGAGTTATCCATAGAATATCACTCAAGTTTTATCGAGATCCATTCATTAATAACGAACGAGTAGCGATTAACAAATTTAAGGATTGGGTGGGGTGGGTGCTGTTATGGTTATAACTTGTAATCCCATCAGTATCAGATGAATAAAAAATTGGGCTCAGTAATAGAGTTGCACGATTTTTCGATATTTCGATATATCACGATTCGATACAAGATCACAATATTTTACGATGCTAAACTGTGAAAATCGTTGATACGCCAAAGATTTACGGTGACATGTTGGATATTTTGAAATTGCTTTGACTGGAAGATGTTGCTGCCTAAGGATAACGAAGTTAAAGCAGTCAAAGTAATTGTAAAATATTCAACAGTTTTAAGCTGATTTTCAGTGACATTATATTACCAATTTGTATAGGTGAGCTTACCCATGTTAAACAACCAGCAATATTTCTCTCAACATTGTGACATAAGGGGCCACGATATATCGATATATCATGAGTTTAGATGCGGTATAAATCGCGATATTGTCTAGAGCAATATCGCATACCCCTACTCCGTAATGATGTCGATACTTAACCATAGAAGATTCTACTCACGTTTTATCAAATTACATTCATCATTAACAGAGGAACCTTACTAAAACCTGTCAGGACAGTGAATCAAAAGTTGGACTCCGTTCTCAATTTATGTTGATGACAATCAGTGAAATTGGGATGTCCTTCTGCCACTGTGAACGTCTGCTTATAGATGTTGTCAGCACGAAAGCACTGGCTACTCGCCTAACCTTCTAATGTTAGGACATGAAGTGAATTTACCAACACACATTCTGCTCGATGATACAGCTAATCACCAAGATTCAAGTGACTATTATGATTATGTAATCACATTAGAGAACAGTGGTAAAAGTACATGAATTTGTTCGGAAACAACTAAAGAAAACTGCAGAACGACAGAAACAGGATTATGACACACGAATTGCTGTAAATAATTATAAAGTTGGAGACCTTGTATACCATCGTGACAGTACTAAAACTCTAGGATTAAGTCCAAAACTGAAAGCACAAAATTGGAAGGGACCGTGTATTATTTTAAGAAAGATATCTGACTTGTGTGAAATAAAACCACAAACTAGGGCAAAAGCTAAAACGGTGCATCATGACAGACTTAAGTCATATCTTGGTGATCCTGTTCCAGAGTGGATTATTAAATTTCAAAATGCAATGGTGAATGAGACAGACTCTGAAACAATTGCTAAAGAAAATGTGGAAGCTTGGCATAACAGTGTTTCTCTTGAATGTAAAGCTAGGTTGCCCGAGTCAGTTTCAAAGCAGGAAACTACTTTGATAAAAGCCACAGAGCACTCTCATAGAGGATTTGTTCCACGTTATACAAAGTTATGCAACTTACTCATAATTTAAGGTGAACCCTGCAGTGAGAACTAATTTTAATGTGTGTGCATGTTGTTATTACACCACAAAAACATCCATTACCGTTCAATCACTACTTGCTAAATCAATTATCTGCATTTAGCTATCAGAATAAGATTTTTATGCTTGCATACACTCCTCCCCATGCCTATTCCTATAAATATGGACCCTCAACCAGGCTACTGGTTAAGACCATCTCCAGCATACTGACAGATATAGACTGGCACCAGTCTATACTCACTCCATAGTGACGCCTGCCATGAAGCGCGCTTGTGCATGCGCACTGGAGCCCAAATAGGAAACAGATTCACTTTTCAATTATTCTGCAAGCAGAACAACTGCACAAATATTATCAGAAAGTTTTTATAGCTTTGTGCTGTGTCAGCTTACTATTGAAGGACTTCCTCACACTAAGATATGCCTACTATGAAGTCTATCCTCCCAAAATTATGTTTTTGGAGGTATTTCGTGGTTCTATTGAACTTTATAACTATGTATATAAATGTTACCGGTTTTCGTGGGTTTCGTTTTCGTGGTAACAACTTTAATATGCCTAAGTCATCATCTTATAAAAACACTCTATTACTCCAGTGAGCCCTTAATCACTTTCAGTTAAAAGAAAAAATAGTGCTTTACAAGGAATTACATTTATTTCCCTATGATAGAAAACAATCTTGAATTTGAACTTTTCTGGCCTTTCTTTGAAAGGCGTTTGCATGTTTCTAGACTCCTTTTATCGAAATTCTAAGCTGTATGCTTCTTTCGTAATCTTTTTTCGTTTTTTTAAGAGTGTTTTAACGACCGATAAATCAAGTGCACATCCTCAATCTGTGAACGAGTTCACTCTGTGGAGTATGGAGGACATTTCTGTTTTAAGTGCACTACGTGTACCCCCACATCGATGTGCGGGTTTTGCATAGGGTGGTCTGCGTTCATATCTAAGTTTCTTTAAGGATAATTCATCCTTACAACGCTGCCATATGGTCGTCCTTCCCCTTCCTCCATTGCTAGTAGACAAAAGCTGTGTCTTTTGCAATATTCTAATATGTCTAATCCAGCAGCAACGGAGGGGGTGGGGGGGCTTCTGTGGCGAATTCGGAAGCAGTGATAGCTTGATTTGCGAGATTTGAATCCTTTGGTGCAGTTTTGACTAAATCTTTAGACGAAAGAATATCTTTCTTCTGATTCCGACGATAGCCCGAGGGCTAGCGGGCATTCCCGCAAAAGGGGGAAACCGATTCCTCTAACGTCAATGCAAGTAATCAGGTCTCCTAAACAAAGTCTAGAGCGACTAAGCTCTTGAAGGTGGGCTCGTGCAGTTCACCGGGTCAAACCCACATTAGTCTTGAGGGTGATAGGCATAACCTCAAGCAGTGGTGGTGGAAGCGGAAGCTAACATCCAAAAGCCTTATGCTAATGCCAAAATTTGCGGTCATACCGGTCGTCAAGATTCTTCAAAGGTCACCTATAGCCATAGTCCGCAATCTAGTTTTGCTAGTTCTTCCGGTTCCATTGGGGTGGATTCGGGGACTCTGGTTTACTTCCGTTTTCCGGTGCTACTTCCGTTCCGACCGTTTCCGGTATGTCTTCCCGTTTTGCAGGACATCCAGGTCTTCAAGATCCAGTTCTTACTTCCGTTCCGACCGTTTCCGGTATGACTAATAAGCTCTTCTGACTTCTGCTTCCGATTGGGACGTACTTCCGGTCTAGTGAATGAATTAAGAATAAAGAGCAAATAATTAGAGCAAATAAGCTCTTGAAGGTGATCTCGAGCAGATCACCGGGTCAAACCCACGTGAGTCTTGAGGTTGTAAATAAGAAGAAAAGGCATGACCTTCAAGCAGTGGTGGTGGCAGCGGAAGCCCCCATCTTTAACATATGTGTCAATTTCTTAGATCAGTTGTAGTGGATTCAGGTCCTCAGGACAGGGGTTACTTCCGTTTCCGGATCTACCTCCGTTCTTTCCGTATCCGGTCTGACTTCCGGTTTGCGTATTTCCGGTTCCTATGTTTATTCTGGTTTTTTAATGTACATCCGGGTTCAGTTTCCGGTTGTCTTCTTCCATTTTGCGCATTTCTGTTTCCTTTTTTTACACTTCCGGATTCGTACATCCGGGTATAGGGTCATTACTGGTTTTCATGGTGTTCTATGATTAACTTCCGGTTCTGTCTTCCTTTTTTGGATTTGCAGTGATAGCTCTTACTGAGATTACAGGTTTGTCTCCTAGGATCTAGTCATCATGAATTAGTCTTATTTCAGTAAGTGCTTTTAAAATCGGAATGTTTAATCGCTGAAAATATTAATTCCGAGACATTGCCAGTCTTGAAATCTCTCTTGGAATTGTAGATATTCAGCATTTATTCTTTTATCAGTGAAACATTTCAACGTAATTAAAGACTCTTCCGACTGGTTGCCGGATGGGTTTTTTGTTGCAGTCGATAAGTCAGTCTGTATTCTACGCATTATCGCTAGATGTCGCAATCAAAATTAATTTTTAATTTCATCCAACTTTAGATGGCCAGTTGTCTTCGGGCCGTTCAGCCTTTTTTCGCAGTTTTTTTCATCTTATGTCGGCAGGTTGACATATTTATTTTAACCAAGGGAATTAATTTCTTGAAGAAAATTCATGTTTCTGGCGTAATTCTTAGTCTAATTCTGACAGGTGCCGAAAGGAAAAGATTCAGTAGTGGATTCATAGGGAAGGGAATGGCTCTAAGATTAATGATTACAAGAGCAAGAAAATGCTGAGAATAGAGAAATAGGATACGGGTGAAGGAAGAAGGAATAAAAGCCGAGTTTTTTCTTCTGCGTTGTCACAGTCATGGTTTAAGTGAGTCTTTTTGTTTTGATTTTATATCGGCTCTGTCTTTCAGCGTTTTGTTTCGTGATTCATTCCGTAGTGTTTAATCATAATCAAGTATCAGTGTTTTGTGTATTTAACATCTAGCGGTTCCCGGAGATTCAGTATCATTCTATCAGTCATTCCTTTTATTAGCTTATCAAACTCTATGACATCTGTCTTTACAAGATGATAATATTGGTTCTAAGTCTTTAATAATAATGAGTTAAGATAAGTATAGGTCTCTTCTTTCATCCTCTGCCCCTTCTCCTTCTAAAGTTTTCTTCTAGTCATGTTCTCCTTCCCTTCCTCTCTCTCTCTTTCTACTTTTTCACTCCTCTGGGGTTTTCCCGTATTTCATCTTCTATCAATCCTCTCCAGGGATCTTCTGGTCCTGTTCTTTCCTCTTCATCTTCCATTCTTCTTAATTCCTCTTTTCCTCCTTCTTCCTCTTCTTCCTCCTTTGATCATCTTGATCCGATTGTTTCTGTCATTCTCTCTTTTGAGCTTGAGTTTCTAATTGTTGATTAAGGTCAGGGTTTCTCATTGCTTTCTATTCTTAGGGATTCGTCCCTTGTTTGTTCTTTCATGTCAACTTTTTTCTCTATTTTTTCAAGGTTTTCCGCTAGTGGCCTGATTCTCTTTCCATGTCTTCTGGTCAGGATGTTGTATCTGTTCACATTCCTTCTGATCAATCTTTTCCTTTTCTTATTCTTTACAGTTTTCTTCTCTTCTAGCTTGTAAGAGGCCTTGCTCTCCTCTTTCCATTTGAACTGTTGATTCTATGGCCTCTGGTGATTCTTCTCATCATTTTTCTTCTCCATCTCCTAATCCTTCTTCTAATTTTTCTATTCCCAAGTCGGTCAGTGCTGAGGAGATTTTGTCCAGTCAGGGTCTCTTCGGATGACTGGTCCCTGGCTCCCAGGTGGATTGCTTAGTCCCTTTCTCTTCCTTTTAAGTACGAGTTTTCTATAGACCTTCCTTCTTTTGTGTCGGCACTTTCCTCTTCTAATTCTTCTTTCTTATCTCCTCTGGTCCTTCCAATTGACAATTTGGTCATTAATATGTTAGTTTTCTTTGTGAATGATGTTAATTCTAAGGAATTTATACATACATGAGAGCGTTCAGCCTAGGGTAGGATTTCCTACCCTGTCATTAAATCTTAGTAAAATAATCTCTATTCACTCTGAAACATTCAAATCTGCATTAATTTTAATTTATCAAGGGGGTATGACATGATTAAATCTCATGATTCTTACTCCCAAGTCAAGATGGAGACCGTCTCCCAGATCATTTCTAGTCTAGATCAGGGTATGTGGTCGTTTTCCATTGACCAAAATGATGCCTTCTTTCATGTTCTCATTTACCCTTCCTTCAGAAAATTCCTGAGATTTGCTTACTAAGATCGAGTTTGGCAGTTTCGCTTCATGTCTTTTGGCCTGACCACGGCTCCTTTTCTTTTTACTTGCCTAGTCTCAGCCGTGGCAGGAATTTTATACCATCGTTCTATCCATCTACACGTTTATATAGACGATTGGTTAGTAAAGCAAAGTCTTCCTCAATTCTCTCAGGAATTCTTCCAGAGGTTTGCAGTCTGGCATGCAACCTAGGGTGGATTTTAAATCTAAGAAATCAAGCCTAGATCCCTCTCAAATCTTCACGCATCTAGGCGTTTCTTTCGATTTGGCCCAGGGTTTAGTCTTCCACTCAGATCCAAGAATACTCAATATAGGCTTTATCAGGGGCAATGGAAATCCTGTCTGCTTCTTCAATGGTCTGAGCAAGATTTCTGCTAAGAGTGATAGGTTTGATGGTCAGCGTAGAGAATGTTATTCCATGGGCGGCGCTGATGAGAAGACCCTTCCAAATGTATTTAATGTCCCTTTGGAAGCAGTCAGTTCACTCTATTTACCATCAGATTTCCATCAGAGAACACTTGATTCCTCTTCTAGATTTTTGGAAAGATCGTTCTCCGCTTCTGATGGGTGTTCCACTGGTAAAGTCCTCCCCTCAGGCGATTATCTTCACAGACGCTTCTCGGGAGGGATGGGGAGCGGTCTGGGACTCCCTGTCGGTTTCCGGTCTTTGGTCTCTGGAGGAGTCGACAGATCATATCAACATTCTGGAATTGTGTGGTGTTAGAAGGCTCTCCTTTCATGGTCAGATCTTGTGATAGGTCTCAAAGTCACGATTCGGTCAGACAATTCGACAGTGGTCTCTTATATCAACAGGCAGGGGGGTACAAGGTCATCCCTTCTTTGTCTCTAAGTGTGGAACCTTCTCTTATGGTGTCGCAAGAATCAGATTCTTCTAGTGTCTTCTCATGTCCCAGGCAGTCTGATTTCTCTTGCGGACCAACTGTCACGTCCCAGCAAATTCGCCCACACACAGTGGCAGTTAAAGGGGTCGGTTGTCAAAGCGATTTTCAGTCTTATGGATCGTCCTTTGGTAGATCTGTTTGCGACATCTCTGAATGCTCAGATCTCCTCTTACATGTCTCCTTTTCCGGAAAGCCAAGCCCTGGCGGTGGATGTCCTGTCTCAGTCCTGGACAGGAATGTTTGTCTATGCGTTCCCTCCAACGATTTTGATTCCGTTAGTGTTGAAGAAGGTCAAAGAACAAATCTGCCAAATTCTTTTAATAGCTCCTTTTTGGCCACACAGGATCTTCTGTCTCAAGTAAGAGGGCTTTGTCTTTATCCAAACCCAGAAATCTTCAGTCTGTATGTTTGGAGAAAAATCGAAACTAAAGTCTACGAGAATGAAGTTTCTTCAAGATCTCCAGTAATTATCGATTCATCCAGAAGAGAGTCGACCCGCAGAGTTTACAAGTGTCGACTTAAAATTTTTGGGGAATGGTGTTCAGACCAAGGTCTCATGCCCGATTCTGTTTCTATTCCCCAAGTATTAGACTTTTTAACATATCTCTTTGATTCCTTACATTTATCAGCTAATACGGTTAGGGGATATAGATTTTCTCTGGCATCTTCTCTTCCTTGCCTTCTGTATGCCGATGTCAAGGGCACCAAGACCTTTAATAGTTTTTATTAGAGGTCTAGGCAATATTCGTACTCCGATAGCTAAGCCTTTATTTTCATGGAACTTGGCTTTGGTTCTTCAAGTGCTGGCAGGCCGTCATTTTGAACTTCTTTCCTCTATTAATATTAATGGCCTCTGCTAGAAGGCATTCAGAATTCATGCTTTTTCTGCTGAAAGGGAGATATTTATAGTTTCAGGAGACGGTTTAATTTTTTTATCCCAGAAGGGATTTTTTAATCTAAAACTCAGTCTAACCTGTTTCCTGCTAGTCCGATCATTTTAAAATCATTATCATCTTTTTCGCCTTCCGACAAACTCTGGTGTCCTGTTTGGGCATTAAGAATGTACAAGCAGCGAACTGATTTCAAAAGATTTGATCTGTCCCTTTTATGGTTTTCTTATGCGGAAGAGTTAGCTAAGCCGGTCTCAAAGTTTACGATATCCTGATGGATTTGGGAGACGATTAAGCTTTGTTACGAGATTGCTTCTCCGGAACAAATTAATCTCTCCCATATTAAAGCTCACGATGTTAGAGGAATGGCTTCCTCTTTTGCTCTTTTTGCTGGTTCGTATTTAGATGAAGTCATGCAGGTTGCAGGATGGTTGGAAATCTGAATCCTTTTTTGCAACCTTTTATCTGAAAGATCAGAGTGCAGCAGCAGCCTCCTTCTTTCGTAATATTACGATTTTAACCAAAATAGCCGAAGCCCATTTACCAAGCACATCTCGCCATTTTTGTTAAGACGGCATCTGTAAGAAATGGTGAGAGTTTATTTTGGTTTTTATTTATCTCTAAGTTTTCCTTATTTGATAATCACTGTGATTGATTTAAATGCACTATTATGTTATGTTTTTATTAACATTTGGATAAGATTTATTTGATCTTTATCCTTGTTTGTTGATTCTCAAATCGCCTCCCACCTAATGTTTTAAGTGGGGCACTGATCAAATCTACGAGTTTAGCACGTAGTGATTGAACGGTAATGGATGTTTTTGTGGTGTAATAACAACCCCCCCACAGACACCCCTTGCGGGTTGTTCTGTTGTTTTATTAACCACTATAAAAACATACTTACCGTTCAATCACTACGACCCGGCCTCAGCCACCCTGCATGGAATTGATTTGAGAATTTGCCTATAATATTTGGCACTTAAATTCAGAAAAGTGAGTCTGTTTCCTATTTGGGCTCCAGTGCGCATTCGCAAGTACGCTTAGTGACAGGCGTCACTATGGAGTGAGTACAGACTGGTGCCAGTCTATATCAGTTAATATTCTGGAGATGGACCTAACCAGTAGCCTGGTTGAGGGTCCATATTTATAGGAATAGGCATGGGGAGGAGTGTATGCAAGCAGAAAAATCTTATTCTGGTAGCTAAATGCAGATAATTGATTTAGCAAATAGTGATTGAACGGTAAGTATGTTTTTATAGTGGTTAATAAAATAACAGACCAACCCGCAAGAGGGGTCTGTGTGGGGTTTCATGAGCTATCAACTTGTGTGGGCATACCACCCACACCCGTTGCATGTGCCTGAAACATGGATATGCCCAGTCATATAAAAAGGTCTGGGGTAGAATGGAGTGGGATCATTCACTGACTTTGACTGTGACGCACAGAGATTGCTGTGTATAGCTGTACATACATGTAAAGTAAACTGCACTACCAATATAGAAATTAGTAAAGTATAGAATTCATTTCAATTCTGTTGTTTTGTTTTAAACTGTTTGTGTTCCTTGAAGTTAGACCAAGAACCCAACACTATTTATAACAATTCTGTGGATATTATTTTTAACTGACTTGACTTTGACTGCTGCCAGCCACTAGATAACTTTAGAGACAAGCTGAATATTTTCAAACAAATTTGACCGACAGTTATTGCCGACTACTTTCAGTTAAATTGTATTCAAAATATTTTATACCGTGTCCAGAGTTATACAGCCTTATATAAATTTTATCCACAAAATATTAAGACGGATAAAATGTAGCCCATCAAGTGTAGACAAAACATTGTTACAGTAGTGTAGGCATGTTTATTAGAAATTTGGTCAATGGTCATGACCGGTCCAGTAGAACTGCAGCTATTTCAAAATGTGGCAACAAATTAAAAAATGTCTAAAGAACAACAAGAACAAATTCTTGGATGCTTATTGTTATAATACATTTTAATAGTATAAATAAAGTCAACATTGTTTAGAGTGAGTATATTCTATTTAGTTCCGAACATGAGTGCATGTAAAAAAATCAATGATTTTGTTATAGTTTTAGTAAAAAAAATCATAAAAATCATAAAAAAAAATCTGATTAAATCGAAAAGATCTGATTTTTCGATTTTTTTTTTTAAATCATGATTTTTTCCAACCCTGGATGGAAATATGGTTTTAAAATATTCAACTGCGCTTTCATTTATACTTCTAGTGAAACTGAGAAACCTGAATTCCAAGGGATAAATAGATAACTCAAAAACGGATCTCCTGTTAAACTAGGAATCTCCAACTTTGGTTTGGATCTGGGAGAAGAATTTGAGTGTACACTCTGAATTCCCCTGCTTAAAAGATATTTCCTGCAGTCACAGCCGACAGCATCACTTTTCCGGAGACGGCATCAACGTTAACTTTTTATGTTTAGCAAATCATCATTGCCTATATTTTAGGCACCAAACTTGGAAACTTAGTTCCCAAAATGATATGGAAGCTGCATGGTGATAGTGATATCATTAGGTCAAAGGTCAAGGTCATTGTAGCCGTGATAATTTCCCGCCGTCTTGTCTGTATCTCCAACGTTAAGTTTTTGCATTTAGCAGATACTTGCATATATTTCAGGATTGCTTAAGCATACTGGAACCAGACTTGGACACTTGGTTGCCTATGCCATAAGGATGCACCATGATGATATTTAGGCCACAGATCAAGGTCATAGCCTTGATATTTGACCTCTGTCATGTCTGTATTGCTAACGTTAACTTTTTGCTTTTAGTTCCAATAGGATTAAATAATACTGAAATATAAATGTAAATAGTTTGCTATATGGAAAAACTTAACGTTGAAAAAGCAGAGGTCAAATAGCAAGGTCAGACTGACCTTGGGATTGGTGAAGCCTACTGGAACCAAACTTGGACACATGGTTGCCTATACCATAAGGAGGTAGCATGATGATATTGAAGTCACTAGGTCAAAGGTCCAGGTCATATTCACCCTTGCCATTTTATCTCTGGTTTTCAATGTCACAATTTGGACACATGGTTGCCTATGTTCTAAGGAGGCAGTGTGATGATATTGAGGTCATTAGGTCAAAGGTCAAGGCACCTTGCTATTTGACCTCTGCTCTTTCAACGTTAAGTTTTGGTTAATCCTATTGGAACTAAACTTGAATACATGGTTACCTATAATGTTAGGAATAACATTGAGGTCATAAGGTCAACGGTCAAGGTAACTGACAAAAATGAGACAGGCGCTACATTTGATTCCACGGAATTCTTGTTCAAAATGAATGCACAATTGAACTGTTATTAAGGAGGAATGGATAGATCTGATCTGTCACAGTCAAGTATATAGTACTTCATAATTAATCATGTCACAGGTAAGCTGATGTCACAACCAAAATGCTTAATGAATGACTTATCTAGCTCCATCATGAATATTGAATAGTCTATCAAGTGTACGAATTGTATGTCTTTACTATTTAATAAAGTTTGTTGAGTATTTTGAAACTAATTTGACTGGGTGCTGTTGCTAATCTGACACTCAGGTAATATGGCTTCATAATTAATTATGTGACAGGTAGACTGACGTCACAACCATAATGCATAATGAATGACGTATCTAGCTCCGTCATGAATATTGAATAGTCCGTCAAGTGTACACATTGACTATATGTCTTTACTATTTAATGGTCTGGTAAATATTTTGAAACTAATTTGGCTAAACTAAATTAGTTTCAAAATATTCAACAGCTTACCCATATAGTTACCTTGATATTCGGATTCAGGAAATTCAGCGTTTGATTGATCCCAACACGTGCAAAGCGTGGTTGGAGCTTTGTTAGAAATCGTTGGGTCGTAGCTAGAAACAGATCCCTCTGGAATAATAACGTCAACCAGCTAAAAATTCAGGAGTCGCTGGGTTTAGAATCATACAGGGTTAAAGATAAGTAATTGTTGTTTGGTGAGTTGGAAAAACCATGGGTCGAAGAGCAATTTTCCCATTGGAATCAATAATTAAGCAGTAGTGTGGCCAGGTTTTAGCATTAAGTTGAGCCAATTACTCCCAAAAAGCACCATGTGTATAAAATGGCATCGTGGTGGGCGGGTTCCGTGTCCTTCCCTGGAAAATTTGAAATCGTGATGCGCGCAGAAAGCCTATTGTGCATTCCCAGACGTAAATATGGACCATCGGTTATTAACCGTGTTAAATTATTATATTTTACACATAATTTAGAGGCACTTTTTGGAGGATGGGTCAGTGGATGCTCCCCTGTACATACCCTGGCTACGCTACTGTAATTTAAAACTAATTACTCAATCAGCGCTGTCTTTAAGCTATTTCTAAAATAATTCTATGTGTATCTAAATTTTGTATATATATATATATATATATATATATATATATATATATATATATATATATATATATATATATATATATATATATATGTATCGGTCATCAGAATTAATGTCCTTTAGAAATCTCAAGAACCCAGGAGTTGAAAGCGTGTATTTCATCCATGGCTGGGTAGGCGGATGAAGCCGCTCCGTAAATTCTTCTATGTGGCTGGTTCCAAGAAAAAGAATAGGTTTAACAATATAGGTTTGGTCGACAAAGAAAAATCATCTAGTGAAAATAAGTGCCGACATATTACTGCCAGGTTCCCGGGATTGATCAATATTTAAAGATTGATTGAGTGCGGGTGTGTATTTCACTGGCGCACATTCACAATGTCCGTCAGCTCGATGCCATCGAATTATTGAACTTGTGTACAGTACATGGGAAATACTAGAGACCTCGTGCAACTGATTAGAACTGTGCAATTTAACCCTTTAATGGTCAAGATTTTTCATGAAATTTAATGGCTTTGCTCTTTGAATGCCCATTTGCTGGCCAAGATAAGACAATTTTTGAAAATTTACCACTGGAATGACTGGCTCGATTATCGAGCCAGACATTCCAGTGGTAAATCAACAAAAATTGTCTGATCTTGACCTGCCAATGGAAATTCCTCAAGACCACTGCAGAGGCCGGTTTTGGCCGGCTTAACCATTAAAGGGTTACTGATCAAATTTGGTTAGGAAAATAAAAATATTTGCTCATTGAATGTCATTTTGCTGGCCAAGAAAAAAACAAGAGAAAAAAGTTGTTGAATATTTTTAATGTAATTTTGCTGGAAGTTGTTGAAGCAACTTCCGGTCAAAATTTGTTTAACTATATTATCCCTTTCATGGTGAAGCCGACCAAAACCGGTCTCTGTACTGATCTTAAGGAATGTTCATTAATTGCATGCAGGCCAAGAGAAGACTATTTTTCAAATTTTATCACTGGACGACTGGGTCGATAACTGAGCCAATAATTCCAGCGGTAAATTTTCAAAAACTTGTCTTCTCTGGGCTGGCAAATGGACATTTAATGAGCAAATATTTTTATATTTTGACCAAATTTAGACATTTGAGGGTTAAGTAGCTTTCCTGTACTGCTATGACTGTTGCTTTGAAAATTTTTGTACTGGAATTTGTGTATAAAGGGTTTTCTGATTTTAAATTAAATTAGTCTATACAACATGCTGAAAAAAATTTAGCCAAAAGTTGGTGCTACTGAATCAATCAGAAGTTGTAAAGGTATACCATATGATAATCCGCATGTATGTTAGTGCGACGAGGTTGGATTTATATGCTCAATACTATTAATTATGATTTAGCATTGTATTGCGCGTAATGTTTCATCCAGCTGTCCGGCGTACAAAGCAATGCTGGATTTGACAAGCAAAACCATCTTGCTATATCGCTGCCATCCATATCTATAGACAAATCCAACTATATTGTTCAATAGTTGTATATACACCGTTATCTACATGTCGTGGCAGTATATGATACAGCTGCTTAATGCTTGCAAATATAAACATAGATATACATGATTAGAGATTTGTCGTCGGAGAAAGCACTCTCGTTTAGTTCATCATTTTATACTTGACGCTGCACCGAAGCTGTGGGAGTGCCATAGCACGATCTTCATGACTGGTTGTGGTATTTTTACAACACTTCCCTGAGTGTATGTGACAGTTTGATCTTTCCAGAGACAGGTGTCTGTGAAATTTTCTACCTGCGGCTATGCGACAATAATGCCGATGAACTAGCCTAGCACAATTTTTTTCTTTTTGTTATTTGCAAGGCGTTTCCCGTGGATGAATTCTATACAGTTAAACGTAGCATCTCAACGACGGCTGGCATACATGTAGACGTGTAGGAATATACATGTAGGAATTTTATCAATACAAGTGCATTTGCAGTTTTCCTAAAAAAATTAACATGTCATGTTTAACATTTTGTGTGAAAGGACTTAGTCCAAGAAAGAGTTATGAAAGGTAATAATATTTGTCTGTTTATTAAGTTAATTGTATCATAATTTATTTTGCGTCAGATAATGTTAGCCCATATGCTTAACTTTATAAATGTGTACATATAAGTATCTCGCGTATATCTTAATATTTTACAAATAATTAAACTGAGGGTGTGCCCTGTAGGTGGGGCTTAGAATACACCTTCCGTATCCTCTGCGTGTCGTAAGAGGCGACTAAAGGAGGTACGGGTGAGGTAACCCTGACAGAAACCTCAAGTGCTGAAGACGGAGGTTCCAGGCCGCACGGCACACTAATAAACCACTTAACGCTTATGATCATGTCGATAGTCACTTACAGGACTGGCGGTATGATCAGCGAACGAAAAGAAGAAAGAAGATTAAACTGGCAGCTACTGTATTCTTTCGAAAACTTTTTTTAACTCTTTAACCTAAAACCTGTTCAAGAAAACTTTAATTTTCTCATATGAAATGTCGATTTACAGACTAAGAGGTTATTTTGAAAATTTATTACTGGAATTACTGTCTCGGTTGTCGAGCCAGTCATGCCAGTTGTAAATTTTCAAAAATAGTCTTGGTTTGCAAATTAACATTTATTACGACCACTGCTGAAGCCATTTTTGACTGCCTTAAAGGATAACTAATCTCATCTCTTGATATTTATTCATGTGAATTAATATGACACTCATAAACTATGCAGGTAATCTTAAGCTCTGTTGTATCATGTAACTAAAGAAAGATATTCAGGCTTTAGTAGTTAAATGTTGGTACATTTATACACTCTAGTGACTCTATGATGGCTGTCATGATTTACTTTTCAACCAATCAGAAAAAAACTAACGTGTCGCCTCGGTATATACGCTCTGTCATAGAGGCGCCAGCTATAGTTTGGCAATTTCTTATAAAAGCAATCATACATGTAAGCTGTTAAACATTTTAAAATTAATTTGACTTGTAGCTGTTGCTGCCATATGATAGCTAGGGCATTTGGGGATCGATCAATCCCAACACGGTGATGTGTGGGTGGAGCTTAGCTAGTGATAGGCGGGGCATAGCTAAAAATGGAAAGTATTTTGGGATATTCTTTTGAAGTTAACCCTTTAATCCTCAAATTTAATCAAGAAGATTTCAATGTCCATTTGAAGAGCGAGAGATTAATTTATCACTGGAATGATTGGCTCAGTTATCGTGATTGTCTCGGTTATCGGTCCAGTCACTCCAGTGATAAATTTTCAAAAATAGTCTTCACTTGGTCTGTAAATGGACATTTTACAAAAGCACTGCAGAAGCCGTTTTTGGCCGCCCTGAGCATTAAAGGGTTAATTAACTTCCGGCCTGTCCAGTCAAATTATTATCAAAATATCCAGCCAGCTTGTGTGGTTACTGTTTAGTGTGAAATTGTGATTCTGTGATCTCGGGAATCAAATGGTTAAAATACCACCACATCATACAACATTAAGTTATCTTGAAGCAATAAGACATGGAAATATTTTTTTCAATTCTTTGACGATAGTCTTTTTCGAAACAACCATTTTAGGTTTATATGTGAAGGTAGAATTATTTTGGATTCTATTATTCTTGCTATTGCAAATGTTTGATATAAAACCATTCCCTTAATGCTAAGAATAGTCATGGTACTGTTGGCCTGCAAGGTGAGCGGAGCTGCTACAGTATTGCATAGTAAGAGTATACCAGAAGTAGTTCATTTCAAATTATGTATTTCCTATGGTAGAGGTGAAATGTGCTTGAGGCTAGATATTTTTATAACAACTTTCCTTCAAATTGTTTGCGATATAATCAGCAGACAATACAACTGGCACTAGCTAACATTTTGATAGCGATTTGACTGAAAATAATTGCTTCAATGACTTTCAACCAAATTGTTCTCAAAATAATCAGCAGGAGTGTCAATGTAGTAACACTTTCTATTTCAATCAATTTAGTTTTCAGTCATTATCGTCTAAGTCAGCAACAACTTTATCAAATTTATCTGAGAAAACTTGTCACCTGTCTCAATATCGTTAGATAACAAATTGTTGCACAATCAGTTAGGCCCGTGTCATAGAGATTATCGAGATCTAGTGTGAAATATTTTCTTCAAATATGACGAATCTGTAATTATTGCTGTGCTGTTCTTGAGATATTTTATATAGAAAGTGAAGTTACTAATGAAATGACATGCTCCACAAAGTGACAACTAAATAAGTGTTTATTAGTTGCCTATTTCTATGACTTGTGGATGATACAATTTAGCATATAGGCACGCCAGCCCTGCATCGTCTTCATCGTCGTCGTCATCAGTGTGTGAAATGTTGTTATTTCTTATTACAGTATTAGAGAGTCGACCAGTTGTTCTGTTTATTTCTAGTTGTAACACTTTTATGGTCATCTTAATAAACCGCTTACCAAAGTTTTTTGATACCATTACTAGTTCTGATGTACATGTCTAGAATATGTATATATCTAACTTTTCTAAGGTGAATCAAAACTAGATTTCTCATTTTATGTCATGTACGGACATATATTTTATATTTATAGATGCTGTTTTCTATGGTACTACATCCAGCCTACCATAATATAAAACTTAAAAGCCATGTGGTATTGATTAATTAGTGGCACGGCTTGTCAATGTTAGCTTAATATATAGATCTGTGTGTAATGAGTGATCAAGTCGCTTTGAAACTCGTGCTATTCCATCCAGACATTGCATCGATACTCGTGCTATTCCATCCAGACATTGCTTTGATACTTGCGCTATTCCATCCAGACATTGCTTTGATACTCGTGCTATTCCATCCAGACATTGCTTTGATACTCGTGCTATTCCATCCAGACATTGCTTTGATACTCGTGCTATTCCATCCAGACATTGCTTTGATACTCGTGCTATTCCATCCAGACATTGCATCATATTGTAGCATCACTGAGTGAATTTAAGACACCCTTTAATGGTCAAGTCAGCTAAAAACTGTTCCCGCACTGGTCTTCAGAAATGTCCATTTGCAGAGCAAGAGAAGACTATTTTTGAGAATTTAACAAGTGTTGGAATTACTGGCTCGATAACGGAGCCATTCATTTCAGTGACAAATGTTCGCAAAAAAAATTTCGAGGTTTGCAAATGGACATTTTCAATGAAAAAAATTTAGTTTTCTTGATCAAATCGATCATTAAAGATCTAACACTCAGAATATTGCTTCATGCGGATGCCAAGATTTCTTATCGGAATCTTATCTGTAGGCACAAACCTAGTATCTAGTTTTACAATGTTGATGATAAGTGAATGTTCTCATGGCTGAAAGAAGTGAAAACCTCTTTCAGCTGCTATCAGTTTTCTTCAACCTTTTCTGCCATGTCTTGTCCATTACAAGCATGCTAAGCTCATTTAGGTTATTTTTCATCTTCAATGGTCTTAGATTACGTTTCATGATGTCTAATCAGAATTTTAGTCAGTCAGTGGGTTTCCTAAAGCACTGACATGAGCTTGGCAGTGAAAGATGAAGTTCATGCATATGCATTTAGAACATTCTGATAGTAGTGGGTAATGGCGGTGAAAGTCAGTCAGTCAGTCAGTGCCTGTTAGAATCACCCGCCAAAGCAGCTACGGTACTCAGTCTAACCTTTTAAGGTGAAAGTCAGTCAGTCAGTGCATTGCCTGAAACACTGACATGAGCTTGGCGGTGAAAGTCAGTCAGTCAGTGCCTGATAGAATCACTGCCAAAGGGAAGATGTGAAGTTAGGGCTGGGTTGGTTTTGTGGAGGGTGGGCAGGGTTCCTGAATGTTTATAGGGCAATATATTTACCAGGGCTGATTAGGATGTGGCTCCAGAACACTGCATCATTCTATATCTAGACAGCTGGTTTACAATAGAGTAGGACAGTCCACCATATGCATAGAGGCTCTATACACATGCTTACATGTATGTGTACTATATTCACATACTGCTTTAAAAAGATTCAGGGCATAATTTATCTGGTATCGCATCTCAATTTGCTACACATATCTAGACAGTTGCTATACATTCTGCAACATGTATAGCTGTATTTGTTGTGCAAAATTTGTATGTAATTGCAATTTATCATCGATTTTCTTAGGTTTTGTCATTAGCTCTTTCAACGACAAATCACTGAAAAAGTAAACTCTTTACAATGTACAGCATATTCTGTTGAATATTTTGAAATTAATATGTCTGGAAGCCATTGCATGTAGTATTTTTAACGGGGTCATTTTGAAAATGTTATTGCTGATGATATCTGTTACTGTCAAATACAGCAACAGCTTTCTGCAACACTATTCAACGCTTGCCTACTGATGTCAAAAGATTAATTCTTACAAAGCCAGTATTAGAATGGCTGGTGTACAGTTTGCAAATACTGTTGCTGAAGACTGTTGTTGTCATAGACAGCAACAGTTTACACCACCCTTATTTCCAGTTATACATGTAGGCGGCAATAAGAATTCAATAACGATTAGTTGAAATGTCAATGTTCCTAGGTGAGCAATACAGGCTCCTTGGGCCTCTTGTTACAAAAGCGGGCCTGAATTGCTGACTAACAGTTTGATTGACTACTAGGCATACAACATGCTCTGGCCACTAAAGATTTATTTAGATATTAAATATACCTTGGTATACCATGATAGCGGGTCCATGGTGTTTCATGGTAGATGATCTGCCATGGGACCAATTACTATACTGGGGTCTGCCATAGTATACCATGGTCCTTCAACCATGGTACTGTTGTGTTACTTTCGCCTGGGTAATATGCGATAGCAATACAAATTTCATGGCACCGACACACTATAATGTGTGATATATATATCTATGCAGAAAAACAAGAGCTCGTCAGGGGACAAGGTCTTCATGAACTTTGAGTAGATTATCTCTCACACATACACGCATGCATGCATGCGTGCACACACACATTACACATGCATACACACACACACACGCACGCACGCACGCACGCATGCATGCATGCACACATGCATGCACGCACACACGCACGCACACACATATACGCACACACAAACGCATGCACACACGCACACCACCACACGCGCACGCACACACACACTTGAATGAATGCATATATCACTGGTGGTAGTGTGATGAAGGTGGAGAGGGGAATGAATTATGGTTCGGCAAGCGTTGACAGTCTCTCTAAAGCCACCTGTTTGAATTATATTTGTAATTTTTCTGTGTTATTTATGTATTTTCAGGGACAAACGAGATAAAATCAATGTAAAAGATTTCATAATTGAAGATGTTAAAAATGAGACAGTTGGTCGATTACCGGGCAGTGTTGATGGACAGCAGCTCGTCATACAGAACTGTCATGTAAGTGTCACCTCCATATGCCTAATTACTAATCGACTGTTATCCACGGTCACGCTTTCGTTACTTGTCAAATGCCCATGTCATGAATCCTGTGATAATTAATGCAATGCTAATCTCGTCTCAAAGGTTGTATTGTACCAATAGAGTATGGCTTATAGATTCCATGTCAGTCATATCCTGTCACATTCCCTTATCATGTATCACAATTATCTGCTTTGTAATATCGCGTAAATGTTGAACAGTGATCGCTGCCATCTAGCCTTCTCAAGCGACAGTGTGTGATGTCATGTAAGTGCCAATGCATTACAGTATTTGTTATATAATACTCATCTTGTTGAATATTTTGGAACTAATTTGACTGGAAGTTGTTGCTGCCTCTATGGTGGGTTTTACACTACATTGTCAGATTATAGATGGCACTTCCATGACTGAGCGTGTATACTGAGGCAGACACATTATAATTTTTCCGCTTGGTTGAAAAGTGAATTATGGCAGCCATCATAGGGTGTAGAATTGTACCAACATTTAGCTACTAATGCCTGAATATCTTTCTTTAGCTGCATGATAATAAGCTTAAAATTACCTGCATAGTTTATGAGTGGCATATTAGATCACCTGAATATCTATCAAGAGAAGATTAGTTATCTTTTAAAGCGATAGCTCAGTGTATTGAGCAAATCCTTTTATTGTCAATGATCAATGTTAGCCGAGTCTTGTTTAACCCATTTGTCAATAAATTTATGTATTTGAATTCCAAAACTAGCGGGTAGAATATTTAGTCAGATTTGTATCTGTGAAAAGTTTAAAGTATGGTCATAGCGCTTGGTTATCAAGACCGCCATAGCCGGCCTCGGCAGTGGTCTTGAGATATGACCAGAGATGACAATTTTTAAGATTTACCACTGGAATAACTGGCTGGCTCGAGAACTGGTTCGATTATCGAACTGTTCATTCTAGTTGTACAATTTTCAAAACCAGTCTTCTCTTTCTCTGCAAATTGAGTCTTAATCGTCATTACTGAAGATCACAGCAGTCATTTTTGGCTACCTTGACCATTCACTGTTACCATCGGGTTGGTCAGTTACAAATTGTATTAGCTCTGGTCAATTTCTACTACCCTCAGGCTCATATTAATTTTAACCCCTGCTGTCACAGATCATTAGCTCACCTGGCCTGAAAGGCCAAGTGAGCTTATGCCATGGCGACCATCCGTCGTGTGTCCATCCATCGTCCGTCCGTCCGGCAACTTTTTCCTTTAAACGACTTCTCAAGAACCACTGGGCCAATTTCAGTTGTATTTGGCAGGAAGCATCCGTAGGGCATAAAGATCCAAGTTTGTTCAAATGAACTCGATCGGCCAATTTGGCCGGTGGCCATCTTGGATTTAGGCCGCTTGGTGGATCAATTCAAAACTCAGGAAATATCATATAGTGCAAGAGCTGAACCAAGTTTATTCGAAAGAACATGATTGGCCAAATGGTTCAGCGGCCATCTTGGATGACCTAGTTTTTGTGAAAACGACTTATTCTGCAGAACCGCTGAATGGATCGGGCTGAAATTTTGGGGATATGATTATGGACTAGGGGCCATTAAAGTTTGTTCATGGGAAGTTGATAGGTAAAAAACATGGCCGCCGTGGACCAATCAAATTTTGGCGTGTTTGGCTGGTGCATTCAATTTTTTAGCTCACCTGGCCTGAAAGGCCAAGTAAGCTTATGTCGTGGCGACTGTCCGTCGTCCATCTGTCAACTTTTCTTTTAATGATGATAACTACGTAATCAGATCGGGAAACCAATGTCGTAGGTATTTTAGCCTGACGCTTGGTCGCAAATGTGAGACCAAAAGTCTGAATGATCTGGACTGAAATTTCTGTCCCTTTTATACCCTTCCTGGGTGAGCCCGTGGATTGAGTGAATCTTGACCATATATGGGCAGAGAAAAACCAGACTAGCGGTTTTCCCATTGGGGGTTTGGTCAGACATTTTTGCCGGTTGACCTTCATTTTACCGGTTGGGGTCAAGTTTACCGGTTGTGACTTTTTTACCGGTCGTGTCATTTTTGGCGGTTGTGGCCGTTTTTGGCGGTTGAGTATTTTTTGCCGGTTGTGAAGTTTTTTGGTTTTTTTTGGGTTTTTTTTGTTGTTTTTTTTGGTTTTTGTTTTTTTTTTTGTTTTTTTGGCGGTTCTCCCATTTTGGCGGTTTTACAACTTTTTTGGCGGTTGTGGTTGCTTTTGCCGGTTGTGGATTTTTTTACCGGTTGTGTCCATTTTGGCGGTTTTGGAAAAAAATTTTGTTTTGGCGGCTCAAGTTTTTTAACGGTTGAGTTTGTTTTTGGTGATAAATGTCTTAGGGGTATCTTTCGGTCAAGTTCGTGAGTCTCTTTACTCCTTTAGTGGAGAGAATTTTTTGGGCTGTTTTGTGGGTAATGATCATGTGTAGTCATCACTGTTTTTGATTCAGACTTTATGGCGTTTCGTTTCATTTCCAGAACCACCGCTGTTTGGATACAGGAAGAACAAAACAATCAAAGACACGATTGTCAGGGCTAAACTCCCAACAGAGCACACCCCTGTAACGCACAGAAACCCGTTTATCGCATGCAAAACAAAAAACTGTACCATCTGCCACAGGATGGAGAAAAACAGATTTTTCACAAGCTCTCACACGGGCCTAACCTACAAGGCCAAAATCATAGGTAACTGCAAAACTAGAAACATCGTCTACCTCCTAACTTGTAGCAAATGCAACAAACAATACGTGGGAGAATCCCTGCGCACCTTTAAGATCCGAATTCAGGAACACCTGAGATCTATATCAAACCTCCACAAAAGTGAGAGATACGACACCCCAGTCGCCAGGCATTTCAACAAACCTGGACACTCACGAACAGACGTGCAGTTCAGAATCATACAGGTTCTCTCATCAGACCCCGATGATGAAAACTCTACACCATGGAGGAGACAAAAGGAATGCCATTGGATACACCAGCTCCACACGATGGAACCTATAGGCATCAATCTAGCAGGCTAGGGAATACCCTTTACCTGGACCAACACGCCTACTATAGGCGGACATGCCCAGTACGTTGTTATTACAACTTTTCTTTTAAAACGACTTCTTCTCAAGAACTGCTGGGACGATTTCAATTATATTTGGCAGGAAGAATCCTTAGGGCATAGGAATCCAAGTTCGTTCAAACAAAGCCGATCGGCCAATTTGGCCCATCTTGGATTTAGGCCGATTTTAGAAAATGTCTAAAAATCTTCCCCGAAACCGCTTATGGGATTGATGTAAACCTGATGAAATATGATTTAGGGCAAGAGCTGAACCAAGTTTGTTCAAGGGAACTTGATTGGTCAAATGGTTCGGCGGCCATCTTGGTTGACCTAGTTGTAGCGAAAATGACTTCTCCAGAACCGCTGAATGGATCAGGCCGAAATTTGGCAGATATGCTTAGGGCCTAAGGACCATTATAGTTTGTTCAAGAGAAGTTGATCCGTCAAAAAACATGGCTGCCATGGGCCAATCAAAATATAGCGTGTTTGGCGGCCATATTGGATTTTTTTTTATTTGATGGATTTTGAGGCCGAAATTGGTTTTGGATGTGTTTTGCGGGATTCTGATCATCTTGGATCATTTTCTCACCAAAAGCTCCCATACTAAAGCAATGGGAAATTTTTAATGTTTTCTTCTCGAGAACTACTGGGCCGATTTCAATTATATTTGGCAGGAAACATCCTTAGCGGATAGAGATTCAAGTTTGTTCAAACAAAGCCGATCGTCCAATTGGGCCGGCGGCCATCTTGGATTTTGGCTGATTTTTAGAAATGTCTTTAAAAATCTCCAAAACCGCTTGGGCGATTGATGCAAACCTGATGAAATATGATTTATGGCAAGAACTGAACCAAGTTTGTTCAAGGGAAATCAATTGGTCAAATGGGTCGACATCCATCTTGGTTGACTTAGTTGTAGCGAAAATGACTTCTCCAGAATCGCCAAAGGGATCAGGCCGAAATTTGGCAGATATGATTAGGGACTAAGGGCCTTTAAAGTTTTTCAAGAGAAGTTGATCCGTCAAAAAACATGGCCACCATGGGCCAATCAAAATATAGCATGTTTTGGCGGCCAAATTGATTTTTTTTTATTTGATGTATTTTGAGGCCGAAATTGGGTTTGGATGTGTTTTGGGGTATTCTGAGCTCAGATTTGAAATTTTCGATACTGTTGGATAAACAGTTTGGTGGCCATCTTGGATCATTTTCCCGCCAAAAGCTCCCATACTAAAGCAATGGGAAATTTAAAATGGTTTCCTCTCGAGAACTACCAGGCCGATTTCAATTATATTAGGGTGTAGAGACTCAAGTTTCTTCAAACGAAGCTGATCAGCCAATTGGGCCGGTGGCCATCTTGGATTTTGGCTGATTTTTAGCAACGTCTTTAAAAATCTCTGAAACCGCTTATGGGATTGATGCAAACCTGATGAAATATGATTTAGGGCAAGAGCTGAATCAAGGGAACTTGATTTGTCAAATGGTTTGGCGGCCATCTTGGTTGACCTAGTTGTAGCGAAAATAACTTCTCCAGAACCGCTGACGGGATCGGGCCGAAATTTGGCAGACATGATTAGGGATGAAGCGCCATTAAAATTTGTTCAAGGGAAGTTAATCCGTCAAAAAATCTGGACACCATGTGCCAATCAAAATATAGCATGTTTGGCATCCATATTGGATTTTTTTATTTGATGGATTTTGAGGCTGAAATTGTTTTTATGTGTTTTGGGTATTCTGATGTAAAATTTGCAATTTTCGAAAGTGTCTGATAAACTGTTTGGTGGCAATCTTGTTAATAAAGAGCATTCTAGTTGAATTGCCTATGGTCCAGGTTTATTTGATGGATTTTGAAGCCGAAATTGGTTTTCTTAACTCCGCTTACTTGTCAGTCAGCTGTCGTATAGCGATGACCCCCATCCGTCTTCTGTATGTCCATCCATCCATCTGTCTGTCCTTCACCAACTATGGCAGCTCATTTGTTGTTTCTTGACGGATTGACACCAAACTTGGTCACACTGTTAATGTCATCATCTAATATCTGTGTTGTGAAAATGAAACTGATAGGACGTCAAATGCCAGAGTTATCACTCCTTAAATATTTGCAGTCTCACTTTCATAGGGCAAATACAGGTTTGTTCCCACTGTCCATTGATTTGTCACCATGTCAGATTTTAGTGCCAAAACTAGATATTAAATTCCAATTAACAGATTAACCTTTCCAATACTGCAGAAATATTTAAGATATGCATTATGTGCTCTGACATCTATGCTCTTAAAAATATTTTGAAATGTATATGATTGAAAGTTGTTGCTGCCTTAGTTAGCAATGAAAATTGTTACTGCCTAAGGCAGCAATGACTTTCAGTCAAATTTTTTTTTTAATCAACTCCAGCTCACCCTATCCCTGTTTCTAACTTGGTGATTCAGCCAGATGCGCATGTTATAAATTCTGGACCAACAGCAGCTCATTGGTTTTCAAATTTATCTGAAATCAAGAGGGGGACGCGACTCGCCTTTGATTCTGCGATCAAATATTTATATCCGTCCCCGGGCCATCTGACTTATCGAAGATTCTTAGATTCGTGCCAAAGTGTTTCTCTCTGGTCTTGTTGCATCAATCCAGCTATTAATACTTGTATCGACAAACAGCAACTTCAAACTTGTATCATACTGTGAATTTATTCTCTGTAACAATCATAACTATAATCTGACTAAAACTTCTAACTAATATCTAACATTCATGTTTATGGTTTAAAAAGGTAAAGTGAACCAAAAAGTGATCTAAAGGGTGATCTCAAAAGTAGATCCCGTTTGCACAAGACATGCAAATATATAGCACACTCATCAACCCTCGCCTCAGCCAATCCTGGCCCGGCACACCATCATTCCTAACTCTGTAGTAGAAATCACTGATGTCATCATGTTGACCCTCGCCTCAGCCAATCCTGGCCCGGCACACCATCATTCCTAACTCTGTAGTAGAAATCACTGATGTCATCTTGTTGACGGATCCGTGACCTCGAGCGCCATTATGACCTTTAACGGCTATAATGATTCAAGACTAATTTGTGCAGTGTTCATATCATGATAACATCAATGGTCTCTACCATCAGTAAATGTCCAGCTATTATGTTGACTGACCTTTGTTGAACGCCAACAAAGGCAACCAAAGTAATGGCTGTGACCACAGCTTGACCATATAGCCCTTCTCATGCTGAATTCAAAATCTGAATGCAGAGTAATCGTTTATATCCAAAAATCTGCACTTTGAATAATTCAGATTTTGCAGTGTGTTAAATGGTGGTGGGGAATAACATGCTATAAAGACCACCTACCTGCCTTTAGAGAACATTTTCTTCAATTGTATTTAAACCTCTAGTAACCATCTGACTGAGTTTTTGCAGACGACATATTCCAAAGGTTATATCTCTGAACCTAATAAATATTTTGAAAACAATTGGTCTGAAAGTTGTTGGTGGCTAAGCCGCGAACAACTTTCAGTCAAATTGTTTTCAAAATATTCAACAAGTCAAGAGCTTTTGAAAATTGAAATTATTGGCCGCACTGGCTTGCAGCAGTGAGACAGTTAAGAAACCAGCTGTAGTTAGCACTGATATCATCTATTTTCACTTAAACATTGTTCAAAATCTGATATCATCTATTTTCACTTAAACATTGTTCAAAATCACTAATGCAAAAAAACAGTCCAGAGATTGTTGTCAGTATCTCAAAAACTAAACCATTTGACTGAAAGTCATTGGAAGTGACACTGATGGATGTAAAACTTAAGTAAGATTAGTTGAAATGCCAAGGTTCCAGGTGAGCGATACAGGCCCATTGGGCTTCTTATTTATTTGATGTATTTTGAGGCCGAAATTGGGTTTGGATGTGTTTTGGGGTATTCTGAGCTCAGATTTGAAATTTTCGATACTGTCGGATAAACGGTTTGGCGTCCATCTTGGATCATTTTCCTGCCAAAAGCTCCCATACTAAAGCAATGGGAAATTTTTAATGTTTTCTTCTCGAGAACTGCCGGGCCGATTTCAATTATATTTGGGTGGAAGCATCCTTATGGTGTAGAGATTTGAGTTTGTTCAAACGAAGCTGATCGGCCAATTGGGCCGGTGGCCATCTTGGATTTTGGCCTATTTTTAGAAACGTCTAAAACTCTTCTCCGAAACCGCTTATGGGATTGATGCAAACCTGATGAAATATGATTTAGGGCTGGACCAACTTTGTTCAAGGGAACTTGATTTGTCAAATGGTTTGGTGGCCATCTTGGTTGACCTAGTTGTAGCGAAAATGACGTCTTCTCCAGAACCGCTGAAGGGATCGGGCTGAAATTTGGCAGATGTGATTAGGGACCAAGGGCCATTAAAGTTTGCTCAAGGGAAGTTGATCCATCAAAAAACCTGGACACCATGGGCCAATCAAAATATAGCATGTTTGGCGTCCATATTGGATTTTTTTATATGATGGATTTTGAAGCCGAAATTGGTTTTATATGTCTTTGGGTATTCTGATCTCAAATTTGCAATTTTTGAAACTGTCGGATAAATGGTCTGGTGGCCATCTTGTTATTATTATTATAACAATAACAGCAATATTATTATTAGCTCACCTGGCCTGAAAGGTCAAGTGAGCTTATGCCATGGCGACCGTTCGTCGTGTGTCTGTCTGTCCATCATCCTTCCATCATCTGTCAGTCATCCATCCGTCTGTCAACTTTTTCATTTAAATGACTTCTTCTCAAGAACCACGGGGCCGATTTCAATTATATTTAGCAGGAGGCATCCTTAGGGCATAGGGATCCAAGTTTGTTCGAATGGAGCCAATCAGCCAATTTGACCGGTGGCCATCTTGGATTTAGGCTGATTTTAGGAAACTTCTTTAAAAATCTTTTCCGAAACCACTTTAGGAATCGATTCAAAACTCATGAAACGTCATCTAGGGAAAGAGGTAAGCCAAGTTTGCTCAAGAAGACTTGATTGACCAAATGGTTCGGTGGCCATCTTGGATGACCTAGTTTTCCCGCAAACGACCTCCAGAACCGCTGAAGGGATCAGGCCGAAATTTCAGAGATATGATCAGGGACTAAGGGCCATTAAAGTTTGTTCAAGGGAAGTTGATCTGTTAAAAAAACATGGCCGCCGTGAGCCAATCAAAATGTAGCATGTTTGGCGGCCATATTTGATTTTTTTATTTGGTGGATTTTGAGGCCGAAATTGGTTCTATATATGGTTTTGGGTATTCGGAGCTCAAATTCGCCATTTTCAAAACTGTCAGATAAACGGTTTGGTGGCCATCTTGGATTATTTTCCCGCCAAAGGCGCCCATACTAAAGCAATGGGAAATTTTAAATGTCTTCTTCTGGAGAACTACTAGGCCAATTTCAATTATATTTAGCAGGAAGCATCCTTAGGGCATAGGGATCCAACTTTGTTCAAATGAAGCCGATCGGCTAATTTGGCCAGTGGCCATCTTGGATTTTGGCCAATTTTAGGAAATATCTGTAAAAATCTTCTCCGAAATCGCGTGGGGAATCAATTCAAAACTTATGAAACCTCATCTAGGGAAAGACGTAAGCCAAGTTTGCTCAAGACGACTTGATTGACAGAATGTTTCGGCGGCCATCTTGTATGACCTAGTTTTCCCGAAAACGACTCCTCCAGAACCGCTGAAGGGATCAGGCCGAAATTTGGGCAGTATGATTAAGGACTAAGGGCCATTAAAGTTTGTTCAAGGGAAGTTGATCCATCAAAAAAAGCCTGGGCGCTGGGGGCCAATCAAAATGTAGCGTGTTTGGTGGCCATATTGCACTTGGAAAAATGTCCACGAACTCATTTAAATGACTCCTAAACCACCCACCAACAATTTTGACAAAAATTGATGGTACTCCTGGTGAGCGACACAGGCCCCTTGGACCTCTTGTTTCATCTTATAGTAGGGTTCACTATGTATTTTCGTTCAGAATTTTTGGGGATTTGTAACACTATATATTTTTGGAAAGGATTTTATATGCCAATTTCAAAAACCAATGTTTGCATTTGCATAAATGTCTTCATGGCGGCCATCTTGAATTTTCAAAATGGCCGCCATCTAAATCCTTCGAAATCCAATATATCTGAACCATGTACTCTTAATTCACAATTTTGATGTCTATATCTAGGTTTTCTGGGTCAACGAATGCATTGGTAACATTTATAATAAACTTCAAGTGCCAGAAATGATGTTTTGGTTGATAATTCCCAAAATAAGAAGCAATTCTCACACAACATCTGCAAATGTCACACCTTTTTTCTAAATCAATATTTGTTACAATATTTAATGGTAACAGTAGCCCATAGTAATCCTATCGAGGGGATAGAATGACGATATAGCCCAATGGCCTGTTATCTACGTAATCACATTGTCATCATGTTTATTAATAAACATATTATGACAGAGTATTATATGGTGAGCGGCGTGTCACAATTTTACAATAATGGATGGCCCAGGGTAATTTTCAAATTCACCAGTAAAAGTAAACTGAAAGCAAATTTTTGCAGAAAAGTTGTTCAAATGATCGTCTGCTCATAGATTTGCAATAAGCATAATCAGACAGCAATAATCTTCAGGATTATTGTTTGTAATCTTGCAATAAGCATTGATCAAATATATTTTGTCATCAAATTTGAGTAAATCATGAGCGATGTACAGCTTGATGCAACACAGGAATTAACAAACTGGAAGCTATGCATTTTATGCCAGACAGATGCTACTGTTAAAGGACCAATGGTGCAGCATCCAAGAATAGACTCATTTACCAATTTGTTGCAAGCAGTCGAAGAGAGAGAGCAATATTGAAAGATGGTTCATACATTGAAATTCAGAAAAGACTTAGACTTTGCACATATGGTGACCTATCTTCACATAATGCGGGTTGGCATCGCAGTTGTTACTCTACTGCCACTAACAAAGAAGAAATATGACGTGCACGAAATCGCATAGAGGATGCACTATCTAGTGGGTCTTACATTACTAAGAAACGTGGGATAAAGAGGAAAAGTGCTATTGATGAGGCATCGACATCAACTTCAGTATTTACACGTTCCTCGACTATTCCACTGTGTAAGGAACTGTGTTTCTTCTGCCAGACCGATGATCATAATCAGCAGTTGTTCAAATTACGAACTCATAATGCTGGTAAAGCCCTAAGAGATGCATTGGAAATAGCACAAGATACAGCATTACTTACTAGATTAAATACCTCGCTTTCCCCGTGTGATGCACATGCAATTGATGTCCTCACAAGCCATGCTGGAGGAAGCATGTTTTCCACATTTTATGAGATTCAGATACTACAAGAAATGCTGAGAAAGATCTCTCCCGGCAAATGGCATGTCTGATTTAAATTATCCATATTGTTGATACACACACCCGAAATGGGGCTTATCTGTCTATGGCTGACATAGAAATAACATATATAAACATGTTTGACCGTAAATCCTTGGACAATCATTCACCTACATTTAGTAGGCAGTGGCTGAAAGAGAAAATCCTTTCTGAGCTAAATCATGTAAGATCTGTCCTTCAAAAGGACAGGCGCAAGTGTGCCGTTCTGTACTCGCTAGAAGCATGTGAGGAAGAAATGGTTCATTCTGCGATGTGTGAAGATGATGGTATGGAAGGCATGAAGGCGATCTATAGGGCAGCACAGATTGTTCGAAAAAGCATCACAACATTCAATAAGAATGATGGTGAACCTGTTTCAGTCCTTGTTTCCAGCAATATGGATGACATCCCATATGAACTATACACACTGATACGATGGATAATGGTTGGACCTGTAGATAGTTTGGATAGCAAAACCAGAGTGTCTCGTTGATAGAGCAGTGCTTACATCTTGTTATACCCTCATGTTTGGACTTAAATCGGATAGGCAAGTGATGCATAAACCTAAAGCTGCCTCTTCTGAAAAATTCAGATCCCAGCAAAGAAGAGAAAATTCTCAGGTTCTAGGATTGGCATTATCTGTGCATCACGACACGAGGAATAAGAAGATTGTGAATCTTGTTCATGCACAGAACTGTTGCATATCCTACCACCGTACCATGCTTCTAGAAACAGCAATAGCTAACTCGGTTGTCGAAAACATGAGACAATTCAATAATCTGTATGTACCACCATTTCTAAAAAAAGGGAAATTTGTTTTCTTTGGTGTGGACAACACCGATTTTGCTGAGGATACCATTGATGGTAAAGGTACTACACATGGAACAATTGTTGCGGTCTATCAAAAAGCTTCTGCACCCGGGGAATCCATTGCACCACCTTTAAACATTGGTGATGCAAAGAGCTTATCCATTACACCACAACGCACATCTATGTTGCCATGCGTCAAACCAAAGGCTCAACCTGGAATGCAAAGTAATTTTGTGTTGAGTAAAACCGGTGTTGCAGACTCTTATCAGCTGACCCATATGGGTTGGGTCATAGCAGCTGTTGTTGCGAGGATGGATGAAAGGAAAGAGATTTGTTTGGTTCCTGGGTGGGCTGGGTATAATTCACCCCTGTCGTCAAGTAGATCTCTAACCAATGTTGGTGCATTGCCTCTTCTCCCAGAGCTGGCTCATGAATGGTCAACGCTAATGACATTGAAGGAGATGGCTGTTGGTAAAGACCATCTAACAGTCATTACTTTTGACATGGCCCTGTATGAGAAAGCAGTGCAGCTTGTAGATGTCAACGCCAATTTAAAGAGTGGTGTTATCCCAAGACTTGGTGAACTCCATGTCGTCATGGCTGCATTGAGAGCTCTTGGTACTTCTATTGAGAATTCCGGAATAGACGATGCATGGATCGAGGCTGATGTCTTTAGCTCTACCACAACGACACAAATCCTGAAATGCAAGCACTACTCACATTCGCTTCATGCTCATATCTACTCTTACATCACATTGTATGAACTGGTCTTTGACGAATTCTTCAAAGAGTATCCAAATCTAAGGGATGCATGCATATCAGCCAGAGATGACATAGAAGAGGCATGCAGTAAATCAAACCAAGCCAGCCGGGCAGAATCAGTGATGCCGGCTCATAGCAATCTTCTCCAAGTGCTGTCTAATACTGATATGCTGAATCTCTTTCAGACATGGGTGACAAAGAGGTCCCAACATGCGATGTTCAAGTCATTAATGAACTATCTGCACCGTGTGGAAACAATCCTTTTCTTTGTCGCAGCATCCCGAAATACTGATCTGACCCTTCATCTTGAAGCTGGAGAAGCACTGAGCAAGTTATTCTTTGCTTTTGATAGAATCAAATACAAACGTCTTTGGCCAAGATACATAGCAGATATGTATGCACTCAAGCAGAACCATCCAGACACATGGCAAGAATTTGAAACTGAAAACATTGCAGTGACTAAGAATGACATTCCATTCACTTCAATTGGTGCGGATCATGCATGTGAGCATCTGAACAAAATGATGAAAGTGCACTCAGGACTAATTGGAATATCTAACAATGCAAATGCGAGACAGCGATTTTTCTTCGCGGCTCCAGAACTGTCACGGTTATCCCGGGAATTCAAGTGCAATTTGATTTGCAAGAAGACAGGGTGAGAGATCACCATGGCATTGGAGCAAGTGCTGTTAAACACGAACACACCACAATCGACAAGATAAAGGCTGCCATACTGACTCATGGTAATCCTTTCGCTGCTGAAGGTGACATGATCTACAACATTATCTCACTTGCTTATGTACCACAAGAGTCGGTACCACAAATCCTGGATGTAGACGAAAGAGGACAGACATTATATGAAGAGTATGTGAAAGAGCGCATTAATGGAGAGGTAAGCCTTTGGGCACCAGTGAAGCGTGAGAAAAACAAGATGTATACATCTGGAAACAAAAAGACAACAGTACGTATTCGTGACAAAGCTGTTGATCTCAAGGAAACTAAAGATCTATATGCTAGGTTGATGATTCTCGCAAAGTCGAGTCGAGACATTGATTTGAAGTATTCGATCGGCAACTTTGAATTCACACTGACACCGAGGGCGCTGTTTGCTCCATGTGGCTCTGTCCTACAGTGCACAGACAAGTCGAAGTTAATCAAGCTCCTGACTGACCTACCACAAACCGAGAGCACAGAGGATTCACTCTTATTAGGTGCAACAGAAGCAACTGCCGTCGCAACTAAGGAATCTAGGAGGAGAATCGCAGTTGTGGATGGAATGGTTCTTGTTCAGAAGCTGGCAAAGAAACCAGCAATTATTGTGACAGTCAACGACCTTAGTAAATGTTTTAATGACAGGTTAATGAGTCTGACAGCAGGATATGATGAGATCATTCTTGTATTTGATACATATCAAGCAGATTCCCTGAAAAACACGACCAGAGAGAAACGACGACATGGGAAGGATCCAATTAGATATCAAGTCAAAGATGATACCAGTATCAAGCGTATCCCTATGACAAGATTTTTGTCTCATGACCAAACAAAGAATGACCTTGCACAGTATCTGGCAGAGAAGACTATTGAGTACAATAAAGACTCATCTACCTTGGTCATAGCATCAGCATCAGGCCAGACGATAAGTAATAGAAGCCTACATTTTGAGAACAACAATCATGAGGAAGCTGATACATTAATGATCTATCATGCCATATGTGCAACACAGCGAAATCTTGATACAGTAGAATTGGTGATTTTCTCTCCAGACACTGATGTCTTAGTGCTGACAATACCATATTATGACAATCTACCTAAGAATACGTCTATCTCAATGGTTTCTGGTACCATTAAGTTATGGCCTATATGGAAAACTCTAGGCATGGAGAAAGTAAGAGCATTACCCGCATTCCATGCCTTTACTGGAGCAGACAATATTGGCAGGTTCTCTCGGATAGGTAAATCAACATGGTTAAAGCTTTTCCTAAAGGCAGACAGCGATGTAATCGACGCTCTGATAAATTTATCGAGAAGCACTGAGGTCACAGATGAGCTACTTTCAACTCTGGCAAAATTTGTGTGTGCTGCATACTGTCCAAAGTCTATTAGAATCGAGAACATCCCAGAGTTACGTTGGCATTTATTCTGTAAGCAGCTTGCTGATAGTGAAAGTCTACCGCCTACTATTGGTGCTTTGAAACAGCATGTCCTTAGAGTACAAGTCCAGGCAAATGTGTGGGATCAGGCAGACATTTCACAGCATGTGTTTCTAGATCCACTACAGAATGGATACTACAAGGAGACAGGTGGCCAACTAAAGGCAAAAACAAGAGATGTTTTACCATCTCCAAAGTCTCTCATTGAGATGGTTAGGTGTCAATGCAAATCGAATTGTTCCTCTCATCGATGCTCGTGAGAAATCGTTTAAAATGCTACTCATAAACTGCTTGGGCAATTTCAATCAGACTTTGCTGGAAGGATAATAGGCTGGTAGGTTTCGGAAGTTGTTTACAGAATTTTAATTGATCAATTTTTCCGGCAGCCATCTGGGATTTTCTGAACATTTAGAGAAATTAATTAAAATGCTACTCCTCATTAACCACTTCAACAATTTCCAGCAAGGTGGGTTGGGAGGACCCTAGAGTGATATTCTTTAGAAGCTGTATACAGAATTTTGATTGGTCTATTTTTTCCATGGCCATCTTGAATTTTCCAAAAATGCTACTCATTAATTACTGTGGCAATTTCAACCAGACTTGGCTAGGATGATAGATTTCAGAAAAGTTATACTGAATTTTGATTGATCAATTTTTCTGGTAGCCATCTTGGCTTTTCTGAAAATTTCTGGAAATCAGTGAAAAGCCTCTATTTCTCAGTAACCACTTGGCAGATTTCAAGCAAACTTGGCTGGAACGACCGTAGCATTGTATGCTTCAGAACTTATAGACAGAATTTTGATTGATCAATATTTTTGGTGACCGTCTTGAAGTTTCTAAAAAAAATGGTGGGAAATCATTTAAAAATCTACTCCTCATTACCAGCTTGGGCAATTTCAGTCAGACTTGGCTGGAAGGATACTATGGCTAGGCTGGTAGGTTTCAGAACTTGTATACAAATTTTGGGAAATCAGTTAAAATACTACTACTCATTAACCGCTTGTACCAGTGGCCATCTTGTTCTCGAAAATGACATCTCAGGAACTGCTGTATGGATTATATTATATATAAGCTAAAACTCAAGAACTTTGCCTGACGCTATCTAGAGGTTTAGAAGAGTTTGGATGCCAATGGCCTGTTTAGGCCTGTTTATATACGTTCATAGTGCGGGAAACAGTGCTACTAAGGATCTGGGATGCAGGGAACAATGTTTCCCGCATTTCCCGCAAATTTGCCTCGTGACCGCATTTGCCGCATTTATCAGCACATGTGTTGTTGTCCAGGCAATGTTTAGCCGCAGTAACCGCATTTAAATCATTATTTTGGCGGGTAATGCGGTTGTTTACCTCCATTAGCCACCTGTCAATGTTTTTGGAGAAGATTTCCATTGGCAGCCATTTTGCATGGTTGGTGGCGTGGATGTTGCGATTTAAAGACAGTAAGGATTTACAGGTGCTTAAGAAGATCATGGATAGCCAGGGTGGTTATCCTAATGAAGGATGAAAATGGCATTTCAACACCCTCCCTATATAGGCACCGAAAGCACTAAGACGCCATTCAAGTACCAGTCTTAATCAATACTGATGATTTCACAGACAAACTGTCCATGAAATTTAAACCACCCAACACAATTGGACACCACGTCCAGGCAATGAGGCCACGCGGGATGTGTTTATTAGAGCTGTCAAATCAGATCTGGTCAACTCAATCCAAAGAAGGTCAAAATTTGACAATCTATCTACAAAACAAAGATTGGAATTGAAAGAACTAGCTGATGACAACACTATTGTCATCAAAAAAGCTGACAAAGGTCAAGCAACGGTCATACAAGACTTACATGCCTACAATTAGGGCTGCGTAGTTTGGCTTACAGCCATATCGGTTTCGATATGACTTTTCGTATCGGTTTTAACCGAATATCGGGTTTATGGGCATGAAACAAAAAATTTAAATGATAAAAAAATAGCACGAAAACAGAACGTATTTTCACGCCCTGATACATTCGTAACGTTTTACGCCTTTAAAGCTTAATATACCCCATAATATCCACCATCACGGGAGTGAAATTATTAATTAGACTGCCTAAATATTACGCACAGTTAAATAAACATCGTTTATTTTGTCAAAATTAATCATAAATCAGCAAAACAGGTTGCGAAAAGACATAAATCACGTGATTGTAATTAATTATGATGTAATTATCTCCCTTTCTTCTTTCATTTGCAATTCGGCCTGAGGACGAAATCATGCCTTGAAGAAAATATTAACTGTAATATTGCGAACGCGAATTTCATAAGTTAATATGATATTGTGTATAGAAGATAACGTTTTAAAAACGGTTTGAGTAATAATTTTATTTAAAATTATGTCCTAATCAGCAAAATGTATTCAGCATTATATTTATTGGGGAGATTTTTATGCATTCGGGCGATTTAGTTTTGGGACGACTTTGCATTATGTTAATTAGCCGGTGACGTAAATAAAATGGATGCCGTTGTTTAGAAATGTTTTCCCCGATACAAATTTCAATGACAAATTCCCGCGTTAGTATTGTGTTTTATATTGCAAATTTATCTGAGACTACCAGAAAAAAGACGTGGATATTTATTTAATTAATTTGCTGCTTGATTTCTCTTGGTGTACAGCGAGTTACATGGGGTTACACAATATGCGCAATTGGGGCCACGTTCAATTATTAGTTGCCCCGAACATAGCTTAATGGAAAGTATGGCCATTATTATTCATTACGCTTTTCATGCTCGTTAGTATCTTTTATTTTTAACAATCCTGATATGAAAAACCGAAAATATGTTCATATTCGGCTTTTCGATATTTATTTTTTATAATCGGTTATGAAACCGTCAGTGCAGGATATCAGTTTTAAATATGGTATCGGTATATTGCGCAGCCCTACCTACAATGCAGAAGCACTGAGACAACTAAATGACAAACGATTCTATATAGAACAAGACACTGACATGACCACAATTCACGCAGAAAGCGTCGAGACCGCCATACCCTCTATGGTACTCGATGACGAAATATCTACTGATATAGCCAATGGCCTTAGGATTGATGAACCCAGGGCAGCCAGATTCTATTTACTACCAAAAGTCCATAAATCCAAGGATAACAACAATATCCCAGGTAGACCCATCATCAGTGGCAGTGGGAACCCTACTGAGCACATCAGTAGTTTTGTAGACGAACATTAAAGTCCACCTCTGTGATATACCCACATACGTCAGGGATGCCACTGACTTGATAAACAAACTTGAATCTTTTGGCACCCTACCAGGAAATGCCATTTTATTAACTATGGATGTCATGTCATTCTACACCAACATACCTAACACTGAGGGTATGAGAGCCACAGCAAAATTTATGAGGACATACGGGACACCGAGCCAGACTAGCCCCAGATCCCTACTGTCTCTCCTGAAAATTGTTTTAACATGTAATAACTTTGTGTTCAACAACAAACACTACCTCCAAATAGGAGGAATGGCTATGGGCACCAAAGTAGCGCCAAGTTATGCCATCATATTCATGGCAGAGTTAGAAGGGAAACTACTCTCAAACGCACCACACAAACCGGCACTCTACCGACATTACATAGATGACATCTTCATGATATGGACAGAGGGAAGAGAAAGACTGGATGTCTTCATAAACCACATGAACATATCGCATGACAATATCAAATTTACGGCCAAAATCTCACAAGACAAAGTGAGCTTCTTAGACACTTTAGTCTCTATTGATGTGAATCACCAACTGAGATTCGATCTATACACCAAACCGACCGACACACACGGGTATCTCCATTACCAATCGGCACACCCAGATGCCACTAAGAATGCGAGCCCATATGGACAGTTCCTAAGATTGAGAAGAATCTGCACCAACACAGAAGACTGCGAAAAACATGGCCGGAACATGATCATACACTATGAAAATCGTAGTTACCCCATGGATTCTTTATTAGAAAGCTATAACAGAGCACTTCAACAAGACAGGATATCTCTACTTGCACCAAGAGAGAAATCAAAGAACAGAGAATCCCTCTCATCACTGATTACCAACCGCAAAGCATCCACCTCAAAAAGATCATTAACCGACTCTGGGACCTCCTCCATACAAGCCCGAAATGCCGGGACACTTTCACAGAGAAACCTCTCTTCGGCTATAGAAGGAACCCAACCATAAAGGACCAAATATTTTGCGCCTCTAATTACCCTAATTAACGAGGATTCCATGGTAGTTCTATCACAAACAAAATAGAATCGTGCCAAAAAACCAAGTGTGTTTTTGCAACCAAATAGGTAAAGAAAAAACTATAGCACACACACACATGCACGCATGCACGCACACGTGCACACACACACACACGCGCGCTTAAGCTACCATTGCCACGTTAAGACATATTGTACCACTAGAAACATCATTTATCTCCTCACATGTTCCAAATGCAACATGCAATATGTGGGCAACACAAAATGTGAAGTCCAGATACGTGTTAAAGAACACTTCAGAGATACAAAAAATAGGAAAGACACGCCAGTCACCCTACATTTTAACTTGCCGGGCCATGATATGAGCTGTATCAAATACAGGGTCATCGAAGTCCTCCGCCACGACCCTGACAGCGAGGGAGCCACAGCTCCACACTAGGACCGCAATGTTACTGGATCCACCAGCTGCATACTATGGATCCTGTAGGCATTAATCACGCAGATTGCTAACCAATTGGGTGAGCAACCATATGCTGTACGGATTATGCTGAAACTCATTAGATTAAATTTCATCGATAACTACGGTTGCTTAATGTTTGTTCAAGAGAACTTGATCCTTGATAAAACATGGTTGTCATGGACCAATCAAAATATTGGGTTTGATGACCATGTTGGATTATGTTATTAGGTGGATGGAACCTAAGGTTCAGTCTGATTATGTGATCAGCATTCATCATTAAGTATTTTATGCTTTGTTACTGCTGAATTTGAAGTGTTATGTCTGTTCAAATGCTAAAATGATTTAAATGCTAATGGTCCAGGTGAACGTCAAGGCCCTTGGGCCTCTTTTTCAACATTACTATTTCGAGTGTGGTTCAACTTAGCAGTTTATATCTTATGTTTGGTTAAGCATACAGGTCGCACATTATAATGAGTTGGCATGACGCAAATAGCTTGGCATCAAAAGGTCAAGGTCAGTGTGATAATGACAAAACTCAAGGGTTTTCTCAACAATAATGTTTTGCTTTTACATCAACTTAGCAGTTCATATCTCATGTTGTGTTAATTATAATGCGCTCAAGCTTGGACGCTTCCTAATGAGTGGGGAGGAGACAATTACTTTGGGGTCCGTAGTATATTCTTAGCGTAATAATCATTAAAATAAAACATGATGTACAGCCGGAATTTGGTTCACCGTTTTTGTGTCATTTGACAGAACGTGAACATCATATTACATCATATTACTTTCACAAATGTATGGTCTTGAATTAATAACAACATATTAATTTACAAAATATTGTAATAAATACACCAATATACTTCATATATATTAACACACAGATGCCTTTTATATAGACCATGTTTTCATATCATAAAATCTTTAATTAGACACATTTTCTGCTATTTGCTAACCAATTTGCACTCCTGAAGATAATATACACGATACATATATTAAATTAAAGCCCACAATTGTGGCTTGCACTTAGGTGACTTTATTTAAAGGAAAGGATCAGGGAACTAACATATGCTCTTGAATGACAGCTATTCTGAGGTAGGCCTATGCGGAATGCTTGCACACACAGTTGACATGTGGCGGAGAGCGAAGCACCAGCGAAGTTTCTAATTGGCTCCTAGATTTAGTAAATGCTTTTTCTCAAATAATCCTGATTCATTTCCATTTTTTACTGATTGTAGTTTATTTAATATTGTATGACATTACCAATAAACATCAATTGTTATTTCCCCTTTCCCTTTAAGGGAACTTGTATGGCTTTTTTAATCTGATGACATATGCAAACACAATTTTTTGCTTTGCACCGTGAAAAATCACATATTTTCCTCATCTTTCTATTTCAAAGCAACATACCACAGTTTATTCTCAGCAAAATATGGTAAACATATATTTTAAGGTTTCTTGCATATTATATCTTCAGGAAACAAACAGTTAGTTCATAAAATCACACATAAATGCACTATACCTGTCAAGCTAACTCATACTATGAAAAAAATGGGTCGGTCCTACTTAGATGCTAAAAGCTGAAAGCAAACCACAGAAAATGTCCCCATTTGTGTAAATTTATGGGCAAACTGTAGACCATTTCCCCAATTTGGGTAGATGTATCCCAATTTTGGTAGAAATTTATCAAAATGAGTATCTTTAGAAATTAAAAAAAAAAATTTTCTTGACAGCATATTTCTTGCAGTCTGAGTGATAAAATTAGGGCTAAATAATCTGGCCAAATAAGTATATATAGATTGTCCTTGCTGCCACCACAATGCCACTGCTTTTTATGCAAATGAACAGTTCCTCAAGGCTACTGCAAAGGCCGTTCTTGGCCAGTTTAAGTGTTAGTGTTGAATTAAATTTCATAGCTGGCTCTGGGAGAAAATGGCTGTCAATGCATCTGTCCATTCATCCATCCAGCCATCCACACTTTAGTTTATGATATTTGGCAGGTAGTTGTACACGACCAAATTTACAGATAAACTTGTTGAGGAAATAAAATTGACTAATTAATGGTGTTGCACCCTGGAAAACAACTTTTTATGCAAGCGTGGCACAAAAATAGTTGCTGTTGATTTTGATCACCGTGTTGCAGAAAGCAGTTGCTGTCTATAGCAGCAGGTGCTTTCAGTAACTTGATTCTAAGCATCATCACCTGTGCTGTTTCAAAGGGAACTGGATAAATTAAGCTGACAATACACCTTTCCCACATTAGCGTATTTTGGGAAAATACCTTCCCGGAATGCATCGCGCATACCACTTCCGGCTGGTAACCACGATAGCCGACGCGCAAACAGCATTACTTTACTATGGGAATCAGATACAGTGCACTTTAGGCAGTGCATATGAAAAACTATGTTCATAATATTTTTGAAGTCATACATCATTGGAAAGCTAACCCAATTTTCTATACATTTCTGTATTAGTTTTTATAGTTTTATAAAATTTAATACAGATGATTGCAATTTTAAAATATCCCCTATTGTCCACTTGATTTAATGAATCTAAGTTGAATGGTGTATTTTATATATGCAAATAACTCAGTGATAACGCTACAAAAATATAAACAATATTGCATTAAAGTTTCATCAATTGAATGCGCTTTCCAATGATATATGATTTAAATAATATAATGATTTTAGTTTATCTTAGGAACGGTTTAGATCGCGGTGTATTTTAGTGCAAAAGTAACTCAACGCGGGTCAGCGGCTTGTTGGCGGCGGTACCAGCCAGCGGTTTTGCTCCGAGCTTTGATTTAGGGGAATCCCGGCTTAATGACTTCAATGTGGGAAAGGGGTATTCCCCAGAGTGAGGATAGGAGTTAAGAGCTGAAATGTGGAGTGGGGTGCTAGCTGTCGTAAGTGCTTTAACCGTCTGACCGCTGAGTTTTGCAGACGACACACTCCAGGGGTTATATCTTTGTACCGGCTGAATATTTTGAAAACAGTTTGACTGAAAGTTGTTGGTGATGAAGCCACCAGCAACATTCAGTCAAATTATTTTCAAAATATTCAGCAAGTCAAGAGTTTTTTCTCATTGAATATATTGTCTAGTGGCTTGCTGCAGCTAGACATTTAAATTATTGAACAATCTGATGATGACCATGAGCAATGAGGAGACATGATGATGATGGTGAGCGTATATCTCAGGGGAAATTCCGCAAATGTATGATTGATTATTGGACAATAAAACAACAACACTTCTTTTTTTGCTCATTTACATACACCTTTATGGGAGAAAGAAAAGTTACTATGTAGGGAGTAATAGATTTGAAATGCCTCTCCCCGCCCTCTTGAGGTGCTGCGTGGCATCGAGAGACTAATCAATCATCCCCACTCGCTGAATAAAACAAAAGCAACCCGTTAACCCTTTAACACTCATATCAGCCAAAAACAGCTTCTGCAGTGGTCTTGAGAAATGCCCATTTGCAGATCAAGAGAAGACTATTTTTGAAAATTTACCACTGGAATGACTGGCTCGATAATCGAGCCAGTCATTCCAGTGGTAAATTTTCATAAATACTTTTATCTTGGCTGGCAAGTGGACATTCATTTAAAGCAGTCTTTGTTTTTCTTGACCAACCATTAAGGGGTTAGAGGAATTTGTTCACAGTTCTTAGCATCATCACTTATTTATCTCTTTTGAAAAAATAGGCAAACTAAAAGCAGTGCACCTAGAATTTTCAAAAAACAAAAGATCATCTTACAAATTTAATTCACTATGGGGCTGCATTGAGAAAAAAATGCTTCAATGGAGTGTTTTCTCGCAAGATATAGTTAAATTGTATATTTTTTAAAACCAGAGTGTCAATGTGACTGACCTGCCAAGTATCAACACATTGCTCGTGAGACACACGCAATTAACCCTTATCTCACGCTCTCATGCCACACGGCCTAAATCTCACGCACATATTCATGCTGCCAGAAATGTGAAAATTTGGGTCTGAAGTACACAAATTTGGACAGAATATGTGACAATTTGGGACAAAAATAAAGATTTCATTTTTAGTATGCCATGGCGACCATCCGTCGTCCGTCCATCCATCCGAGATCCTATGGCGATAGGCTCTTGAATTTCATTCAGAATTTTGAATTGTCAATTTTTTGCGTGAATATCTCAGATTTTATGAAAAATTTACAGGAAATTGTCAAATTGCTACTCCTCAGCTTCTTGACATAGTTCAACAAAATTTCACTAATGGATTCTATGATGGTAGGCTCTAGAAATTCTATTCAGAATTTTGATTGATCAATTTTTTGGGGTGAAAATTTTAGATTTTATGAAAAATTTACCAGAAATTGTCAAAACGCTGCTTCTTAGTTGCTTGACATATTTCAACAAATTTGGCTAGAGTGACCCTATCAATGTAGACTAGAATTTCTATTCAGAATTTTGATTTGTAAATTTTTTGGGTAGCCATCTTATATTTTCCGGAAATTATCCATTATATCTATTTTAATGCAAATGGTTCAAATGCTAATGGTCCAGGTGTGTGCCACAGGCCCTTGGGCCTCTTGTTTTAAATACACCCTTCCCACATTAACGTATTTTGGGAAAATACCTTCCCGGAATGCATCGCGCATTATACAGCAGGCACTTCCGGCTGGTAACCGCGATAGCTGACTCGCAAACAGCATTACTTTACTATGGGAATCAGATACAGTGCACTTTAGGCGGTGTATATGAAAAACTATGTTCATAATATTTTTGAAGTCATACATCATTGGAAAGAAAAGCCAATTTTCTATACATTTCTGTATTATTTTTTATAGTTTTGTAAAATTTAATACAGTTGATTGCAATTTTAAAATATCCCCCATTTTCCACTTGATTTAATGAATCTAGGTTGAATGGTGTATTTTATATATGCAAATAACTCAATGAAAACGTTACAAAAATATAAAAAATAATGCTTTAAAGTTTCATCAATTGAATGCGCTTTCCAATGATATATGATTTAAATAATATAATGATTTTAGCGTATGATAGGAATGGTTTAGATTGAGGTGTATTTTAGTGCAAAAGTAATTCAGCGCGGGTCAGCGGCTTGTTGGTGGTGGTGCCAGCCAGCAGTTTTGCTCTGCACGTTGGTTATGGGGAATCCCGGCGTAATGATGTCAATGCGGGAAAGGTGTATTGTCAGTCAGATGCTCAGATTTCACCAGAGGACATCTAAGCCTACTAAATGTTACTGGGGAGGACCCCGGAACCCACCATCAAACCTAGCTCACTTTGCTCAATGCAAATCTCACTCTAGACAAATCAAAACGTGGCATCTGGGGTCATGGTTAACCCGCTAACCCTTAAATTTTTTCAAGGAAATTTCTATTTTCTCATAGAAAACATTCATTTGCAGACCAAGAGAAGATTAGTTTTGAAAATTTATCACTGGCATGACTGGCTTAGTTATCGAGCCAGTCATTGCAGTGATAAATTATCAAAATTCTTCTTCTCTTGCTGTGCAAATGGACATTACTCAGGACCACTGCAGCAGCCGTTTTTGGCCGGTTTGAGTGTTAAAGGGTTAACAAACACACAGTACTATTGAGCTAATGATGTACATGTAGTTTATTCACATAGGCAAGTGAAAAAAGCGCAGCTGGATGAGGATTGGGTGGGTGGTTGAGGCGAGCTATAGACGAAGGCATGAGCGCACTCATCTCAAAAGTCAGCCAGTGCTTAGAACCACACAATGATACCTTTATAACAGATCCCAGTTGATCCATGCCAGTAGTGCTTTTACCTTTTAATTGTCAAATTTCATCCAAAAAATTTAATTATTTTCTTATGGAATGTCCATTTACAGGCCAAAAGAATAACATTTTTGAAAATTTATCACCGGAATGACATAACCGAGCCAGTCATTTCAGTGGTAAATTTTCAAAAATTGTATTCTTTTGGCCTGTAAATGTCCACAAGACCATAGAGGCTGGTTTTGGGTGTTATGGCCATTAAAGGATTAACACCATCAATGCTGAAACTTAAAGCATATACACCTGTGATCCCCATACCTGCAGTGTTGTACCCTGAGGGCAAAGATTCAGTGGGTAATTTAAGGTTTTAGGCCCCCTTAGGCTCATTTTTCATTATAAGTATATAGGGAACTGATAAATGTAATCTGGACACTTGCATTCTCAGGTGGGAAAATGCCCACTGGGCTTGCCCTTGGTACAGCACTGTATCTGTGCGACTAACATATGTTGCAACACTGGTATGGCTGTACTCTCATAGGACAAGCCCAGAGTCCACCTGTAGCTCTTCAATAAGAACTCGCGTAGGCATTGCCTCAGAACACAGACTACCACCACTGTCACCATTCTCCATACAGACATATACCTGGCCTGAACCCTATAGCTCTACTCAAACATAACAGACATTAGTTCTCACTCCGCTACCATTCAATGCCCAAACTAATATCTCCCACAAACGATCATAAGCCCATCTGCCCTACCACGATCTCTGACAATCCCGTCACCACTCACCGGAGATTGATTAGTAATTCATATGTTTTGTGTTACAAGCCTACTAGATACTTCAAGCACCAACGACTGTATTTTCTTTGACCTACCCAGACTGCATGCTCCACCATTCATTGGCCATAAGCTTATTGACAGACACTACCTGTACCTCACCTTACTTCACCTTCAAGCTGGAAATACCAGCTGGTAGGTGACTGCACTAAACACATATCTCACCTTTCACATGTATGAGCAACTGTCATTATTATCGGGTGCTTTATATCGATAAAACCACACAGGGTTTCAGTTATGTATAAAGTAATAAATAACTCGCCGTCAGTATTAGACGTATTCGGCTTTAAATGTCAGGTAAATGTATTCTTTCAATTAAATAGCCATTTGTACTATAGTCATTGTTATGGCAATGTCTGCTGATAGACTCTGCTGATTTGTCATGTTTGTTTTGTGTCAAAATGAGCGAAAACCTTGTTTACATATACCATTGGTGTCCTAATGCGGTAACGTATATCTATAGAGGATCTGGAATGAGGTCCCATTTCATATCACTAGTATTATTATCAACTGAGTAAAAAATTATCACATTGCATGAACTTTAGTGAGATGTGTCATAGTGAGATAAAATGGGACTGAGTTTGAGATTCTATTTATCATATAAACTGATATTTTGAAAAAATTTCCAATAAAATCAATCCCTGAAACCTGTTTGAATGGACCATTTTATGCCGTTTGTTTTCGTTGGTGTGACGCTATTGGCAGCAAAAGCTCCAAGGAAAATCAGTTCTATTTCCTTGATGTAGCTATGCCATTTTGATTATGACATATGATTGATGGATAACCTGGAATCCTTCATTGATTATGATCATGTCAGCTTATTGAGCGACAGGATTCGGATCCCTCATAATTAAGCACGCAAGCTATCAGATTCAGCGACTGGAAAGCCACAGTGTATGTAACATGCTTTATATGATCAGGTTAATGTCATCGTTAATCACCCTTGTGATAATATGGTTCATGAATTGTGTGCTCTACACACTGGTTATAAATCACGTTTATTAGGCATGTCATTGATTTCAAGCGCAGCATCTACATGGAATCATCATTGTAGGCTGCCGTGTAAAAGTACTGTTAGACACCAAAATGATTAGCTACTCGCACTAAACAATTTAATTCTGAATTAGTAATTAATGTCATCAACACGCACCCAAGTGTGCCATGAAATGTGCTTGCGGAAGCAGTGTAATGTGTTTATCTGGAAACCTTTGCTCAAAGAAATTCATGTTATGAAATTGAGTCAGTCATTCCAGTGGTATATTATCATTTAATTGTCTTCTCTTTGCCTGCAAATAGTCGCTCAATAAGTGTATATATTTTGAGTTTCTTTGTGAATCCTGACCATTAACTGGCTAAAGCTGTTGGCATCCATAACCTGGTGGATGGACACATTTGAGCATAGTTATTCCAGTCATAAATTTTCAAAAATAATCTTCTTGGTCTGCAAAAGGACATTTATCAGACCCACTGCCGAAGCTCTTTTTGTCCAGGTTGAGTGTTAAAGGATTAACGTTTAGTCCTTAAGTTTGTGGATAATGGACCATTCCTATTTTAGCTATGCCACGCCCATCTCTAGCTCAGCTCCACCCACACCTCGCTTGTGTTGGGATCGATCGATCTCTGAGCACCCTGACTATCAATTTCCAAAAAAACTACGCAGGTAAGCTGTTGAATATTTTGAAACTAATTTGACTGGGTGCTGTTGCTAAAGGCAGCAACAGCACCCAGTCAAATTAGTTTCAAAATATTCAACAGCATGGTTATTAAATAGTAAAGAATTACAATGACATGCAATTCATACAACGTGTCGGACCATTTGAGATTTGGTGACGGGCTATATGGAACCCTTTATGACATCATACGAGGTCTGATGATGAATGGATACTCTGGAAAGGTGAATTAACATCACCTATCAATTTTGCCATGGGAAACTAGTAAACTATTCTATCGGCATGTGTTATATTTCGAACTATTTGCACTGACGCATATAGGCTTACTAATATTCTTCATGATGCGAGGAATATGGCAGCAACAACTCTCAGTCAAATTAGTTTCAAAATATTTAAAAGCTTTCTTGGTTTTGAAATTCAGATACTGGAATTTCGAGGTGGTCATCCATCAGGAAAAGCTAGTAATTTTTAGATGAACTGTGTAGTGTCATGAAATTGCTTCTCCAGACATGATGATCAGTATCCACACCCTGAATAGTAAGTAGCTGTGATACAATGGCACCCGCTGCTTATCTCGATGATGCCTCTAGGCAAGGCTACTTTGACTACCCGCATTTCCAGGCCAGTATGGATGAATACCTGTAGAATATACGTACAGATGAAATACCTGGCTCTGATGCCACCATGCATGACAATCATTCTTATTGTAAGGGGTTTTTTTTAAATCCTGCAAATCGATATTTTTCAAAATTACTGTAGAATGCATTTTTGATGACGCCGCAGGCTTTTAAACCAGTAAATGAGGTAATTATTGGTTTTTCATCATGTTTAACCCTTTAATGGTCATGGCTTTTCAATGCCAATTTGTGGGCCTAGGGAAGATAATTTTGAAAATTTACCATTGTAATGACTGGCTTGGTTACCGAGCCAGTTATTCCAGTAGTAAATTTCCAAAAATTGTATTCTCTTGACCTGCAAATGGACATTGATCAGAGGGTGGCTTTAGCTTGAAAGTGTTAAACAAAGTATGTATCTAATTAACAGTATTGTGTTTCCTTTATTTGCACAGGACTGCTGTATTTATGTATATGACCATTCAGCCACCATAACGATAGACGATTGTATCAACTGTAAACTATTCCTTGGACCAGTTAAAACTAGGTAAGCTTTTATTGTGTCACCATTGAAATATTAGCCCTTTAAGCATCAAATTTGTTCAAGAAAATCTACATTTTCTCATACATGTAAAAAAATGTCCATTTGCAGATTATAAGAGTTTTTTTGAAAATTTATCACTTGAATGACTGGCTCGTTTATTGAGCCAGTCATTCCAGTGATAAATGTTGTCTTATTGGTCTGCAAATTGAAATTTTTCAAGACCCACTGCAGGAGCCGTTTTTGGCCGACCTGTGTGTTAAAGGGTTAATGTCCTAAATTCAAGGTCGTCATACTGGAAACTTGCTAAATATCTTAAGTGGGCTACGTATTCCAGGTAAAATAATTTCAAAATATCCAACATTTTTCTTGCATTATACAGAAATTTGTATCTTTGATCCTTTTGTCTTAATCAAATCGGAAAAATTATGTTGCTTTCATGTGAGCTAATGGACACAGCAATGCCTAAGTGCAGACGACATATTCCAACGGTTATACCACTAGACCTGCCAAATATTTTGAAAACAATTTGACTGAAAGTTGTTGGTGCCTAAGGCACCAACAACTTTCAGTCAAATTGTTTTCAAAGTATTCAGCAGGTTCATAGTTATTGCCCATTGATATTATTGTCTGGTGGCTTCCAGCGGCGATACAGTTTTAACAAAACAACTGTGAACATACTAGAGTTGTAAATGGAGAATTTTGGAATTCAGAGTTCAAAGGGTTAACTATAATAGACTGTGGCTGTGCCATCTCAGACATGAATAATTAACTCAGGATAATATTGATTTTCATCAATACTTTATACTACTGTATGTAGAATCTGGCCAAGATTTTAGTTTATCATGATTGTCCGGCAACGCCCAGCTATAAGTACATGCAGACTTATGTTTACGCTTCATCAGTAGTTGAATAATTTATGAAATCAGATGTTAGTGTGAGATTTATTGTGGGTGATGAATGCTGGTTAATGACTGTGGATGATCATCTTAGTACATTAGTCTTATCAGTTTTATCCCTCATGGTAGATAATGTCTGAACACAAAATGAAGGAATCCAGTTTCTCAGTCAATCATATGATGTTATAATGAAGTTAATGAGCTACATGTACGTCACATGTAGGCTGACGTCATAATCAATTACGCCATGAATAACGCGATATACTCTTTGTTAAATGCTTAATAGTCCATCAAGTTGTATGAATTGTATGTGTTTACTATTTATTGAACATTCTGTGGAATGTTTTGAAACTAATTTGACTGGGTACTGTTGCTGATTTAATTATGCACGTGCGTGCACTTACAAACACACACACATGCATGCACGCACGCACGCACACACGAATGCAATACTCTCGATCCTCCATACGGGGCGAGCGTAAAAATTCTAAATTAATTTGTTACTCAGATATGCCGGTGCTTGCTTCATCTGATGTTTAGTTTTCCTTGGTGGAACCACCCCCTACACCACGGTCACCACCACCACCACCACTAACCACAGGGTTGGCAGTTTGGTGGAAAGTACTGGTATTTGCCAGTGAAGTGGAAAATAATGGAAGAATACCGACAAATACTGTGAAATTATACTCCGACATCATGTGGCAAGTGTAAATATTTAACCTCTTGGTTATTTATCATGCTTAAAAAAACACTGTCAAGAAATAGTAACTATGATCTACATGTAGAGAATGAAATGACTTAAGCTGTATCGACAGTTGATAGTGCTGGGTTTGTATACTTAATGGTGGACAAATATAATAATACATCTAACATATGCATAAGTTGCAAGCATGTACAAAAGTACATCTAGTGTAATAAGGACAAATTAGTGACCGCTCCGGGATGTAAAAATTGTTTGAGTGTAGCTTTCGTGACCATCTCGGTCACTTCTTCAGCACTAACTGACGATCGCTGGCAACGTCACTCTGGTCAGTTCTTGTGGAGTCACGTGACAGCATGGACTGGTAGACTGCTTGTATACAGTAGCCCTCGTCTCTGTTCATGGTTGGTTGATGCTTGTAGATTTCTATGGCCTCTTTAACCTTCCGTTTGAATAGGTTGGTCTCAATGTTGATGCCCGAGGCACTGCTGGCAGGGATGAAGTGGCCAGTGGATTCTGTATGTTCTGCCACAGCTAAGTTGGAATTGATTTTAAGATGTTCTCTGACTCTGGTGCTGAGAGGCCTTTTGGTTTCGCCTATGTATGTCCCCTCACATTGGTCACATTCGATCTTGTAGATGACTGCAGAGCGTTCATCTGTGGTCAGTTTATCTTTGGGTCTTACTAGTTGTGATCTTAACGTATTGACAGGTTTGTGGTAGGTTTTGATGTGGTGTTCTCTGAAGAGTCTGCCAAGGTGTTCTGATAGGCCTTGGATGTACGGAAGTCCGACTAGTGGAAGTTTTTCGACATCTGGTTGTTTATTACGAGGTGGGGGAGGTGGTTTTCTCATCCACGAAGTGTAACCGTTAGCTAGGAGAGACTGTTGGATGTGATGATGTTCTTCTTTTTTGTCTGATGTTTCTGTGATGATGGAGTCTGCGCGGTGAAATAGAGTTCTGACGACTGACCTTTTGTGTTCCAAATGGTGATTAGAGTGAAAATTTAGATATTGATCTGTGTGTGTGGGGGTTTTCTGTACACGGTAAGTTTGGTGGTTCCGGAATCACTGACATGTACCAAGATGTCCAGGAAGGCAATCTGGCCATCTTCTTCGACTTCGCTGGTGAATTGAATGCATTGGTTGATGCTGTTGAGGTGATCAGTGAAAGGTTGGATGTTGTAGAGGTGCAGGCATGTGAAAGTATCATCCAGATATCGGTACCAGAAATTTGGGGGGTCTGTGGCTGTGCTAAGTGCTTGTTGCTCGAAGGATTCCATATAAAGGTTTGCGATCACTGGTGACACTGAGGAGCCCATAGCTACTCCATGAATTTGGTGGTAGAAGTAGCCATTCTGAACGAAATAGGTGGTGTCTAACACGATCTTCAAGAGGCTGATAATCTGGGTTGGAGAAAGGCTGGTCCGGTCTTTCAATGAGGGGGTCTAGGTCCAGAACTCTCTGGATGACTGGAAGAGCCTTGTCCACTGGGATGCTGGTGAAGAGTGAAGATACATCGAAGCAAACTAATTTGTGTGTGGGCGGGACTTCAAGAGACTGGATTTTGGTGGCAAAATCTTTGGTGTTTTTGATGTGGTGCTCTGAGTGGCCAACTAGTGATTTCAGGATCTGTGTGAGATATTTTGAGGCTTGAGATGTGATGCATCTAATGCTGGCAACGATATGTCTAAGAGGAATGTTGGTCTTGTGGATTTTGGGAAGTCCATAGAAGCTTGGGATAATGGAAGTTTGTAAGAAAATAGGGATTGGTCGATGATGTTCTGGCTTTTCCAGTCTTTGAGAAGTTTTAGCTGGTAAAATTTGGATGGAGTCATTGTGTTTCAGATGTTGAAAACGAGCGCAACATTCTTTCCAGATGGTTAAATTTCACGGTTTCATCCAACTCCATCCCTGTCGAAGAAATTATTGCCTGCATTGAGAGCGCTTGTCAACATCTTGTTAACTCACAGGCAGACAGCCTTAGAAGCGAAGTGACAAAAACCGTCACTAAATTCAACAAAAGACCAAATAGGAGAAGCAACATTACAATTGAAGAACGTAGGGCTCTACAACATCTGAAACACAATGACTCCATCCAAATTTTGCCAGCCGACAAGGGGAGATGCACAGTGATAATGGATAAAGATGACTACCAAGACAAAATCAGTGCCCTTCTTTCAGCCCACCACACATACTCCAAATTATCTTCTGACCCAACCAACCAGTACAAAAACTGCCTGCTAAAACTTCTCAAAGACTGGAAAAGCCAGAACATCTAAAGTGCACTCGTGGACCCCCACATCGATGTGCGGGCTTTGCATAGGGTGGTCCGCATTCGTATCTAAGTTTTCTTTAAAGATTATTCGTCCTAGCAGCTCTGCCCTCTGGTCGTTCTTCCCCCAGCCCTGTTGCTGTTAAGCATTAAGCTGTGTCTTTTGTTAATCTAGTGTATCTAATCCATCAGCAACGGAGTGGGGGGGGTGCCTTCTTCGGCGAATTCTGAAAATAAGCTCTTCCGACTTGCGCTTCCGGTTGGGACGTAACTTGCGGTATAGTGAATGAATAAGGAACTAAGAGAAAATAATTAGAGCAAATAAGCTCTCGAAGGTGCTCTCAAGCAGGTCACCCGGTCAAACCCACGTGAGTCTTGAGGTTGAAAATAAGAAGAAAAGGCATGACCCTCAAGCAGTGGTGGCGGCGGCAGAAGCCCCCATCTTTATCATATATGCCAATGTAACCGGTTTGGTTTTGTATGCAAGATTCGAGTTATCTGCGTCTCTGATCTAATAAGCTCTTCCGACTTCCGCTTCTGGTTGGAACGTAACTTCTGGTCTAGTGGATGAATAAAGAACAAAGAGCAAATAATTAGAGCAAATACGCTCTCGAAGGTGATCTCGAGCAGGTCACCGGGTCAAACACACGTGAGTCTTGAGGTTGAAAAAAGAAGAAACGGCATGACCCTCAAGCAGTGGTGGCGGCGGCGGAAGCCCCCATCATAAACTCATATGCCAATGTCAAAGAGCAAAATATTAGAGCAAATAAGCTCTCGAAGGTGAACTCGAGCAGGTCACCGGGTCAAACGCACGTACGTCTTGAGGTTGAAAAAAGAAGAAAAGGCATGACCCTCAAGCAGTGGTGGTGGCGGCGGAAGCCCCCGTCCTAAACACATGTGCCAATGTCAAAGTCTTGGTCATTCCGGTTTGCATATTTCCAGTTCCTATGCTTATTCTGGTTTTTTACTGTACATCCAGGTTCAGTTTCCGGTTGTCTTCTTCTGGTTTGCGCATTTCCGTTTCCTATTTTTCCACTTCCGGATTCGTACATCCGGGGATAGGGTCATTACCGGTTTTTCATGGTGTTCTATGATTAACTTCCGGTTCTGTCTTCCTTTTTGGATTTCCGGTGATAGCTCTTACTTAGATTCCAGGTTTGTCTGTCCTAGGATCTAGTCATCATCTTGCCTAAGAGTTAGTCTGATTTCAGTAAGTGCTCTTAAAATCGGAATGTTTAATCGCTAAAAATTTTAATTCAGAGACATTGCCAGTCTTGAAGTCTCTATTGGAATTGTAGATATTCAGCATTTATTCTTTTATCAGTGAAACAATTCAACGTAATTAAAGACTCTTCTGACTGGTTGCCGGATGGGGTTTTTTGGTTGCAGCCGAACTCAGTCTGTATTCTACGCATTATCGCTAGATACATAATTTTTAATTTCATTCAACTTTAGATGGCCAGTTGTCTTCGGGCCGTTCAGCCTTTTTTCGCGCTCTTTTTTCCTCTTATGTCGGTAGGTTGACATATTTATTTTAACCAAAGGGAGTTATTTTGTTGAAGAAAATCCCCGTTTCTAGCGTAATTCTTAGTCTAATTCTGACAGGGGCTGAAAGGAAAAGATTCAGTAGTGGATTCATAGGGATGAGAATGGCTCTAAGATTAATGATTACAAGAGCAAGAAGACGCTGAGAATAGAGAAATAAGACAAAAAGGGTGAAGGAAGAAGGAATAAAAGCCGAGTTTTTTCTTCTGCGTTGTCACGTTCATGATTTTGGTGAGTCTTTTCGCTTTGATTTTATATCGCCTCTGTCTTTCAGCGTTTTGTTTCGTGATTCAACCCGTAGTGTTTCATCATAATCAAGTATCAGTGTTTTGTGTATTTAACACTCGAGCTGATCCCGAAGATTCATTATCAATCTATCAATCATTCCTTTTATTGGCATATCAAGCTCAATGACATCTGTCTTTACAAGATGATAATATTGGTTCTAAGTCTTTAAATATAAATAAGTAAAGATAAGTATAAGTTTCTTCCTTCATCCTCTGCTCCTTCTCCTTCTAAAGATTTTTTCTAGTCATGTGCTCCTTCCTCTCTCTCTCTCTCTTTCAGTCTACCTCATTTTCCCCTCTGGCGTTTTCCCGTATTTCATCTTCTATCAATCCTCTCCAGGGATCTTCTGGTTCTGTTCTTTCCTCTTCATCTTCCATTCTTCTTAATTCCTCTCTTCCTCCTTCTTCCTCCTTTGATCATCTTGATCCGATTGTTTCTGTCGTTCTCTCTTTTGAGCTTGAGTTTCAAATTGTTGATTACGGTCTGGTTTTCTCATTGTTTTCTGTGCTTAGGGATTCGTCCCTTGTTCGTTCTTTCATGTCAGCTTTTTATCTTTTCTTTCAAGGTTTTCCGCTAGTGGCCTGAATCACTTTCCATGTCCTCTGGTCAGGATGTTGTATCTGATCACATTCTTTCTGATCAATCTTATTCCTTTTCTGATTCTTTAGAGTTTTCTTCTGTTCAAGCTTCCAGGAGGCCTTGCTCTCCTCTTTCCATTTGAACTGTTGATTCTATGACCTCTGGTGACTCTTCTCATCATTTTTTTTCTCCATCTCCTAATCCTTCTTCTAATTCTTCAATTCCCAAGTCGGTCAAGGCTGAGGAGATTTTGTCCAGTCAGGGTCTCTGCGGATGACTGGTCCCTGGCTCACAGGTGGATTGCTTAGACTCTTTCTCTTCCTTTTAAGGACAAGTTTTCTATAGACCTTCCTTCTTTTGTGTCGACTCTTTCTTCTTCTAATTCTTCTTTCTTGTCCTGAGATTTGCTTACAAAGATCGAGTTTGGCAGTTTCACGCCATGCCTTTTGGCCTGACCACGGCTCCTTTTCTTTTTACTCGCCTAGTCTCAGCCGTGGCAGAAATTTTCACCGTCGTTCTATCCATCTCCACGTTTATATAGACGATTGCTTAGTAAAGTAAGTGTTCTTTAATTCTCTCAGGAATTCTTCCAGAGGTTTGCAGTCTGGCATGCAACCTAGGTGGTTTTTAAATCTATAGAAATCAAGCCTAGTTCCATCTCAAATCTTTACGCATCTAGGCGTTTCTTTCGACCTGGCCCGGGGTCTAGTCTTCCCCTCAGATCCAAGAATAGAGGCTTTATCAGTGGCAATGGAAATCCTGTCTTCTTCTTCCATGGTCTGAGCAAGATTTCTGCTGAGAGTGATAGGTTTGATGGTCAGCGTAGAGAATGTTATTCCATGGGCGGCGCTGATGAGTAGACCTTTCCAAATGTATATAATGTCCCTTTGGAAGCAGTCGGTTCACTCTATTTACCATCAGATTCCCATCAGAGAACACTCTTCTAGATTTTTGGAAAGATCATTTTATCTTCACAGACGCTTCTCAGGAGGGATGGGGAGTGGTCTGGGACTCCCTGTCGGTTTCCGGTCTTTGGTCCCTGGAGGAGTCGACAGCTCATATCAACATTTTGGAATTGTGTGCTATCAAGAAAGCTCTCCTTTCATGGTCAGATTTTCTGATAGGTCTCAAAGTCTTGATTCGGTCGGACAATTCGACAGTGGTCTCTTATATCAACAGGCAGGGGGGTACAAGGTCATCCCTCCTTTGTCTAGAAGTGTGGAACCTTCTCTTATGGTGTCGCAAGAATCAGATTCTTCTAGTGTCTTCTCATGTCCCAGACAGTCTGAATTTTCTTGCGGACCAACTGTCACGTCCCAGCAAATTCGCCCACACACAGTGGCAGTTAAAGAGGTCGGTTGTCAAAGCGATTTTCAGTCTTATGGATCATCCTCTGGTAGATCTGTTTGCGACATCTCTGAATGCTCAGCTCTCCTCTTACATGTCTCTTTTTCCGGACAGTCGAGCCCTGGCGGTGGATGTCCTGTCTCAGTCCTGGACAGGAATGCTCCTCTATGCGTTCCCTCCAACGATTTTGATTCTATTAGTGTTGAAGAAGGTCAAAAAACAAATCTGCGAGATTCTTTTAATAGCTCCTTTTTGGCCAAAGAGGATTTGGTTTGCAGACCTTCTAGATCTCCTGGTAGACTTCCCTCATTTTCTTCCATTCTCCCAGGATCTTCTGTCTCAAGTAAGAGGTCTTTGTCTTCGTCCAAACCCAGAAATCTTCAGTATGTGTGTTTGGAGAATATCAAAACTAAAGTATGAGAATGAAGTTTCTTCAAGATTTCCAGTAATTATCGATTCATCCAGAAGAGAGTCGAGCCGCAGAGTTTACAAATTTTTGGGGAATGGCGTTCAGACCAAGGTCTCATGCCCGATTCTGTTTCTATTCCACAAGTATTAGACTTTTTAACATATCTTTTTGATTCCTTGCATTTATCAGCTAATACGGTTAGGGGATATAGATTTTCTCTGGCATCTTCTCTTCCTTGCCTTCTGTATGCCGATGTCAAGGACGCTAAGACCTTTAATAGTTTTTATTAGAGGCCTAGGCAATATTCGTCCTCCGATAGCTAAGCCTTTACCTTCATGGAACTTGGCTTTGGTTCTTCAAGTGCTGGCAGGCTGGCATTTTGAACCTCTCCTCTATTAGTATTAACAGCCTCTGCTAGAAGGCGTTCAGAATTCATGCTTTTTCTGCTGAAAGGGAGAGATTTATAGTTTCAGGAGACGGTTTAGTTTTATATCCCAGAAGGGATTTTTTTATCTAAAACTCAGTCTAACTGGTTTCCTGCTAGTCCGATCATTTTAAAATCATTATCGTCTTTTTCGCCTTCCGACAAACTCTGGTATCCTGTTAGGGCATTAAGAATGTTCAAACAGCGAACTGATTTCAAAAGATTTGATCCGTCCGTTTTATGGTTTTCTTATGCGGAAGAGTTAGCTAAGCCGATCTCAAAGTTTACGATATCCTGATGGATTTGGGAGACGATTAAGATTTGTTACGAGATTGCTTCTCCGGAAAAAAATTAATCTCCCATATTAAAGCTCACAATGTTAGAGGAATGGCTTCCTCTTTTGCACTTTTTGCCAGTTCGTATTTAGATGAAATCATGCAGGTTGCAGGATGAAAATCTGAATCTTCTTTTACAACCTTTTATCTGAAAGATCAGAGTGCAGCAGCCTCCTTCTTTCGTAATATTACGATTTTAACCAAAATAGCTGAAGACCATTTATCAAGCACATCTCACCATTTTCGTTAAGACTGTGCGTCTGTAAGAAATGGTGAGAGTTTATTTTGGTTTTTATTTATCTCTTTAAGTTCAAGTTTTCCTTATTTGATAATCACAGTGTGATTGATTTAAATGCACTATTATGTTATGTTATTAACATTTGTATAAGATTGGTTTGATTTTTATCCTTGTTTGTTGATTCTCAAATCGCCTCCCACCTAATGTTTTAAGTGGGGCACTGACCAAATCTACGGGTTTAGCAAGTAGTGATTGAACGGTAATGGATGTTTTTGTGGTGTAATAACTCCCCACAGACCCCCCTTGCAGGTTGGTCTGTTGTTTTATTAACCACTATAAAAACATACTTACCGCGTGGAATTGATTTGAGAATTTGCCTATAATATTTGGCACTTAAATTCAGAAAAGTGAATCTGTTTCCTATTTGGACTCCAGTGCGCATGCGCAAGTGCGCTTAGTGACAGGCGTCACTATGGAGTGAGTACAGACTGGTGTCAGTCTATATGAGTTAATATACTGGAGATGGACCTAACCAGTATCCTGGTTGAGGGTCTATATTTATAGGAATAGGCATGGGGGAGGAGTGTATGCAAGCATAAGAATCTTATTCTGGTAGCTAAATGCTGATAATTGATTTAGCAAGTAGTGATTGAACGTTAAGTGTTTTTATAGTGGTTAATAAAACAACAGACCAACCCGCAAGGTGGGGTCTGTGGGGGGGGGGGGGGCCCTACACCATGGTCACCACCACCACTAACCACAGGGTTGGCAGTTTGGTGGAAAATACTAGTATTTGCCAGTGAAGTGGAAAATAATGGAAGAATACCGGCAAATACTGTGAAATTATACTCCGACATCATGTGGCAAGTGTAAATATTTAACCTCTTGGTTATTTATCATGCTTAAAAAAACACTGTCAAGAAATAGTAACTATGATCTACATGTAGAAAATGAAATGACTTAAGCTGTATCGACAGTTGATAGTGCTGGGTTTGTATACTAATGGTGGACAAATATAATAATACATCTAACATATCAGAGATTGGATTCTTCCATATTTATCGGGATTTCCAGATTTTTCATAGTCTTGACTGCTCCCACACACCATTTGACACCCTCCCCATAGTTTGAAATTACCGGTAAGACATTGTAGAAAGTAGGAGTAGTGATTACTATATCCTACTATAGCCCTTCAAATTTTCTTTGCCGACCAAGGGAAGACTATTTTTGATATTTTACCACATCGAGCCAGTCATTCCAGTGGTAAAGTTTCAAAAATAGTCTTCCCTTGGTCCGCAAAGAAAGTTTGTCATGCTACTCCTTGTATCACGCTACCCCTTTATCGAGCCAGTCATTCTAGTAGTAAATTTTCAAAAATAGTCTTCTCTTGCTCTGCAAATCGACATTTCTAAAGATCACAGCAGATGTATTTTTGGGCACCTTGACCATTAAAAGGTTGACATATGAGAGTGTTACCATCGGGCTGGTCAGTTAACAATTGTACTAACCCTGGTCAAATTCTACTCGCCTCAGCCTCATGTTAATTTTCACTCTGCTCTCACAGGTCATTTCCCCTTATGACATCCAGATTTTTCACAACGATCCACTCCAGTCTCTGAACATATGCATAAGTTGCAAGCATCTACATCTAGTGTGACTGATTTGTGTGCATAAGTATAAAGAAAATAGTCTGCTAGCTGCTGAAGCAACGCTAGATCAGACAAAACTGAATGTCTCATGAAATGTCATTACAGTTTTGATCAGGTATAACTATTAACTGGGTATTGGACAATAATTGACTTTCTATCTGGTTATTTACCCACCCAATGATGTTTTGGCTTCATTCATGAAGAGCTTTCCAGACTTGAACTGTTCTGCTGCTATTGGAAGCAATGAACCTTTCCACTTTTAGCTATGCCCCGCTCATCACTATCTAAGCTCCGCCCACACCATGTCCGTGTTAGGATCGATCAGTCTCTGAACTCCCTGACTATCAATTTCCAGAAAACTGTACATGTAAGCTGTGAATATTTTTTCATTAATTTGACTGGGTGCTGTTGCTGCCTATGGCATGTTTATTAAATAGAAAAGACATATAACTCGTACAACGTGTCGTACTATTAAATGATAAAGACAGGCGATATCGAATTGTTCATGACATCATGATTATGACGTTGTTGATTATGGCATCATATGTTTGAGTGAGGAAATGGATTCATAAATTGCTCTATACTTGATAAAAAAATTAATGATAGTGATTAAATTCATTCACTTGCGTGTTTTTATGACCTAATCATCAGAAGGAATTTTGGGATTTATGCAACTTTGGTTTTGGAAAGTTTTTTGGTCCCTTATGAGGATGGATTATGCTATGAAGGCATCTCCTAGGCTTGCGCAATTATTGCTTTGATTGATCACGATCGATTATTTAAGAATAATCATGATTACTCAATCAGCTTGGGTACAAATTACCAAGCCATAATAACAAAACCATATCAATGACGAAAGCTGCAATGGCATTGTCCATTTGCAAGCTAAGAGAAGACTATTTTTGAAAATGTGTCACGGGAATGTCTGGGTCGATTCTCAAGCCAGTCATTCCAGTGACACATTCCAGGATAGTCTTCTCTTGGCCTGCAAATGGACATATATTCACTGAACATAGTGCCAATTTTCACGCCCGATCGCATTAAAAAGTAATAACAAGGTTGGAATTGAAATATTATATACAGCAAATTTTATTCATGATTATTCAATTATTTAATTTTTAATCATATTAATTCACGATTTAAAAAATAAATTCGATTTCCGATTTAATCACATAATTGCGCAAGCCATCTCCTGTCACCTAGGGACAAAAAAGAACTTAAAATGTTAGTTAACCATGTAAGCTGACATTTTGGTAGTGAGTAGTCGGGGTACCAATGACATATTCCACATAAATAATATGTGCACTTTGTGTATTTCAGTGTATTTTTACGTGATTGTAAGAACTGTCAGTTGATGGTGTCGTGTCAACAATTTCGAACACGAGACTGTCGGCAAATCGATGTATTCCTCAGCTGCACAACACAGCCCATCATAGAAGCATCGACGGCAATGAGATTTGGATGTTATCAGTTTTATTATCCAGAGCTAGAAGGTAAGAATGAGTTAGTGCTTGAACAGTCATGTGACTAACTAATGAACAAATATGAAGTACAGTAGAGCGCAGAAATAACTTGACTTGTTTCCAAAACAAAATAAAACACACCGGTGAATATTTTGAACATAATTGGATTGGAAAACATTGCTGCCTAAAGCAGAAATGTACTCCAATCTAATTATGTTCAAAATATTCAATAAAAAATGTCTTATATTGTGTTCAAAATTGTACTAACTAACGAGTAACATATTTCTGTTTATGTTTTGAAAACATGTTACGCTATTTCTTTTGGAGCGACAAGATGGCAGTGTAATGAGACCTGTTAATCACCTGTCTTAACAAACCACCATCTTTGGCATCCAAAAATATACTATATATATATATATTAGGAAGTCACCACACTTAAGTACATGTAATGGTGAGAGATCCGATCCGTCACTAAGTTGACTAAAGTATCTGACATCATAATCAAATACCTTACTTGTTAGCTCACATCACAATCAATGATTTATAAGTTTGTCACGAATGTCGCGATACGAAATTGTTTAAATTGTATCTCTGATTAAATTGCAAGTAATAAACATTCTGTTGAATATTTTGAAAATAATATGACTGGGAGCTGGTGCCAAATTAGTTTTGAAATAGTCAACGGCTTACCTGTTTAGTTATTTTGAAAATATTGAAACTAATTTGACCGGGAGCGGGTGCCAAATTAGTTTTGAAATACTCAACAGCTTACATGTATAGTTATGTTAAAAATGGGTTTCTGGGAATATATTATATGCCAATTTCAGGTCAGATTTTCTGACTCCTGTATCATTGCTTGACTTTGTACGAGTGTAGGCACATGTACGAAAAAAATAACAGGTCGCCAGAAATTCTTTCCTTATAAGATCCATGATGGAAAGCATGCCACTCTCCAGACAGCATAGATACTGCTAATCCTGGAATTAACCCATTCATGGTCACGCCGGCCAAAACAGGCCTCTGTATGGAATGTCCATTTGCAGGCCAATGGAAGACTATTTTTGAAAATTTACCACTGGAATGACTGGCTCGATAACGAGCCAGCCATTCCAGTAGTAAAGTTTCAAAAATAGTTGTCTCTTGGCCTGCAAATGGACATTCGATAAGGAAATATTTTGATTTTATTGAGCGATTTTTGGTCGATAAAGGGTTTTATGTTAAGGCAGATCATGATCATAATGCATAACACCTACAGAGATAAGCTATGGAAATGGTGGCTTCATGGATCCGGTCAGTCGAGTATGTGCAGATGGCTCGGGATACAGGACATGATGGAGGCAGGGGGGGGGGGCATGATGTACATAGACATAACTACCGGATGAATGTAGAACAATGCTAAGCTCTGTGTATCTATAGTGGCTGAATGATTACAGATCTTTTTGGGGAGGGGGGGGGGAATGAAGTTAGGTGAGGGTCTGAGAGGGTGTGGCCCTCTGACATGAGCAGGTGGTTCAGGGGTCTCCCCAGAAAATGTTCAAATTTGGACACTGAGAAGTCATTTAAAGCTTGTTTCCATAATAAATTCACCAGTCAAAATATGTACTGCAGTCAAAGTTGTGATTAAATGTAGAAATTTACTTGTTTGTAGATTGTTTTAAAAGTGTGTCACTGCTTTATTGTGGGGGGGGGGTGTGTGATGAGGGAACTGTTCCCCTCCCAAATTATATCGGGGTGGGGGCAACCTGCCCTCCTCCCCCCCCCCAAGTATCCTTGGTTAACTTTGTAAGAGTGTAGACACTGTAATAGAAATAGACGTTTAATTTCCTAACATTCAGAAAGCATTGAATCTGGAAGAGATGGCTTCTGAGCATATACACCAAATTGTTAAAAATCTAATAAATTGTTTTGAGCATTTAAAAATTAATTCTATAAGATGATGTTGCATGCCTAAGTCATCAACATCTTCCATTCAAATTAATTTGAATATATTCAAGAGATATTAATTTGAGATGCGGTGATGAGCATTGCATCAATAATGAAGTTGTCATGAGTTTTCTATGGTGTCTATGTTAAGGTATATTGCGATGCCATGGTAACGTGAACAGTTTCTATTGAAGTAGGATGGATTTTTTTTTTAATCTGACAACAACTGATTATATTGTGGTTGAATGTAATCACACGATTTGTCGTAGTGATTTACTCAGCCAGCTGAGAGTTTACGTTCTTATGCTCAGAAGACATTATAATGCTAATATCGTTGCGAAGTTGTTCAGTCCAGACATCTAGAAGATTAATCAGTTTATATCATACAGTACAGCGCAGAAATAACTTGTGATGCCTTAGATCACATATACTAAGGTCATGTTTGGATGGCTAACTATAGTCTGTTTGCTGGTTTCCTGAACATGTGCAGTTGCTATGAACCAAGCAAATACTGTTTAGTCGACTATTGTTCATTGGTATCTGATTCTCCAATGAATTAATTACTATTGCAGAAAATTTGGAGACGGGTACCAGTCTGGATTATAACCCTTTCCGTCGTCTGTTTTGATGGCCTACGAAAATGTGGTATTTATGTCCTTAAGACGTCAAAAAGCATCCATATCAGATAAAGTGGGAAGTAAGTAGTTCTTGGGAGCATTGACATAAAGGAAAGTATAATTCCATCCAACCTATGTTAGTGAAATATTTAGACTTTTATATGCATTTATTGATGGCAAGCGTGGTGGGGGGGGGGGGGTGTCCGCCTCTTTGAAATTTGCACAAATTTCATGGAACCGAGCTCGGGTGCTTGGCCGACTATAGTCGACTTAAGCTAGCTAACTATTTCAAGTTTGGTTAGTGTCTAGCTAACTATATATTAGTTAACTATGGTTAGCGATCAGAACTTGACCTACATTTTCACAATGCACACCTTACCATACAGCTCAGAAATAACTTACAATGTTTCCAAAACAAAAACAGGAACATGTTAGTTAATCTTGAACTTAAGAAATGGTCTGAAGAATATTTTGAACATAATTGGATTGGAAGACATCGCTGCCTAATTAGGCAGCAATCTCTTCCAATCCATTTATGTTCAAAATTATGTTCAAGATATTCAACGGTATGTTTTATTTTGTTTTGTGAACAAATTAAGTTCTTTCTGAGCTGTACTATCTATTATTGCTTCTAGATGACCTTGACCCGTTATTTTTCCAATATAAACTGAAACCAGTGCTAGCATAGTCATGAATGTATGTCATACCTTTACGTAATGCTCATTGCCATTTAGGTCGAGACACGTTTTTAGTGCAACACTCAGGACTGATGTCTATTGATTTATTGATTACATAACCATTGTACCCGTATGTTCGCTACACTGCATGACAACAGCTGTACACGTTCTTGAGAGACGACATAAGAAGAAATATACACATCTCTTCTCTCGCTCAGGATGATAAGGAAAACATTCAGAGAGTCTGTTAAGAGATCTCGTTCTTTTAACAGCAAAGCGTATCATATGGAATTTAAATGAGTTTTGATGCTCATGATTCACCTAGGATGGGATTTATTCACTCCTTATAAGGGTTTTATGCGTTTTGTCTGATCTCTAAGAGAATCGTTGTTCTCGCGATAACCTGAAGATGATTTCATATTTTAAAATCAATTTATCTGAATATTGTTTAGGCATCAAAATAAGTTTATGTCAGCGAAACAATGAGGATGTAATACTGGTTCATATCAGGATGAAATGGCAGCATATTCTACGTTGTCCGTTTTTTCATAAACTAATCTCTGAAAATATATTTAACCTTCTGGAATTTCCCTGTAGGCAATACGCTCTTCAGCGTTGGAATATCTCTACAATGCACTTTTTCAGTGCAGTTGTACCAGCGTGCCATCATTTGTTAACCCTTTCATGGCGAAGCTGGCAAAAGATCCGCCCTGCAGTTAGTGTTGGGAATTGGTACTCTTTTTCTGATCGATGATTGCTTTTATATACTAACCGATGATCAATTAATGGTTGATCATAACATTTTCTGATATCTTACCCATTTTGAATGCAGTAATTATAGCATGTTCAAGGAAAATTACCCCTTTCAAACCGAGTTGCAGTTACTTTATATGGCAGATTCTTAATAATTCAAGAAATAATCTGTTGAATATTTTGAAACTAATTTGACTGAAAGCTGTTGCTGTCTTAGGCAGCAACAGCTTCCAGTCAAATAAATTTCATAATATTCAACATGTTATTGGTATGGCTGCTTTGAAATTAACATACTATTTTAGTGCTGAAAGAATTAATGTCTTAGACCAAGGAGTAATACTATATAGTTGTAACAATTAAATTTATATTCTTTTCTAAAAAGTACTCGTTTTCTAGCTTGACCAGTTAAAATATATTAATAAAGTCAATTTATAAACAACCAAAATCGATTTCTGAAATCATGATCGATCGGTTGGTTGAACATGCAAACCAATCAATCAATCATCGATCAAATCGATTAATTGGAACAACACTACCTGCAGTGGTTTTGAAGAATGCATATTTGCAGGCCAATAGTTACTGTAGGGCCCTGAGAATGTCAAATTTCCACTCGAATCGAATATTGAATCAAATATTTGTAAAAATTTGAATTGAATCGAATTTTGAATAATGGAAATGTAGGCCTATGTGAATATTCCAGTGTCATATCGTGTAAACTAATTTGTGATTCGATCATAGCAAGAAATTTGAAAATGCATTGCCATAAATAGAAAACCTGTGTGTGTGCATGTTCCATTCCTCAGCGTATAATGCCTATAGGCCAATGATCATGGTGTAATTATATTTTAATTCGGCATGAAACTGACAGATATAAATAATAAAATGATGCTGCTGTAACTAGCTTATCCCTTTAACTCTTAAATTGACCAAAATGGCTTCTGCATTAATCTTGAGAAATGTCAATTCCAGAGCAAGAGAAGGTTACTTTTGAAAATTTACCACTGACATGGCTGGCTCGATAACCAAGCCTGCAATTCCAGTGATAGATGTTCAAAAAATCATCTTCTCTTGGTCTGCAAATGGATATTTCCTATGAGAAAATCTTTATTTGTTGAACAAAAAAGAAACCAGTACCATTAAAATGCGAGGTCACTGTGTTGTAATTCATAGAACACGCTGGACATTACTGTCACTCCCCCTGAATAACTGACGACATATTTGTCCTGGGGCCAAGTCTTGCACATGTTGACTGGTCCCATTATATGACTGTGGAACCAAGCAATGATGTATTGTGCTCATTAACATGTTGGCCAATGGACCTTTCTGGTTTTAGCTATGCCCTGCCCTGCCCATCTCTAGATAAGCTCCACCCACACCTCGCTCGTGTTGGGATCGATCGATCTTTGAACACCCTAACAATCAATTTCTAAAAAACTACACAGGTAAGCTATTGAATATTTTGAAACTAATTTGACTGGGTGCTGTTGCTGCCTTAAGGCAGCAACAGCGCCCAGTCAAATTAGTTTCAAAATATTCAACAGCATGTTTAGTAAATAGCAAAGAATTACAAAGACATACAAGTCATTCAACGTGTCAGGCTATTTGAGATTTGATGACGGTCTATATGGAACCCTTTGTGACGTAATGCTGAGCTGGTTATGATGTCATATGAGGTCAGATGATGGATGGATACTCTGGAAAGGTAAATTAACCCGTAGCGCTCTGATGTCAATATTCTATCTTTTAGTGTGTGAATAGCAAAGAAACTGGTGGACATTTTTCAACAATTTTGGTGGATGATGTTGCTGGTTAATCTTACGCCAAATTTGTTGAACACTGAACACAAATTTAAGTTGAAAATTTACAATTTTGACATTAGAATGGTGTTGGTTAAAGGTACCTACATGTATAGGTTCTGTACTGTACTGTTTGCATATAATTCCAGGTCACATAAGTATTGTAAAATTTGTGATAATTCTCTTATAGTAACATGATTTAGTGTTGTTGGATTGTGTAGATGTTTAGATAATTCTCTAAATGTCATTGACCAGGAATTGAATCCACAACTGGTGACTGCGCCTGCATCATAGCCCACAAACTCTTCCACCACACCAAGTTACTAACGCCACAATATCTAAAAAAGAATGACTTGTATGTTTTTGGAAACAAATGTGAGATATGTTTGTGATAGTATGGATGAGTTATCAGATGTCAGACAGCGCTACCAGTACCAGGGTGCCCTGCTCAAAATGGGATTTCAAAGGGCAGAAAAAAAGACAAAACAGATTTTATTGAACAATTTACATTAAATATAATATCAGAATACCCAAACCATCACTCTATGGACCAATACCATGAAGCACTAAAGTCTACACACCATTCGAAAATCTCGATTCCACAAAAATCAAATTGAATCAAAGTTTTGTGACAATATCGAATCGAATCGAATACTCGAACCTTCACAATAACCAAGCCAGTCATTCCAGTGGTAAACTAAAAAATAGTCTCCCCTTCACCTGCAAATAGACATTCAGTAAGTAATTTTTTTGTCATAATTTGGCCATTAGGGACGGGTTAAAAGGGTATTACGTAACACTACCGTGCATGCTATATTTCTTGCTGCACAGGACTAACTGTAAATGTCAAAATTAGATAATATTTTGGCAATGGTCATTTCTGTAGTTCTGTTAGAGCTGCAACCAAGAGTGAGTTGCCTTCACCTTTTAGTGAAGTGAATCGTAGGCTACAAAGTAAAATCGTTGGAGTCTACTGGGGTAATGAGCTGGCCTGCCTAAGTTATGCATGCAATACAGCCTTTATTTCTCTTGAGTAGCGCTCCATAGTCATAGTCTTTGCTGATGAGAAATAAATCGTAAGCATCTCGGTACTATAATGAACAGAAAGACAGGTGGAAGTGAAATGTTTTTGCACAAACGGCTACACAAATATAAATATATATACAGTGTCAGTACTGGTCATAGAAGTCCTGGGTTTAGTGATGGAATTTGAGAATTTACAATCATGGCCAGATAAATCCTGGAAAATTAGTTTTCTCTTTTATATCATGGAAAGGTCATGGAAAATTAACTCTTTGAATCCTCAGCTTTAATTATATCTATTTCAAGACAATCATACGGGTAAGCTATTTGATCTTCTTGGTTCAGATCTGAGACATATGGGTAGAAGCAATTTCCAGTCGGATTAGATTCAGAATATTCAACAGATTACATTTACCTTGAATTGAGAAGCATAATTCTCAAGAATTTAGTAATGGGTTAACCATATCAATCATTAACACTTTCACTGACAAATTCTGGAAAAAAATAATATTCTTTACGATATAAAACTTATTCTATTGAAAATATTTTTTGTATGAATTTGACTGGAAGCTGTTGCTGCCTTCATTGCTGCCTAAGGCAGCAACAGCTTCCAGTCAAATTAAAGTTATTTGCCGTTGAAAGTATGAAATTCAAAAAATGATCCTTTTCCGGACAACAACTTGTGTTTGCCGGCATCGATGTGAACCAGCTTCAGCATACCGCTAAATTAATATGAATATGGAGGTCAACGTCGAAATTCCATCAATTTACGTCAAATTTACCCGTAGTTGTCCTCCCTTGAAAAAAATATATATGTTAATTTGACAGTTCCAATCAATAACCCGTATTATACTAAACTGATTTGAACCAAATTCGTAATATAGAATAATACTACTGAGGCGAATGTCCAATTCGTGTTCCATTCCTTTTCAACAGTATTTTCCAGAGTTATCACCCTTGAAGTATACAAACTGATAATTTGGTCGTTTCCAGGCAATACATGTAACTCAAGCTAGACTAAACCAATTCGGACCGAATTCTGAGTAAAGCTTAATACTATAGACACGCACATCAAGTTCATGTTCCAAATATTAGTTTTCGAAAATATTTGCCAAAATTGTCACGCTTGAAAAATTAACTTCGTTAATTTAGCCGCTTCCATCAATAACTCATGCTAGACTAAATAGCATTTAACCAAATTCAGAATTTAGATTAATAGTATTAAAATGGAGGCCAGATTCCTGATTTGTTAGTTTCCATCAATAATTGCCATTAAGCTATCTCCCTTGAAAAATACAAAAGTTGTTAAATTGGCATCATCCCCTTACATCAAACACTATAATGTAAGCACATATACCAGTTAAATAAAGCAGGCAGGTGAATTGCTCAGATTCCTTACATGTCATTTAAACAAAAGTGGGAATGGAGGGGATTTGTATTGCTTACAATGCTTTGATTTTTTTAATGATTTGTAACATTGAGATTTCAGATATAGAAAAGGTTACACTTCATTTCATTTTATCGATAAACTTTAGATGAAAGGATTTGAATCGAAACAGATTGCGAGATTGTCTGGGCTGAACATTCCCTAGCAGGTAACAAAACGGCCCTCATTGGCTCCTTCTACAGGAGCTCGACAGCAGACATCGAAGCACTGCACGAACTACACACAGCAATAAATAAAGTGCATAAAAGCCTGCCCATCATCACAAATCTATCTTGGTGGAGACTTTAACTCGGGTGGCATCAACTGGGAAGACTACTCCACAACACTAGGAGATAAAAAGAGAGTAGACAGACTACTGATTTGCCAAGTCTGGTAGTCCTTCCATCAACTTTTCACTAATTTCGAACCCTGGTTATATTACACATTTTAACACTGATCTCCATCTAGATTATTTCGGAAACCATATTAGAATATTTATTCTGTGCGTGGCTTCAACAACACGATTGAAGCGCCAATACATTATAAAAATCATGAATTCTCTCGGCTTGAAAATATTGACTAGCTCCCGGTATAGTATATGTATCAACGACTGCTACATTGGAACCAGTCCTGCATTCCATAGGGAAAATGGTTTGCGAAATCGGAAAATTATGCTTTTCGGTTGTTTTCAGATTCGCTTGCTCATAGCGTGTGTAGACGAAAAAAGCCGTTTTTGATCATGCAAACATATTTTGAAAAATTTCCCCGTTGGAACACCAACCAGTTTCAACACAGTTTGTTTGCTATGTAAGTGCTATGAACTGCTATGCATTATTCGATTTGTTTAGCAGTTACTGCTGCGCAATTTCTTTCCAACAAAATATTCCCTGCATCACACAAACCATGTCAAAGAACATCCCCCAAAAAGTGCTGGGAACCCACAGCGATCTACCATGGATATCACAAAATATAAAAAAAGCTGTAATATCTGCCAAAAACAGGAACATAGATCATACAACACGGCCAAGAAGAGTGGAAAGCAAAAGATAAGGAGAGGTTCCAACAAATACGTAGACAAGTACACCAGAAACTACGCTCTTCATATCAAGACTACATCACAAACATGCTTAACCCCGAAGATCACAAAAGCAGCAAAAAATTCTGCCGTTATGTCAAATCAAGGCATCAAGACACTGTAGGCATCAGCACCCTGAGACATCATGGACAAATCATTGCAGATTCTAAACAGAAAGCGGAGGCATTGAATGAACAGTTCACATCAGTGTTCACCAGGGAAAACCTCAACAACTTCCCATCTAAACCATCCTCATCATACAACAGCCTCAGCAACATCCAGATAACATCACACAGAGTTGAAAAAGCGTTGCAAAGACTGAAACCATATACAGCAGCAGGCTCTGACCAAATTCCAGCAAGAATCCTCAAAGAAACATCTAGCCAAATAACACCAATCCGTGTCTCTTTATTTCAACAATCACTGAATCAGTCTACCATACCATCAGACTGGAGACAAGCCAACATTACACCAATCTTCAAAAAAGGAGAGCGAACAAAAGCATCCAATTACAGGCCTGTCTCACTAACATCTATTGTATGCAAGTTACTACAACACGTCATAGCCAGCCAGATCATGCAACACCTAGACTCGAACGACATACTCCATCCTAACCAACATGGATTCCGATCCAAAAGATCATGTGAGGCTCAGCTTATCATCACAACGGATGACCTCACCAAATGCCTAGACCAACGGAAACAAGTTGATGTGCAGTAGTGGACTTCGCCAAACCGTTTAATAAGGTGCCATACAAGCTACTACTCTGAAAACTCCACCACTATGGCATAGAAGAAGACGTCCTTTGCTGGGTCGAGGACTTCCTCACCGACAGGCGCCACAGAGTAATCCTTAATGGAGAATTATCCAACTCAACAGAAGACTGTCTTCTCTACCGCATCATCTAATCCAGTGAAAACCAACAGATTCTGCAAAAGGACCTGGACACACTTATATCATGGACTGACACGTGGCAAATGAAGTTCAACGTAGCAAAGTGCAACATCCTGATAGTCACCCAGCGTAGATCCGGCTACAGTACCCACTAGACAATGCAAGATTAGATCATAAAAGATACCATATCAAACCAATACATCGGGTGGAGTTGGCCAGTAGCCTAAAATGGAACAAACATATCTCCAACTTCACAAGCTCAGCTCACAGAGTTCTTGGATTCCTCAACAGAAACCTTTGTGGGTGCCCGCAATCAGTAAAGGAGCGGGCTTACCAGACACTAGTCAGGCCAAAACTGGAATACAGCTCAACAGTTTGGGACCCACCAACAAAAGATCTAAGCCAATCCATCGAGGCTGTCCAGATGAAAGCAGCAAGATTTGTGCTAGCTCGACCTGTCTACAAATCTCCAAGACAGAGTGTTACCGGCATGCTAACAAGCCTAGGATGGGAGTCACTCGCACAGAGAAGAAGAAAAACAAATGTGACATTCATGTACAAAATTCTTAATGGCCATGTAGCAATACCACCCAAATACCATTCTCAGAAAGCGTTGATATCCACCACCAGGCGCACTTACTCGCAAAACCTACAGACAATCCAGACTAGCATCCAACACTACCAGAGTTCTTTTATTCCAAAAACTGTGCCAATCTGGAATGGCCTGGCTGACAGCATCATCTCAGCACCGGATGTAGACACGTTCAAGAGCTACATCCGGGAGGTGACCATCTAAGCCTCCGCAGTCACTGTAAATATGTATATAAACTGCTTTTATTCCTGAGATGGAGCGGCCATCTTTATCCAAACGCGCACCTTGGCTGATGTTCAGTATGAATTTTGCCCAGTAATAGTACAGATACAGATATAAAAATCGACCATTATCCAAAAATCCACTCGAGCCGTCAGTCACTGTCGCTCATCTTGAATTAAATCATTTCTGGATGATAATTCTGCTGGCATGTATGTGATCAGTTTGAAACTTAATAGGTTATTTGGACTAAATCTGAAGAACATCTTCAGAATGCTTGATTGTGCCTATTTGTCCTGTCTTGTGTGTAAGTTTGAGTCTGGAGGCCAAAACACAGTTTGGGCCTTCCTTTTACTTTTCCAGATGCGGCTGCACAAGGTTGTGTGACCGGAATTGATTTAGTAACCGTGATAGACAGTTTGTAGCCGGAATACATCTTTTTGTAGCCAGATTTTCAAGTTATGTAACCAGGATTATATGTTCCCATAGCCAGATTTTCTCTGTGTGTAGCTGGTGACCTAGACCAGTGTAGCCGGGAAGAAGTGGGAACTTGAAAATTGTAGCCAGGTTGTTTCGTAGTGTAGTCGGAAAAGTGTTTGCTGTGCTGTGTGTAGCCGGTAAGAGAAAAATTGTGTGTAGCCGGTATGCAACTAATGGTGGCTGGTAGAGGTAGCCGGGATGTCTATTTAGGCAGTGAGAAAATTTACAAAAGTGGATTTTATCAGTTTTATGAGGACAGACGGTCAGTAATCGGCGAAAAATGTATAGAAGGAATTAGACTGGCAATTCACCTATCAATCTGATGTCATATTACGTCATAATCAGCTAAGCGACGTGTTCAAAATATTCAACAGCTTACCTGTATAGTTTTCTGAAAATTGATAGTCAGGAAGTTCAGAGATCGATCGATTCCAACATGAGCGAGCTGTGGGTGGTTTAGCTAGAGATGGACAGAGCATAGCTAACAATAGAAATGTCCATTGAGTGCCTAGTTAGGTATTCATTCCAATGAGATCCAGACACATTAGTGGTGTATCGCATAATCCTGGTTTAAATTATTAACTCAATCATTACACTGTAGGAAGAAATATACGTTTATTCTTACTTTACTCATTCTCCATATTGTTGAGGATTTTCATGAGATTGCTGGCGGAAAGCTCGTCCTCTTCTTCACCTTCCTCAATAGGGATAGTGTAATCCTCTGTCTCCTCGTCTGAGGGGTAGGAAGGGGTCCTCCAAGGATTCGTTCAGCAAATTTGCATGATAGTCTTCATCAAGTGTGGGTCCAGAGACTCCAGTATCTGGGCTCTTTTGTCCTGGATAAAACTCCATAGGTGGTGTGGCCTCGCTGATAATGTCCGAGTTTGGACTCTTAGTACAACTGGGTAGAGGTGATGAGTAATCTGGTGGATTTTGGAGCTCACCAATCACGATTGGGTGGATGTCACTGTGTAAGAAAGATCGGGTCTCCAATGGTGAATTCTCCCGAGATCGACATGCTCTCGGAGAGCGCGGTAGACTGCGTGCGAGTGCCTCCTCTACTCCAGCTACAGTTATGATGTGGTCTGCGTTATTCAGTGAAATAATGGCTTCTGCAGTTGTTGGAAAGATTTTATGAAGTGGATCAAAATGTCTCCTTAAGTCTTCAGTTCTGCTGAAATGATGATTGCACAACTCGCACAGCCAGAACCCCTTTTCGTGTTTAGTGCAAATGTGGCATCGGTGTAAAGGTCTATGTGCGAATGGAGCTGAGCACAGCGGGCAGATAAATCTGTCTATTACTTGGTAATGGTTAATTTGAGTGATTCGGTAGTGATGTTTGTGTAGTACGTCATATGTGATTGTGATGTAATTCAGGTGTGACGTCACGTCACCTCATCGCCAACAATCCTGCACTAGTGATGTCCATTCAGGCCTCATCGCCAACCATCCTGCACTAGCCATGTGTCTGTTTACTATTTCATATCTATATTTACCTACTTGTGTTGTATTTTACAGCTCAGTTTAAAGCCGCGTGTTTGAGTGCATACAACAACAGTTGGAGTACCATACATGACTTTACCCCTGTGCCTGGTGAAACAAACTATTCTTTGGTGCCTGAGGTAGGAACTTTGAACTTGAAAAGGTTAAATCTATATTTAATGTGATAAATCTTAGCGCCAGAATGAGTAACATTCAGTGATACGCTAACAGTTTTGTCAAAAATTCTGCCACGTGGAATTTTGAGTCAAAATTCTTTAATTCTCTGACTTTAACCATTTAATGGTGAAGCTTGCCAAAACCAACCTCCACAATGTTCTTGAAGAATGTCCATTTGCAGGGCAAAAGAAAACGACTTAAAATCTTACCACTGGAATGACTGGCTCGATAGTCTGCACTTGTCCTGCAAATGGCCATTCAATGAGCAGAAATTATAATTTTTTCTCCCAATCTTGGCTATTAAAGGTTTAAATGCATCGTCAGCCTGTGCCCGTGTTAGTGTACTGCATCCCATGCAGATATGTATGTTTCCAATGTTAGTTCAAATAATATTTACAAACACTAAAAGAAATGGTGAGATGCGGAGCAAAACACAAAGATATATTGATGAATAGTCCGGTTTCTTTAAGGTCGCATTTTTTAGCGCTTTGACGCGCTGTTGACACAAGAGGTTTTAAAGATCATTGCATTGCAATGATCTTTAACCCTCTTGTGTCAACAGCACCTCAAAGCGCTCAAAATACTACTTGATATATCAGTTAAACATTTTGATCGTCAATATTTTTCAAGATATTTTAATTTTAGAAGACTATTTTTATAAATTTACCACTGATTTTTTTTTCGCCGGCTTGACCATTAAAGGGTTAATGGTAAAGAACATTAAAGTTTTTACTTAACTAGTGTCTATCTGCGGGACGAGAGAAGAGTATTTTTGAAAATTTACCACTAGAATGACTGCCTCGGTCATTCTAGTGGTAAATATTAAAAAATACTTCTCTAGGCCTTTCAAATATCCATGTCTGAAGACCAGTGTAAAGTTGTCTTGTGGTCAGTTTGATCATTAAAGGGTTACGTTGACACAAGAGGGGTTAATCCCATTACTTAGGGTGGATTAATCCTGAGATAAATGACATAATTATGGAGAGCTAAACTAACAAGATAAAGTGCCCTACCTAAAACCTAGCAGGGCAGTGAAATCGAAAATTGGGCTCCATACTGATGTCAGGACAGGTATAGGAAATTTCAACACGATTGGTTGAAAACTGAATGAGTAATAAACTGAATCAACGTTCCACATCCCCAATAACAAGAACATAACCAAGCTTTAGAGATCTTAGAGATCCGTTTCCGATCTAAAAACTCTGACTTCTCAAATCAGTTTTTTCACCTTTCAGAGCTTTAACCCTCGAATATCTTCAAAAGAATTTCAATTTTCTCAATGAAAATGTTCATTCAGAGACCAAGAGAAGACTATTTTTGAAAATTTACCACGGGAATGACTGGCTCATTTATCGATCCAGTTATTCCAGTGATAAATTGTCAAAAATAGTCTTCTCGTGGTCTGCGATTAGACATTTTTCAGCAGAAGCCGTTTCTGGCTGGTTGGAGTGATAAATGGTTAATCTAGTGACTGCAGTGGCATCGTGCTGCATTCTTGTCAAGGGTTAATCTAGTGACTGCAGTGGCATCGTGCTGCATTCTTGTCAAGGGTTAATCTAGTGACTGCAGTGGCATCGTGCTGCATTCTTGTCAAGGGTTAATCTAGTGACTGCAGTGGCATCGTGCTGCATTCTTGTCAAGGGTTAATCTAGTGACTGCAGTGGCATCGTGCTGCATTCTTGTCAAGGGTTAATCTAGTGACTGCAGTGGCATCGTGCTGCATTCTTGTCAAGGGTTAATCTAGTGACTGCAGTGGCATCGTGCTGCATTCTTGTCAAGGGTTAATCTAGTGACTGCAGTGGCATCGTGCTGCATTCTTGTCAAGGGTTAATCTAGTGACTGCAGTGGCATCGTGCTGCATTCTTGTCAAGGGTTAATCTAGTGACTGCAGTGGCATCGTGCTGCATTCTTGTCAAGGGTTAATCTAGTGACTGCAGTGGCATCGTGCTGCATTCTCGTCAAGGGTTAATCTAGTGACTGCAGTGGCATCGTGCTGCATTCTCGTCAAGGGTTAATCTAGTGACTGCAGTGGCATCGTGCTGCATTCTCGTCAAGGGTTAATCTAGTGACTGCAGTGGCATCGTGCTGCATTCTCGTCAAGGGTTAATCTAGTGACTGCAGTGGCATCGTGCTGCATTCTCGTCAAGGGTTAATCTAGTGACTGCAGTGGCATCGTGCTGCATTCTCGTCAAGGGTTAATCTAGTGACTGCAGTGGCATCGTGCTGCATTCTCGTCAAGGGTTAATCTAGTGACTGCAGTGGCATCGTGCTGCATTCTCGTCAAGGGTTAATCTAGTGACTGCAGTGGCATCGTGCTGCATTCTCGTCAAGGGTTAATCTAGTGACTGCAGTGGCATCGTGCTGCATTCTCGTCAAGGGTTAATCTAGTGACTGCAGTGGCATCGTGCTGCATTCTCGTCAAGGGTTAATCTAGTGACTGCAGTGGCATCGTGCTGCATTCTCGTCAAGGGTTAATCTAGTGACTGCAGTGGCATCGTGCTGCATTCTCGTCAAGGGTTAATCTAGTGACTGCAGTGGCATCGTGCTGCATTCTCGTCAAGGGTTAATCTAGTGACTGCAGTGGCATCGTGCTGCATTCTCGTCAAGGGTTAATCTAGTGACTGCAGTGGCATCGTGCTGCATTCTCGTCAAGGGTTAATCTAGTGACTGCAGTGGCATCGTGCTGCATTCTCGTCAAGGGTTAATCTAGTGACTGCAGTGGCATCGTGCTGCATTCTCGTCAAGGGTTAATCTAGTGACTGCAGTGGCATCGTGCTGCATTCTCGTCAAGGGTTAATCTAGTGACTGCAGTGGCATCGTGCTGCATTCTCGTCAAGGGTTAATCTAGTGACTGCAGTGGCATCGTGCTGCATTCTCGTCAAGGGTTAATCTAGTGACTGCAGTGGCATCGTGCTGCATTCTCGTCAAGGGTTAATCTAGTGACTGCAGTGGCATCGTGCTGCATTCTCGTCAAGGGTTAATCTAGTGACTGCAGTGGCATCGTGCTGCATTCTCGTCAAGGGTTAATCTAGTGACTGCAGTGGCATCGTGCTGCATTCTCGTCAAGGGTTAATCTAGTGACTGCAGTGGCATCGTGCTGCATTCTCGTCAAGGGTTAATCTAGTGACTGCAGTGGCATCGTGCTGCATTCTCGTCAAGGGTTAATCTAGTGACTGCAGTGGCATCGTGCTGCATTCTCGTCAAGGGTTAATCTAGTGACTGCAGTGGCATCGTGCTGCATTCTCGTCAAGGGTTAATCTAGTGACTGCAGTGGCATCGTGCTGCATTCTCGTCAAGGGTTAATCTAGTGACTGCAGTGGCATCGTGCTGCATTCTCGTCAAGGGTTAATCTAGTGACTGCAGTGGCATCGTGCTGCATTCTCGTCAAGGGTTAATCTAGTGACTGCAGTGGCATCGTGCTGCATTCTCGTCAAGGGTTAATCTAGTGACTGCAGTGGCATCGTGCTGCATTCTCGTCAAGGGTTAATCTAGTGACTGCAGTGGCATCGTGCTGCATTCTCGTCAAGGGTTAATCTAGTGACTGCAGTGGCATCGTGCTGCATTCTCGTCAAGGGTTAATCTAGTGACTGCAGTGGCATCGTGCTGCATTCTCGTCAAGGGTTAATCTAGTGACTGCAGTGGCATCGTGCTGCATTCTCGTCAAGGGTTAATCTAGTGACTGCAGTGGCATCGTGCTGCATTCTCGTCAAGGGTTAATCTAGTGACTGCAGTGGCATCGTGCTGCATTCTCGTCAAGGGTTAATCTAGTGACTGCAGTGGCATCGTGCTGCATTCTCGTCAAGGGTTAATCTAGTGACTGCAGTGGCATCGTGCTGCATTCTCGTCAAGGGTTAATCTAGTGACTGCAGTGGCATCGTGCTGCATTCTCGTCAAGGGTTAATCTAGTGACTGCAGTGGCATCGTGCTGCATTCTCGTCAAGGGTTAATCTAGTGACTGCAGTGGCATCGTGCTGCATTCTCGTCAAGGGTTAATCTAGTGACTGCAGTGGCATCGTGCTGCATTCTCGTCAAGGGTTAATCTAGTGACTGCAGTGGCATCGTGCTGCATTCTCGTCAAGGGTTAATCTAGTGACTGCAGTGGCATCGTGCTGCATTCTCGTCAAGGGTTAATCTAGTGACTGCAGTGGCATCGTGCTGCATTCTCGTCAAGGGTTAATCTAGTGACTGCAGTGGCATCGTGCTGCATTCTCGTCAAGGGTTAATCTAGTGACTGCAGTGGCATCGTGCTGCATTCTTGTCAAGGGTTAATCTAGTGACTGCAGTGGCATCGTGCTGCATTCTCGTCAAGGGTTAATCTAGTGACTGCAGTGGCATCGTGCTGCATTCTCGTCAAGGGTTAATCTAGTGACTGCAGTGGCATCGTGCTGCATTCTCGTCAAGGGTTAATCTAGTGACTGCAGTGGCATCGTGCTGCATTCTCGTCAAGGGTTAATCTAGTGACTGCAGTGGCATCGTGCTGCATTCTTGTCAAGGGTTAATCTAGTGACTGCAGTGGCATCGTGCTGCATTCTTGTCAAGGGTTAATCTAGTGACTGCAGTGGCATCGTGCTGCATTCTTGTCAAGGGTTAATCTAGTGACTGCAGTGGCATCGTGCTGCATTCTTGTCAAGGGTTAATCTAGTGACTGCAGTGGCATCGTGCTGCATTCTTGTCAAGGGTTAATCTAGTGACTGCAGTGGCATCGTGCTGCATTCTCGTCAAGGGTTAATCTAGTGACTGCAGTGGCATCGTGCTGCATTCTCGTCAAGGGTTAATCTAGTGACTGCAGTGGCATCGTGCTGCATTCTCGTCAAGGGTTAATCTAGTGACTGCAGTGGCATCGTGCTGCATTCTCGTCAAGGGTTAATCTAGTGACTGCAGTGGCATCGTGCTGCATTCTTGTCAAGGGTTAATCTAGTGACTGCAGTGGCATCGTGCTGCATTCTTGTCAAGGGTTAATCTAGTGACTGCAGTGGCATCGTGCTGCATTCTTGTCAAGGGTTAATCTAGTGACTGCAGTGGCATCGTGCTGCATTCTTGTCAAGGGTTAATCTAGTGACTGCAGTGGCATCGTGCTGCATTCTTGTCAAGGGTTAATCTAGTGACTGCAGTGGCATCGTGCTGCATTCTTGTCAAGGGTTAATCTAGTGACTGCAGTGGCATCGTGCTGCATTCTTGTCAAGGGTTAATCTAGTGACTGCAGTGGCATCGTGCTGCATTCTTGTCAAGGGTTAATCTAGTGACTGCAGTGGCATCGTGCTGCATTCTCGTCAAGGGTTAATCTAGTGACTGCAGTGGCATCGTGCTGCATTCTCGTCAAGGGTTAATCTAGTGACTGCAGTGGCATCGTGCTGCATTCTCGTCAAGGGTTAATCTAGTGACTGCAGTGGCATCGTGCTGCATTCTCGTCAAGGGTTAATCTAGTGACTGCAGTGGCATCGTGCTGCATTCTCGTCAAGGGTTAATCTAGTGACTGCAGTGGCATCGTGCTGCATTCTCGTCAAGGGTTAATCTAGTGACTGCAGTGGCATCGTGCTGCATTCTCGTCAAGGGTTAATCTAGTGACTGCAGTGGCATCGTGCTGCATTCTCGTCAAGGGTTAATCTAGTGACTGCAGTGGCATCGTGCTGCATTCTCGTCAAGGGTTAATCTAGTGACTGCAGTGGCATCGTGCTGCATTCTCGTCAAGGGTTAATCTAGTGACTGCAGTGGCATCGTGCTGCATTCTCGTCAAGGGTTAATCTAGTGACTGCAGTGGCATCGTGCTGCATTCTCGTCAAGGGTTAATCTAGTGACTGCAGTGGCATCGTGCTGCATTCTCGTCAAGGGTTAATCTAGTGACTGCAGTGGCATCGTGCTGCATTCTCGTCAAGGGTTAATCTAGTGACTGCAGTGGCATCGTGCTGCATTCTCGTCAAGGGTTAATCTAGTGACTGCAGTGGCATCGTGCTGCATTCTCGTCAAGGGTTAATCTAGTGACTGCAGTGGCATCGTGCTGCATTCTCGTCAAGGGTTAATCTAGTGACTGCAGTGGCATCGTGCTGCATTCTCGTCAAGGGTTAATCTAGTGACTGCAGTGGCATCGTGCTGCATTCTCGTCAAGGGTTAATCTAGTGACTGCAGTGGCATCGTGCTGCATTCTCGTCAAGGGTTAATCTAGTGACTGCAGTGGCATCGTGCTGCATTCTCGTCAAGGGTTAATCTAGTGACTGCAGTGGCATCGTGCTGCATTCTCGTCAAGGGTTAATCTAGTGACTGCAGTGGCATCGTGCTGCATTCTCGTCAAGGGTTAATCTAGTGACTGCAGTGGCATCGTGCTGCATTCTCGTCAAGGGTTAATCTAGTGACTGCAGTGGCATCGTGCTGCATTCTCGTCAAGGGTTAATCTAGTGACTGCAGTGGCATCGTGCTGCATTCTCGTCAAGGGTTAATCTAGTGACTGCAGTGGCATCGTGCTGCATTCTCGTCAAGGGTTAATCTAGTGACTGCAGTGGCATCGTGCTGCATTCTCGTCAAGGGTTAATCTAGTGACTGCAGTGGCATCGTGCTGCATTCTCGTCAAGGGTTAATCTAGTGACTGCAGTGGCATCGTGCTGCATTCTCGTCAAGGGTTAATCTAGTGACTGCAGTGGCATCGTGCTGCATTCTCGTCAAGGGTTAATCTAGTGACTGCAGTGGCATCGTGCTGCATTCTCGTCAAGGGTTAATCTAGTGACTGCAGTGGCATCGTGCTGCATTCTCGTCAAGGGTTAATCTAGTGACTGCAGTGGCATCGTGCTGCATTCTCGTCAAGGGTTAATCTAGTGACTGCAGTGGCATCGTGCTGCATTCTCGTCAAGGGTTAATCTAGTGACTGCAGTGGCATCGTGCTGCATTCTCGTCAAGGGTTAATCTAGTGACTGCAGTGGCATCGTGCTGCATTCTCGTCAAGGGTTAATCTAGTGACTGCAGTGGCATCGTGCTGCATTCTCGTCAAGGGTTAATCTAGTGACTGCAGTGGCATCGTGCTGCATTCTCGTCAAGGGTTAATCTAGTGACTGCAGTGGCATCGTGCTGCATTCTCGTCAAGGGTTAATCTAGTGACTGCAGTGGCATCGTGCTGCATTCTCGTCAAGGGTTAATCTAGTGACTGCAGTGGCATCGTGCTGCATTCTCGTCAAGGGTTAATCTAGTGACTGCAGTGGCATCGTGCTGCATTCTCGTCAAGGGTTAATCTAGTGACTGCAGTGGCATCGTGCTGCATTCTCGTCAAGGGTTAATCTAGTGACTGCAGTGGCATCGTGCTGCATTCTCGTCAAGGGTTAATCTAGTGACTGCAGTGGCATCGTGCTGCATTCTCGTCAAGGGTTAATCTAGTGACTGCAGTGGCATCGTGCTGCATTCTCGTCAAGGGTTAATCTAGTGACTGCAGTGGCATCGTGCTGCATTCTCGTCAAGGGTTAATCTAGTGACTGCAGTGGCATCGTGCTGCATTCTCGTCAAGGGTTAATCTAGTGACTGCAGTGGCATCGTGCTGCATTCTCGTCAAGGGTTAATCTAGTGACTGCAGTGGCATCGTGCTGCATTCTCGTCAAGGGTTAATCTAGTGACTGCAGTGGCATCGTGCTGCATTCTCGTCAAGGGTTAATCTAGTGACTGCAGTGGCATCGTGCTGCATTCTCGTCAAGGGTTAATCTAGTGACTGCAGTGGCATCGTGCTGCATTCTCGTCAAGGGTTAATCTAGTGACTGCAGTGGCATCGTGCTGCATTCTCGTCAAGGGTTAATCTAGTGACTGCAGTGGCATCGTGCTGCATTCTCGTCAAGGGTTAATCTAGTGACTGCAGTGGCATCGTGCTGCATTCTCGTCAAGGGTTAATCTAGTGACTGCAGTGGCATCGTGCTGCATTCTCGTCAAGGGTTAATCTAGTGACTGCAGTGGCATCGTGCTGCATTCTCGTCAAGGGTTAATCTAGTGACTGCAGTGGCATCGTGCTGCATTCTCGTCAAGGGTTAATCTAGTGACTGCAGTGGCATCGTGCTGCATTCTCGTCAAGGGTTAATCTAGTGACTGCAGTGGCATCGTGCTGCATTCTCGTCAAGGGTTAATCTAGTGACTGCAGTGGCATCGTGCTGCATTCTCGTCAAGGGTTAATCTAGTGACTGCAGTGGCATCGTGCTGCATTCTCGTCAAGGGTTAATCTAGTGACTGCAGTGGCATCGTGCTGCATTCTCGTCAAGGGTTAATCTAGTGACTGCAGTGGCATCGTGCTGCATTCTCGTCAAGGGTTAATCTAGTGACTGCAGTGGCATCGTGCTGCATTCTCGTCAAGGGTTAATCTAGTGACTGCAGTGGCATCGTGCTGCATTCTCGTCAAGGGTTAATCTAGTGACTGCAGTGGCATCGTGCTGCATTCTTGTCAAGGGTTAATCTAGTGACTGCAGTGGCATCGTGCTGCATTCTTGTCAAGGGTTAATCTAGTGACTGCAGTGGCATCGTGCTGCATTCTCGTCAAGGGTTAATCTAGTGACTGCAGTGGCATCGTGCTGCATTCTCGTCAAGGGTTAATCTAGTGACTGCAGTGGCATCGTGCTGCATTCTCGTCAAGGGTTAATCTAGTGACTGCAGTGGCATCGTGCTGCATTCTCGTCAAGGGTTAATCTAGTGACTGCAGTGGCATCGTGCTGCATTCTCGTCAAGGGTTAATCTAGTGACTGCAGTGGCATCGTGCTGCATTCTCGTCAAGGGTTAATCTAGTGACTGCAGTGGCATCGTGCTGCATTCTCGTCAAGGGTTAATCTAGTGACTGCAGTGGCATCGTGCTGCATTCTCGTCAAGGGTTAATCTAGTGACTGCAGTGGCATCGTGCTGCATTCTCGTCAAGGGTTAATCTAGTGACTGCAGTGGCATCGTGCTGCATTCTTGTCAAGGGTTAATCTAGTGACTGCAGTGGCATCGTGCTGCATTCTCGTCAAGGGTTAATCTAGTGACTGCAGTGGCATCGTGCTGCATTCTCGTCAAGGGTTAATCTAGTGACTGCAGTGGCATCGTGCTGCATTCTTGTCAAGGGTTAATCTAGTGACTGCAGTGGCATCGTGCTGCATTCTTGTCAAGGGTTAATCTAGTGACTGCAGTGGCATCGTGCTGCATTCTTGTCAAGGGTTAATCTAGTGACTGCAGTGGCATCGTGCTGCATTCTTGTCAAGGGTTAATCTAGTGACTGCAGTGGCATCGTGCTGCATTCTTGTCAAGGGTTAATCTAGTGACTGCAGTGGCATCGTGCTGCATTCTTGTCAAGGGTTAATCTAGTGACTGCAGTGGCATCGTGCTGCATTCTTGTCAAGGGTTAATCTAGTGACTGCAGTGGCATCGTGCTGCATTCTTGTCAAGGGTTAATCTAGTGACTGCAGTGGCATCGTGCTGCATTCTTGTCAAGGGTTAATCTAGTGACTGCAGTGGCATCGTGCTGCATTCTTGTCAAGGGTTAATCTAGTGACTGCAGTGGCATCGTGCTGCATTCTTGTCAAGGGTTAATCTAGTGACTGCAGTGGCATCGTGCTGCATTCTTGTCAAGGGTTAATCTAGTGACTGCAGTGGCATCGTGCTGCATTCTTGTCAAGGGTTAATCTAGTGACTGCAGTGGCATCGTGCTGCATTCTTGTCAAGGGTTAATCTAGTGACTGCAGTGGCATCGTGCTGCATTCTCGTCAAGGGTTAATCTAGTGACTGCAGTGGCATCGTGCTGCATTCTCGTCAAGGGTTAATCTAGTGACTGCAGTGGCATCGTGCTGCATTCTCGTCAAGGGTTAATCTAGTGACTGCAGTGGCATCGTGCTGCATTCTCGTCAAGGGTTAATCTAGTGACTGCAGTGGCATCGTGCTGCATTCTCGTCAAGGGTTAATCTAGTGACTGCAGTGGCATCGTGCTGCATTCTCGTCAAGGGTTAATCTAGTGACTGCAGTGGCATCGTGCTGCATTCTCGTCAAGGGTTAATCTAGTGACTGCAGTGGCATCGTGCTGCATTCTTGTCAAGGGTTAATCTAGTGACTGCAGTGGCATCGTGCTGCATTCTTGTCAAGGGTTAATCTAGTGACTGCAGTGGCATCGTGCTGCATTCTTGTCAAGGGTTAATCTAGTGACTGCAGTGGCATCGTGCTGCATTCTTGTCAAGGGTTAATCTAGTGACTGCAGTGGCATCGTGCTGCATTCTTGTCAAGGGTTAATCTAGTGACTGCAGTGGCATCGTGCTGCATTCTTGTCAAGGGTTAATCTAGTGACTGCAGTGGCATCGTGCTGCATTCTTGTCAAGGGTTAATCTAGTGACTGCAGTGGCATCGTGCTGCATTCTTGTCAAGGGTTAATCTAGTGACTGCAGTGGCATCGTGCTGCATTCTTGTCAAGGGTTAATCTAGTGACTGCAGTGGCATCGTGCTGCATTCTTGTCAAGGGTTAATCTAGTGACTGCAGTGGCATCTTGCTGCATTCTCGTCAAGGGTTAATCTAGTGACTGCAGTGGCATCGTGCTGCATTCTTGTCAAGGGTTAATCTAGTGACTGCAGTGGCATCGTGCTGCATTCTTGTCAAGGGTTAATCTAGTGACTGCAGTGGCATCGTGCTGCATTCTTGTCAAGGGTTAATCTAGTGACTGCAGTGGCATCGTGCTGCATTCTTGTCAAGGGTTAATCTAGTGACTGCAGTGGCATCGTGCTGCATTCTTGTCAAGGGTTAATCTAGTGACTGCAGTGGCATCGTGCTGCATTCTTGTCAAGGGTTAATCTAGTGACTGCAGTGGCATCGTGCTGCATTCTCGTCAAGGGTTAATCTAGTGACTGCAGTGGCATCGTGCTGCATTCTTGTCAAGGGTTAATCTAGTGACTGCAGTGGCATCGTGCTGCATTCTCGTCAAGGGTTAATCTAGTGACTGCAGTGGCATCGTGCTGCATTCTTGTCAAGGGTTAATCTAGTGACTGCAGTGGCATCGTGCTGCATTCTTGTCAAAGGTTACTAGCTCAAGAAGATGAACCAATCTCAAGATAGTAAGACATATGTAGATCTAGGCTGAAAATTTCAACTTTAAAATCTAATTTTTGGCAATAACAAACTGAGAAATGGCCAATTACCTTCACAGCTTTTGGCTTTTCTGGCACAGTGTAATCTTTCCTGTCAACTTTAACCATTTAGCAAGAAATGGCCTCTGCAGTGGTCTTGAAAAACGACCATTTGCAAACCAAGAGAAGACAGTTTTTGAAAATTTATGACTGAAATGACTGGCTCAATAACCGAGCCAGTCATTCCAGTGGTAGATTTTCAAATAAAGTCTTCTGTTGCTCTGCAAATTTACATCATCTTTGAGAAAATTGAAAGTTTCTTGAAAAGTATTTAAGGCCTAAATTGTTAAGTGGCACTAAAACATGTCAAGCCTATCAGATTATTATTCCACCTATTCGCCCCACTACTTATCCCTTATCACATTGATGCCAAAATATCAATTGTTGCAGAATCAGTAGATGAAGAACTGTTTACATTTTGGAAGCAACGTTGTTGAAAGCTGTTGTAGCAACCGCTTAGAGCAACATTGATTTGAAAATGAACAACAGTTATCATATGATCAAGTGGTCAAGTGAACAATCTAACTAAAGAAAGATAACTGTGTATGTGTCTCACAGTTTATATCAGTATGAGTTATGTTTCTTAATTATGTTAGCTGTGAGAATTATCATCCGCTCTGTAGGAATAATTCTCTGCATTGGTTAGATATTGTTTGATTGACTCCCACCGCCGTTATCGCTGTATAAAGGAGTAACGGCTTCCAGTCAAATTCATTAGCCATTTATTGGTCAAGCCGGACAAATGGTTTTTGGGGTGGTCTTGAAAGATGTCAATAGATGAATTCAATCTGTCACTCAAGTATATGATGTCATAATGAATTACGTCACATGTAGACTGATGTCACAATCATAATTGACAGAAATACTCCATCATAAACTTGGAATAGTCTGTCAGGTGTGCGAATTGTATGTCTACTATTTAATAAACATTATGTTGAAAATTTTGAAACTAATTTGACTGGGCACCAAGTCAAATTCGTTTCAAAATATTCAGCAACTTACTTGTATGGTAACTTTGAATTTGGAAATCTGGGAATTTAGGGCTCAAAGTACTTTTTAAATTGATCCCAACACACGCAAAGCTTATCTATTGATACGCGGAGCATAGCTAAAAGTTGGTTCATCCATTTACTGGCCAAAATACAACTATTTTTAGCTCATTTGGCCAGAATAGCCAAGTGAGTTTATGCCGTGGTGGCCCTCTGCTCCGTCCGTCCCTTCAGCGTCCATTAACTTTTGCTTTAAAATTCTACACCTCATTAGCCACTTGTTGGATTTCAACCTAATTTAGCTGGAAGGGGTAGGCTTCAGAACTGGCATATTTCAGAATTTTGATTGGTAAATTTTTGTGTTTGAAAATCTGAGATTTTATGAACAATTTTCCGGAAATTGTCAAAATGCTACTCATTAACCACTTGGCCGATTTCAATCTACTTTGGCTGGAAGGGCCCTATGAGTGTAGACTTCAGAAAATTGTATACAGAATTTTGATTGGGCAATGCTTTTGATGAAAATCTTAGATTTTATGAAAAATGTACTGGAAATTGTCAAAACTCTATTCCTCATTAACTGCTTGACGGAGTTCAATGTAATATGGTGGAATGACCATATAACACTAGGCTTCATTCAGTACTTGTATACAGATTTTTGATTGGTCAATTTTTCAGATGAAAATTTCAGATTTTATGAAAAATTTACCGCAAATTGTCAAAACGCTACTCATCATTAACCACTTGACAGATTCCAACAAAATTTGACTAGAGTGACCCTATCATGGTAGCCTCCGGAACTTTAGAATTTTCCTTGGTCATGTTTTGGGGTGAAAATCATAGATTTTATGAAAAACATAACAGAATTTCCCAAAATGCATCTCCTTAACTGCTTGGTGGATTTTATATGAATTTGCTCGGAAGGATTCGTGGGTGGTAGGTTCTAGATCGTCTATTTAGAATTTAGTGTGGTAAATTTTTTGATGGCCATCCTGAATTTTTTGAAAATTTTCCATAACCATTTAAAACGCTACTCCTTAATTAATGGCCGATTTCAATGAAACTTGGTTGGAATGATCCTAGGGCAGTAGGCTTCAACATATCAAACAAGAATTTTGATTGGTCAATTTCTTTTGTGACCATCTTGGATTTTTCGAAAATTATCCATGTCGCTTTAAATGCAAATGGTTCAAATGCTAATTGTCCAGGTGAGCATCACAGGCCCTTGGTCTCTTGTTTGAAAATTAGTAAATTGTGTAATTTGGAAGTTGACACTTGACAGTGGTTACTATAGCCAGGTGGGTCTCTTAAACAATAGAGCTTATCGGCTGCCGTAGGAAATAATTTGGTTTGTTATTTTGTGGTACCTGCCTAAAAGTAGTGCCCAATTTAATTGTCAAAATTTATCAAGAAAATTATAATTTTTACTCAGTGGATGTCGATTTGCAGTCCAAGATAAAATTATTTTTTTAATTTTACCGCGAATGATTATCGAGCCAGTCATTTCAGCGGTAAAATGTCAAAAATAGTCTTTCTTGCCAGCAATGGGTATTCCTCAAGACCACTGTAGAAGCCGGCTTTGACTAGGCTTGTGCGATTATTGCGTTGAGTGATTGCGATCGATTATTAAAAAATAATCGCGATTACTCGATTAATTAGCTTGGATACAAATTACCAAGACATCAACAAAAGAATATCAATGACGAAAACTGCAATGGTGTTTAGAAAAGTCCATTTGCAGGGCAAGAGAAGACTATTTTTTAAATTGTATCACATCGATTCTCGAGCCAGGCATTCCAGTAATACATTTTCAAAAATAGTCTTCTCTTGCCCTGCAAATTGGCATACATTCTCTAAGCAAATTGTAATTTTTCATGACCGATCGCATTAAAAATGTGGTTGAAAGTTAGGTTTTGAAATATTTTATGCAATAGAAAATATTCCCGATTACTCGATTATTTAATATTTAATCATATAAATTCACGATTTAAAACATAATCGCGATTTTCAATTTAATCACGTAATCGCGCAAGCCTAGCTTTGACTGGCTTGACCAGTAAAGCATAAATCTGTTAGTGGTCAAGAAAACAAAAGCAGCCCCTGTGGTCTATATTTCTGAATATTCGCCGCCATTATAATAGGGGTTAAATTAAGCAATAACTTAATTTTCTTGACTGAATTTGAGCATTGATGGGTTAAACAAGATATTCAGCACAGTTTTCCAATTTTATAAAGAAGTGGTCTTGTGTTTAAGCTTCTGTGGTGATCTTGAGAAACGTCGATTTGCAGATCAGGAAGAGACTATCTTTGAAAATGTACCACTGACTTGATAATAGCCATTCATTCTAGTGGTGAATTTAAAAAGAAATAATCTCCTGGTCTGCGATTGGACATATTATATGTGAAAATTAAAATTTGAGGCTTGAAGGAATAACTAACTATTATAGAGTTTTTACATGTTTATTATCAGGATAGTATTTATCATATAGAGGATTATATACCGCTACCAAAGACGGAGAAGTTTGAGAGTATGCAACTCAGCACTGATCCACGAAAATCTACTGTCCCGGTAACGCTTGGTGTACGGCGGAAACAGGCGGATGAGGTACGCTGTTATTCCTTCTTACATCTAAATCTGCTTCAAGTTTAAAGCTTAGTGGTAGCTTAATGGTAGTTTGTGTTCAGGTTAAGACAGAAACTACTTAACTTGGAGGCCAAGTTGTCGAGGTCACCAAATCTACAAAGAGCATCATAAATACTGACCTACAAAAGGGTTATAGGTTGCTGTGGCAACTGGTAATGAGATGAGTCTGACTATGTTCTAGCTCGTTGTTTCTTGATCTCTTGACTAAATTAAGTGTTTTTTGTTTTAAATTATCAGCATGTTTTTATTATTTTACTTATATAAGAGATATTATTATTATTTGTTTACAGAGCTGTTTAGTCGTTTTATTCAATGATGGTGGGTCACATGACAGGGCCATAAGACTTATTGAAAATTTGAAACAGGAAAATGTAAGTATTCCGAAGTATGTACTCAAGTGCATTTACTGGCATTGCAAACATTGTCTCACAGCTTTTTCGTTTTTTAACTATGGTTTCCTTCTAACACTAGAGGGATGTTTAAAAAGACATAGCTCAGCACTTTACTTTCCCAGGGAAACAAAAGGACTTCTAGCTGAGGATTCAAGAGCAATAACCGCTACCTAACCTTGGGATGTAGCATGTTTCTTTCTACCTAGGTTCTAAGAGGGGACCCAGTTGGAGACAGAAATGCTCCAATCTGGAGAGAGAAAAGAAGCATGTACAAGATATATCATCTCCACACCATGGAGTCTCTTGGCACCAGCCATATAGTTAAAGAAGCCATTAGCCTGTAGGCTGGCGTCTTCCACTCTGTGCCCCTACCCACCCACCCCTGATGTTATAAACTTCCTAACACTGTTATGCCAGTGCTAGTGTCTCCAAATTTAAGTAAAACTAAAACGTAAGATGGTATAATATAATGTATTGTTATATTCATAGCAGGATTCACAGAGGATATCATTTAGGCCTTTAGCCGTCAAGATTCGTAAAGAGAATCAAAACTTGTGCTCGCTGGATGTCTATTTCCAGACCAAGAGAAAATTATTTTTATAAATTTATTGCTGGAATTACTTAACTCGGTTATTGAGCCAGTCATTCCAGTGGTAAATTGACAAAAATCTCTTATATGTACAGAAGCCTTTTTTGCTGGCTTGGCAATAGAGCAATCCAGTTTTGGCTTTGCCCCACCCATATCTAGCTAAGCTCCACTCACACTTCGCCCGTTTTTGGATGGATCGATCCCTGAACACCCTGACTATCAATTTTCAGAAAGTATACTGGTAAGCTGTTGAATATTTTGGAATTAATTTGACTGGGTTACTGCCAATGGCAGCAACAGCGCCCAGTTAAATTAGTTTCAAAATATTCAACAGCATGTTTATTGGATAAAAAAGACAAACAATTCGTATAACAACACTACTCCGTCACAAATTATGCCTTCGTGACATACTTTTCTACGTCATTCATGACCTCATTAATTATGACGATATCCTACAGGTCATGTAGTTCATTATGACATGTGATGGATGGATAAACTGTAACGGTCAATTAAACAGTTAACACAGAAATATGCCATCAAGCTAACCACAAATTTTAATTGCAGGTCATACTTCCTTACAATATTTATTAGGACTTTTGATTCTTTTTTGCAATCTTGAAATTTGAATAGTTAGGTTGTACCCTCTCTCCCCCACCCCGTGATCTCATGATCTCAAATGTAAATATGATGCTAGCAATCGCTATTTAGAAGGATATATGGAATCTTAGCCACTGCAGTGGTCTGAAGAAATGTCCATCTGCAGTACAAGGGAAGACTATTTTAGAAAGTTTACCACTGAAATGACTGGCTCGATAACCATGGTAAATGGACATGTTCTAATAGAAGCAAATTTTTTTGAACACATGTGTTGGTTAAAGAGTTAATCTATTTGGTCTGTACAAATATTTGTCCAGGTGGGGATAGGATCAGAGCACTCGGTAGGCTTGCGCGATTATGCGATTAAATAAAAAATCGCGATTATGTTTTAAATCGTGAATTTATATGATTAAAAATTAAATAATCCAATAATCGTGAATACTTTCTATTGAATAAAATATTACAAAACCTAACTTTCAATTGCTTTTTAATGCGATCGGTCATGGAAAATGACATTTTGCTTAGTGAATGCATGTCCATTTGCAGGGCAAGCGAAGACTATTTTTGGAAATGTATTACTGGAATGCCTGGCTCGAAAATAGAGCCAGGCATTCCAGTGATACATTTTCAAAAATGGTCTTCTCTTGCCCTGCAAATGGACTTTTCTAAACACCATTGCAATTTTCGTCGTTGATACTCTTTTGTTGTTATGTCTTGGTAATTGTATCCAAGCTGATTAATCGAGTAATCATGATTATTTTTTGATAATCGATCGCGATCAGTCAACGCAGTAATCGCATAAGCCTAGCACTCGGAATAATGGAGTCTAATGCATACATTCCCAGAGAATGGAATCGGTTCGTCCAATGAATAGAATATTTACTGATTTAAATTCATAAACCCGTTAGCCAAAACCAGCTTCTGGAATGCCCATTTTGTAGGCAAGGAGACAACTACGCTGGCTCATTTATCAAGCCAGCCATTCCAGTGGTAAGTTTTCAAAAGAGTCTTGGAACCAAAAATTAGGATGTTCTTGGCCATTCATGACCATTAAAGGACTAGTTAATTTGTTTGTTTTGTATTACATCTATCAGAGAAGCTGGATGCAGTCGTCATATATGTAATCATCAGGTTGTCTTTACTAACCTATTTATAGATCACAGATTTCGAAACTATTTTGACCAGAAATTGTTGCTGCTTTGCGCAATTTCAGCGTAATAGTCTTGTTCTATTGGTGAATTAGTGCAAGAGTAAAACCACTAGATATGCCGACATAAGTTCTGCATAAAGATATTAAGAGTGGTCTGGATTTGTAATTCTATATGGCTATAAGATAGTATATGCGATTACTGTATTCTGCGGCTGTAGTAGTAGAAACATCCTACAGCTGCAATCAGTCCGTCTTCACATTTGCCCGCTGTGTCTTGCCCTCAGCCAAAATCATTAGCTTCCTCAGGTCCATTCTCGACTTGAGTGTACCGAGTCCTGCTTTCTTGAGGTCACCTCATAGCATGCTTAGCAGATTTATACAATGATGTCCTCTCCTGGCTTTGTATTTGCTGGCTCCGAGTAGGGTTCATGCCAAGGCTCTGCGCTGGTGTCTCTTCTGGCATCCTTAGCACATGGCCGAACATGGACCGTCTTTGCTGGGCAACTTTTACAGACAGCAGCGATGTATTACACATCTTGTATAGTGCATCGTTGGAAATTATGCTGTCTGGCCATCGGTGTCTAGTGATGGTGCGTAGGTGTTTTCTACTTCGAATAATACTTACCAGATGTACTATTATGATAATGTCTATTATCTAGTCTAGCTCAAAATAAACAATTAAAACTGTGCACTCTCCTGGTCCTGCCCATACTGTGTCCGGGAATACCATAGCCGCAGGTACCGAGTCAATTCCCAATCACAGTCAGATTCGTCTATTTTGCGCTTTTACAAGTCGCATGTTTTTGTCGTGCTCAAATTATTCTAATGTAAGCGGATTTAGCGTTGTTTCTAGAAAACCATCGTTGGCTTCATGGAGGAATTAGGGAAATCATCACAGGGGCAGGTTGTATCAACCTAAAATTTATACATTCGTGCCATAATGACTGTTTGAAATTTCCTTAAATTGGCACATTATTCTAAAATGGTAGCCATTGTTGGAGTCGCTCGGTACCCGTTAACTTGTTAGTCTTGATCCGGGTACTCGGTTATTTTCTCTTGCGACTCGGTTCCTTCAAAGATGGATGCCTCCTTAGCCAAGATGGCGGCGCCCATGACTATTGTTTCGCTTGACTTCGCGTATCTATGCACTCTGTTTATGCCGTTTTTTTAGCTCTCGCTTCATTGTCGAGGGTGTTTGTAGCAATCGGCATTTAATTCTTGGCTGTATTAACGTTAGTTAACTTCCAAGTTGTGTTTATTAAATTTCACTTAAAAAAGTTTCAAATATTTCCTGCCTAAGGCTTGATTATCATTAATTTAAGAGAAAGTTAATGTTTTCTAAGTAATTCAATTTTACAATCAAGTCAATTGTGCGTATTGCTCGTCATCGTTTGTCATGTGCAGCGTTTTAATTCTTCTCAGTGTTCGCAGAAAGCCAAGAACCAGGACACGTTTTGCCAGAAGTGCAACAGATTCGTGAAGCGGAAGTATTCAGGCCATCATTGTGTGGCTTGCGCTAAGTGCAAGTTTGGAAGTCCCTGTGATGTGTGCGCCAAGTGGTCGTCGGAGATGGTGGCGGAATTCGATCATGATCGACGTGCGCGCTTCGAGAGGATCGCGAGGGACAAGGCGGCCGAGCTGAATCAGGCGTCGCTGAGAGGACTGGAAGGTCGTCTGAATGATCGCATGGATTCAGCACTGGGCGTATGGGCGGCCCAGTTCAAGGCAATGTTCGAGTCATTGCAGTCCACTGTCCCAACTATGCAGGCTGGTGCAGGGCAACCTTTAGGTGGTCCGGCTAGTTCTGCGGAGGGACGAGCACCTGTCCCTTCTCTGACCTTGGCTCAAGAGCCGACGGCAGAGGAGGAAGATCTTCTGATGGAAGATTCCGGCATGCCGGATATCTCGTTGACGCCTATGCCCAGTACATCCCAGGGATCTCTTTTGTACGGGTCTGCCAAGCGGATGGTGATGTCGACGTTCCGTCGGGCATTTTCCATCTGGATTTCGTGCAACCCGCGTTGTCGGTGGAGCCGTGTTTTGCGGTTCCTAGCGGCATCCTGGCGGCGTTAGGTGCTGCTCCTCTCGTAATGCCGACACCTGCCGTAGTGAAAGCGGGCGTGGTCCCGCCTCCCATGCTGGAGCCGATGTACTACGGTGAATCCGTGTCCGGCGATTCGTTTGACTCCGGTGCCGCTGGTAGTCGGGCTATGGACGCGCCTCATGGTGCTAGAAGTGCGGCCTATGGATCGTCGGTGGCCTACTCAGCCAAGGGTGAGAGGGAAGATGAAAACGGTAGTTCATTGATGGACGAATCCGCTTTCTGCACCGAAGCTGAATGGGTGCAGGTCCTTGGCTGGATGTCCGACCATATCGGGTTGGCATCTGAGCTAGGATCTCAGCGCTATCCGGCGATGGAACGGATGTCAGAGCGAGCGGCTAGCGCTCTGTCAAGTGGCTCTTCGGCCATGCCGACACTCCCTTTGGACACGCAGACTTCCGACATGCTGGAGGTTGCGGCATACCGTCTGGTTCAGCCAGAGTATGCGCTGCCCAAAGCCCCGAAGGGGATAAGGAGTAGGGTCCGTTTTCCTGAGCAGGCCTACCATCAGTATGCCAGGGTTCCATGGCTTTCCGTCGGGGAGCGAGAGGCACTGAATAGGCCGTTGGCTGGAAAATCTAAGGGGCGTTTTCGTCCCTTAGTTTCCCAAGTTAACAAAGATCCGTTCAATGAGCTGATGCTCATTGAAGATGCGGCGAGGGCAGCCATTGCTGCGCTCTCGCACGGATGTACCATCCTGCAGGTTATGCTGGCCTGCGCGGCGGAAGGTGGACACGTGCCAGAGGCTGCTCACGGAGTTATTCGGGACACCATGCGCTTGTCTCAAGATTGCCTGGCCAGGGTGATCACCAGAACATTGGCAGAACGACGGAGAATAGTTCTCGATTGTGTAGAACCAGGACCGGAGATGAGGGCTGCATTGTCTTCTGTGCCCTTCATCGGTCGGGGCTTGTTCGGCGGCTCGGTACGACAAGCCTTATCCAAGGTCGTGGCAAGTCGTGGAAGTCGACTAAGAGGACACAGCCGCAGTAGTCCTACAAGCAGCATCGGCAAGAGCAACAGAGGCAGCGCCAAAGATCGTCCTTCTGGCCGTGATGCCCATCGAGCATCCGGATCTCAAGGACCTGGCCGTTCGTCCTCATACAAGCCCTCTAATAAGGCCGTATGAGGATGACAGGAAGGGTGGCGGTTCGTATTCCAAGAAGCCGTGGGGAAGCTGTAGAGGCCGGTCCTGATGGATTTCCGGCGGAATCAGTTCCGGTGACATCAGGAACGAAGGGAGTCGAGAGTCTTCACCCAAGCGATTTAGCGTCTTCTCGTGCAATCTTGACCGCCAGCTGTGTGCAGATTCCTACCGTCGGAGGCAGACTTGAACTGTTCTCAAGCCAATGGGAACAGGTCGTGCGAGATTGTTTAGTCTGTCAGTGGTTAAGAAACGGCTACGAACTGGACTGGCTCATCCGTCAATCGTTAGTTCCATTAACATCGACTCCAGTATGGACTCCCGTTCCAAGGGAATCCGATCGTCTAGATGCCATTTGCTCAGAAATAGAATCTCTTCATCAGAAGAATGCGATTCATCTAGTCCGCAATCAGTCATCCCTAGGCTTCTATTCGATGATGTTCCTCGTTCCGAAACGCACCGGAGGATGGAGACCAATTCTCAATCTCAAACCGTTGAACAAATTTATTCTTTCTCCCAAATTTCAGATGGAGACTGTAGCAGCGGTAATAACAGGGCTGAGAAAAGGCATGTGGGCAGTGTCAATAGATCTGAAGGATGTTTATTTTCATATTCCAATGTCAATTCCTTTTCAGAAATACCTTCGCTTTGCATTCCAAGACAATATTTGGGAATTCAATGCGCTTCCATTCGGCCTGACCACAGCACCAAGGGTCTTCACCAAAGTGGTTCTCGCCATGACTTCTTGTCTTCGCAGGAGAAACATAGCTGTTCATACTTACATAGACGACTGGCTGCTAAAGGTGGGGAATCCAGTCACTCTGCGCAACAATCTTCAGGTGGTCCTAGCCTTATTAAAGGATCTAGGATGGATTGTGAATCTAGAGAAATCAGAATTGACTCCATCCCAGGAGTTTGTTTATCTGGGAATATTTTTCAATCTCAGGGACGGCGTAGCTTTTCCGGCGGAGAGCAGAGTCAAGAGCCTGATTGCAGTTCTGGAGTCAGTTTCTCTAGGAGCCTATCTGACAGAGCGCCAATTTCTCAGAATACTGGGTTTACTAGTGTCTCTGGAGAAGGTGGTTCCTTATGCGGCACTCAGGTGCAGGCCAATTCAGATGTATCTAATGTCATTCTGGTCTCAGAGAATGGATCCGTTATCTCTGAGGATACCAGTAAAAGAACCATTGATATTCCACCTTCAGTGGTGGTTATCAGAACAGAATCTCTTGCGAGGTGTTCCTTTACAACCTCCTCAACCACAGATGTCCATCTTCACAGATGCATCGACGACGGGTTGGGAAGCAGTATTGGACGATCAGTCAGTGTCAGGGGAATGGGACCGGACCAATGCGCAGAAACATAACAATGTTCTCGAACTATTAGCGGTGGTATTGGCACTTCGAAAGTTTGAGAATTTAATTCAAGACAAGGTTGTCCTAATAAGGACAGACAACTCAACAGTGGTGTCTTATTTGAACCGCCAAGGCGGGACGAGATCACCGTAGTTGTGTATGATGATTTGGAACCTTCTGCTGTGGTGCCAAGAGAGGAATGTTATTCTTCGGGCAGCACACATTCCAAGAAGATTGAACATCCTAGCGGATGCTCTCAGTCGAAGGACGGTTTGTCGTCCGACGGAATGGCAGCTCAACCAATCGGTAGCGGAGGTTCTATTCAAACATTGGGGCAAGCCAAATGTGGACCTGTTTGTGATGAAACAAAACGCAAAGATGGTCATTTACGTGTCACCGATCCCGGACCCGCTAGCTCTAGCTGTAGACGCACTGGTGATAAGTTGGAAGGGAATGTACGCGTATGCGTATCCTCCAACGATTCTCATCCCAAAAGTTCTGGCAAAGATAAGAGGGTATGTGCCAAGAGCTACTGATCGCCCCTTATTGGCCAGGCCGATCATGGTTTACGGATCTGCTGGACCTTCTGGTCTGCAATCCAATCCCTCTTCCAGACAGAAGAGATCTAATCTCTCAGAACAGGGGTCTGTACCTCCAGGACAGACCAGAAATTTTCTAATTGACTGCATGGATGTTATCAAGCAGCGTGCAATTAAGGGTGGCTTTTCTGAGCAAGCAGCGAAGTTTGTCGCTTCAGCCAGAAGAGGTTCAACCACTAAAACATATAATTATAGAATCAACAAATTTGCAGAGTGGTATAAGGGAAGAGATATCGATCCCTTTTCTGCATCTGTTCAACACGTAGCAGATTTTATCTGTCATTTATACGAAGTTGACAAACTTGTACCTTCAACCCTAGCAGCATATAAGTCTGCATTAGCTTCAGTCATTCCCAGTCTGGCCATTGAAGGAGTGGAAAATGACACTTTAAATGAAGTTATTAAAGGAATGAGCAATCTGCGACCTAGACAGCCAATTCCTATCCCAGCATGGAATCTATCTCTTGTTCTACAGGTTTTAGGGCATGCTCCCTTTGAACCAATTAGATATATAGACATTAAACTGTTAACTATTAAATCAGTTTTCTTGGTTGCAGCAGCGTCGGCGAGAAGGAGAAGCGAAATACATGCGCTTTCTGCCGAACAAGACCGTTTTGTCGTCACGGGTGAAGGTTTAAGACTACTTCCACGTCTTTGTTTCCTGGCAAAGAATCGGTCACTTAAATATCCAGGACAGCCGATCAATTTGCCAAGTTTAACTAGACATGACACAAACTCTTCTGCTTGGTGTCCTGTCAGATGTCTGAAAATGTATAAGAAACGTACTGAGGAGTGGAGAGATGACCCGAAATCTCTGTGGTTATGTCTCAAAGCTCCTCATTTGCGTGCCTCGAAAGATACCATTTCTCGTTGGATAGTCGACACTATTCAGATGTCGCACAAAATCGCTACAGGAAAGCAGATTGATCGTGCGAATGCCCATCAGGTCCGCGCACTAGCAGCATCATCGGCCCTTTATAAGGGTGTCTCATTAGAGGAAGTGATGTCTGTAGCACAATGGCATGCCGGGTCGTCATTCACTGATTTATACCTTCGCGACATCTCCAGTGCACTTAATCCGGTAGCCGTCGCCAATTTATCGAATCTGAACTAAGCCACATCCGACCACTATTTCGCACACATCACAAGTTCTTCCACTTGCACTGAACAATGGCTATGCACATGACCTGAGAACGACCGTGGATTGGGCCGAGCTCCTGTGATGAACAAGAAAAGACCAAGCACTCAAAATGGTGAGTGTTTACATTAATTAAGTGGCTATAAATAATTTACTTACTGTCGAAATACCAGACTGCTTAGGTAAATAGTCTGGTATAAGAGTATACTTATCCTCTCAAACAGACATTAGACTCATTCCAATTTGAAAACCTAATCGATATACTGATATTTTTTCAAAATTAGAAGTTGTAGTAGCTTCTTTGCACTCTACTGGACTGCCCTAGCTGAGACTTGGGGCTGACACGGGTCTGGTGGGTGTTGCATCCCCATTGACAGCCCTCCGAATTTTGTGCGGACAAAAGAGGGGGGGGGGGGGGGAGCGCAGTCTAGACCATGGAAGTTTAGCACTATGAGTCAGATGGCAGAACCCAAGCGTATGCCAGGGTTCTAGTCTTCATAACCTTCTCTGTTGGATGGTAGATGAGTGCTGGTTCGAGCCTCACCTCCTCCCACCGGTATTTCCTGGCTGTTGAAATCCGGAGTTTATCATAATAGTACATCTGGTAAGTATTATTCGAAGTAGAATAAAAAAAGCATCCGCTTTTGTTTCTACGAGAATTCTTAATACTTACTAGATGTACTATGGCCCTGCCTCAGCCGCCCCGCTGAGGTGAGGCTGAGCTGCTTTCGCTGTTTGTCAAGGCAAATATAAGACGAATCTGACTGTGATTGGGAATTGACTCGGTACCTGCGGCTATGGTATTCCTGGACACAGTATGGGCAGGACCAGGAGAGTGCGGAGTTTTAATTGTTTATTTTGAGCTAGACTAGATAATAGACATTATCATAATAGTACATCTGGTAAGCATTAAGAATTCTCATAGAAACAAAAGCGGATGCTTTTTTGATGCGGTGGCAGGCATCGAGTTTGTTTAGAGCTGCCTTTGGAGCTGCCCAGCTGTTACAGCTATACAGCATCAAGGATATGCAGGTTGCATTGTATATGTTACAAATAAGCATTCACATAATAACTCATATGTTTTAGGCAATTACACAAATTAAACCTCCTGGTTTTAACCTGGACAAACCCTATAACTCGAATTCTTTCAAGAAAATTAAAATTTTGCTCTTAGAAAATGTTAATTTGCAGAACAAAAAGACTGTTTTTGGAAATTTACCACTGGAATTACTAGCTCGGTTATTGAGCCAGTCATTCCAGTGGTAAATTTTCAAAAATAGCCTTCTCTTGGTCTGCAAATGGACATTTGTGAGGACCACTGCAGAAGGCATTTTTGGCTGATATGAGTGTTAAAGGGTTAAAATGGGTGTCAACATGAAATCCAATATGGCTGACAATTGGCATGGTAGTCATTATGTAGATATAAATTTCAGCAATCGTGCATAATTTATATATTTCTTTATTCCTGTCTTTCAGAGTGCTATTGTGTTGGTACAAAGTAAGGAGGTCACTATGCAGTATCAAGATGCAGTGCGTGTATTCGGATCAGTCTCGTACGAACTCGCCGTTTCACAAGGTAATTATTAAATTGAATCTCGCCACTTGTTAGAACAATGACCTGATCCAGATCTGGATCAGGTCATCGTTCTAACAAGAGGCGAGGCTTGCCAATCTCTGATTAGTCTTGCATTTATCTCCCTTTAACGGTCACAATTAGTCGAGAAAGTCAGCACTTGCTTATTTAATGTAGCTTTGTGCGATTACATGATTAAATTGAAAATCACAATTATTTTTACAATCGTGAATTTAATGATTAAAAATTACATGATCAAATAATCGTGAATAATTTCTACTGCATAAAATATGTATGATTACTGTATTCTGCGGCTGTAGTTGTAGAAACATCCTACAGCTGCAATCAGTCCTTCTTCGCATTTGTCCTCTGTGTCTTGTCCTCAGCCAAAATCTTTAGCTTCCTCAGGTTCATTCTTGGTCCAAATGTACTGAGTCCTGCTTTCTTGAGGTCACCTTGCAGCACGCTTAACAGATTTATGCAATGATGTTTTCTCCTGGTTTTGTATTTTCTGGCTCCCAATAGGGTGAATTCCAAGGATCTCTGTGCCGACATTTTATAGTTACTGTTTAATGTGATAAGTACGACGTGACATTTGCTCAGTGAATGTATGTATCGAGTCAGGCTTTCCAGTGATACATTTTAAAAAATAGGCTTCTCTTGGCATGCAAATGAACTTTTATATACACCATTGTAGTGTTCGTCTTTGATGTGCTTTTTGGGTAATGAAAAAAAATGGCTATGTAATTTGTATCCAAGCTGATTAATTGAGTAATCATGATTATTCTTCCACAATCGATCGTGATCACTCGAAGCAATAATCGCACAAGCCTAATTTAATGTCCAATTGGAGACCAAGAGAAGTCTACTTTTGAAAATTTACCTCTAGAATTACTGGCTCAATAAACTGATTCTAGTGGTAAATTTTCAAAAGTTATGGCCTATGAATGAATATTCCTTATGACCACTTTAGAAGCTCGTTTTTGGCGGGCATGACAGTTAAGGAGTTTGAGAACCACTGTCTTTAGGCAAGTGGCATGAAATGACAAAAAGAATTATTTCCTATGGTAGCTGATACTATACTATTGGTCAAGTTCGAATGGCTAACTATAGTCAGTTTACTGAACATGCGTAGTTGCTATGCCCAAGCGAACACTGGTTAGTCAACTATAGTTCATTGGTACCTGATTCCCTGTTGGATTACTATATTGCAGAAAATTTAGAGCCAGGTACTAGTCTCATTTAACCCGATCTGTCGGCTGTTTTGATGGTCTACGAAAATGGGTAATTTTTGTCCACTAAGTCGTCAAAAAGCATCCATATCAGATAAAGTGTAAAGGGAGCGGGTCTTGGGAGCATTGACATACAATAGGAAAGTATGATTCCATCAAACCTATGTTAGTGAAATAGCTACACTTTTATATGCTTCACAAATTCATGCTAAACTTTGGGTGTCCACCATTTTGAAATTTGCACAAATTTTGTGGAAACGAGCTCGGGTGCTCGGTCAACTAATTATATATGACTAGCTAGCTAACTATTTCAGGTTTGGTTGGTGTCTAGTTAACTATGGTTAGCCATCTGAACTTGTCAACTTGATCATTGTCTAAGAGATCACCTGTCTAAAATAACCACTGTTTGATGCTTCCTATGATAGTCGGTTAATATATGCTTGATGGCACGTCTCTACTTGGTGTGTTTCTGTTTCTCTGTTACAGGTCAAGTTATAGGTTTGGAATTCAATGGTACTGGTTCAGTTAAATGTTGTCAGGATTGTGTTGTGAACCTAACAAAGGGAACGACAGGTGTCGCATTCGTCAGCCAATCACCGCAAAATGCAGTCAATCAAATCGAGCAGTTTTATAATTTTGCAGATATGCAACTACAAATATGATTCTAAATCCATGAATTTTTAAATTTAATATTTGTATAATTTATTTTGATAAAGTTATTTTCAACGTGACATGGATGAATAATAGATGGCGGCGAATCGCTGAGGGCCAGATGCAAGGAAGGGCCAGATGCAAGGTCAGAAGTCTGAGTAATTTTTATATGGAATTATACCTGGTGAAATTTGCATGTGTTTCAGTTTATGTGCATTATAGAGTTTATTTTCGAAGAATTTATTGTCATAGTTGTACATTATGGTTAAGACTGGTCGAGAAAATTAAAAAAATTATGGAATTATTGTCAATTTGCAGACCAAGAGAAGACATTTTTTGTATTCACCATTAGAACGACTGGCCCAATTACCCAAGCCAGTCATTCCTGTGGTAAATTCTTAAAAATAGTCTTCGCTGGACAGTTCTCAAGGCCACTATAGAATCTGTTTTGGCTGGCTTGGCCATTACAAGGTTAACAGTATGCTTACACTGGCATGTAATGATTGAGATGAACAGTCAAATATACTCAAACGAGGCTGTCTGTCTTATGGAGCCAAAAGATTGTGCTTCCTTAAGCAGATGATAAAAGATCACCTATCTTATCAAACCATGATCTTTTATCCCAAGAAAGCACTACATATGGCAAAAACTGACAGAAATTAACCCTTACCACTCTGATGTCAAAATTTTAAATTTTCAAATTAAAGTAAAAGATGAATTGGTGTTTATTTTTCAACCAATTTGGTGGAAGATGCTGCTGTCGTAGAGGTGCTGTCGTAGACAGCAACATCTTCCACCAAAATTGTTGAAAAATGTACACTAGTTTCTTTGTTATTGATAACGTAAAAAATAGAATATTGACATCAGAGGGCTAAGGGTTGAAAAGACCACTTGTCGTTTGTTTTTGCTTCCGTCCGTTCGTGTGTGCAGGTGTAATAGTCCGGTTTTCGTTAATGGTTTCCGTGGTGATCGGTATTCTGTTATTCAATCATCTAGTTTACTATGGAAGGTAAAGCTCTTAAAAAATTCACTGGTAAATTATTACTAATCATATAGTGTGCTTTACATATCAGCTCCACTGCAGATATGAGCTATTATATTTTTTATCTCAGCTGACTTGTCAATCATCTGAGTTATAGTGATTATCCAGCGTCCAGTTGTTGGTCAGTGAATCTGTGCGTCGTCCACAGTGGTGGCATGTTTTTGTTAATTCTGGACAGATTTTGATCGAACCTGGTCAAAATGTTCCTGTGGGAAGTTTTAAACACTAGTCGTTATAGAATACTGATAGCTACAAATTGTAATACAACGAAAGCTCCCCGATCCAAACTCTATTGCCAAAGACTGTCTCTTAACGGAATACAACTCATAGAATGAATTCCAGTTTTCATATAGAAATTCTCCTTCAGTGTAGTTTTAACCCTTTAACACTCAATATCAGCCAAAACGACTTCTGTAGTCGTCTTGAGAAATGTCCATTTGCAGACCAAGAGATTATTTTTGGAAAATTTACCATTTGATTGACTGATTCGATAAGCGGACATTTTCTATGAGAAAATTAAAGTTTTCATCAACAAATTCGAGGGTTACGGCATTATTATCTCTCATCTCATCATCTACATGTAGATCTTGTAGTCAAAATCAAGCTGAAAAGTTACAGATAAACTTTACTGAATGGTGTTGCTGCTTGATGCACCAACGACATTCAATCAGATTGGTTTAAGACTAGTCAGTAGGCGTTGATATTTAGCTTTCACCTATACCAAGGGGACCATATATAGCATTGTCACTTTCTGTATAAGATTCTAAGCCGAGTTCTTAAATAACAATAAGTTTAGTATGCATCATTTGTGTCACCATATTACACTGTTATAAAGAGTGAAAATCGAGAAAGGATAAAATTGAAATGTCCCGTTCATTTGTACCATTCTATGACCACAAAAATGTGAAAACTCATCCTGCGTAACCTATAATTGTTAGTAAATTTTGAATTTTATAACCATTGTTATAAAAAAGGTTCAAGTGTCAGTGTCTGAATTGCAAGACAACTATTTAAGAAAGCTGTTGAATATTTTGAAACAAATTGGACTGGATCACATTGCTGTCATAGGCAGCAACAGCTCTGTCAAATTAATTTCTGGACTGGAAGCCGTTGCTGATAGGCAGCAACAGCTCTCAGTCAAATTAATTTCAAAATGTTCAACAGAATATTCCTTACATCATGAAGAATTTGTCACTTCTGGATTGTGAGAGTTAAATGCTTTTAAAATATGATAGGGAAATATATAAATTTGCTCTGAGGGGTAATCAAATGCGCTTAATCATTGGTGAACTTGATTGCTGTTTACATGTAATTGTGTGATGATAAGATAATGACATTGATTGTGATTGGCTATGTGTTATCTACTCGGCATCATGATGATGATAGGGACTGTGTTCTGCGGCTGAAAGGAAACTTCTTTCAGTTGTAATGAGTTTTCTTCAAACTCTGCTGGGTGGGTCATCTGTAGTAAGCAGCCTAAGCTTCTTTAGCTGCTTTACTGGTTCTAGATAGTCTTTTACGTCTGATCGCAAAACACTTAACACCTCGGCATCATTGATGACCTTATAATGTCCTGATCCGTTAGATTCATGTAAGCGCCGGGGAACAAAAAAGAGGGCCTCTAATATCGTGTCGTTCTGCCTTTTTCATGGCTTATAAGCTGAACAGAAAGCGTGACCAGCGATGAAGTTAGTGCATTGATTCTAGACATTGTACTATAGCAAAAATAAATGCCGTATGTGTGGTTGGTGATAGCAAAATATTAATCTCATCATTTGTAGCAAAAATATATCAATGATTACAAAGCAGGTGTTTGTGTTTCTACCTTCAAACCTTTTAACCCTTTAAGCCTTGAATTTGTTCAAGAAAATTTCAATTTTTTCAAATAAAATGTCAATTTGTAGACCAAGAGGACTATTTTTTTTCAAAGTTTACCACTGGAATGACTGGCTCGATTATCGAGCCAGTCATTCCAGTGGTAAATTTTCAAAAATAGTCTTCTCTTGGTCTGTAAATGGACATTTCTCAAGCCCACTGTAGAAGCCGTTTTTGGCTGATATGAGGGTTAAAGGGTTAAGGACCATGAATTGTTAAGGAAATCTAAATTTTTTGTTTATTGAATGTCTATTTGCCAGACAAAAGAAGACGATATTTGAAAAGTTACCATTGGAATGACTGGCTCAAATATCTAGCCAGTCATTCCAGTGCTAGATTTTCACAAATAGTTATCTTGGACAGCAAATGCACATTCTTCACGCCCATTGCAGACTGGTTTTGACCATTAAAGGGTTAAACTGTTAACAAAGCATCTACATTTGAAAGAAACATGAGAGATGATGTCAGATACTTTTAAAGAAATTGAACTCTCATAGGCAGCAACAACTTCTAATCAAGCATGTTTTGGTGTACTTAACAGAATAGTTTGTGCATTGTAAAGAATTTGTCATGTCTTTAGGGGGTTGAAAGGGTTAATTATTGCCTTCCAGTGTTAGTTTTCCTTAGGTTTGTGTTGCCTGTATCCAACAATTAAAGGGCTGTCTCATTACACACCCAGAAGAACTTCGGTAACCTTAGTTTAAGTAGCTCAACTTTCAGGTCTTCTATGACGATTTTGAATTTTGGACATGCCAGAGTTTCAGCAATGCGATTGATTTTCCTCGGCGCAGTTCGGGGTCTGCGATTTTATTGGAAATTTGAGGACTAATTATAGACTACAGTTGAACAGCGAGATGTACTACTGCTGGAATTAGGAAGAATATTCTCTAACGAAAAACAGGAAGTAATTAATGCTTCGTCCTGTAACAACTGACTTAGCCGCTCTCCGATAACTGAATAAATAGATCCATTTCTAGCAATCCACCGTCCATTTCTAGCCAAGCCCCATCCATGTTTAACATGTGTTGTGATCGATTCATATGCTTTGAACACTGTATTCCCAGAATCCCAATTTCAAGGTAACTATAGCTGTAAGCAGTTGAGTATTTAGTTTCAAAATATTCAACAGAATGTTTATTAAATAGTAAGCACATACAATTCACCTTTCCAGAGTATCCACCCATCATCTGACCTCGTATGACGTCATAATCATCTCAGTGCGTGTATGATAACGTCACAATCATTACATGACAAAGGGTTCCATATAGACCGTCACCAAATCTCAAATACTCCGACACGTTGTGTGAATTGTATGTCTGTGTAATTCTTTGCTATTTTAGGCAGCAACAGCACCCAGTCAAATTAGTTTCAAAATATTCAACAGCTTACCTGTATAGTTGTCTTGAGATTGATAGTCAGGGAGTTCAGAGATCGATCAATCCGAACACGAGTGAGGTGTGGGTGGAGCTTAGTTAGAGATGGGCAGGGCATAGCTAGAAATGGAAAGGTCCATTCGTATACTTGACAGAATTTTCAATGTTCATGATGGTCACTATGTATTTTGACATCAGCCTACATGTGACATAATTGATTATGACGTCATATACATGAGTGACAGATCCGCCCCATCCGGTGTTTGTCTCTGTATTCCTGATGCTGGTCATAGATGATGTTGGTGCAATTCTAGAATGTAGATCTCTCATTATATCATCATATAACAATATCATTCAAGGGACCTTTCCAGTTTATCCACCCACCATATGACATCATAAACAACTATGTGACATGTAGGATGATGTCATAATCAATTACAGCATGATTGACTAGAGTTAGTCCATCTTAAACGGTTAATAGGCCGACACGTATGAATTGTATGTCTACTATTTAATAACCACTCTGTCGAATATTTTGAAACTAATTTGACTGGGCGTATAGCAGTAACCACCCAGGCAAATTAGTTTCAAAATCTTCAACAGCTTACCTGTATGGTTTTCTGAAAATTTATAGTCAGGCAGGTCAGGGATCGATCGATCATAACCCAGACGAGGTGTAGGTGGAGCTTAGCTAGAGATGGGCCGGGTAATGCTAAAACTGGAAAGATCCATTGTCTACAGTGGTAAAAGCGATTCATTGATTTTCTCATTATTTCTTTGAGTTTCATTTAGACACAAGTCTAAGGTATTGTTCACACTAGAGGACTGATCCAAAGTAAGTATTGGGATTAGCTGTTTGGTGTGAACTGAACTTGAATCTCTTACCAGTAGAACTGAGAGTTACCATCACCCCATAGTTGGAAGAGGGTATTGCATTCGAGTCTATCTGTCTCCCTGTTTGTGTCCGGAGATTTAACTCCACATGATCTGAAAAATCTAAAACAACTGAAAAATCTTGACAATGTGACAAAATCAGGAAGATAAGGGTCTGCAATTCTCTGATTGCTCATTTCTTATGTGATTGTGAAAGTAATTGTTATAAACTTAATATATACTTGAAATAATTGTAACATCTATTCAATCGACTGACTTATAAATGAGTGTCATTTATCAGTCATAGTGGCTGAATTGTTAAGCCTTACCACTCTGATGTCAATATTCTATCTTTTACGATGTCAATAGCAAAGAATCTGGGGTACATTTTTCAACAATTTTGGTGGACGATGTTGTGGTCTTCAACAGCACCATCTCCCACCAAATTTGTTGAAAAATGAACACCAGTTCATCTTTTAACTGAATTTGAAAATTAAAAAATCTGCCAGTGTGGTAAGGGTTAAACACGCATGATGCGAAATCTGGAATTGTTTGAGCAGGTATTTATTATTGAGAGGTTTGAAACTCTTATCTGCAGGTCTGTGTTTATGCCAGGTATATGTTGTTCAGACAGTTGACTGGGATATGAGCGAGGATGGCGCTAATGGTTAGGAATGATTTTTATCCACCCTGAACTTTTCTGTTGGTTCCTTAGCTTTATACTACTTTACACATAATTTCCGATGTATTAAATATACATAATTATATATAATCATAATTAGATATTGCAATTTGTACCTGTACCTCACAATTAGTATAATTCAATCTATATTTGTCTGTATGTCAAATGGAATGAGACATTTCAACATGTGATATTTCAGCAGTCAAATTCTTACATTCCTGACAAAGTTCCTGAACACAAACAAATATTTACAGCTCCAATTACTGAACAGGAACTGCTAACATTATTCCTATAACATCTATAGGTCTGTCTGTAATCATCAAATTTGTTAAAAAAAATTCTCAATTTTCTCATAAAATGTCCATATTTCACTTTGAAATTATTTTTGAAAATTTATCATTTGAATGACTGGTTCGGTTATCGAGCCTGTCATTCCATTGATAAATTTTTTTAAATAGACTTCTCTTGGTCTGCAAGTGGATATTTCTCAGGTCCACTGTAGAAGCCAGGTTGAGTGCTAGATGGTTTCAAGCATTGTATGGTCTGACAAGTTGCATAATGTGACCCATTCCCTTATTCATCAATAGATATAATAATCTACATACTGCCCATACTAAACATATATGGCAATAGTTTTAGTTCTCAAGTTTTTTTCAGATGCTAAAATTGTTTTTATCTTGGATATTTTCTGAATTCAATGTTTGCTCTTTTGGGTTGTATGTTGTGTTGGATGTATGTGTATGTATATTTATGTGTATATGCATGCGTGACTGTGTGCGTGTGTATGTGCGTGCATCTGCATGGCCAAAAAGTGCTCTTTATATGTATGCCCGGGGCCGGTATTAATGACCCCTAATGATAGATAAATTAAATATTATACAAAAATTATATGTCAAATCTAGATCCGTGTCACAAACAATTGTATAGTATTCACTGTGTGTCACATTGTACTTAATGCTTTAATGGTCATCCCGGCCGAAACCGGCCTCTGTTATGCTCTTGTGGAATAGCCATTTACAGGCCATGAGAATACAACTTTTGAAAATTTACCACTGGAATGACTGGCTCGATAATCATTCAATAAGCAGATATTTAAATTTTCTTGACCAAATTTGACCATTAAAGGGTTAATCGATCTGCTCCTGAAATGTCACATTTCATTCTGGACTTGGCTGGTGTACATTTTGAAAAAGGGTTGCTATAAGATGTATCTGTCTGACTTAATAGTAGCAACCCCCTTCAGAATGCACACGACAGTGGTCATACACAAATCACGACTTTTTGCTTCAGTATTAAGAGAGTTATTGTGTGCTGTAGTTATTTATCTCAGAAATCCATTAGACATAGCCAGTTTTCACTGGGCGGTGGTCAACGGTACCTCAACACTACCAAAGATTAAATGGGTCCATTTCTAGCTATGCCCCGCCCATCTCTAGCTATGCCCCGCCCATCTCTATCTAAGAGATAGGCCATAGGCAGCAACAGCACCCAGTCAAATTAGTTGCAAAATATTCAACGGCTTACCTGTATAGTTGTCAGGAAATTTATAGTTATGGTATTCAGGGATCGATCAATCCCAACACGGCGAAGTGTGGGTGGAGCTTAGCTATAGGTGGACGGGGAATAGCTAAAACTGGAAAGATCCATTTTCGTCTACAATAGTGGATTACCTCGCCTTGTTACAAAGTGAAATGTATTGCCACTAATAAACTTTTTCCGAGCCAGACTTGTCACATATCGTGCTGTATTTGTCTTGCCGATGTGCACATTTTATTTTGTGATACAATGATTTTATTTTTTACTTTTACCAGTTTCGCATAAATTATTGTCCTCGTCTCGAAATGTTGTCATTTTTGTGGTCACTGACACTCACTCAGTGCGAGTCCCGTTGCAAAATATTTGATATTTTAAATATATTAATTATCCAAATGAGAATAAATTTAAACCTGTCATTATGATAATAAGTGCGATGATAATATGTCATTGTTGTTGCTGTTGGTGATATTTATTAAGAGTTTAGTTGTATTTTGATGTAAAGAAATCTCATAAATTTATTTATTTTATACATATAGCGATAGATGGTCTGATAGTCACAAAGTATTTCTACGTTTTTTGTAAATTATGTTCTGTATTTATATAATTTATGAATGTTTTTTGTTCCTGTCATTCCGAGTAGTGTATTTGTTTTCACTATGTCCATATTGCGGACAGTGTCCATTTATATTTAGAGGATATTATTGACCTTCCTTCCCAGTAGATACCAGGAGATCGCTCATCGCTCATTACGGCAGTGTTGGTAAGAGTAAACTATCTTATTTAACCTTTATCTTTATTTCATCCTCATCTATTTTATCGCTCAATGGATTGCAGTCAAATTGTTTTCAAAATACTCATCAGAATGTTTTGCAGTGTAGCATCTTGAGGCTATGATAAAGGTTTCTGAAGATAACTACATTTTCACACATTAGGCTGATCTTAGTTGATTATTGTAAAATTTTATAACCTGGAAGTGTAGTTAAAAAGGAGGAGAGGGGATAATGAGTCGTCATTAACAGCAAGAAAATTTGTATAACATAAACAAGGAATGGAGGGATCCAATCTGTCACTCAAGTATCTGACGTCATAATCAATTACATCACTAATTAGCTGTCACAATCATAATGACACATGGCTGAACGTCATTAAATACAAAGTCACTCATGAGTGTACAAATTGTATCGTTTGATGAATTTACAATTTAATAAGCATTCTGTTGAATATTTTGGAAGTACTTTGACTGGGAGTCATTGCTGCCTATGGCCTAAACTGAACCCTCTAAAGTAAACATCACATACCTTGGATTCTGTTCTGCATATAAATTCCCCCCCCCCCCCTTGTAAAATGACACTCCAAACTCGGATCAATGTCCAATTTGGACTACGTTTCAGTATCCATGCTTATACAGGAGACATCTCAAGTTTTAATGTCCTCGTCTGACAAATGACCACTAACATGTTCACCAATTACCATGCTAGACAGAAACGTGATCAGTTTTAAAAAATCTATCCTCTTGCCTGTAAATGGATGTATTGTTTGTTGATGGCCGATGAGATATCTCTATTGGTCAGTGAGTGAGTGTGGTTTATGAAGCAAATTTATATGTATCTTGCTTTTGTAATGATGACACACACACGCACACATTTCATATTCTCTTTTTCACCAAAGGCAATAAAACAGTCTGCTTATAGAAGCTGTCTAATCATGTATTTTGCTCAACCCTTTAACATTTTCATGGTCAAACTTTCAATCTTCTCTTAGAAAATGTACATTTTGCAGGCCAAGACAGTGCAGTGGTCAATTTTCATAAATGCTCTCTTGGCCTGCAAAATGGACATTTCCTGTGACTACTGCCATACGAAATGTTTTCACAACCAACAAGACCCTTGCCCTCCCATTTTTGTCATATTGTAAAAGGCTTCAGATATTTCAGATTTTCCTGATATTTATTTTTGGATCCTGCCAAAAGCTTAGTAATCCTGTTCCGTGGTTCCACTCTTTCTTGTGTTGAGCCAAATTGGACCAGTAGTTTCCGCTACATATCCAGAATTGTCTCCGTTCTCTGGATCACATCCACATTCCAGAAATCCTCTTGCATGGAAAGTTACTTCATTGTCTTAAAAGTCGAGCCGAATTGGATCAGTAGTTATCGAGAGACAGCTCTGTGCACACACGTACGCACAGACAGTCTGGTCCATTTTTGGCTGATGTGATTGTTAAATGATTAATATCTCTGCTGACTTGCAGCATTGACTCTGCTACGCTCATCATTTGCCTCTCTTTGTTCAATGCTGGAGTAGCAATGATTTCTAAAGTATCAGAGCTGCTGAGATAATTTTGTGATAATGATATATAACGGCTATTGACGTCTAACATGATTGGTGGGCACGTTTGGATATAAGCTTTCACCCATATAGCAAGCAGGTCAGTCTGACAGTTTCTGGAAAACATAGTTTAAAGCTGAAGTCATGCTAAAATAATCAATGTTTAACCCCTTACCTGTCAGTGTTATCAATAAATTTAGTTTTTGTTAACTATTATGAGTCCGGGCATTGATTCATTAAACAATACTCATGCAACAGTTCTGACAGGCTATAAAACATTCAGCACAGTGAGTTATCGGTTAGCCAGTAGGCGTTTGACGCATACATTAGGCGGATAAGGACTACAGTGTGCAGTGATATTCAGAGCTGTGTTATTACTTAGCTGTCAAGTTCTCACGCCCACACCTACCGGCTGACTATGAGCTCTATGTACCAAGCAGATCCTTTTATAATGTGCCACGTATGTTATCTGGAATGTGCCACATTATCTTATTAAAAGTATCAATACCTGAACTACTGTTACCATGAAAAAGATTTTGATAGCACCATGCTACTGATAGGGTCTCTTGTTATCATTACTGTTCAGCTTTAATCCTTTAGCTCTCAAATTTGTTAAAAGAAATTTCAATTTTCTCATAGAAAATGTCCATTTGGTTATCGAAGCAGTAATTCCAGTGGTAAATTAAAAAAAAAATAATGTTCTTGGTCTGCAAATGGACATAAGACCACTACAAAAGCCATGTTAAGAGTATAAGATTTTCCATTGGAATCAACAGTAAAGCCTTCAGACAGCACCTGTTGGTATATTTTGTTGACAGGGTAAAAACTTGGCATTAAGGTAGATTCTCCACTATGATTGAGAGATCTGATTGACTGCTATAAGCGTATTTTGCAATTTAATTGACTATTACTGAGACCCTATTCTTTTGAAGACACCTGAAACCAAGACCGTTATCAATTGTCTAAAAAGGAGTGATCATGTTGGTACGTTGACTAATATAAGGGACTATTAAAGGGGATAACTGGTTAAACAAACATTATTTTACATACTGACCTCCCTTTAATCAGTACTTCAATCAGCAATGTTATTCTATCGGTTCATTGTCTACAAGTTACGTTTGACGAATCGCTAATTTTAGTCTTTTAGACATTTCATAAACAGACTAATATTCCCAGATGACCACCTGCATTTGGAACCAAGAGAATGTAGCCATTTAAAATAGGAACAACAGTCATATAGCAAGTCATTTGCTGCGGTCTTGAGAAAATGGCCATTTGCAGATCAGGACTATTTTTTAAGTTTACTACTGAATTTGACTGGCTCGATAATCATTACAATGTTTTAAAAAATCCTCTTGGTCTGTATATGAACATATTCTATGAGAAATTTTTCTATTGTCATTAGTTGGGATCCGTAACGTGGTCACATAAAACTGGCGTTACTTTACTGTCTTGTTAAGCAGTATCCAGATCCGGAGGAGCACACTGCAGTGGATTCAACCATTCCACACAATACAGTGTCGAGCACCCAGTGAGAAAGCACCTTCATTATTGATTGTCTATGTGGCACAAAACTTGCTGCTGGTGCCTGCTCCCTCGAATTTGTTCAAGAAAATTTCAATTTTCTCATAGAAAATATCCATTTGCAGATGAAGAGGAGACTATCTTTGAAAATTTACCACTGGAATGACTAGCTCAGTTATCGAGCCAGCCATTCCAGTAGTAAATTCTCAAAAATAGTCTTCCCGTCATCTGCAAATGGATATTTCTCAATACCAGTGAAGAAGCCATTTTTTTGCTGATATAAGTGTTAAAAAGGTACATTATTAATTAATCAGACAGATTCAGCTCCTCGTGAAGGACTAGTGCCACCTTCGTGAGTCAGCTACGTTATTTTGATTGTGACGTCGCCTAACGAGTGACATATTTGATAATGCCATCAAATAATTGAGTGACAGATCGAATCCTTCCATTTCCCTTATAGTCTGATGGTGTGCAATAGCTGTTAAAGCCTGTAACACTCATATCAGACAAAAACAGCTTCTGCGCTGGTCTTGGGAAATGTACATTAGCAGACCAGACTATTTTTGAAAATTTACCACTGGAATGACTGGCTCGATAACCGAGCCAGTCATTCCAGTGCTAAACTTTCAAAAATAGTCTTCTCTTGGTCTGCTAATGTACATTTTCTGAGAAAATTTAAATTTTCTTGAATAAATTCGAGGGTTAAAGGGTTAATCATGCCTCATGTGATGTATTCATTAGCACACAGATTTCTGTTAGGCAAACAGTTTTCTGTTAGGCAGTTTTCTTTTTCATGCATTTTATTACTGTGAAAATCTTGTACCTAACCATACAATCTAGAGAACCGTGGAACCGTGATTGCAGTAAACACCACTTTTTTAAACCCCCTAGAGCCCTGAAATAAAAGATTTAAAAATTCCATTGCTTTTATATGATAACTTGGTGTTCATTTTGGGAAATAATGTTTGTGTAAGCTGTAGTTGTCTATGACATTAACAGGCCTCAGAAACATAGTTTTTAAAATTACACCAGCCTTTCTCAGAAAAAACATCAATCTTGACATCTGTGTGAGAGAGATTAACCCTATAACCCTAAAATAAATTTAATGAAATGTGTAGGTCAAGCGGACTATTTTTGAAAATTTACCAGTGGAGTAATTCGTGGTAAATTTTTTTTAAATCATCTTATTCTGCAAATGGACATCATCATGCAGAATGTGTTTTTGGCCGGCTTGAGTGTTGAAGGTTTTAACACAGACAGATCAGCAAGAAATACAAAAGGACAAATCAACTCTAGCAGCACTATCGAAGTATTTAATAAAAATTCTAACATTCTGATTTGTACACAATATATTATGTACAATATGATGCAATATGACAAGTACATATATCTGTACAATTAAGACTGGCACGATGATCATACCTGCAATGCAGGACATTACATAATATGATATGCACGGGTAGATACAAGATTCTGCAGTACACCTCAGAAATAACATTATATGGTTCCAAAACAGAAACATGTTACTTAGTAAGAATTTTCCGTTGAATAATTTGTAGTGAGTTTAGGCGAATACGCATATGTAGCCTAGTAGGTACTCTAGCCGTTTAGGCGCTACTCTCGTAACTCAAGTAGCTACTCTACTTAGGCCGTAAACTCTGCCCAAAACATAATTTGATTTAGAAGACATTGTATCCAATTATTTCTGAGCTGTACTGTATCTTTCGTAAGGAATAGGAAAATGTTTGATATTAATTTTAAATTTATACAATTTGATCAAATATACATGTATACCGGTACTAATAATGCAATCTGACAAACATTTTTCTATTAATAGAATGCGTTTCAGCTCAATACCTCCATCATTATTTAACCCTTTAATGGTAGATTTAAAAACAAAATTTTTTGGCCTAGTATAAATAAATGTTTAGAATTTCCAAAATTGTCTTCTATTTGCCTGCAAATGGACATTTTTCAGGATTATGGCTGGCATGAATATGAGGGTTTTAATACCTTTTCAAGCATCATTGTAAATATTTTTTCGTAGCCGCTTTGCATTTTTCAGTGGAAAATATTACAGAATTTCTGATATTAATTAGTGTAAATAAAGTAAACATAACAAGAGGCCCAAGGGCCTGTGATGCTCACCTGGACCATTAGCATCTGAACTATTTGCATTTAAATAGACATGATGGATAATTTTTGGAAAATCTAAGATGACTGCTAAAGAAATTGACCTATCAAAATTCTCATTAGCACTCTTGAAATCTATCACCATAGGATCATCCCACCCAAATTTTGTTGAAATCGGGCCATTGATTAAGGAAGGGTAGTATTTTTAAGGATGCTTCCTGCCAAATGGACTTGAAATCGGTCCAGTGGTTCTCAACAAGATATTTTTAATTTCTCATAGCTTTACTATGGGAGTTTTTGGCAGGAAAAAGATCCAAGATGGCTGCCAAACTGTTTATCCGACAGTTTAAAAAATGGCAAATATGAAATTAAAATACCCACAAACATATATAAACCCAATTTTGGCCTCAAAATACATCAAATAAAAAATCCAATATGGCCGCCAAGCATGCTACATTTTGATTGGTCCACGGCAGTCTATTTTTTGACGGATTACCTTCCCTTGAACAAACTTTAATGGCTCTCCGTCTCTAATCATATCGCCCCAATTTCGGCCTGATCACTTCAGTGGTTCTGGAGGTCGTTTTCGGGAAAACTAGGTCATCCAAGATGGCCACCGACCCATTTGGTCCAGCAAGTTCTCTTGAACAAACTGGACTTGCAAACCTCTTGCCCTAAAATGTTTCACGAGTTTTGAATCGATTCCACAAGCAGTTTCGGAGATTTTTAGACGTTTCCTAAAATCGGCTGAAATCCAAGATGGCCACCAGCCAAATTGGCCGATCAGGTTCATTTGAACAAACTCGGATCCCAATTCGCTAAGGATGCTTCCTGTCACATATAATTGAAATTGGCCTAGTAGTTCTCGAGAAGACATTTAAAATTTTCCATTGCTTTAGTATGGGAGCCTTCGGCAGGAAAATAATCCAAGATGGCCACGAAACCATTTATCCGACAGTTTCGAGAATGGAAAATTTGTCCTCAGATTAGCCAAAAACAAAACCAATTTCGGCCTCAAAGCCCATCAAATGAAAAAATCCAATATGGCCACCAAACACGTTACATTTTGATTGGCCCACAGCGGCCATGCTTTTTTTACGGATCAACTTCCCTTGAACAAACTTTAATGGCCCTTAGTCCCTAATCATATCTCCCAAATTTGGGCCTGATCCCTTTAGTGGTTCTGGAGAAGTTGTTTTCGGGAAAACTAGATCATCCAAGATAGCCACCAAACCATTTGGTAAATCAAGTCCTCTTGAAGAAACTTGGCTTACCTCTTGCCCTAGATGATGTTTCATGAGTTTTGAATCGATTCCCCAAGTGGTTTCGGAGAAGTCGGCCGACATCCAAGATGGCCGCCTGTCAAATTGGCCGATCGGGTTCATTTGAACAAACGTGGATCCCTATGCTGTAAGGATGTTTCCTGCCAAATATAATTGAAATCGGCCTAGTAATTCTCGAGAAAGACATTTTAAATTTCCCATTGCTTTAGTATTGGCGGGAAAATAATCCAAGATGGCCACCAAACACGCTACATTCTGATTGGCCCACAGTGGCCATGTTTTTTGACGGATCAACTTTTCTTGAACAAACTTTAATGGCCCTTATCATGTCTGCCAAATTTCGACCCGATCCCTTCAGCGGGTCTGTTGAAGTAGTTTTCACTAAGACTAGGTCAACCAAGATGGCCGCCGAACCATTTGATGAATCAAGTTCCCTTGAACAAACTTGGTTCAGCTCGTACCCTTGATCATATTTCATGACGTTTGCATCAATCTCCCCGAGCAGTTTCGGAGATTTTTAAAGATGTTTCCTAAAATGGACCAAAATTCAAGATGGCCATCAGCCAAATTGGCCGATTGGCTTCGTTTGAACAAACTTGGATCCCTATGACCTAAGGATGCTTCCTTGCCAAATATAATTGAAATCGCCCCAGCGCTTCTTGAGAAGTCATTTAAAGGAAAAGTTGACGGACGGATGGTCGCCATGGCATAAGCTCACTTGGCCTTTCAGGTCAGGTGAGCTAAAAATTGAGCAATCAAAATTCTGTATACAGGTTCTGAAGCCTACCCCAATAGGGTCCTGCCAGCCAAATTTGGTTAAAATACTCCAAGCAGTTAATGAGGCATATTGTTTTTAAGCAAAAGTTGACGGACGGATGGTCGGCATGGCATAAGCTCACTTGGCCATTCTGGTCAGATGAGCTAAAAATTTAAAAACCGACCCATTCTATATGATCTATACAACAACTCCCAGTCAAATTAATTTCAAAATATTCAACAGCTTTCCTGTATACAAGTTGTCTTGAAGTTGGGACAGTCAAATTTCAAGGGTTATATGGGTGTTAAATTTTCAAAAATGGTCAATATTCTATATTTTAGTGTGTCAATATCAAAGAAACTGGTGTACATTTTTCAACAATTTTGCTGGAAGATGTTGCTGTCTACGACAGCACCATCTACCACCAAATTTGTTGAAAAATGTACACCAGTTCATCTTTTAATTTAATTTGAAAATTTTAAATTTTAACCTCAGTGGTCAGGGTTAAGACAACTGCAGAGAACAATTTTGGTTTCCGACCATTAAAGGGCTAAACACATCGACACCATTAGGAAGAAATAGATCACTATGGTAACTTATATTAATAACACTATAAACATTAACAAATGCATAAATAATGTCAGGACTGAAGGCTACCTAGTGAATGCATAACATGTGTAAAATGCATAAGGAACTCTACACACAACTGTCAACATTATATATATATCCAAAACGCCGACCAGTTTCTTCACACACGCAGCAACAAATGCTACAAACACAATTTGATGGCAAAGGTTCATTAATTCTGAAGTGTTATCAGATAACATCCCATGGGTACGCGAGTTTTAGAGTCTAAAAAAATTCTTTATTTCTAAGACAGGCTTATTCTTTACTTCTAAATGAGGTACTAATGTCCGCTGTGATGTCCTCAGACAAATAGTGTTTCGCAATAGTCAACAACTACAACGCATAGTAAGTAATAATATATACCACGTAATAACCAGTGTAAGATTAACAGCAAGTTTAAACATTAATTACATTTTAGCGTATCTGGTTTTGAGCAACATGATTTTGTTATATCGTTACAGGTCGCTTGCAGTGTGTGGGCAGAATTGACAGCGACGCAACAGATTTGGCTAATTGGTAGTCTTGGCTTAAAACATGCTTTTAAGTAGTTTAAGTTCCAGTCACTACCGAAGGACAACTACTTTGTCTATCAATCATGACATCATAATCAAGTATATGACGTATAGGATGATGTCATAATCAATTATGTCATGAATGATGTAGCCAAGTTCATCATAAACACTTGATTGATAACGAACAAAGCGTTGTTCTACGAATTGTGTCTACTAGTTAATAAACATGCTGTTGAATATTTTGACGCTAATTTGACTGGGCGTTGTTGCTGCCTATTAGTACCCAGTCAATTTAGTTTCAAAATATTCAACAGTTTGTATAGTTTTCTGGAAACTGATAGTCAAGGAGTTCAGGGATCGAGCGATCCCAACACGGGCGAAGTGTGAGTGGAGCAGCTTAGCTAAAACTGGATTCCTCCATTCACCAGTGATTGCATTCTACTGACCAGAAATGATCACTTCAAATCATGTGACTTGGTAAAGATTAAAACATACACCTTTGGTGTTGTATCGCAAAGGTGTCATATCAAGTTGCTTCAATATGCTGATATGCAGACACAAATCAACTACTAAATGATAGATACATTGAGATAACGATTGTGTAGTGTCGTATAGATGTAGCATTGCTTTGATGTGCGCCTCGGTTCACCAATTAGGCCAGAACAATTTAATGTTTTGTTTTACAAAAATTTCCACCCAAAATATACAATTGGAGATTCGGAAAAATATTAAAATAATGCACGCACAATTTCAAGGTCAGAAATTTTAAGCTATTACATCAGGTTAATCAAGAAAATCCAAAACGTTTTCTCAGTGAGTGTCAATTCAGGAACTAATATTAAACAATGCAATACCTTTACAAGAGGTACATAATGCCCAGTTAATTAAATTCATCCGTATCAAGTTTAAGCTATTTATTTTCATCCAGCTCTAATACACCTTGCAGAAATAACATATCAATACTACTTTATTTCTGGCAAAAATAATATTTATTCTCTTACAGTTTAACTGATTTATTTAATTGCATTGTGTTTGCATGGCCGTGTTTAACCCTGTGACACTTACATCACCCAAAAATGGATTCTGTAGTGGTCTTGAGAAATGTCCATTTGCAGACCTAGAGAAGACTATTTTTGAAAATTTAACACCAGAATGACGGGCTCGATAACCGAGCCAGTCATTCCAGTGGTATAAATTTTCAAAAATAGTCTTCTCTTGGTCTGCAAATGGACATTTTCCAGGAGAAAATTTAAACATTTTTGTTAAACGGTTAATTTAATGAACATCCTCAGCATCGGGCGGTAAACCAGCTAACCTGATTAACAGTTACTGGTCAAACAAATATTTAACAATCAAGAAAATATTATTTTGAATGCTTTGAAAATGATTTGGTTATTTTGAAACTCATAATTGTTTTGAAATTAACTTGACTAGATTTCAAAGTAATCAACAGTTTTCATACATATATGATTGACTTAAACTTAACATAACGAGATCTCAAAATCATTGCGGAATACGTCCAAGGTTCTCACTACATGGTAAATGAAAAATTAACGACGATATGATCAAGCTTTCAAATGAGACAACTAGCTCTAGTATTCCATTCTCATCTTATTCAATTTACATAATTCTTACCTCAGAATTCTATCAGGTGTGTGTTCGTTCATAAGAGGAATGCTACAGACAGCCTCACCATTCAGCAACATGATTTCTAAAATATATATAACCATCCATTTCTTCCAGCATGTCTAGAAGCTATCACAACCTTACTGCGTGGCATCAGTGTCATGATCTTTCATGTTTCAATGATAAAACCTTTAGTGAGTAAGATTGGTAAAAACTATTTTAACTTCTTTCTGTTCAGTAAATGGCCATTTGCAGGCCAAGAAGAAAATAGTTTTGAAAATTTATCACTGGAATAAGCAGCACAATTATTGAGCTAGTCATTCCAGTTTAAAAGTTTTTTAATATTCTCTTCACCCGCAAATGGTCACTTGACAAGATCAGTTTTGGCCAATTTCAACATTAATTGGTTAAACTACTTAACCCTTACAAGTCTGATGTCAAAATTTTACATTTTCAAATTAAAGTAAAAGATGAACTGGTGTTTACTTTTCAACAAATTTGGTGGAAGATGGTGCTGTCGTAGACAGAAACACCGTTCATCAAAATTGTTGAAAATTGTACACTAGTTTCTTTGCTATTGACACCATAAACGATAGAATATTGACATCAGTATAATAAGGGTTAAATATAACATGAGATATTCCTTAACCCCGTCACCCATAAATGTATTCCAAGATTTTCTCACAGAAAATGTCTATTTACGGACCAGGAGATTATTTGTGAAAATTTATTGTTGGAATGACTGGCTCGGTTATCGGGCCAGTCATTCTGTGGTAAATTTATTAAAATAGCAGAAGCCATATTTGGCTGATGAGTGATATTTTTAAAATTTTACAACTGGAATGACTGGCTGTTATCGCCTGAAAGTGGACATTTCACAGGAGCACTGTAGAAGCCACTTTTTGCTGGGTTGGTCATTAAAGGAGTATATATATATATAAAATATCTCATTCCATTACTATTGGACATAACACACAATTTCTTATGATGTGGTCGCAAATATTTATCCTGTCATTTTACGAACCCGACAAAGATGCTGAAACTTCTCAGGCATTCATATATCTGAGCACAAATGGCACGACTAAACTTAAAACTAGAATGGGGTCTTAAGGAAACAAAGCTATCAAAATGTAATAATCGGTAAATAAAAGCTAACATAATATCCTTATTAGTTCTCTTCTACAGGATAATTACATGTTATACAATAATTTAAGACATAATTACTTTCATCGATTATATACATATTAAAACAAAATATTTTCTTTGGTTTCCCACGAAATACAGCGTATTAGCGGAACATTATGAGATAGGCAAAGTTTAATTCTACGTAAAAACTGTGAGAAATTATAATGCAATACTCACCCTCACCCACTGCTACAATTACAAGTCAGAGGCATTAGCTGCCAGAGCAACATACTACATTCAATGGATTTTCAAAATATTGAATCAATCAGTCATTGGACCATAGAGCTATCTAACAGAAACAAATGTTCAAAATGTCCGCCTAAGAGTTATATTGGATTTCAATATTGGATATCCATACAAATCTTTATTGGAATCCTCTCCATAACATAGAAAATGGCTTTTCTGATTTTTGTTTCCATTGGCTAAAACTAAAGGTGCTAGTCTTTGTAACCTAACATTTACATTTTTCTCCAATAGGACAAGACAATGGAGGAATCCAGTTTACCTATGCCCTGCCCTCTTTTACCTAAGCTACACACCCCACCCCACTACACCCACACACTTTGCCCGTGTTGGATTGCTCTATCCCTGAACTCGCTATCAATTTCCAGAAAACTATACAGATAAGCTGTTGAATATTGCTGTTTCCGCCCAGTCAAATTTGTTTCAAAATATTCAACAGCATGTTTATTAAATAGTAGACATACAGTTCGTACAACAATGCTTAGTCCGTCATCAATTACGCATTCGTGACAAACTTATACGTCAACGTCATTCATGACGTCATTGATTAGGACGTCATCCTACATGTCAGATAGTTTATTATGATATATGATTGATGGATAAATTGGAAAAGACCACCACTATAAAACACATGTCAAGACAGTCTACATGAACAAACGTTTAATGCTTTCACCGCTGAATTCACGGTAATCTCAATTTCGAGAAAATTTCAAGACAATCGTACACGAAAGCTGTTGAAAATTTTGAAAATAATTTAACTAGAAGAAGCCTTACATATAATAAATCGTAATGGGCTTCCAGACAAATTAATTTTCAAATATTCAACATAATCCTTCCTACATTGTAAGAAAGTTGTATTAGTGCTATAGCGCCGAGTGTGATCAAGGGAATAATACGCATGAAATCAAGAGATTATATCACGAGCCACTTTCTCTTATCAGCAGTCAAAAACACGAGTACCTAGTAACATTTATCTCCAGACAATTCACAAACACATGCAAATCTTAACAAATGAGCTGTAAAATATAAGTACACAAAAAATACAAAATGATATAGCAGACAAATAATGGACAATGCTTAAATACATGTATAGCAGACAAATAATGGACAATGCTTAAATACATGTATAGAAATAAAGCATCAATTCATATTAACTAAGAGCAAACACTGGATTCACTCGCTTCAATCTTTTAACTCTTTAAACCATAGAATTTGGTCAAGAAAATTTCAATTTTCTCATAGAAAATGTCCATTTGCAGACCAAGATAAGATTATTTTTGAAAACTTACCACTGGAATGACTGGCTCGGTTATCGAGCCAGTCATTCCAATGGTAAATTTTGATTGCGATGTCAGACAACTAGTGACAAAACGTATTCCGCCTTCAAATTTGTGAAATACGGTAATTGATTCTGACTTGAGTGACAGATCTGATGCCCCTATTAACCCTTTAATGGTCAAGGCAGCCAAAACCGGCCTCTGCGGTCCTGAGGAATGTCCATTTGCAGGCCAAGAGAATAATTTTGAAAATTTACCATTGGAAGGCCTGGCTTGATAACCAAGCTTGTCATTCAGTTGTAAATTTTCAAAAATAATCCTCTTGACCTGCAAACAGCCATTCAATATGCAAATATTTGGACAAAATTTGAGCATTAAAGGGTTAATGACGCTGATATTTGGCAAGTGAGTAGAAGCGAGGTGGATTCTAATCAAGTACTGTACATGGTGATAACACGGCATGATCGCAGTTAACAAACAGTAAATTACCCTGAATACAAACAGCAGTGGCAAAATCACATCTTACAATACCAAGAAACAGCACAAATAACATGGTCAGAGACATACAATAATAAATATTTCTCTTGATACAACTTTTAGATTAGAGTGATCAAATACAACGTGACCATCCACAAGTTTATAATCGTTGAAGGACTATTCACACACCACAAGTCACTCAGTTTCATCATTTTAACCCTTTCATGGTGAAGATGACCACAACCAGCCTTTGCAGTGGTCTTGAGGAATGCCAATTTGCAGGCCAAGAGAAGACTATGTTTGGAAATTGACCACGAATGACTAGCTCAGTTCCAGTGCTAAACTTTCAAAACAAGTCTTCTATTGAGCTGCAAATGGGCATTCAATAAGCAATGGACCTTTCCGGTTTTAACTATGCCCCGCCCATCTCTAACTAAGCTCCACCCACACCTCGCTCGTGTTTGGATCGATCGATCTCTGAACACCCTGACTATCAATTTCCAAAAAACTACACATTTAAGCTGTTGAATATTTTGAAACCAATTGGACTGGGTGCTGTTGCAGTCAAATTAGTTTCAAAATATTCAACAGCATGTTTATTAAATAGCAAAGAATTACAAAGACATACAATTCATATTGTCTGAGTATTTGAGATTTGGTGAAGGTTGATATGGAACCCTTTGTGACTTAATGATTGTGACGCCATCATACACACGCTGAGCTGATTATGACATTATACGAGGTCAGATGATAGATGTATACCCTGGAAAGGTGAATTATTTTTATATTCTCGACCATTAATGGGTTATGGGTCGTCAGTTGTAGGCAGAAATGTATATTATAGACCAAGAAAAACTAAGGTTGATATTTTATTACTGGAATGACTGACAACTGACAAGTCAATTCAGCGGTAAATTTTCAAAAGTATTAGCTAGAGATGAAAATGGACATTTCTGCAAAGGCCAGTATTGGTCAGCTTGACCATTAAAGAATTAATGGGTAGAACAATAAAAAAAAATTTTAAACAGATCTACAAATACAGGGAAACACGTCTGTGTAGATGATGATGACGACGATGACAACGATGACAACGATGACGATGTGACTGTTTTCAGCAACTGGAATGAATGAAAACTGCTTTCATCTGCAGTCAGTTTTCTTCAAGCTTCTCCAGGGTCTCTTGTTCTTTGCAAGCATCCTACAATTCTACATGCAGCGGTCATAATGTTCATTCTTCCACTCGTTTTGAAGATCTCAAAATGCTATGGATGGCCTCAATATTAGGTTAGGTCATCCAAGGACGAATTCAAATCCTGGAAATTTGCATTACTTATTATGAAAGGATGACCTCAGTTCAGGCTGGATGACCTCATTAAATGTGAGATCATTGCATGGACGAGTTCATTAAATGTGAGATCATTGCATGGACGACTTCATTAAATGTGAAATCATTGCACGGACGACTTCAGATTTTCAAACATTTTGACCCCCACACCTACATGTAAGCTTTAGGTTCTTTCTCGCCTTTAGTGGTCTTGGATTACGTTTCTTGATGTCTGATCGCAAAACACTTAGCAGACCTGTGTTATAATGACCTGTGCATGCCTCATACTTCTTGACACTAGTTAAAACTCCACTCTTTTCCGAGTGGGTGTATTTACCGGCATTTGAAGACCAGTCTGCGTGTATACACCTACGATTCCATTTACGAGTTGCTGTAAAAATCAAACATTGAATTATACTCCAAGAAGATGATTCCATATGCATAGTAGTGGTACGTCATTCGAAATTGTTAAATTTTGATCGGACCATGCTGCTGTTGATCTGTGAAATCAGATAACATCAGATAGGAGTCGTTGCTTCAAGCAAAAAATACTGATTATTGTTCAACATACTGCATATGGCCACCCTTGCCCCCACCCCACCCCACCCCCCACCCTATACGAATCCAATTTAATTTTTTGCCGCATACAGCTATCGCAACCATCTAAATGGAATCTTAGCTTACTACAGGATAATTTAATTCATAGTAACAAATTCACCAGTGAAAAATTATCATATCAGCTAAAACGGCTTCTAAAGTCGTGTTGAGAGATGTCCATTTGCAGACAAAGAGAAGACTATTTTTGAAAATTTACCACTGGAATGACTGGCTCAAAAACTGAGCCAGTCATTTCAGTGGTAAGTTTTCAAAAATAACATTATCTTGGTCTGCAAATGGACATTTTCTGAGAAAATTCAAATTTTTTAAAACAAATCTTACAGCCTTTAGGGTTTATATATATATATATATAATGATGATGATAATTGGTCCTCATGAAGGGCCAGTTCTAATACCAGGGCATAATTTTTTAGGCGCGCTATCACTCTCGCTCATGCAACTCGCCAAACTTTTCATTCCAGGAGCGCATTTAAGAGCCCACCTTAAATCCCAAAACTTTGATCCAAATTTAGATATTTTACTGCTTAAGCACAGATGTAATAACATACATGTGCATATTTTCCTTGTGCTAGAGGATCGATCACTTGCCTAGAACTGATTGTGGAGAGCAATTTCTAGCTCAACACGCTTTTCGAGAAATGAAGCCCTGTAACACCGCTAGATAGATACCAATTAGTACCATTTTGCGCTGTTGATGGATCCAGCGGTATTCTTCTGTTCTCTGCCGAAGGGTTGTGTCTGTATCTCATGAGTCAGAAGTAACCTGGGATGAAAAGATATAGTTGCATTGCTTCTTTCATTGTTGTAGCATTTGGGATGACTGGCTTGATAATCAATCCAGCCATTCCTGTGGTAAATTTTCAAAAATAGTCGACCCTTCGCCTGTAAATGGACATACAATAAGCAAATATTTTACTTTTTCTGGACCAATCATGGCCATTACAGGGTTAATAAGCATTTACATAGATCCTATCAAGCGTAAATGCTTAACCCCTTCAAAATCATATCAGCTAAAAATGCCTTCTGAAATCTCCATTTGCAGACCAAGAAGACTATTTTTTTTAATTTACCACTGGAATTACTGGCTCGATAACTGAGCCACTCATTTCAGTGGGAGTTTTAAAAATAGTCTTCTCTTGGACTGCAAATGGACATTTTCTATGAGAAAATAAAAATTTTCTTGAACAAATGCGATGGTTAAATGCTTAACATCATCTGATTAGATTTACCAAAGCTGACAGTTTGTCACGATATGCTCGGTACATGAGGAACCACCACCGAAGATGAGGTCTCGCAATGAATCTTCATGAATCCACAACACTAAAACAGTTACTGGTATGAAATTGCAGTAACTCAATTTCAAAATATCCAAACAGGTAACACGCAATGGTCCATGATTTTGGTTATTATGGAGACGCCGAGAAGGAAGATGGTGGTATCAAACGCAGCCTTATAGAAGATAGGGCTCTTCAGGAGAGTTTGTAGGTTTTTTTCTTTATTTGACCATTAAGGTTGATGTTGCCAAAAACCTTTATAAAGGGTTCAAAATTATTCTTCATTAGGCATTGGGAAAGCTGTTGAATATTTTGAAACTGATTTGACTGGAGGATGTTGCTGCCTAATGCTGCATCATCTAGAAACATCTTGCAGTAAAATTAGTTTCAAAATACTCAACAGAATATTGTGTATATCATAATGACTGTTATATCGGATCTGTAGGGTTCAAGGAATTTCCATTACTACATAAAGCTAGTTAACTGACTGGTACAAACCGTTTTTAAAATGGATGCTGGCCACTCCTTCACCTACAAAGTCATCATTATGAAACCGGATAAGCGTTAATAAAACAAGATATACATATAATATACTTAACAACAATAACAACAGCAGTCTATTTTAAACGTGTAAATTCATTGATTGCATATATTATGCATAATTCTGGTGGTTATAAGACAAACGGTGTCTATTTACGGCATAGTAGACTATTACTTATATTTATACCAACTTTCTCACAGTTACATTGGTCGATTGCTTACATATTCTCACCAAGGAAAGTAATTGATTGGTCAATGCAACTGTGGTACTCTCTCGTCAGAAGAGAAAAGCGCACCAAATTCAGAAAAGGTGCTCAAGATAATGACAAGATTATCTTGACTACTTACCGATACATTAATGAATTAAACACCAGGAATAAATTACATATGCTTAGCGTATATCCAATCAAGAGGCAATCAATAATAACAGTCATGAATACACGTCATATTTACAGACAGATCTATACAGTACATCCCATAAATATAAGCTACCATGTTTCCAAAACAAAAACATGATATTTAGTACAATTTTGACCACGATGTAACAAATGTTCTGCAGAATATTTTGGACTGATTTGATTGGAAGCCATTTCTGCCTTAGAAGCTTCCAATAACATTAAGTCCAAGACACTGGACAGCATATTTGATTTTGTTTTAGAAACATGTTAAATTATATGTGCGTTGTACTGTAGCTTCTCCAGAGGGAACCTAGCTTTGGGGCCTAAAGACAGTGGTTAATTTAACACTCTAATGGTCAAGGCAGCCAAAACCGTCCTCAGTAGTGGTTTTTAGGAATGTCCATTTACAGGTCGAAATAATACAATTTTTTCTAATTTACCACTTGAATGACTGGCTCGATAATCGAGGCAGTCATTCCAGTCATAAATTGTCCAAAATTGTCTTATCTTGGCATGCAAATGGACACTCAAACACGAAAATTTTGAGATTTTCTGGAAAAATCTGAACCATTAAAAGGTTGATAAAAGATAACATATCTTAAACCTTTAATGGCCCAGCCAGTCAAAACCAGCCTGGGTAGTAGTGGTCTTGAGAAATGTCTATTTACAGGACAGGAAACAGTTTACCACTGAAATGGTTAGCTCGATCATTGAAACAGCCATTCTAGTGGTCAATTTTCAAAGATTGATTTCTCTTGGCTTGCAAGTGGACAATGAATAGGTAAGCAAAATATTATTAAACACCAACTGTTGTTCTCCACCAAACCTCACCCAGCACAACATATAAGCATGTGCAATAGCTAGGTGGCTTAAGAGACAATCGCTCATTAAATACCCCCCCCCGTGGAATAGCGATATCTGAACATAGGCCTACCAATCATAACTGGCATTTATTCATGCGACGTCCACCGTCAACTCTCTGGGACACCGTGGGAGATCGAGAATACACAATTGTTTTCAGTTTACTGGTCTGAACTCTGCATGATTATTATGCGTAGCAATTGATAGAGTGTGGTTCCATATTGAGACTGGATCTGATTATATAACCAGTCCAAATAGCACGATAACCACTGTTATTACACTTGAAACATCCGTTCCACCATTGCCATGATTACCCAATACCTGGCTCACTTCAATGTATATGTAACACGCTGCTACAGGGTGTTCAGAATGCAATTCCCTGCATGACTTGGTCACGTAACAAGAATAGCGGTTAACCCAATCGCCATCACAGGTACAAAGGGAGGTAACTCATGATATAAATAGCAAAATATATTTTTGAAAACTTCACTAACGAGCGACACTTCAAAAAGCCAGTGATATCAATTAATAGTTTTCCAAAATGCATTGTTCCTTGTGTGTTAATTAATACTGTTATTATAACAAAGAGTTATCTCCCTTTCGCACCCATGATTACAAAAAGGATTAATCTTGTCAGTGGCATTATTTATTATTGTCGTGATTATCGTCTACAGCTATATCCGACTCTTGCCGCTGATCTGCCGACTCGTGTTCCAGATCACATTGTCCTTGTTCTGTACATAAAGAATTATTCTCCGTGATTTTATCATTTACATTACTATTATCATTATTCTCATCCTCTGCTTCCTCCTCCTCTTCCTCCTCAGCCATCATCTGCTTAGCAAGTTTCATGGCTTGGTATTCATTATAGTGAATCTTGCGCTTCATTTCAAATGATTTTCGCTTAGCTGAAATACAGAGAAAACAAGAGTAATCTGAGATTGCAGACCCTTGCTATCCCATTTCACATTCCACAAATTTTCAGATTTTTTTTTTCCGGATTTTTTATCTGTACTACTTATCTACTCATAGACTAAATGAGCATAATCTTTAGGAAAACCGTTACCACTCTGATGTCCAAATTTTTAATTTTCAAATTAAATTAAAAGATGAACTGGTGTTAATTTTTCAATAAATTGTTGAAAAATATACACCAGTTTTTTTGCTATTGGCGCAATAAAAGATAGAATATTGACACCAGAGTGCTAAGGATTAATCGCAAGATTCATGCAGGCTTATTAACACCCCCCACCCCCTCCACCCAAACCCCCAACCCCTAATAGCTTGCACTTTTGGTATACTGCTTGACCATGACTATATCTCGCTTGGCGGTCAAGTTCATCGAAATCTATCCAATTGTGGCAGAACTATCACATTCCAATCTCATTCCACAACACACTGACAAATTTCAAATTTTTTAATGACAGTAATAAACCAATATTATGGGGTATTTTTGAATATTGAAACGTTCCCCCCATTCTAACGTTAGCATGGGGAAATTCCGTTTTTAAAATTGTTTTAGTTTTTCAACTCTGGAAAATATGGACAGATTTTGCTGAAATGCAATCCTAAGTGGAGTCTTGTTATGAGCTAATCACACATGTAACTTGATAAGACTTTTCTTACCCTTTAACCCTCAAATTTGTTCAAGAAAATTTAATTTTCTCATACAAAATGTCCATTTGCAGACGAAGAGAAGACTATTTTTGAAAATTTATCGCTGGAACGACTGGCTCAGTTATCGAGCCTGGCATTCTAGTGGTAAATTGTCAAAAAATAGTCTTCTCTTGGTCTGCAAATGGACATTTCCCAAGACCACTGCAGAGGCCATTTTGGCTGATATAAATATTAAATGGTTAACGACTTTGTTCCAGAAATGATAACTTATTTATGATATAAGGAATATATTGTTGAATACGTTCAGATTAATTTGACTGGAACCTGTTGTTGCCAGTGGAAGCAAGAGGCGGTTCCAGACAAATATGTTTCAGAATATTCATGTTTCCTGTGTAGCCGTCTTGAAATTTAAATATTGGAATTAAAACAGTGAACGGGTTAACGCAGTATAAATTCATCGCCTAGAAACCACAATTTAGTTTTTTCTGATGAGATAGTTTTGACAAATACCAGCAGGTGTCTTTAACCCTTTAACCTTCAAATTTATTCCAGAAAATTTAAATTTTCTTATAGAAAATATCCATTTGCAGACCAGAAGACGAGTTTTGAAAATTTACCATTTGATGATCAAAAGATGACTATTTTTGAAAATTTACTACTGGAATGACTGGCTCGATAACCGAGCCAGTCATTCCAGTAGTAAATTTTCAAAAATAGTCATCTTTTGATCATCAACTGGACATTTCTCAAGACCATTGCGGAAGCCGTTTTAGCCGGCTTGAGATTTAAGCGTTACGGCACTTTCCAGTGGCCTGTGGGTAATCATAGGTACCGCATTCATTTCACAGCAAATATGAACACATGGAGCCATGTAATTTCACATCAATGTCTTTTAACACTTTTACCGACAAATCCCTTAAAATGAAAAAAAATATTTACGATACAAGATTTATTCTGTTCCATATTTTGAAATTAATATGACTGGAAGCCATTGTTGCCTACGGTGGTGCTGCCTAATGGCTGCCAGTCAAAATAATTTCTAAATATTCCAAGTTTTCTTGTATGGTAGAGTTCAAAATGAGATATGAAGAATTCATCGGTGAAAGGGTTAATGTGTTCCTGTTCAATGATGTCGTGAGGCAAACAAAGCCTATTTCTAAAATCACATTTCAATGGTATCAGGAGACCCTAAATCAAATTGTACCATCATTACATATTTATATCATCGAAACATGCATGACAAAAATTGTTGTAAAACACAGCGATCATGCCGAGTCAAATCTAATTACTGGATTCAAAATTGCGGCAACCTTGCTAGTCGCGAAGGTCAAATGGGCCTGTATTCCTCACATGGCTTTATTGGCCAGTGGCCAAGCCAACCAATCTGAACCAAATCAGTCACTAGCCTCATTTTCACATAGTCATTAAAAGACGTCGTAAACAAATTCTCACTGACATCAATGAGAAAGTTGTGTTTACTTAGACTTGATTATTGGAAGAAAATAAAGGTGATACACTATAGCAGCAACTTAGGCAGCTTTGTCAGAAACTTAAATTAAAAACAGCTGAACTTGAAAGACAAACAGACAGACAGACAGGTACTAGATCCGAGTCATAAACTAATGATTAACATTTCAGCCAATAGATGACTGGATAATCTTCAATTCGGTATATACAATATACTTCAATTTTGTACAACGATTCAGGATCGACTGTCAAAATATTATCCTCAGAACATTTTCCTACAGATTCTTTTGAGAATCATTTGATTGAAAGTTAAAATTAGCAGCAACAAATTTCACACGAATTGTTATCCAAACATTAGCCTGTGACACTTGTATATGCCTGCTTGGTTATTCAGAGAACACTTTGACACAAACTTGCTGCCGCTACAGGCGGCAACTTTTCAGCCAACTTGTCATAAAATATATCTAACCTTGCATATTTCACAAGAGCTATACGAAACACACAATTAGTATTGAACTACTATACTCTTACTTTTCACTACAGATGTAACAATGCAGCTCACATTGAAAACCAACAGGACAATGACAATCATTAGAGTTATCTCTTTATGGGGCTGGGTATTTATTGAGCATTGTATAACAGTGAGAATAGAATCCCAAACAAGAGGCTTAGAAATATGCAGAAAATACAAGATGTCTGCCAAAAATGTTATATTTTGATTGATTCATGGCAGACATGTTTTTTTACATATCAACTTTCGATGGACAAATTTGAATGAACCTAATCATATCAGCCAAATTTTAGCCCAATCCGTTCAGCGGTTCTGAAGTCGTTTTCGCCAAAACTAGGTCATCCAAGATCGTCGCCAAACCATTTGGCAAATTAAGTTCCCTCAAACAAACTTGGTTCAGCTCTTGCCCTAGATCATATTTCATGAGGTCTGCATCGATACCCCAAGCAGTTTCAGAGAAGATTTTTAAAGACATTTCTAGAAGTCGGCCAAAATCCAATATGGCCGCGGCCAAATTAGCCGATCATCTTCCTTTGAACAAATTTGTATCCCTATTCCCTAAGGATGCCTCCTGTCAAATATGCTTGAAATCAGCCCAGTGGTTCTCAAGACGACATCTTAAATTTCCTATTGTTTTAGTATGGGAGTTTTTGGTAGGAAAGATCCAAGATGGCTGATAAACCACTTATCCGAGTTTCGAAAATTGCAAATTTGAAATTAGAATACCTAAGAACCTATATAAAACTAATTTTGGCTTCAAAATCCATCAAATAAAAATATCAAATATGGCTGCCAAACACTACATTTTGATTGGTCAATGGCGCCCATGTTTTTTATGTATCAATTTCCCTTGAACAAACCTTTATGGGCCTTGGTCCCTAATCATATCTGCCAAATTTTAGCTTGATCTGATCAGGTATTCTGGTCATTTTCACGAAAACTAGGTCATCCAAGATAGCCGCCAAGCTATTTGGCCAATTAAATTCCCTTGAACAAATTTGGTTCAGCTATTCGCCTAGATCATGTTTCATGAGTTTTGAATCGATGCTCCAAGTGATTTCGGAGATGTTTAAAGATATTTCTCAAAATAGGCCAAAATCCAAGATGGCCACCGGCCAAATTGGCCGATCGACTTCGTTTGAAGAAACTTGGATCCCTATGCCCTACGGATTATTGCTGTCAAATATACTTGAAATCGGCTAAGTGGTTCTCGAGAAGAAAACATTTGAATTTTCCCATCGCTTTAGTATGGGACTTTCGGTGGGAAAGCGATCCAAGATGCCTGCCAAATTTCAAATCAGGATATTCAACAGCATATATAAAACCAATTTCGGCTTCAAGATCCATCAAATAAAAAAATTCAAAATGGTTGCCAAATGCGCTACATTTTGATTGGTCCAGGGCGGCCATGTTTTTCGACGTATCAACTTCTCTTGAACACACTTTAATGGCGCCTACTCCCTAATTATATCTCATAAATTTCAGCCCAATCCCTTTAGCGGTTCTGCAGAAGTCGTCATTTTCGGGAAAACTAGGTCATCCAATATGGCCACCAAACTATTTGGCCAATCAAGTTCCCTTGAACAAACTTGGTTCAGCTCTTACCCTAGATATTTCATGAGTTTTAAATTGATCCCTCAAGTAGTTTCGGAGAAGATTTCTAAAGACGTTTCCTAAAATCGGCCAGAATTCACAACAAACTTGGATCCTTAGGCGCTAAGGAGGCTTCCCGCCAAATATAATTGAAATCGGCCAAGTGGTTCTTGAGAAATCATTTAAAGGAAAAGTTGATGGATGGTCGCCATGGCATAAGCTCACATGGCCTTTCAGACTGGTGAGCTAACAATAGCGGGTACAAATGTCAAACTAAAGTAGAGGTTTTTCGATTAAGACAATGGTCACTGATTTTTTTTGTGCATAGATTTCCTTCTAGTATGTCTCATTTTAATGACTCAGCATAACTTTATTGCCTTTATTTCCAAGATTCATTTGCACCAGCCATTCATATATTGCACTTTTTATTCAGCAAGCTGAGGTCGGCCTATGTCTGGATTTTCTAGATTGGCTCTGATGACTGATCTCTAATATCCATGATGCTGGGATTGGGATAGTAACTGAAAACAATGTGTGGAACTGTTACATATCGATGGCACCTTGGATCTGATAGCAGAATTGGCCAGTATATTTCTTGATAACGACCATTGATCAGTATGTTGGATTTTGTGAAATCGCTTATGAAGCTATGACTGTTAGTGATTTTGGTTACCGTTTTATTATCCTTAAAGTAGGTGGGTGGGTGGGTGGGGGGATACAGGTCCTAGATGACGGCTTTGTGGTTGCCATGTCAGAGGGTAGCTTCCTCTGTATTGAAAGAACCTGATCAGATCTTGGCAATTGCTTTGTGAACTGATGCGCTTCTCTTGCACAGACATAGGAAGTGGCTATATGAGCTAGCACACTTTCCCTTGTTTGCGTGTGCAGTTGGATTAGTACACGGAGAAAGATGGCGAGCGATGTTTGTGGAAACTCTTGTATAGATCCACAATGGTGACACTCTCGCGTGGGGTGTTTCCAGGTAAATCTGATGGTGGTGTGTATGTAGGTGGTTAATTCTTTAAGGGATTTATCTCAGTGTTCCAAGAGTATGAAGATGTCTATATACAATTTGTATCTGGTGCACATAAAAGGGAGATGTGGTGCTTTTATCTAGTAAGCATCCTTCATTCAGCATAACAATGAAGGCATTTATAAAAGTACATCCTGCTTTACATTACATCATACATTTGAACCCTTTAATGGTCAAAGAAAATTGGCATTTTTAACCAGCCCATTTACAAGCCAAGAGAAAACAATGTTTGAAAATGCATCACTGGAATGCCCGGCTGTCACCGAGCCAGGCATTCCAGTTACATTTTTTTAACAAGAGGCTCAAGGGCATGTGACGCTCACCTGGACCATTACCATTTGAACGATTTGTATTTAAATAGACATGATGGATAATTTTTGGAAAATCCAAGATGGCGACCAAAAAAATTGGCTATCAAGATTCTTGTTTGATATGTTGAATCCTACCATCATAGGATTGTTCCACCCAAGTTTTGTTGAAATCGGGCCATTGATTAAGGAGTAGAGTTTTTAAATGCGTCCGGAAAATTTTCAGAAAATCAAAGATGGCTGTCAAAACACTGACCTATCAAAATTCTGAATCAAATTTCTAGATTTTCACTATAGGATCAATCCAGCCAAATTGGATTGAAACTGACCAAGCGGTTAATGAGAAGTGTTTTAAACGAATTCCTATTTTTCAGAAAATCGAAGATGGCTTAGATGGCCACCCAAAAAAAAAATCAGTCAAAATTCTGTATACAAGTTCTGAAGCGTACCAAGAGTGCCACCAGAAAAAGTCACCCAAATTGACCAATAAAAATTGAAGCCTACCGCCCTAGGGTCTTTCCAGCCAAGTCTGAATGGAATCGCACAAGGAGTTAATGAGGAATATCATTTTAAATGATTTCCAGCCATTTTTTTCGGAAAATTCAAGATGGCTGCCTAACAAACTGACCAATCCAACTTCTGTATACGAGCACTGAAGCACACCACTCTATGGTCCTTCCAGCCCAGCTTGCTTGAATTCAGCAATCGCCCAAGCGGTTAATAAGGAGTAGCCTTTTAACTGATTTCCCGATGTTTTAAAACAAGAGGCCCACGGGGCCTGTATCGCTCACCTGGACCATAGGCATCTCAACTGGAATGATCATTAACAATAAGTAGAACTCTAATGAGTTGAGCAGACTTGTAACAAGAAAACACAGGCCATGTTTCTTCATGTATCAACTTCTCTTGAGCAAACTTTAATGGCGCCAAGTTCCCTTAAACAAACTTGGTTCAGCTCATGCTCTAAATGATATTTTATGAGTTTTGAATCAATCGCTCAAATAGTTTCGGCGAAGGTTTAGAAAGACATTTCTAAAAGTCCACCAAAATCCATGATGGCCACCGGTGAAATTGGATGATCGGCTTCGTTTGAAGAAAATTAAATCTCCATGCCCTAAGGATGTTTCCTGTCAACTAATTAATTGAAATCAGCCCAGTAGTTCTCGAGAAGACATTTTAAATTTACCATTGCTTTAGTATGGGAGCATTTTGCTGGAAAATTATCCAAGATGGCCAGCAAACCGTTTATCCAACAGTTTCAAAAATTGCAAATTTGAGATCAGAATATCCAAACACAAATATGAAAGCAATTTCTGCCTCAAAATCCATCAAATAAAAAAATCCAATATGGCTGCCAAACACGCCAATATTTTGATGTATGCACGGTGGCCATGTTTTTTTACAGAACAACTTCCCTTGAACAAACTTTAATGACCCTTATTCCATAATCATATGTCCCAAACTTCGGCCTGATCCCCTCAGCAGTTCTGGCGTTGTTTTCGGAAAAAATAGGTCATCAAAGATCGCCGCCAAACGGTTTGGTCCTAAAATCGGCCAAAATCAAAGATTGACCGATCGGGTTCATTTGAACAAAATTGGATCCCTATGCCCTTAGGATGCTTCCTGCCAAATATAATTGAAATCGGCCATGTGGTTGTTGAGAAGAAGTCCTTTAAAGGAAAAGTTGATGGATGACGGACGGACGATGGATGGTTGCCATGGCATAATCTCACTTGGACTTTCAGGCCAGGTGAGCTAAAAATCCAAGATGGTCGCCGGATCAAAATTCTCGTTAGAAGGGTTGAAGCGTACGTACCACAAAGGAATTATTCCACCTAAGTTTTCTCAAAATTGGGCCACTGAAGAGTAGCATTTTAAAGGCTTTCTGGATAATTTTTGGAAAATCCAAGATGGTCACCGGAAAAATTGACCAATTACAATTTTGAAGAGGTTCTGGGCCCTACCACCATAGGATCCTTCCAGTCAAATTTGGTGGTAATCGGTTAAACCATTAAGAAGCGATTTGACGGACGGACGAATGAGATGGACAAACAACGGACGGATGGATGGCCGCCATGGTATAAGCTCGTTTGGCCCTTCGGGGACTTTGTGCTAAAAATAGTATTCTCTTGGTCCGCAAATGCACATTCCTCAACACCATTGCAGGTGCTGGTTTTGTGACCATTAAAGGGTTAAGACTGATACTATGGATTTTTACAAACGTCCATACATAAATGTGCATCTATCAGGTCCCACTTAATGAGCAATGTGTAAACACCAGGTATATTGTATCAATGTATAGAGGTATTGCTGAAGCGAGTATATGGCTAAGTCTATAGACACAACAGGAACAGTGACATCTAATTAATAATATGTGATATTTGATATGAGCCAGGTAACAAGAGTATTGTAAATTGTACATAGTACAATTATCCACTGCATAAAATCTGTAGGGTGAATAGAGTCAAACCTTCCCAAAGGACCACCTCTTGATGAGTCACAATTTGGGGGAATCAGTCCCAACCGATTTCTAGCGATCAATATTTAATGTTCCAGAAAGTGGCTGTTATCTCAGCAATTATTGACAAATGATTGCTATGTGCATGAAATTTATTAAGCATATTCATGTTACAATAACACTGAACATTTGACCACAGAATTTACTCAGAACCTGTGACCCACCGAGGGTTTGCATTGGTGAATAAATAAGAAGTAGAATTTACAATAGTTCTCCATTTTTAGTTACAACTTGCAATTAATATCAGTTAGCCTGTCGGTTAGTCTGTACGTTTGTCTGTTGGTTAGTCTGTATGTTTGTCTGTCGGTTAGTCTGTATGTTTGTCTGTCGGTTAGTCTGTAGAAATTTTGTTAACTTTTACCTTTCTGATTACATCGTAACTCTAGTGTGTGGTTAGGAAATTAAAGGGTGGTCGACAAGCAATGGTCTCAGGCTTCTCTTTCCTAAATAATTCTTTAACGGTCAAGAAAACTTGAATGAATGTCTCTTTGTAAGCCAGTAATACTATTTTTGAAGACGTATCATTGGAATGACTAGCTCAATAATCACGCCAGTTATTTTAGTGGTAAATTTTTAACCAGAAATGCAGTTGCAATGCAACCATGAAGCTCGACTTTATGACTTTGCAATGAACTATGACGCTTAACGTCAAACATAAAATAAGTATAGAAGCCTTATCAATACCCTTACCAACAAGAGGCTCAAGCACCTGTAACGCTCACCTGGACCATTAGCATTTGAGCCATTATCATTTAAATACTGGTTGACATGACATTGTTTGACTCAGAGGGCCCCGCAATCACTGAAAATATCTTTCTCTATGTAGTAGGTAGCAATTTTATTCAAAGCCTTTATATTATTAAAAATAAAAAAGAAAAAAGGAAAAGTTTTTTTTAATTTAAAAACTGAAAAAATTAAGGAAATTGACAAAAATTGTAAGTTTTTGCATTAAAAAGTCAATTTTCACCCAAAGTTTTGGACCTATGAAGGTGAATCCTTCAAAAGGAATATTTAGCCTAAAAATTGACAAAACAAATCCTGAAAATAATTTCTAGAGCGTACCACTATCAAATCCTCCCAGACAAATTTGGATAAAATCCACCAAGCGGCTATGGAAGATGCATTTTGACAAATTCTGTTAAATTTTTCATAAAATTTATGATTTTCACCAAAGAAATCAACCCATTAAAATTCTAAATAGATGCTCTTCTATACGAATTAGGTTGAAATCCGCCAAGCTGTTAATGAGTAGCGTTTTTAAAACAAAAGTTAACGGTTGGAGGATGAACACTGACGCATCAGTGATCTTGATCTTTGGTCTTTTGACCCCAACATCAATGTGTAATGCTGTATCATTATAAGAATGCGTGTGTCCAAGCTTGGTTCCAGTATGGTTAACCAAACCCGAGATATAAACAGAAAAGTTGAGCTAAACGGAAAATGTTAGTTGAAAAAACAAGGTTTTACCAAAGTCCTTGACAGTTGACCTATAGACCCCAAGGTCATTGTGTGATGCTGTATCATTATAAGGACGCATGTGTCCAAGTTTGGGGCCAATATGAATAACTAAACAGACAAATTGAGCTAAACAGAAACTGTTAAAGTTGGGGAAAAAAAATTCGGTTTTTACCAAGGTCACAGTGACCTTGACCTTTGACCCCAAGGTAATTGTGTGATGCCGTGTCATTATAAGCATGTGCCCAAGTCTGGGTCCAGTATGTTATCGATTAACCAAACATGAGATATAAACACAAAACTTGAGCTAAATGCAAATTGGATGACGCCGCCACCCACCCCACCCCACCCCACCCCCCACCGATGCCTAACGACGTGCAGGATATCACATTAGCTCGTTTTACTTCATAAAGTCGACCTAAAAATGAAAATGGTCATATCCAAAGATCGTTGTAGAGGCTGGCTCTATCCAGCCTGTCTATTAAATTCCTGATTAAATACTTATGTTTAAAACACACCCTTTTGTTCGTCTGTCTCAGGAGCATCATCTTCTTCTGATGATTCATCGTCATGATCCATGGTTGCTGACAATACTTTGGGCTGTTGATCATCCTGTAATCTGCAAAACAAAATATACAAACATTGACATACTTGCTCAACAGACTGCGCAAAATATAAAATGCCTACATCTTAATTTATACGGTGAATTTTCATCAATCATAAACTCTTGGCATGCAAATGGACATTGTCTATTGCGATCCCTGCAGTGGTCAGCTTTGGTTGGCTTGACCATTAAAGGGTAGAGACATAACATTTTCTCAGATGAAGTTCCAGTATATTAATATAGAAAAGCTGTCAAATATTTTGAAGTTAATTTCACAGCAGCTTTCCTGTATAGTTAGTTCCCTGGAAATGGAGATACTGATTAAGATATAATTGTCAAGAAAACAACATTTTTGCTTAGTTAACCCGTTATAATCGGCCATTACAGGCCAATAAGATTATTTTTGAAAATGTACAACTGCACTGACAGGCACGATAACTGAGCCAGTCATTGTAGTGGTAAATTTTCAAAGATAGTCTCTTGGTTTGCAATTGGACATTCACTAAGATGAAATTTCTATTTTCTTGACAAATCTCGACCATTAACCAGTTAATATCAAGACAACATTTTGTAAATTTACCACTGAAATGACTTGTGCTGTTCTAAGTATGCATACACTCTGATTAGACATAAAGGCTATGGTAGAGAGGACAGTATGATAGGACATGGCAGGGTAGAGAAGAAATCTACTAGATTGGTTGGCAATGTGTGTATGGTAAGACGGTAGGATAAGGTATGGCATGTTATGGTATGAATGCCATGGGAAAGGTAGAATACACTAGAGTATAATAAGGTTTTTTCAAAGCATTTTAACCCCTTAACCCTCATATCAGCCAAAAATAGCCTCTCCAGTGATCTTGAGAAATGTCCATTTGCAGACCAAGAGAAAACTATTTTTGAAAATTTACCACTGGAATGATTGGCTCGATAACCGAGTCAGTCATTCCAGCGGTAAATCTTAAAAAATAATCTCTTGGTCTGCAAAGGACATTTTCTATGGCAAAATTGAAATTTTCTTGAATAAATGTGAGGGTTTCAAGGGTTAAAGAAATGATATATCCACTTTTATAATGATTATTTTCTGCTGATACCAATATGTCAAGATATTAAAGCCTTTTATGCTAAGATGGGATTATACCATTCAGATGATTGCAGTTAAATGAGGAGCTGGTAGAGATTTCTGAATCAATTACTCTTGTCATTTCGCCGACCTGTCCACTTGTGCCAAGAAGAACGAGAGCCAGACTTGGCCGACTCAATCGCTGGATAATCAGAGTCACTCATGTCAAAACTATATGACAAATAATGGTGCGGTAAACCAAGAAAACAGGTAAGGCTGGAACTTAGGGTCGATATATTAGAGGAGGCCCTCGACGAAGAACAGACAAGCTCAGCCCCTAAGGACACAATTAGGGATGTCGTTCAACTGCGAGATCTTGGCAAACACTAGTTGGAATGGGCCCCTATAGGAAAAAGGAATGCATGGCCTTTTCTTCACAAGGCGCAATAATCATAAATCTGAAGAACAAACCACAATGTGACTTTATTAAATAAAATAAGAGGGAACCATATATAGCTGGAAGGATCAAGCTATGCCCCGCCCATTTCTAGCTAAACTTTGGCAACATTGTATGCGTGTTTGAATCGATTTTACCATTTGGAACACTGATTTACCAGAATTTCACGGTAATGAATGCAGCTGTTGAAACCTATAACAACAATATCTCCTAGTCAAATTAGTTTCAAAATATTCAACAGAACGTTTATTAAATTCACCAAGACACAATGATACAATTCTGAGGGTTACTGTCACACAATTGGCCAATTCGAATCTGACAGACATTATTTGATTATGACATCAGTTAAGTGACATATTTTAATTACGTCGGATACTTGAGTGACATGTATGTATGTGTAGGATTGTTCCATTTCACTGCATATTCCAATTGCCATCGAACTAGAGGTTGAAATTGAGGCTAGTAAAGTGGCTAGGATCTAGATAATTTACAATACAGTACTATGTCTGGATTGGCCAGCCGGCTGGGCTAAGCACAACTTCTTAGCATAAATTAGCAATTAGCCAAATATTCAGGCTTATGTACAGTACACATAAGTCAGGTTTATGGATACCAATAACCTAACTATCACATATGGACAGCATACATCCATCTAAATCTCCCTTTAGCAATCAGTACCCATTAACCCCTCATAGCTACAGGTCAGCCTCTCCATACATATAGTAGGAATGCAAGGCAGCTTACAGCATCATGTATATAGTATAAGCATCTCAGGCATTCCATCATACTAACATACGCCCACTCACATAGCTACGCTGTTCGAGGCCGTACTTGTAGACCTGTGATTTCTCGCTATGTGAAGTAACATTATGCTAGTGGGTTGGATGGAGCCAATAAGATTTCTGCCTACTTCATTGCGATAGGCGAGACTTCGTCTGGTGACCTAATTTACAATTACAAAAACAACGGCGATCGCAATGCTGTTGAACTGGAAAGAGACATTTGCAAAAGTTTGTAATAGTTTTGCTCTAAACAAGTTATCTGAGGAACAGAAAATGTGTAGATTGGTTTTCGGTAATAAAAACCGCTAGTTTGGTTTATGCACATGTGTAAATTTGTTTACTTCCTGATTTCTTATCGAGCAATCTCATTGGTGCAAGTTGACTGACCCCAGTTCATTAACATGTATGAAACTTTGTGAATTTAGCACAAACATCTAAAGCATGCAAGTACGGTACTCGATATGGGAACGTAGTTGGAGGGTGAGGATTGTGCAACAGGACGATGCAGGCATTCATGCTATCAATAACTCAGTTCCTACTCATGAATATGCATGCAGCAAGCATCCTTATTAGGATAGGAATGTCGATTGCCTAAACCTGGGACTGTTTAGCAGTGAGTCACAGTCTGTCTATAGCCAGTACCACGTAGTCAAACATACAGTGAATTTTTTCACAGTTTTAAGAATACATGTCCTAATTAGAGCAAGTAATTAGTCAACCATCAGAAAAATTGAAGTGAATTGTTAAATTCCATCAGATGTGAAGTTGTTGAAAATAGTTTATGTTTACAAGTTATCATTTTAGTTGTGATAGCAGTAATACTAATAGTGTCATTGAGTTTTTTCAAGTAAACAAAGGAAGAGAAGGATACAAGTGAAAGTTTGTTTGCTTGCAGTACGTTTGTTTTAAAACAAAAAATAAAACAAGAGGCCCAAGGGCCTGTGATGCTCACCTGGACCATTAGCATTTGAACCATTTACATTTAAATAGACATGATGGATAATTTTCGAAAATCCAAGATCGTCTCCAAAGAAATTCATCAGTCAAAATTCTTGGTTAATATGTTGAGCGTCCATCGCCATAGGATCATTCGACCCAAGTTTTGTTGAAATCGTACCATTAATTAAGGAGTAGTGCCTTAATTGGTTCTCGAAATTTTCCACAAATCCAAGATGACAGCCAAAAAAATAAAAATAAATAAATAAAATAAATAAATATTGCCCAACCAAAATTCTGAATATCAGTTCTCTAGCCTACCACTATAGAATCCTTCCAGTCAAATTTGAATAAAATCCATGCAGTTAAGTAAATCTTTCATAAAATCTGATTTTCACCACCAAAACTTAACCAAGCAAATCTCTGTATAGAAGTTCTGGAGCCTGACATGACAGTGCCGTTCTCGTCAGATTGTGTTGAAATCCGCTACAGAGTTAATGAGTAGAAGCGTTTTGACAATTTCCAGTAAATTTTCATTATCCAAGAAGGTCGATAAATCAACATTCTGAATAGTGGTTCTGGAGTCTGCCCCAATAGGGTCCATCCAGCCAAGTAGGCTTGGAATTAGTCAAACGGTTAACGATGAGGAGCATTTGGCAATTTCCACTAAATCTTTTGTAAATTTTTACCCAAATAATAAATAAAAAAATAATAAATTGACACATCAAAATTCTGTCTAGATGTTCTGAAGCCTAACCCCATAGGATCCTTCCAGCCAAATTAGGTAGCAGTCCGCTAACCGGTTAATGGGAAGTAGCGATTTTCACAAAGAGTAACATTTTGACCATTTTCAGTAGATTTTTCATAAAATCTAAGATTTCCAACAAAACAATTGATCAATCAGTATTCTGAATAGAAGTTCTAGAACCTACCACCATAGAATCTGTCTAGCCAATTTGGTTGGAAATATGCCTGGCAGCTATGGAGGCATAGTATTTTGACCATTTCCGCTAAATTGTTCATAAAATCTGAGATTTTCACACAAAGCAAAAAACTGACCAATCAAAATTCTGAATAGAAGTTCTAGAACCTACCACCATAGATTCAGTCTAGCCAAATTTGATTGAAATATCAAGTAGCTTAGGAGGAGTGGCATTGACTATCGGCTGTGGCAGCTGAGAATTTCCGGTAAATTTTTAATAAAATTTTAAGATTTTCACCCAAAGAATAAAAAATTTGATGAGTCAAAATTGCGAATGGAAGTTCTGGAGCCTACAACCATAGGGTCCTTCCAGCCAAATTTGTTTGAAATCAGCCAACTGGTTAATGAGGAGTAGGGTTGAAGCAAAAGTTGACGTAGAGCGGGAGGCTTAATTCTGACAATCTCACCTCTGCCTGGTTAATGTCAAGAGGGGCCAATTGCAATGTGGTTGATGGATACAGCGGCTTTCTTCAGCCATGGCGGTCCGCGCATTCACTCAACAGAAGGCATGCCTATGAAAAACTTACTGGAGTCAGCAATCACGTTGATCAGAATGGTTAGAAATTAATCAAGCAGAGAGAGTATCAAAGGAATCACAAATTTGCCATGAACTAGACACAGATGACATGTACTAATCCATTACCTGTTCATACTAAACAGATGTGTTACTAAAGTATAAGCCATCTGATGAGCTTCAAAATTGGAAGCGAAATGTCAAGTGTGACTTAATTACATTCTCATCATTACCATATTGAAATAGCCAATAACTTGCAGGTACTAAACGATTTCAAAAAAATCATAGTCAAGATTATGTGTTTTGCGGTACTCAGATAGAGAACCATCCTGGGCAATAAGGACTGATAGACATACGGACGGTCCTTAATTGTTAAAATGACATAAACAATCCAAATCGAGGTATCCGTTAGTGATTTACCAATCAGTGACACACCCAAGCCCTAGGTGACCCTTCAATACACCTTTCCCTTTGTTATTAAAGTGATTTCTAACATTATACTATCCAGTTTAATTCCAATAGGCAATAGTAATAACAAAGTCTGAAATATAAATGTAAACGATTTACTAAACCCAAAAACGTAACTTTGGAAAAGTGGAGGTCAAATAGCCAGGTCGTAAGGTCAGAAAGACCTTGTGCTTGTGCTGGCTCCTTATGGTATACGCAACCTTGTGTTCCAAGTTTGGCGCCAGTATGATTAAGAAACCCTAAAATATAGGCAAAGATGGTGTGCTAAATGCAGAAATGTAACATTGATGCCCGAAAAGTTATATCTGTCTCGCTTTCCCCTTCTCAGGTGAGACAATTAACATGTCCATTCATACATTTTTATATGGTGATGATGATGGTGGCAACGGCGACGATGAAGAGTAATTGTTTTCTGCTGCTGAATTAGTAATATATTGGATTTTGTACTGTAATAACAATCAAAACTGTGCCTAAATGCACAAGGCCAATGGAAGTTATAAAACAGAGGGGATCTTAACCCTTTAACACTTATATCAGTCAAAGACGGTTTAAAGTGGTCTATGAGAAAATTGGAATTTTATTGAGCAAATTGGAGCGCTCGACTGAGTCTATAAACGTTGCTATCCCTTGAATTTGGGTATTTATGTGATTCTATGGATGTCAGATTCAGGCTGGTGGTTCAAAAGATACATGATGGCGGGATGAGCCAGTCATTCTGATTCCAGCGGGAAAATTTCAGAAGTATTCTTCCTGTGCCTGCAATTAAGGACAATCCCCAAAAGCCAGCTTTGACGGGCTTGGTAAATCAAAGTTAATCAACAGATTTTTAGATAAAACTTCTTGTAAATCTCAAGAAAATGTCAAACAATTTCAGAGGCAGAAAACAAACACAAAAAATTCTTTACAAAGTCAGATTCTGTTGAATATTCTGAAATTAATTTGCTTTAGATGGATTCCAGGCAAATTATCTCCAAATACGTAACAGCCGTACTGTATATAGCTGGCTTCCTCAAAAGGGAGCAACCAGGACTGAAACGTATGAAAGGGTCGATTTGCCACAAAATAATGCTGTGGATCTCAATGACTTTTCATTATTCACAGCGAGGACATTCACATGAATACGAAATGTTCACCCACAACCTATTCCCCCAAATAGCACCACTGAACCCTTTAACTCTCATACCAGCCAAAAATCCCTTCTGCCATGTTGTCTGCAGTAGTCGTGAAAAATATCCATTTGCAGACCAAGAAGACTATTTAAAAAAATTTACCACTGGAATGTCTGGCTCGATAATCGAGCCAGTCATTCCAGTGGTAAATTTTCAAAAATATTCTTCTTTTGGTGTGCAAATGGACATTTTCTATGAGAAAATGGAAATTTTCTTGAACATGTTTGAGGGTTAAGGGGTAATTCATGCCAGTTTTCACTGAATTCGGACGTGACAAGTTGACAAGGGATACATTCCAGCATATCTGAAGCTCTCTTATCCCTTTAACCCCCCTTGAATTTGTTCCAATAATTTTCAATTTCCTCATAGAAAATGTCCATTTGCAGTCCAAGAGAAGACTATTTTTGAAAATTTACCACTGGAATGACCGGCTCGATTATCGAGCCAGTCATTTCAGTGGTAAATTTTCAGAAACAGTCTTCTCTTGGTCTGCAAATGGACATTTCTCAAGACCACTGCAGAAGCCGTTTTTGGCTGATATGAGTGCTAAACGGTTAATAGCTCACTGGTTTAAAACATAGTTCAGTTAACAGCGCAAGCCAACGGAGGATTCCAGTTTATCAATCTCAGACAAACAAATAACAGTCATCATCATCATGCAGCAAGACACTGATCAGCAGGGTCATCCCTTTCTGTGTACAACGCTAGCTACATGTAATTTTGTCTTCCAACATCATGGGCACTGACATCCATATCATCCCACTATCATTACCCATTATTGCCTACTGAAGCGATAAAAAATAGCAAATCGAATAACTCCTTTCATTTCCATTTGCCATTAGCAGCGAGCTCTTGAGTCTGAAAAAGCTTCCAACCTCAATGAACCGTCTACCAGGAGATGGCATCTTTGCCAGATTTTCCATTGTATTACCGTTCCCATCATTGAATAATGAATTCTTGTTTAGGCATATGCTTAACAAAAAATGTTCTGATATCAATCATTAGATGGGATGAAGCTTGCTATGACAGTATCTGTCTATATACATACACACCAATGTGTAAAATAATATGTTTTCATCATATCAATTTTGTGGCTTACTTTGATACTCAGTCCATTCTTAAATTATTGTTGGTTGGGGTAACAAAATCAAATAGTTTGAAATCGGTTAGGTCGACAGGCAAATTCTTTTGTTGTCTAATTATGAATTTTGCAGCTAACCATTTTGTCAAATGTTTGATTTTCATAACGAAATGAATGACAGTATTCTGTTTTAATACAGGGACAAAATTTCTTATGAAATGTGTATGCTACCAAACAGATTCTGGATTTGTGGAATTTTTTTACACCAGATAGGCTTATCCCAAACTAACCCTTTTGACCCTAAAATATTTCAAAAGAAAATTTCAATTTTCTCATAGCAAATGTCTATTTGCAAAGCCAAGAGAAAATTATTTTTGAAAATTTACCAATGGAATGACTGGCTCGGGGATACCAGTGGTAAATTTTCAAAAAAAGTATCTTGTTTCCAAATGAACATTTCTCAAGACTTAACCATTTAACACTCATATCAGCCAAAAATAGCATCTGCAGTGGTCTTGGAAAATGTCCATTTGCTGACTAAGAGAAGAAACTTTTTGAAAATTGACCACTGGAATGACTGGCTCGATAACCGAGCCAGTAAGTCCAGTGCTAAATTTTCAAAAACAGTCATCTCTTGGTCTGCAAATGGACATTTTCTATGAGAAAATTTAAATTTTCTTGAGCAAGTTAAAGGGTTAAGGCAGATGCATCCCATCTTCAAATTTGTTCAATCTCAATGTTACAATTTTTAAACAGAAAATGGTCATTAGCAGAACAAGAAACTTTGAAACTGATTCGAAAGGAATGTGTTGCATCCAGTCAAAATAGTTTCAAAATACTGGTATTCAACAGCTTCACATGTATAGTTGCCTTGAAATAGGGATACTGTGGGGTCACAGTTGAATTGGTCCATTAACCTCTTATCTCTATATAGTACAATTTGTCTTTAAAGGACACCGTGGGGACAACATAAAGCCTTTCTTTATAACCATATAGCCCTTAACTCTTTACTGGTCAAATTTGGTCAAGAAAATTTAAATATCTGCCTATTTAATGTCCATTTACAGGCCAGGAGAACACAATTTTCGAATATTTATCACTGAAATGACTGGCTCAGTTATCGAGCCAGTCATTCCCGTGGTAAATTTTCAAAAATTGCATTCTCTTGGCCTGTAAATGGACATTCCACCAGACCATAACAGAGGCTTTGGCCGGCATGACCTTTAAAGGGTTAAATAGAAGGTAAGATTGATGGGTTATGTAGAACTCTGATGCAGCTTTCTACTCACTTTGCTTAGGTTAGGATAAAAAAGATAAAAACATCTTTGCCAATTGGTCTATTAATTCAGACTTTCATGACAGAACAGACATATTACACAGCAATTTTCAGAAATTGTGTAAAATAGGCAGAATTCTTAGAATTGCTCAAATAAAACGTGGTGGGGGGGTGGAACATGGTCATTAAATGGAAATAATCAGAAACTAATGTTCTCCCTTATCGCTTGTAAAGTTATATGTCTATCATAAAAGCTGACAATCTATGCTAAGTTTTATAAGACACAGTCAAGATAACAAATGAATTGTCAAACTTACTGGGATATATAGCAATCAATTCACATCATTTATTGCTTAAAGACAGTGTTATATGACCATTGATCCATTGTCATGAGTGTTAGACCAATTCCGAGAATGTATTCAAAGTAATGGTATTTGTTAATAGCAATGTGTTTCGATGACTGGTATAAAACGCTACAGAGTCTGTACTTTTATCTTTTTAGACCAGGCTCCTGATGTGAATGATTACATACATGCAACAGATACAGGGTGACATTCAGCAGCAGAGCTGTCACTGCATCGCTCTTTATATTAGCTCTTTAAATGTTAGAAACTGCTCACAAATTTAATTGAAATATCATCATACAGAATGTTGTCGTCCATTTACAAAAGAGAATAATATTTTAGAGAATTTAGGACTGGAATGGCTGGCTCGGTAACTGACCCAGGCACTCCATCAGTCATTTTTCTATAATGTAATTCCATTTATCTTGAAAATTATAAAATTTTCAAGAGTCTTGCAACTTGGTCATTTTGTCCAGCTTGACCAGAACCTGCTTTTAATGCAGTCAAGATCTGCAAGCCAAATGACAAGCTGAATGTACAGAACCTATATTTTACAGCAGCCAGAATTGTTTAGACTGCATGTATCTAGACTCTTGACTTTCATCGAGAACTAAAATAAAAATCACATGATCCTCCCTTAACGGCAGCCATTTTCATGGATGCTATGACACACGAATGGATTGACTGATTGGCCCACACATATGGGGTGGGATGGGGGTGTTACCACCAAAATTTATACATAAATTAGAGGTAACAGTACATTAGAGGTAACATCAGTTAACTATTAATTATTTCAACATGACAGTTCAGCTTTAAAGTGTTAATGGTCAAGCTGACCATAATCGGCCTCTGCATTGGTCTTGAGAAATGTCTATTTATGGGTCAAGAAATTTACCACTGGAATGATTGGCTTGAAAATCGAGCCAGTCATTCCAGTGGTAAATCTGCAAAATAGGCTTCTTGTCATGCAAATGGACATAAACAACGAAGAAATTTTACAAATAATTTTACCAATTTTGACCACTAAAGGATTACAAGCAAGAAGCCCAAGGGTCCTGTATCGCTCACCTGGACCATAGGCATCTCAACTAGAATGGTCATTAACAATAAGTAGAACTCTCATGAGTTGAGCAGACTTGCAACAAGAAAACAGAGGCTATGTTTCTTTATGTATCAACTCTTGAACAAACTTTAATGGCCCTTAGTTATCAATATCCTATCTCCCAAATTTCGGCCCAACCCGTTCAGTGGCTCTGGAGACGAAGATGCTTTCATGAAAACCAGGCCATCCAAGGTCGCCGCCCAACCATTTGGCAAATCAAGTTCCCTTGAACAAACTTGCTTCAGCTCGCGCCCCAAATGATATTTTATGGGTTTTGAATCGATCGCTCAAACAGTTTCAACAAGGATTTTTAAAGATATTTCCAAAAATCGACCAAAATCCATGATGGTCGCCGGCCAAATTGGCCGATCGACTTCGTTTGAACAAACTTAAATCTCCATGCCCTAAGGATGTTTCCTGCCAAATATAATTGAAATTGGCCCAGAGGTTCTCGAGAAGACATTTTAAATTTCCCATTGCTTTAGTATGGGAGCTTTTTGCGGGAAGATTATCCAAGATGGCTAGCAACCCGTTTATCCGACAGTTTCGAAAATTGCAAATTTGAGATCAGAATACCCAAAAACATATCTAAAACCAATTTCGGCCTCAAAATTCATCAAATAAAAAAATTCAATATGGTAGCCAAACTATATTTTGATTGACCCACGGCGGCCATGTTTTTTTTACAGATCAACTTCCCTTGAACTTTTAATGAATTAATGAATTTAATGGCCCTTATTCCATAATCATATGTCCCTTCAGTGGTTCTGGAGTAGTTTTCGAAAAAAATAGGTCATCCAAGATGGCCACCCAACTGTTTCGTCTCAAGTTCTCTTGAACACATTTTGCTCTTGCCCTAGATGATATTTCATGAGTTATGAATCGATCCCTCAAATGGTTTCGGAGAAGATTTTTAAGACATTTCTAAAAATCGGACAAAATCCAAGATGGCTGCCAGCCTAATAGACCGATCGGCTTTATTTGAACAAACTTTGATCCCTATGTCCTAAGGATGCTTCCTGCCAAATATAATTGAAATCGGCCTAGTAGTTTTCGAGAAAGACATTTTAAAGTTCCCATTGCTTTAGTATGGGCACCTTTTGTGGGAAAATAAGACAAGACGGCTGCCAAACCATTTATCCGACAGTTTCGAAAATGTCAAATTAGAGCTCAGAATACACAAACATATATAGAATCCAATATGACCGCCAAACACGCTACATTTCGATTGGCCCATGGCGGTCATGTTTTTTGATGGATCAACTTCCCTTGAACAAACTTTAATGGCCCTTAGGCCCTAATCATATCTCCCAAATTTCGGTGTGATCCCTTCAGAGGTTCTGGAGAAGAAATCTTTTTCAGGAAAACTAGGTCATCCAAGATAGCCGCCGAACCATTCGGTCAGTCAAGTCTATTTGAACAAACTTCGCTTACATCTTTCCCTAGATGATGTTTCATGAGCTTTGAATCGATTTCCCAAGCGGTTTTCGTGAAGATTTTTAAACACGTTTCCTAAAATCAACCGAAATCCAAGATGGCCGCCTGCCAAGTTGGCCAATTGGGTTCATTTGAACAAACTTAGATCCCTATGCCCTACGGATGCTTGCTGCCAAATATAATTGAAATCGGTCCAGTGCTTCTTGAGAAGAATTCATTTAAAGGAAACATTGATGGATGGACGAATGATGGATGATGGACGGTCGCCACGGCATAAGCTCACTTCAAGCCAGGTGAGCTAATAAAACAAATGGATTGCAATCAGGGTTTAGTTGCATTGGTAAAGCTGATTTGATGAGGAACTAATCAACCCTTTCATGCCCACAATAAGAGCATTGCTAACCAATAACCAATAAATAGTACTATAGAATAACGCACAGGGACTTGCGATGATGCAGAGGGGGCTATGAGTCTGATAGGCCTAGCATTCTGGACTCGATCTACACTAAGATTAGCGTCAAGTCTAAATCTGCCATAAGTTCTACCAGAAGAGTGAGGAATTAATACTGTAGAATAACCTCCCCGAAAGCTACTACTGCGTTCTACAGACATTGCTGCCTTATGCAGCAATAGCCTCCAGTCAAATTATTTTTAAAATATTGATATTGATTTCATAAGCAATTTGTTGTACATGGCAAGTATACTTGAAAGGGTTAACTCAAAGATCTGTTAATGGCTTTATTTGCACTACAGCTAATAGAATATATCCATTTGGTTACAAACAGGCTTCGCAGCTATAAAACCGCTTTGTAACTTTGCACGGAGCTGCATTAAATACAAAATAATTAGCCATGCCACTCTTCAAGAAGGCAATCACTATACAGAAATATGACAGTACTTAAAGCAACGTTTCCTGGTAACAATAGGCACAAGTTGTCATGGAAGTACATTTTATCTCCTTTTTAAATTTCATTCTGCAATCCCAAGAATTTGGTTTCACTGGAGCTAAATATGGTACTCGTTGATTATTTTGCTAACAATATGACTGACTGCCTTAGGTACATGTACCAAGGATTTTAAGCCAAATTGTTAGCAATATAAAAAACATGTCACAATTAAAAACATGTCACAATTAATCCTCTCAAGGGACAAATGTTTCCCATTGATTCTTTAATGTTCATTATTCTCTGATCTTTTTTCCGTCTTTTGATCTTATTTACAATAAAATAGTGTTTCTCACAAATCAATAATATTCTCACTTTGCTTCTTACACATTTGTTACGTTCTCTGCTTTATTAGAGGAATACAGTTTTAGTTATGCCACACCCATCTCAAGCTAAGCTCCACCCACACCTCGCCTGTGTTGCTTGGGTGCTGTTAGTTATGCCACACCCATCTCAAGCTAAGCTCCACCCACACCTCGCCTGTGTTGCTTGGGTGCTGTTAGTTATGTCACACCCATCTCAAGCTAAGCTCCACCCACACTTCACCTGTGTTGCTTGGGTGCTGTTAGTTATGCCACACCCATCTCAAGCTAAGCTCCACCCACACTTCACCTGTGTTGGTTGGGTGCTGTTAGTTATGCCACACCCATCTCAAGCTAAGCTCCACCCACACCTCGCCTGTGTTGGTTGGGTGCTGTTAGTTATGCCACTCCCATCTCAAGCTAAGCTCCACCCACACCTCGCCTGTGTTGGTTGGGTGCTGTTAGTTATGCCACACCCATCTCAAGCTAAGCTCCACCCACACCTCGCCTGTGTTGCTTGGGTGCTGTTAGTTATGCCACACCCATCTCAAGCTAAGCTCCACCCACACCTCGCCTGTGTTGGTTGGGTGCTGTTGCTGCCTATGGCAACAGCACCCAGTCAAATTAGTCTGAAAATATTCAACAGAATGTTCATTAAATAGCAAAATTACAATTCATACAACAACGCTTAGTTCGATATCAATTAAGCATTCGTGACGAACTTAGATACGTCATTCATTACATAATTGATTATGACGTAATTCTACACGTTACATAGTTGATTATGTCATATGATTGATAGATAAACTGGAATCTTCCACTGAGTTAAATCAGCATTATTAGCACTCACTAGCTTATTATTTAAATGGCTGTTGGCATTTACTAAGTGACAGAACTAATAGGCCACAAAGTCGATAATTACATTTTGCGGAAGGCACAATTCCAACTTTGTGGAAAATGAAGGGAACATAGGAGTTCTAATTTAAGTCATACTATAAAATCTAGACGCAATCAAATCTGCATCGACAGCATCAGAGACAAACAAGGGTGAGAGCACTATAGTTGTGACATGGGTGGTAATTGCCAAATGTAAAAAATTTAACATGCAGACAAACCAACAGACCAACCAAGGGACAGACCGGCTTATACTAGTTGTGAGTCGCAACAAACAACAAGTCACCATAGAAATTACAGCAATAAACAGCTACCCAGAGTTCCAGACAATAATGAATTAGGTGTGATAATAATAAAAAATATATGATAAAAGTGTTCCCCCCCCCCCACCCCGCCATAAATGATACAGATAATATCCATACTCTACAGTAATTACATCTCTCAATTGTGCATGATGGAATACTTGCCAAAGCCATACATGTGGGTTTTTTGCCTGAGAGGAAGCAAACACAACAAACAGATGGAGAAAATGTCAGAAGTGACGGGAAGGACTGATTTCTAGGACTTCATTAACGCATTGTTCTAATGAGTGTATAACTCTGCCTGAGAGGCTGATACCGATACAGATATTTAGCCTCTAGAAAAAGTATTTTCTATATTTATCTTGGATATCGCTATCAACAAGTGGCAGTCTTCCATCCATGCATTAACACGTATAATAGTGCTGTCACAAACATAATCAGAAACAAATCGGTAAAAGAAAGGATGGTACACATTTTGGAAACAATGTTGCTGAAAGCTGTTGCTGTCTTTGACAGCAACAGCTTTCAGCAAAATTGTTTCCAAAATGAACACCAGTTGTCACATAAATGAACCTGCACTTAGAAAACTGAACTATCCATCGTCTATAATGACCTACCCAATATCATTCGAAAACATGTAGCTATGTAAATGATGTGCTGGATCTCATGGCAGCATCAACATATGTCATAATGCAAAGTTACTGGCAAGCGCAACATGAGTAAAGATATTATAAACATTATTGTAAATTCGGGAGCTGATTAGAATTTCATCAGATTAGCAATAGGCCTGTTAGCCAGCAAATGGTTTCAGAATATTACATAAAATATAGTATACTGTGTATTGGCTATGAATTTGGGGTTTTCAGTTTCAGAACATTTTGACACAAAATGCTTTCCATTTCTGGATTTGCCCTTCCGTGCAACTTAGTCCCAATAGGATGGACCAATGCTGAGATGATACTGTATGTAAATAGCACAGACAGACAGACACAGGCAGGCAGGCAGGCAGACAGGTAGGCAGGCAGGCAGGCAGGCAGAGACAGACAGAGACTGACTGACTGACTGACTGACTGACTGACTGACTGACTGACTGACTGACTGACTGACTGACTGACTGACTGACTGACTGACTGACTGACTGACTGACTGACTGACTGACTGACTGACAGACAGACAGACAGACAGACAGACAGACAGACAGACAGACAGACAGACAGACAGACAGACAGACAGACAGACAGAGACAGACAGACAGACAGAGACAGACAGACAGACAGACACAGACAGACAGACACAGACAGACAGACGGATGGACAGACAGAGACAGACAGGCGGATGGACAGACAGAGACACACAGCCAACGAGTACACACAAGGGCACACGCACGCACATTCACACACAGCGTGATTACCATAGTTTTGCGAAGCTTCATGGTGAGAATAATTAACTCTCAATATAGCATGAGAGGACGTGCCAGAAAGACATACAAATTTTTATTATTTGAAACAAATCAACAGCTAGACAAAATGTCAAAAGTCAGGAAATGACCGATTTCAAGTACCTGGAGGACCATCATACTAACATACGCCCACCCACATAGCGCCACTGTATGTGCAGTCCTTTGATCTCATGCTATGTGACGTAACATTACAAAACCAATCAACGTGGAATAAGCAGTTTTCTGTCCGCCAATCAGCTTTCACTCAATATGGGAGAGGAGCGGGAGGGCGAGGCCCGTGCAATAGGACACTATTTCATCGGCAAAATTTTACCTAACCTCAGCTCATTTATATTTATGAAGTTTCGTGAACTTAGCGCAGACATCAAACGCATGCAAGCACGGTACTTAATACGGTAGCGGAGCAGGAGCGCGAGGCTCATGCAACTGGACGATGCTGAAATACTAGTCATATCTATATACTTCAAGGACCACATATGCGTTTGTCTCACACACGCCTGCGTGTGTGCATGCATATATGCGTGTGTCCACGTGCATGCATATGATCTGTACATGATCTTTTCACACTACATTGATGGCAAATGAACCTGGCATGTCCACTCATGACTAGAGGTTGTATATCTTATTTTTGCATAATTTTGGCACAATTGAATAGTAAAAAAATTCTTTATCAACAGAATGTATTCAATGGACCTTTCCAGTTTTAGCCATGCCCCGCCCATCTTTAGCTAAGCTCCACCCACACCTCACTTGTGTTTTGAACGAATGATCCCTGAACTCCCTGACTATCAATTTCCAGAAAACTATACAGGTAAGCTGTTAAATGTTTTGAAACTAATTTGACTGGGTGCTGTTGCTGCCTATGGCCAGCCAAACTAGTTTCAAAAGATTCAACAGAATGATTATTAAATAGTAAAGACATACAATTCGTACAACAATGCTTATTCCGTCTTCAATTAAGCATTTGTGGCATACTTATCTATGTCACTTATGCAGTCATTGATTATGACATCATCATACACATCACACAGTTGATTATGACATCACATGATGGCTGGATAAACTGGAAACGGCCATTGATAGCAGCTGGCCAATTTCCCGAGTTAATAGCGAGAATACAACAATATTATCATTATCATCTAATTTCTGAATATCAGCAATATTATCAGTTGTCTAACTTGAATTTATAAATTCAGTTTATAATCATTTACTTAATCTTACTCTATGTGCCGTATCAATACATATATCTATTTCTCATACTATCTTTATTATTTCCCAGTTTTTATTCCATGGTAATAAACGCTGCAGTATCCATAGAAAATTGCTATTTCTGCGAAATCTAAAATGTCAACAATTTTGATAGATAGCCTACATTTAGCAAATTGGAAAATCACGTAGAAAATTCCCATAAGAAGGGAATACAGCTCTCAGGGGTCGAGTATCTTTTCTAATGTCATCAGTTTCTCTCGACTTTACTTAGGTGGGTGGGGCTGTGTGGGTGTGGTTTGGGGGGGGGGGGGGCATTACAAAACTGCACAATGCCGGGAAATCTCTAACTAGGCTGTAGACGTAAATTGATGAGATAAAATATTATGATTGTGATTGTGATATTCTAGCGAACAAAGGGCCAAAATTATAAAATATTAGCACACTAAAAGTCGAAAAGATATATTTGACATATTTTAACCACCCCTGTCTTATTAGGCTAATTAAAATTGGTTTTTTCTCATTACTTACATTATTATAAATTACCAATTTTCATAGCATTAATCATTAATTTATCAATTTCTCTGGCCGCCCTCATGTACTAGAAGTGAATTAAGACCAGCCAATTATTTTGAAAACAAGAATGCTGAGGCATGCAATGTCTCATCTGTAAAAGCATGGACAGTGTGATTGTCAAAGCAAATTTGGCATGGTTCGCAATACATATATTCAGTAGGACACCAACAAACAACTGTGACCCAACAAACATGAAAGTGCTAAACTTCGGATAGTCTGATCTGGGAAAAATCTCCCAAATTAAAATTAGTAACGATGCGGATTGTACCCCTGCATAGTATAGCACTGCTGTAAAATTTCCTTGATATCTGATGAGGTATTGTTGAATGAGAATGGTCCCTAAAAATCTTTACATAAAAAAACATACAAAATATTTTATGACTAAAACTATGAGAAAAGTTGGCTAAATTCCCCAAAATCAAATTAGTAAATGGCATAGAATGGCTTTGTAAAGTTTCGTTGAAATCAGAAGAATCATTGTTGTATAATATGTCCAATAAACCAAGAGGCCCAAGGACCTGTGATGCTCACCATGACCATGAGCTTTTGAACCATATGCATTTAAACAAATGGAGAATTTTTTGGAAAATCCTACATGGCCACCAAAAAAATTGGCAAGTGAAGTTTCTTGTTTGATATCTTGAAGCCTATGGTCATAGGATCATCCCGCCCAAGTTTTGTTGAAATCGGGCCATTGATTAAGAAGTATGTATGATTACTGTATTCTGCAGCTGAAATCCTTAGCTTCCTCCGGTCCATTCTTGACTTGAGTGTACCAAGTCAGACGCTTTCGAGAGGTCACCTCGTACCAGATTTATGCAATGACGTCCTCTCCTGGCGTTGTACTTTCTAGGGTAAATACCTAGGCTCTCTGTGCTGGTGTCTCTTCTAACATCCTTAGCACATGGTCAAACATGGACCATCTTTGCTGGGCGACTTTTACAGACAGCGGTGACGTATTACACATCTTGTATAGTGCATCATTGGAAATTATGCTGTCTGGCCATCGGTGTCCAGTGATGGTGCATCTGTGTTTGCAGTGACAGGCATCGAGTTTGTCTAGAGCTGCCTTTGGAGCTGCCCAGCTGTTACAGTTATACAGCATCAAAGATATGCAGGTTGCATTGTATAAACGTAGCCTTTTTATCAAGGTGCATCGTTGATCTACGAATCCATAGCTTCCAGAAGGACTGGAAAGCTATGTTCCCCATGACGCAGCGTGCAGAAATGTCAGCAGTACTGCAAAACAGTGGCCCAAGATTTTACTTTTCCTGAATGGTTCCCTGCCACGAAGTGGATCGTCATTTTCTATAGTTTCATGTTTTGTAGATAGGTATATGTGGGTGAACTCTGTTTTGGATTCATTCATATAGAGATTCTCAATTTTTAGTTTGCTTGCAGCTATTGGGAGAAGTTTGTCAAGGGGTTTCTTTTCCTCGTCTATGAAGGCCACATCGTCGGCATATTCCATCTCTAGCGGCATACCCAGTATTGACACTGGGGAGGGGGGTGTTTAGTCTTGTGGAACTTTCCCGCATGGATTTCAATGCAGCAAGGCAACTGGTGAAAAGCACCGGAGATAGACCATCTCCCTGTGGGGACCTGATTTATGTCTCAAACTCTACAGACATCACTGACTTGACTCATACTCTCATCTTGGTGTCTGCAAGCAGCAGTCTCACTAACTTATCTTCATTGCAACTGGCCTGGTGTAGTACATCTAGGATCTTTGAGCGCTTAATTGTGTCGAAGGCTCGTGACCATGTCAATGCCAATTTTGTGGAAATCCCAGTGTTAAGACATGACTACCGACACAAGCATGTGTTGAGCTCATACAATGTCTGCGCAGCTGCGTCCATGTTTGAAGCCACTTTGACATGATCCGGGGAAGTCATCGATCTTGTCTCGGATGCGGCATAGCATAACATTGGATAGGATTTTCCGTATGCTGTTGAGAGCACGATGGGCCGCAGAGTGGTTGGAGGGGGGGGCTTCTTGGGCTTTGGTAGTGCGATAAGGGTGCCTTGGCCTACAGCGTTGATGGGAAGGTGGTGCATAAAAGCTGAATTGATCAGGTGCATGATCGGCTTTGAGATAATGTCACTTGCATATTTGAATAGTTCATTGCTCATGCCATCAGGTGCACGTCCATTTGGCAGGGTGTAAGTGCCTTCTCGACTTCTGGTGTTTTAATTGGTATTAGTAATGGCTTGGGGTCGCCTGAAAACGGGTACAAGGCCTCATCATCGTCAGTGAACTGTTCCTTGAACCATTCTCGAGTTGTCTCAGCTTTTCCCTGCTCATTCCCGATAAAGTGTCCTTCAGAGTTGTGTACGGCGAGTAGTGGCGTGTTACGTCAGTAACTCTCAGGGCTCGGGCTGCCCAAACCATTTTCTGACAGTCATCTGCGGCAGCGATTTCATCTGGTAGGGAGGCTGCTTGTTGAATAGCAAGATCTTTTAAGCGTTTGCTAATGTGGCGCAGAATGCTATTGCGCTCCCGGCATAGTTTGATGCGGTCTTCACTTTAGGCCACCCAGGATTTACCTCAGTCTGTAAATTAGGGAGTCCATCGGGGACTCAACAATCCTTAGAATGGCAGTCCTAGTGTGCCACCAGAAATGCTGGAATAACCTATTATCGGGATATCTGGGACATTGGCACCGAGATAAAAGCAGAGCCGAGCAGACTGGTGTATAATTTGGGAACAATTTTGGTGAATGATTTTCCACCATAATTTCCCAAATTTACAGCAGTTTTAATATTGACAGCAGATGGTAAGTGTTAAAATGGAGTCTTTAAATGTTTATAAAATGCTACAATGTAAAAGCATTATTAATATTTTTAAATTAACCAGCATTATTTCTGAAACACTACTATTTGTCTGTCTACAATGGTACATCCTGACGATTGCCTGCCCAGAAGCAGTATTCCCATTATTCTGCTATGCATTCCAATCATTCGCCATGTGACCGAAATGAACCAATCTAATCCCAATAAGCAATTATTCTTCCCCAAAGCGAAGACATTCATGTATTTTCAGTTTTAACACTTGTCAATGATAGTTATGTGGGGAAAAACCCTGCAAAAGATCTCTCTTCACATCAAACAGTATTTTACAGTAACAAGATGACTTGTTAAACTATAGAAAATGTTCACAAATTATTGTCAATTTCACTTGGACATTTAGCGGCTTAGATACTTGTTGTCTAGGTTTGTTGTAATAAATTTATTGGGGCTGGTGTCTTTGCATCCGTAGGGATGCGCTTTGTATTTTTAATGGGCCCTCTGTGTATTTTAAGGGCATAGGATGCAGGATTTCGAGTGCAGTAAATCCCTGGGCCACTGATAGATACGCAGACGCAACGCTTTCTGCTCTGCTGACAGGTTTTACTACTGGAGGGTAATCAGTATACCTAGTTTAGTTGTTTTTAAGAACACCTATGGTGCTGGTAGCTGATGATTTCATAGATTTCGTTTGGATCGGAGCTGACATCGATGTTAGCTATCTGCTCCCCGAGGGCCTTTTTGTGTGACATTAGAGTGTCAGTGTCACTGATGAGCTTGGATAGGTTGTAGGTGATGCTACCCTCTTGCCTGGTATGGCGTTTATATATTAGGAGATCGTTCATCTGAAGGCGTGTAATGACTGGCTTATGGTCAGAATTGAGGTCTACGCCTCCATAAGAACGAGTATTCCGATGTAGGGGTTTTGCATCTGTCTTGCATAGTATGCAGCTCTTGATTGATTAAGGAGTACCGTTTTTAAATGGTTGCAGAAATTTTTCACAACATCAAAGATGGCTGCAAAAAACAGTAACCCATCAAAGATCTGAATAGAATTTCTAGTCAGACGACCACCATAGGATCCTTCCAGCCAAATTTGGTTCAAATTGACCACGCGCTTAATGAAGAGTAGCGTTTAAAACGAATTTCAATTTATCGGAAAATCCAAGATGGCCAACAAAAAACAGAGAGGCACAAGGGACCTAACGCTCACCTGGACCATTAGTATTTGAACAGACATACTTTTAATTCAGCAGCAACAGGACATAAAATACATCATTGGAAATTCAGTACAATCGATATTTAGCAGGAAATTAATAATGAACATTGACCACACAATCAGACTGAACCTTAGGTTTCATCCGGGTAATACAAAAATCCAATATGGCCATCAAACTCAAAATTTTGATTGGTCCATGACAACCATGTTTTATCAACAATCACGTTCTCTTGAGCACGCTTTAATCACCCTTAGCTATCGATGAAATTAAATCTAATGAGTTTCAGCCTGATCCGTACAACAGTTCCTGAGATCTCAATTTGGAAAACACCATCGCCACTGGAACAAGTGGTCAATGAGCAGCGTTTTAAACAATTTTCCATCCGTTTTTCGGAAAATTTGAAATGGCCGCCGACCAAATTGGCCAAATTCTGTATACTATCTCTGAACCTTACCTCTAGGGTTTTTGCATCCAAGTTTGCTTGAAATCGGCCAAATGGTCAACGAGGAATACCTGGAGGCTTTTAACTGATTTCTAGAAATTTTCAGAAAATTCCAGATAGCCACCGGAAAAATTGACCAATAAAAATTCTGTACTCAAATCTGGTTAAAATTGCCCACGCAGTTTAATGAAGAGTAGCATTAAAAATAATTTCCTGTCATTTTTCGGAAAACTCAAGATGGCCGCCCAAAAAATTGATCAACCAAAATTTTATATACAAGTTCTGAAGCATACCACTCTAGGGTCCTTCAACCAAGACTGCTTGAAATCAGCCAAGTGGTTAATGAGTAGGCTTTAACAGATTTATTTTCATAAAATCCAAGATGGCCACCGGAAACATTGGACAATCAGAATTCTCATTAGACGTGTTGAAGCCAACCAGTATAGAATTAGTCCACCCAAGTTTCATTCAAATAGGGACATCTATATTTAAGAGTAGCGGAAAATCCAAGATGGTCGCCAAAAAAGTGGACCTATCAAAATTCTGAATAGAAGTTCTGAAGCCTACCACAATAGGCTCCTTCCACCTAAATTTGTTTGAAATTGGTCAAAGCATAAATGAGGAGATGCAATTTGAAAGACAACTGACGGACAGGCGGATGAATGATTGACGGCCGCCACGGAATAAGCTCACTCGTAATTAAGAACTGCTCTACAGTACAGCACAGATTTTAGAGTGAAATGTGTTATATTCATGTCCTCAAGGTAGACCTCTATGATCAGACCGATATCAAAACATAGACAAGTTGGTGGTGGGGATAGAATAAATGGTAAATTCCTTATAAAAGCTAGAAAATGTCAATACAAAGTCCCTTCCATTGCTGGCCGTATCCCACAGTATATTGCTATCAAAATGAATCTTAACCAATCAGACAGCCAGATTTAATGGAAACACAGATCTTAGGTGTGTTCAACTGCCGAACTAGAGATAACTGTAACTGATTATTTGCTAGCCGAAAATAGTGCATGGACTACAAAATACTTGTCTATAGTAACCTATATTTGGCTAGTCGAAAATAGTGCATTTGACTACAAAATACTTGTCTATAGTAACCTATATTTGACTAGTCGAAAATAGTGCATTTGACTACAAAATACTTGTCTATAGTAACCTATATTTGGCTAGTCGAAAATAGTGCATTTGATTACAAAATACTTGTCTATAGTAACCTATATTTGGCTAGTCGAACGTGTCTTTATACACATTTCCTTCTTAGCCAATCAGATTTTAGCATTGGGATGTCCCTTTTCCAAATAGCGAATGTCCGTTTTACGCTTGGTTATATTTCACGTGGGACTAAGCTCAATTTACTCCATGGTACTGGCTATCAGTCATGTTGTTTTATGGGAGTTGGGGGTTCATGCCAATCATTTCACATTTTAAAATACACCTTATCCTCAAGCCCATTCACCTAGACATCGTGATATTTTCCTAGATATCGTTATCGTCTTCTAAAAGCCAACATCACCCAGCCCTAAGGCCATCCTTAAATAAGGTTTGGTTGTCCTCTCCCGACCAACCCTACATAAAGCCTGCTAACTCAAAATCTTTTTTTACAGTTTACTGTGAAGAATTTTTCTATTTTTATGATGTAAGTTCATTGGGAGATTTAATTGACTCCATTCGTCAAAATGGGCTCATATACATATATGTAACCTTTAGAAACTGTTTGCTTTAAAGTTTCTTGTTTTAAGTTCAAAGAAAAAGCTTGATGTTTAGGTTCAGTATGATTAACCAAACATGAGATATAAACCATTAAGTTGAACTAAACGCAAAATGATAATATTGAAGAAACCAACGTCACGGTGAACTTGACCTTTGATCTAACCCAAAGGCCAACATGAGATATGAATCTTTAAGTTGAGCTATGTGCAAATTGGATGACAATGATGCCATCTTCACCGTAGCCACTGGATGATGTGGAGGGTATTGTGAAAGCTTGTTTTACTTCTATTAAAGTGGAGCTAAAAATAGTCTCTCTTGCCATGTAAATAGACATTTCTCAAGAACTCTACAGAAGCCATTTTTGAAGTGTGACCATTAAATGGTTAATGATCCATGCTTCAGATGACAGCTCACATTACTCTAAACCGACTTAATGCACATAAACACTTCAAGATCTTGATGACTAATACATTTCTGATTAATATATTGTGGCCACCTCTATGTCAATCTTCCAATGTCCAATTCATTTCCCTGTTCATTCATATGGCATCGCTTGACAAATTAGTGCACTGAAATACCATGTGCAAATGGCACTCCAGTAATAAGAATTTCCTGGACATTCAACTGAACATCGCCTTGTGTATGTATAGTCCAATAACCTTTTCACTACAAATCCATGAAAAAGTATATTCTTTACGATATATAACTTATTCTGTTGAATGTTTTGAACTTAATTTGACTGGCAACTGCTTCCAGTCTAATTAATTTCAAAATATTCAACAGTTCTCCTATATGGTAGTGCTGAAAATGAGATATGGGGAATTCACTGGTGAAAGGATTAAATCACTCTCAATACAAGAAAGCCGCCCATTTGGAGAAGAAAAGAAAAGACCCATTAGAATGTCAAAAACAAAATTACATTAAATTGTTTGACATGCTAAACATATAAAACTATGGTACATTTATTTGGCATCATAAATGCAACAACAACAATAGCACAATATCAAGTCTTTCACCCATCTTCTCACACGTAAGTATTGACAGCAAAATGGTTAATCAACTGTGCCAGTTTCTCATTACTGGAAACGAGCTTAGTAATGGAGGAATTGGCGGTAAGTGAAAAGCCGCACCAATAAGTTATTTTTATTGGTTTACAGAAACAAAAGCGCACGTCGATGCTGTGATGTGAGACGACCATAGAGAATAGAAACCAGAAATCTGTGTGAAAACACACATCGGCTGTAAAGTGTAATTGCTTCCGTCAATGGAACGGTCACGCAAAATATGCATCATGGGCAAGATGAATAAAATCTGTACCTAGCTAAAGCCATGTAGCTCACGATATTGTAAGAATCAATTGGTATTTAATACTGGATTTTTGAAAACTGAGTTGCTGAAAATGGTTGATTTTGTAAGAGTTGGTATTTAATACTGGATTTTTAAGAAACTGGGTTGCTGAAAATGGTTGATGTCTTACAGCTGATAGCAATGGCTCATAGAAACTCTATTGACAGAATGAAAGGGATATGAACAATGCCTTAACCATTTAAACCTCAAATTTGTTCAAGAAAATTTAATTTTTTTCATGGAAAATGTCCATTTGCTGACCAAGAGTTTGGAAAATTTACTACTAGAATGACTGGCTCAATAACCGAACCAGTCGTTCCTGTAATAATTATTCAAAAATAATCTCTTGGTCTGCAAATGGGCATTATCAAGAACACGGCAGATGCCATTTTTGGCCGGCTTGAGTGTTGAGCGGGAAGATGGTCACTCGTTAGATGGTCAGGTCCAAAAACAAACAACTGCTACATTAGTCATTAGAGATGATTGTTTAACACTTGTACTATATTGTACACTGTACAGTAGGTTTGCATTTCATTCCATTCCCCTCCATGCGAGCCATGCGAAAGACTTTGGAAACAGTGTTGCTGTTTGCATTGCCATTGTTCTCAAAGACAGCAACAGCTTTTAGCAAGATAATGCTTACAACTGAGACCAGAATGTGTTCTACAAATATTTTGACACGCAGCCATTTTGTGTCTAGCGGGACAATTATAAATGGTGATTGTGATCAATGGTCTGATAGAAACCTGTATAAATCTTTTACAATGTACTATGAATTCCCAAGGCGTCAGCATAGTATATTTATAAATAGCTTTTAAAACAGGGGGGGAAGAGGGGCAGCTTCTATCTAATATGGTTCATGTCTAGTGGTTCCATGGTGTGGAGTTGGTGGATCCAATAAGCTCCCTTCCGTGTTGATAATTTGATGTCCAAATCTTGGTATCCTCTTAACCCTTTAACACTCATATCGGCCAAACGGCTTCTACAGTGGTCTTGGGAAATATCAATTTGCAGACCAAGAAGACTATTTTTTGAAAATTTACCCCTGGAATGACTGGCTCGGTTATCGAGCCAGTCATTCCAGTGGTAAATTTTCAAAAATAGTCTTCTCTTGGTCTGCAAATGGACATTTTCTATAAGAAAATTTAAAATAAATTCAATGGTTAAAGGGTTAAGACCTGTATGATGCGGAAGCAAACATGTTCTTTGTCATGGTTTGGAGAGTTGAAGTGACGAGTTACTGGAGTCTCTGTTATGAGATGCTCCTGTACCCTAATTTTGAAGGTTCGTTTTGTATCACCCACATATTGTTTTGTACAATGGGAGCATCTGATGAGGTATATCATATTTCATGTCCGGCACGTACACAAAGTTGCAAAACTGCTGATGAGCTTCCACAATGGAGTGAAACACCATAAAGTCGGGTCTCGGAAAGGGCCAGAAAATCGCCAAGCCCAGTGCTTCCCACGTCTATTTTTTAATATGCCTGTCTCCTCAACCCCCACACACACACATCCGTACCATCCGCCATCTCCCTTACATGTACACGCACGCATGTACACTTCATGGCACCAAACCAGATACAAGTTCCCTTGAAAAACTATACTTGTACCCACTTCTGCACATGCGCACACGCATGTGCTCTGAATGGTACCCTTGAAAACGGGACCCTTGATAGCGAGAATTTCCCCTTAGCACGGGTTCGCCCCAATGCGCATACGCCCGAGCATGCGTATTGAACAATTTGGGGAACAAACAGGGAGCACGTGCGTGCGCATGCGCAGTTGAGGGGACCCGTGCCTGGTTCCTAGGCATATAAATAGCAAGCGCAAACCTGTGCTAAGCATCCGACTATCGCAGATTAAATATTGTGATTTACCACATTATATCTATATTTATAAATACTATAGGTAAATTCAATGGCAACACTTATATAGACCATTAAATACTACTACATGTAACTATCACCATTCTATAAATTTATGTAACGATATCCATACATGAAAGAATCAGCTTCTTTTCTGGAAATAGACTGGTTGATGCCTGAAAGTTACAGTAGTTCAATACTAGGTGTTCTATGTGCAAGCGTGTCACCAGCAAGGTCAGTACTGAACCAGAAACGTGAAAAATATTCAAATTTAGTCCAAACATTTCCATCCAAAGCATGGAAGTCCAAATTTCAATTGTACAAACTGTGGCAGCAAAGTGGAGACATGAAAATTTAGGTAACAAATGAATGAATTTAGAGCTTACAAAATGCTGGGCCAAGATTTTGGTTCAAAATAAAACAATTCATGATTCAATACCAATTCAGTCAGCCCGACTGACACGAGCAACCAATCGGATTGAAGTTTCAAATTATTCTCATTCAGAGGCCTAAAAACCTACACATTACGGTTTTCGCTGTTAAATTCATCAAGCAACAAAAGCTCAATTGTGATTGGTCGACGGCAGACAGTTTTTACCTGCGGGTAGAAGCTCAATAAATCATCATGTCCCTTGGTTAGTTTAGTGAGTCAGTCAGTTACAAATGCTTATTCCGGGCTGTAGTTTCAAGTTTTTGATACACAGTAATCAAACTTGGAGGAAAGGTTGCGCGTGGGGACCTTAAAAAAGGATTATTTTGAAAACTTCAGACAGAAATTTTCAAAATGCCTCTGGTTCTACTTAAGCTATCTTGACCAGATTTGCGTGGACAGTTGTTCATTGGGTCACAAAGTTGCGTGAGAAATTTGGGGTCAAAAGGGGCCATGACACCCAGATTAAAAACAAACATTTATATGAACATTTTGAAAACTGTGTTTGAAACAATGTTTCAAAATAACTGGTTCTAAGTTCTCTGATCTTTACCAGACTTGACGGACAGTTGTTATCGAAGATTGTTGTACTAAATTTGGGGTCAAAAGTCAAATATGAAGGCCACGGCGACAATTAGAAATTCTTCCAAACACGATCAACACAAGTATTGCAGACATTTTTGCCGGTTTACATAGAAAGAGCTGTCGCTTGTCGCGTTAGACAGGTGGTCGGTCAGGTAGCAGCTCAATAAGCTGTGATGTTCCTTTGTTTCTTAGTTAGTTAGTTAGTTAGTTAGTTAGTTAGTTAGTTAGTTAGTTAGTTAGTTAGTTAGTTAGTTAGTTAGTCACAAAAGCTTATTCCGAGCTGTCATTTCTCGAACACAACAATCAAACTGGGTGAATAGTGTATGTATGTATTGTCAGCTTAAGGTATGGAGTGTAAGAAAAGTAGGTCACTGTTACCTCAGAGTGACCTACTTTTAAAGCTTCACCCACAGCAATCGAGATCCTATCAACCCTATTTTTACATATATATATATATTAACTTTCCTTGAACAAACTTGAATGACCCGTAGCTCATAAATGTTACCTTCATCCCATAAGGGAGAGAGTATATATTCGAGCCAGTCTTAAAATTTGAGCCAAATCGGATCAACAGCTTTTGAGATACAGCTCCGGACAGACATACATACAGACTGGCCCACAGGCAGGCAGGCAGGCAGGCAGGCAGGCAGGCAGGCAGGCAGGCAGGCAGGCAGGCAGACAGACAGACAGACAGACAGACAGACCGAGTACTGGACATTTTTCCAGCCTCAGACCTACGTTGTGGGGGGGGGCACCATAATTCTTGGGACATGATGTAGGTCCTCACAATTATGGTAGCTTAAGCGATCCGGGATAAGCGAAAAGCATCAAAATATGCATGACTTTGTCAAATTATTCTCAAAAAGCTCAATACAACATTCCACTCAATATTGCACCTGTAACAACTTGTTTTCTGAAAAATTTCATAAGAGTGCAGGAAATTGCACCATTTTACAACCAAAATGCAAAGATGTTTTTGTTCGTATCACTGCTAGATTTTCAGGCCTAAATGTAGCCTCCACCACGAAAACAAACTTCTGGGAGCACTGAATGAAAAGGATGAAAGTCGATATATGATGATCTTAAAAGATGATTTACTGGTATCGTCGGGCAAAATAACAGCATACTCAATTACTGACTTCAATGTTTCATACGACTTCCGCAATATGCTGATGAACCCTGTGATGGCTTAAATGACTTGGTTTGCAATCAATCACAACTGAACAGACATATGGAGACCGGATTAGGATGAGACACACACTCTGAAGTGACCCAGAGTACATTGAGTAGACGTAGCTTGAAACAGCAGAAAATAAATGATTCTCCCATTAACAAAGTCAATAAGAACACGTTTCCTTTAATAATCACGATTGGTGAAGAAAATGCCCAGTTAATGTCCATTTACAAGCTAACAGAAGACTATTTTTGAAAATTTTGAATGATGTAGATGGGATCAGTCATTGACCCATGCATTCCAGGGATAAATTTAAAACAGATCAAACTGCGTCCTGCATGTCAAACCATTTAGTGAAATTCATGTGAAAAACTTTAACATTTACCCGCGTGCAACAAGGCAGTACACCATTTGGATCACTATGTTGAGCCATCACTAGACAAAAACAGTCCACTTTAATCCTTTAGTGATGATACCGGCCAAAAACCGGCCTCCTTAGTGGATTTTTGAACATTTACAACTGGAATGCCTGGCCCGATAACCGGGCCAGTCATTCCAGTTGTAAATGTTCAAAATTAATCTTCTCTTGGCCTGCAAATGGGCATTCAAAAAGCAAATATTTAAAATTTCAGGAATAAATTTCGTCACTAAAGGGTTAATAGCCTGTAAATGGACATTCATGAAAACAATTGCAGAGAAACAAATTTCTGTTCTTTGCCAGTCCTCAACATTAACGTATTAACCATTTAACACCCATATCAGCCAAAATCGGCTTCTGCAGTGGTCTTGAGAAATGTCCATTTGCAGACCAAGAGATTATTTTTGAAAATTTACCACTGGAACGAATGGCTCGATTCCAAGCCAAAGTAAAAAATAGTTTCGCTTCCTGTATACCTCCCGGGTGAAATTTTTCAGCTGGGAATAAGAAAAATTTGTTTTCTACCCTGCAGAAATGTTAAAACATCCATACATTTGTCAAACTATAGAAATTACAGTGTTTTTAAGGCCATTTATATGCAACGCGAGTCGCTTTTGGTGATTGTGACATGAAAAAAATGAACATTTCTCATAATGCCTGCAGAAGACAGTTTTGACCGACTTGAACGTTAAAGGGCTAATACATTTCAAATGTAACTGTTGGCTATCTTATGTTTGCTATTGACATATCTTTAGTAAAGCGATTGGAACGTTATATGGTCAAAATAAATATTTTGCTTACAAAATGACTGCACACATCAAAGCAGAAACATGGTTGCAGGTCCACCTCAAGTTGATACAATACTACCCATGGGCTATGACTGTTGTAGTGGTGCACTGAATTATTAATTTGGCTCCAAATATCATTTTCCTTTAGCCCTTAAAATTTTTTCAATCAATTTCAATTTTCTCATAGAACATGGCTGTTTGCAGGCCAACAAGACTATTTTTGAAAATTTACCACTGTAATGACTTGCTGATATGAGTGTCAAAGGGTTAATGTTGCACGGATCATGAAAGGTACAGACCACCCGGTTTGACTATAGTATTGGAAAGATTTTAAGACTAGAATATATTATCAAAATTTGGTATATAGAATTATGCATGCATCTTAGTCTAAGAGTGTGCCATATATCAAGTCGCTAATTGTGGCTTACTTTTCAGTTAGTGGAACCTCATGGAACTTCCCTATAGGCTTGTGCGATTATTGCGTTGAGTGATCGCAATCGATTATTAAAAAATAATCGTGATTACTCGATTAATCTGCTTGGATAAAAATGACCAACACATAACAACAAAAGAATATCAATGACGAAATTTACAATTGCGTTTAGAAAAGTCCATTTGCAGGGCAAGAGGCGACTATTTTAAAAAATTTATTACTGGAATGGCTGGCTCGATTCTCGAGCCAGGCATTCCAGTAATACATTTTCAAAAATAGTCTTCTCTTGCCCTGCAAATGGGTATACATTCACTAAGCAAAATGCCATTTTTCATGACCGATCGCATTAAACAGTAATTGAAAGTTAGGTTTTGAAATATTTTTTGCAATAGAAAATATTCACGATTATTCGATTATTTAATTTTTAATCATATAAATTCATGATTTAAAATATAATCGCGATTTTCGATTTAATTACGTAATCGCGCAAGCCTACTTCCATATGCATAAAATTTGATCATGGGTGTGATACATGTAATTTACCTGTTAGCTAAAAGCAAACCGTATCAAGATTATAAGACAACAACACCAATGCCATTACCTCATCTGTTCTATGAATAAGTAAGCCAAAAGGGTCATCCACTTAGTATCCATCAAACATGACAGGCAATGAAGACGTATTGAAAATAAATACGTAGTATTTCAGAGCCTATAAAACATTGCTTTAACTTTAGTGTATACCGAGACAAATGGCCAACATAGTAGAATTCTATAGGAATAGAGGAACCGGTTCCCTAGAGCAATGACTGCTTTAGAGTTGAAGAGATACTATCAAGACTACCCAATGGAGGGATGTATCTCTGCTAACCTTGTTTACAAGGGAACCCACACCATGGGAATGAATAGGTTAAAATTTTCTGAGATATCTAAGTCAGGTGATTATAGCTAACAGTGAATTGAGTGGCTTAGTATTTTTGTTGTGTTACAAAACAATAGGTTCATCAAAGTTTCCAGAATAGATGCCATGGTCGATCTGAACCAAATGATCATTTGAATTCAATCTATTTAACAATTTCTTTCTGTCATTATCTGCAGCAACATGTCTAATGACAAGGTGATCAGCAGTCTTGGGACCAATACAGTCCATTTTATATTATATAATACAGCACCTGCTACTGGAGGCATAGTATGGTCGCTCACAGAAGCAAGTGGTTAAAAGCTCACCATTCTCAGATCACAATGATGTGGTCACCCCCAATGCAGCTGTAGGTAATTTGTACTACTAGACAACCTATTATTAGTCATGGCTAAGGGTGGGGTGGGGTGGGCGGCATTACAGACAGGTTCTGCTATTGTAGTGCATGACAATGTAAGTTAATACTTCAATGGACAATCCTGCCACAAACTGCTTCTGCGGTGTTCTCGAAAAATGTCCATTTGCAAGCCAAGAGAAGAATTTTTGAAGATTTACAGCTTGAATTACTGGCTCCATAATAGAAATACTGATGTGAATCTGTCCTTCTGACTGGGTCTGCTGAACACAAAAGGCCAAGTGAGCTGTTTATGTAAGTGACTAGCGTGCAATCTTACGCAGTCAGCGATTCAAAAGATATGTTAAAAAAAAAAAAATATTGAAAAAATGTATTTGCTAAGTGTGTGTAACAACTGTAGCAAATATGGAGATTTCGCTGTAATGCAATCCTAAACGACGACTAGCGTAGCCACAAAAGGCTCGTGCCTCTATTTCAATTTCGCAACTTAAAAAATTATATTAATTTAGATGGAATGAAATCATCATATGTTAAGATTTATTTCGTTTCATTACATATAGGCTCACAGTGTAAGCCTCTAAAATTATATAATTTAAACATTTTATTTTCTTATTTTCAGTAATTTTGCTGTGAATATGCACCTTTGAATTTAAAATCAGTTCAAGCAAATCAACACGGACGGATGAAGACCATTTGCAATTCTCAAATCTTTACTTGACAAAACATCTACGCATGGTGCAGGTGAACAAATATATCATCGTCTACTGTAAATAGCATGAAATTAGTTAATTACAATTAACGAGGCAATCACCAAACACAGTATTTACCTCTTACGCTTGTACCTGTCAGTCTGCTCAATTAAATACAACAGTGTGGACCCTTTGAACTCAGAATCCGGATCTTGAAAAATCTGGTTCTTGACAACTTATTTATAATTTAATAAACACGCAGTTGAATATTTTGAAACTAATTTGACTGGGTCAGCAACAGTTTATGGTAACCCTTTAATGGTCAAGATTTTCCACAAAAATTTTAATTTTTCCTCAGGGAATGCCCATTTGCAGCCGAAGATAACACAATTTTGGAAAATTTACCACTGGAATGACAGGCTCGATAATCGAGCCAGTCATTCCAGTGGTAAATTTTCAAAAACAATCTTATCTTCACTTGCAAATGGAAATTCCTCAAGACCACTGCAGAGACCGCTTTTGGTCGGTTTGGCCATCAAAGAGTTAAAGTAGATTTAATATATTCAACAGCTTTGTGAGTGTAGCTGTATAGTAACTTTGAAATCGAGATTCTGGAAATTCTGTGTTCATTAAGCATGACAGCCTCACATCGTCAGTGATCAGGTGCTGCATTCAGTTCACCCATTCCATCTTCATTTGCATCAAATTTAACTCATTCAGTACAAAGTAGCCTGAATGTATTGAATATAATTTGATTGAAGATGGTTTTCAAAAAAATCAGCAGTCCAGAGTTCTAACAATGGGATGTACATAGCAAATATAATAAATCTCATTCAAGGAGAATGAAGAGTTAACAGGGACATTGGTATTGATTTGTCGATTACAATATCAACTTGGAAATTGCTATTGACAACCGCGCCAACTGACATTTACGGTGGCAAAATTTACAATGGATCAACCTTTGAATGTCACCGTTTCAAAGAGTTTCTACCAGTGCTTGAATTATTGTAGAAGGGAAATAAAATAAACTTCTATCTCATCCGCCAAGCTACATGTTTTTCTACTTGAACAAGTGCTTGATACGGTCAGCGCAATGAAAAGTAATCCACGTCTGAAAATTCGCATTTGCGCAATTTAATCTTGCATTACTATGTCTCTAAAGTATTCTGTTCTAACCAGTATATATGTCATTCATTGTCTTTCTACTTAACCCCTACCACTCTGTCAAAATTTTAAATTTTCAAATTAGATTAAAGGATGAACTGGTGTTCGTTTTTTAACAAATTTGGTGTAAGATGTCGCTGTCGTTGAGAGCAACGTTGTCCCCCAAAATTGTTGAAAAATGAAAACCAGTTTCTTTGCCATTAACATGGTAAAAGATAGAATATTGACATCAGTGTGGTAAGGGTTAACCCTTTAAAACTCAAAGCTGCTTCTGCAGCGGTATTGAGACATGTTGATTTGTAGAGCAAGTGAAGACTATTTTTGGAAAATTACCATTGGAATAACTGTAACCGAGCCAGTGATTCCAGTGGTAAATTTTCACAAATAATCTCTTACGTCTCCAAATTGATCTTTTCTATGTGAAAATTGAGATTTCCTTGAACAAATTTGAGGGTTAGAGTTTATGGCCAGGTTCCATTATTTAGTTTCCATTAGCATTGGGGTGCGCTTTGCGAATTAGTGAGTCAGTAAATCCTCATTTGTTTCATGATTTTTGCAATTTAGAGGTTTGATGATAAACGATATTTTGACTCAGTCGCTGGAGCCAGATTTAATATCGGAACCGGGTTCACTGGTTACTAAATTTCAAAATGTCAGGTGAAATTTTACAACTTAAGTATCAAAATGATAAAGTTCTTTATAAATAAAATCAGTTCAGACACATCGTAGCAAGAGACTATCATCAGAAACTGATTTTCAAGATGGTGGCTGCTGGCCAGTGGCCATCTTGGATTTTTTATCATCATCGATTTCGAACCAGAAGCAACCCTCCCCAAACCCATGCCTTTAGACGAGGGCTGGTCTGGATATTCATGATTATTGCACCTACCGTACCTTTAAACTGATCCGATAAATGGTAGCAGGGTTATCATCTGAAAACCAATTTTCAAGATGGCCGCCAGTTGCTGACGACCATCTTGGGCTATGGAAACCCATCAATTTCAGTAGGTTTCTACCCAAGACCGAGTCCAATCAACTTATAAAGCGATCCAATAAATGGCAGTGATGTTATCATCCGGAATCACAATTTTCAAGATGGCCGTCGGTGAATGGTGGCCATCTTGGATTTCGGTTCATCATCGATTTTATGTCTCAAATAATGTGCCCTACCACCTTTTGCTTCTTAACTAAATTAGGCATCTTTCAATTCAGAATAGCAATCTAAAACTGCTATTTTTCAATGGTGACATCCCCACCAGGTCCTTTTATCCATGCCACCTCTGAGCTCTGGATTCAAACTTGCCATTTTTATTTCATGCAGGGGATCACTGATGGGTTAACAAATTTCATCCTGTATATTGCTAGGCCTAATACTCTATAATTTATATCTTACTACAAGCTTGTAGACGTCTGTCTGTCAGTAAAACAAAATTCTAAAAGAATTACGCATAATATAGCTATTAAGGGCATTCATGTTTCCTCACAATCTGATGCATGAAATTCCTGCAGATTGAGTCAGCAATTACTTTCAGGCAAAATGCTTACAAATATTTCTTAGGAAATTCAGGATGCAATGAAGCGAATAGCTAACTCCTTTCCAAAAAAAAAAAACCCAAAACATACTGTTGAATATTTTGGACTTAAAGGGATGCTAATCTCATCTCAAATGTTATACTGCACAGACAGATTATGGTATATAGATTCCATATCATTCATATTTTGTCACATTCCCGTCACTCTATCACAATTATCCGCTTTGTAATATCACGTAAATGTTGAACAGTGATCGCCACCATTTTGTTCCCTCAAGCGATAGTGTGTGATGTCATGTACATGCCAATGCATTACATTCTTTATTATGTAATACTCATCTCGTTGAATATTTTGAAACTAATTTGACAAAGTTATTGCTGCTTATGGCAGAAACAACTTCCAGTTAAATTAGTTTCAAAATATTCAACAGCTTACCTGTATGATTGCTTTTATAACACATTGCCAAACTATAGCTGGCGCCTCTCTGACTGAGCATATATTCAGAGGCAGACAAGCTAGACATTTTCTGATTGGTTAAAAAGTATATAATGACAGACAGCGTAGGCAGTAGAAATTTAGCAACATTTATCTACTAAAGCCTGAATATATTTCTTTAGCGGCATGATAAAAAGCTTAAAACTACCTGCATAGTTTATGGATGGCCTATTAGATAGACCAGGCGCCCAGGCAAGTTAATCAACCCAGCAGCCGTAAAAGGTTTGATGTACGAGATAAGTCCACTCCGTGACACTTGGTATAAATCTGAATGGCTGCCGTGTCACAACCTGTGCATTTTGACAGAAAGGGGCGCGAACCAAGGGTTCATATCTACATTTATTCAACCTATCTGCTGCAAGGTTAAAGATTGCGCCATGGGCTTCTTCAAGGGTCACCATATGCAAAAATGCTTATGACAGCAATTTCACGCTGAACATCTCGGAGGACAGTAGACTTCCGGTGGTCACCACCATGTATTTAATTAACCCACGTCCTGCAAGGTTAAAATTACTTTCTATCGAGAGCTTAGGCATAGTAGAATCGCAAAACATCGATGACAGCAAAATTAACCTGTGCTTTCTTGGTGACAGCAACCATCTTTTAAGAATGTATAGTTTTACTACCCGGGGTAGAATGTGATTACCAATCAGCGTGATTGATGCCTATAGGATCCATACAATGCAGTTGATGGATCCAGAATTTTTCACGTTCTTTGCAGAAAGTAGTTGCTTTCATGCTATTAGGTTCGTGACGTAATACTTCAATAATCCTGTATTTGACATCTGTAGTCCCGTGTTTGGGAAGATTAAAATATTGGGCGACGGGTGTGGCTTTGTTGTTTTTTATATCCCTTAAATGCTCCTTGATGTGTACTTGAAACTTTTGTTTTGTAACACAACAAAAATACTAAGCCACTCAATTCACTGTTTGCTATAAGTCACCTGACTTAGATATCTCAGAAAACTTTAACCTATTCATTCCCATGGTGTCGGTTGCCTTGTAACAAGGTTAGTTTTTCCCAGCAACCATCCGTGCCAGGAATATGCTTCCTGTGCCGGTGAGAGATTCTGTCACTCTTCTAGAATTTAAAAGCAAACTCAAGGCTATGTCACCCATACGACAACCCCCTGAGTGGTATTACGTAGGCCCGAGGTTTGCCAACATAATGCTATGCAGGCTCGGAAATGGTTGTAGTTCTTTAAACCGACATCTATTTGACAACTTTCTGTCGGAATCTGCCAGTTGTTCTTGTGGGCACAATGATGAATCCACAAACCACTACATCCTACATTCAACAGAAGTGAATTGATTTGGCATACCTAAACCAGAAGTTTAATTATAATCAGTTGCTATACCATAAAAATTGAGAATTATAATCTAGGTAATAATACTGAGCACAGGACAATTAGGCCGTATGATCAACTCTTCTTCATTTATCTCCATGCCTGTGCCGTCACTTCTGGTCATGGGTTGCGTGTACGGTGTAGTCATGCATTGCCTCTTAACTATGCCAAAGCCTACCTAAACCATTTTCAAATGTTTTAAGAGATGGTGTGGAAACAACATGTTCAGACAAAACATTTCACAGTTTGCACACCCCTTAAAGAAATTTTTTCTAACTAGGTTAGTTCTCCCCCTCTTCTGGTAGACTTTCAGATGATTTCCACGAGTAATAGTCCATTTGCAAGCAGAATGTTATATTTGACTATAACAATTAATCGATTGAGAGCCGATAGAATGATCCATCATAGCCTGGGTACGTGCTCTATATATCAAACTTCACCCAAGTTAAGTACAGTTAAGAAAGAATTTCCAAAATGATGAGAGATTAGATTATACATTAAGCAGGGAAAAAGCCCATCTTAAGGCTATAAAAGGGGCTGATAGTCAAGAACTTTCCTGATCCAAAGGCTATGCTTGCTACTAAAACACTGAGATCAACACACATCTCTGATATAGTAAAACTTGGTCATCAAAGTTTGTAGCGTTTACTATCAAAATATTAACCATTTAACTCTCGAAGTTATTAGTTATAAGTTGCAACTGAAATAAGTTGAATCTGAATGAGTACTAGCAAATATGGAAGTCGCGTATTTACTTATAAATCCATTAATAGGTCGCACATTTATGCTCAATTTACACGTTCTAAAAAATTTGCGCGCACTATATACAAGGATAAAACTTATTTTCCTCTGAATTTTTAAACATCTTAACATCTGAAGATACCACGAAAAAAACCCTGCACAAATCTTGTCACCTCGCGGCTATGCTTAATGTGTACGTAAATTATAAACATTTTACATAAGTACTATGACTTATTCAACAAAGACTGCTTGTACTGTGGTATTCATGAAAAATCAAATGTGGATTGTAGCTCCACAAGATTATGGAATGAATAGGATTTGTTGAGATAAAAGTTAGGTGTTTCCTGTAATACAGAAAATTAATTAATGACGGCTTGGACTCGGTCGCATGCATAGTAGCATAAGTGTGCATGCTCACAGACTCGTTTATATGTTCTCTATAGGAATAGAGGAACCGGTTCCCTAGAGCAATGACTGCTTTAGAGTTAAAGAGATACTATCAAGACTACCCAATGGAGGGATGTATCTCTGCTAACCTTGTTACAAGGGAACCCACACCATGGGAATGAATATGTTAAAATTTTCTGAGATATCTAAGTCAGGTGACTTATAGCAAACAGTGAATTGAGTGGTAAGTATTTTAGTAAGCTAACAAAACGCCAGACCAGTATATTCGTCTGGGTCATTTTGTTTCGCCAACATATTGTTTTTTGCATTTTTTACAGGTTAGTAAGTAAATGACGTTTGTAGTTTGGCAAAAAGTTTTAGTTTTGATGTGATATTGAAGCCCAGTGTGTGAGATTTTGTAGCTGTGTGTTCTGTTGGGACAGAAGGAGCATTTGTTTTTAGTGCAAGGATGTATAGGGTTGGGTATAGGGCTGCACGATATACCGATACCATATTTAAAACCGATATCATGCACTGACGGTTTCATAACCGATTATAAAAAATAAATATCGAAAAACCGAATATGAACATATTTTCGGTTTTTCGTATCAGGATTGTTAAAAATAAAAGATACTAACAAGCATGAAAAAGTAATGAATAATAATGGCCATACTTTCCATTAAGCTACGTTCGGGGCAACTAATAATTGAACGTGGCCCCAATTGTGCATATTGTGTAACTCCATATAACTCGCTGTGCGCCGAGAGAAATCAAGCTGCGAATTAATTAAATAAATATCCACTTGTCTTTTCTCTGGTAGTCTCAGATAAATTTGCAATATAAAACACAATACTAAGGCGGGAATTTGTCATTGATATTTGTATCGGGGAAAACATTTCTAAACAATGGCATCCATTTTATTTACGTCATCGGCTAATTAACAAAGATTGCTGTGTTGATGGAAGTCTGTGATACACGGTATCCTGGTGTTTTTTGGCTTCTCTGTTTTTGGTAAAAGGAGATCTGAGCGGGATTGTTCTATAGCTTTGTTTAGGTTAGAGATTAAATTCTCTGTGGGGTATCCTCTGGCAGCATAGTGGTGTACCATTTCGTGGGCATTTCTGATGAAATCGGATTCTCTGCTACAGATTCTCCTGAGTCTCAAGAATTGACAATTGCATTATTTTCACAGACGTGTATTCTAATATAAACTGTGGTGTGTATGCGTATAAAAAAAACCTAACCCTTTCAGCTCGAAGAATGAATTGACTGGGGGTCTGTTGCGGCCTGTCAGCCACAGCTGACTTTTTTGGCCACAGCCTTCTCCACTCCATGTATGACATGAATGCATTAGGGGAATTCTGCACCCCTCCCCTCCACCATACCCCACCACTACCCGCCAAACCAAACACACAGTGTATGTGCATGTGTGCCTGTGCTTGAGTGTGTCGTTGTGGGTGTGGGTGGGGTGGTGGATGGGAAACCTCCCACAGAAGTTATAGCACACAACAGGTACACGTGTCAGAAGGTGATGAATCATGTCGAGACTAATAATTCACGCTGTCGTACAGCTTTGTTTCTATCAGGAAATTAGGTCAAGCTACAAAAACAACACACGATGAAACAGTAGAATAAATTGGGACGGGGTGGGGATATATGCAGTCTAAATGTAAGCTATCTGTTTGTCTGAGGGTTTTCGTTAGGAGACTCCAATAATTTGAAATAAATGAGTACCTATACTATACAATAATGTTGTGATTGGAATAGCGATATCCAACTGTCTTCTCCGTCACGAGAATTGGTAATAGAAACCCGCCCAGATAACATGTAGACATTGGGCCAACGTTGGCAACAGGTTGGCAGATCGCAGTTGGCATTATACGCTCAGACCAAGGTTGGATGTATCACTTGTTTGCCAACGGTGGGCCAGCATTGGATATTTTGCAGTAAATCAAACAAAATCAACTTAATATTCATCTTTTAATTTTTTAATTGTTAAATTATGCTCTCTGGCGTGATATTTTTAATATCTTCATAGATTTATGCCCGTTGGCTCGACGTTGGTCTAATAACGTATTGCCAATGTTGGGTCTATGAGCAAAATTACATTGGCCCAACATAGTGGTAAACATTGGGCCCAACGTTTGCTCCACCGAAAAAAAGAACGATATTTCTTCATTTAACCCACATATTTACGCTAGGAATACTTTAATTAAAGGACAATTCCGGGATTGGTAAAAGTGTACTTTATTTGAAAGACTATTATATGACTAACATATTGAATCCTAAATAAAAACAATAGACAAATAATACGAGTAATTATACCATCGTAAACATGGGATTTACGCCATTTTCTTGCAACGAGAGCGAGATTTCACGATATACTGATGTCATCCCCGCACCAACGCTATCTTTGTCGAGCACGAAGGCTGTACAGTAAATATTTATATGCATGCAGGCCTGACATGTGCTAATTTGTAATCGTTAGGACATTGTCAAGTTAAGCTAGTAGGTTTTTCAAGTATTTCTAATATCCGAAGTCGGTAGGGGGTCATTAACCCCTAGACCGCTGAAGCATAGATTCCATTTTCTCTATCCTATCAGAAAGTGTTGATTTTGGTAAATGCTGCTGTAAGTCATTGCTGTGCACGACAGCAACACATTTCAGCAACTTATTTTTTCAAAATGTACCCTGACACTATCTCTGTAAGTAGGCTATTATGCATTTTACACCATGCGATAAGGGTTAAATGAAGTGGCACACTTGACACGTGCGTATTGTCAAATTACTCAGCCGACTCAAGATACCGTCATAGCCTGTGTCGCAGGCAGTGTAAATATATATTCCAAGAAAGCATGATATGATAATATTGCCGGAATCACAGAACCGACTGTAATAATTCTGATACCTACCTAGCTAGTGTTGTGAGTCGGAAAATTTTACAACGTATTTTCCCAGCTAAAGATGCAATTGCAAATTTTTATTTCCCTATTGCATTAATACTGATGCTTTTGCTACTAATATAAGTTAATAGATTTAGATTCGTGTCATCTATTGCCATGGCTGAAATGGCTTACATCAGGTTACACTATCACTATAGTTCAGAATTAACAAATTTCCAAACAATGCTGTTATATATCTTGAACCCAATTTGCTTGAAAAAAGCTATTGCTGCTATAGGAAGTAATGGCTTGGCAGCAATGGCTTCCTAGCAAATTGTGTTCAAAATTTTCAACAGGAAAGTTTTTGCATATCATTCAAAATTGAAGAAAATGTTAATTCTGTGTACTGTTACCTTATTTCTGGGTTCAACTGTACACCATCTGCATGGAATAATTTTTTATATTGCGCGTACACGCACACGCATGCATGTGCACACGCACGCACGCACGCACACACACTATATATATATATATATATATTATATATATATATATATATATATATATATATATATATATATATATATATATATATATATATATATATATATATATATATATATATATATATATATATATATATATATTATGGTTCAAAATATACACATATTTTTTCAATTTTAGGAAAGTTTTCTGGAAAAATACCGAAAAAATATGGGGAAACTTTCCGCAAAAATATTTTTCCAGAAAAATAACATCACTACCTGTAGCTGCAACTTCGAAAATTTATCCAATGCCATGGATGTTAGAATCGGCCTAGTGGTTCAAATGATACACTCTGCGGGAAAAACTAAGCCAGCAAAATTTCAAACAAAAATTTCAGTATGCGTTCTATCCATCATCCCATATCAGAATGAGGATTACAGTTACAATGACAGGATTTACTGTGCCAAAAAGGTAACGGGAAAAATTCCATCAAAATTTCTTAATTATTGATATTACTACAGCTTGCCTGGCAATATTGTTGAATGTTCGGCGATGAAAATTCCTAGATTTTATGTCCAAATGGTAATTAATTTGGTGATATCTCTGGCAATAGCCACGTGAGCAAAATTATAATTGGTCAGGCAAATAGACATTTCTTTCCGCTTTAGGCACACTCTAATTTAATGACAATACGCAAAGAGAGACCAAAAATAGGATAACATATTCTCAGATCGTATCTTAGATGAATAATTTTTTTTATATATTCTAGTCTTTTGAACCTTTTGTCCGATATTAACATCCATTATATCATATTAATCCCGAGGTCGGCACCTATTTAGAGATCCTAGAATCATTGGAATCGCTTCAGTGGTTCGTTTGCTATTATCATTTACGTATACTTCCTTAAAATATATACCCGCATCAATTGGCCTCGCTCCTCCAGTCAGAGCAATAGCGGTGGTGCGGGCCGACGTCGCTAGACGCGATAAAATGGCAGCGCCCCTATGTGCAAAAAAATTGTCAATTTTACCGATTTATCTAGTGATAGTTGGTTATGCTATTTCCATCTGGTTATTATTCTGGCACAATTTCATTAAACATGTAATAATCTTTCAGATAAAGCACACTTTTTATCATCCCGGAATTGTCCTTTAATATAATCAAAATAATATCATAATAGAATATGATTTGCCTTTTGAACAACTATTTTATGCATATTTAATGCATATTCTCAATAACTCCCGAGGCCCATTATTACTCAAGGAAACGAAGAAGATTGTGGATATAGGGAAATATTGAGTAAATGCCTAACACTTGGCAAGAAGGGCTGTTTTACTATACCAAGTGTTTGAGTAAATATGCAGCAGTGAAGAGACGACCAGAGACAACAACGAAGCAGCATTTCGCCGATGGTGTATCAGCCTGATTCAAAGAAGCATGGCTGTCACAGAACTGAACCAGTTATGCAACGTCCAACGTGGGAAAACACCAGCCAATCAGCTGCACATGACAAGTGTTGACCATGATAATAAGGATATAACCACTATTGTAAAGGCTTTGGAAGAAACATTAAATCCTTTCAGTGCTGACAGTCTGACTGAGTTGGTGAATATTTCTACTGGTAGGATTGCAAAAGCGGAAACAGTTGAGTTCCTCAATTCTACACTAGATCGCTGACATTGACTCTCATTCACTCAGTAATATGCGGCGGATTTGAGCCGTTTTCTGAAAAGACATGAACGTGTGAAAGTGAAGAATTTTGCAGCTGAAAACATGAAATCGAAATTGATGCAACAAGCTAAGGAACTGGCTGTGGCCGAAGGAATAAGAAATGCTTTTGGACATTTGCTGACAATTGCTGCCAGGACCGGTGATATGTTGGATCTGAAAATGATACTCACTTTTCTCATAAGAGAAATTCCACTTTCTATCGCCCACTCTGACGGTACCATGCACAAAACAACCAAGGATAGTCTCACAAATTTGCTGGAGGAAAGTATGATGTAAATGTAGATGAGACGGCTATTAACATTGTAGCTGCACATATATTTGATGGGGCCGCCCTTCTCCATGAAATCTTATCCCGACACAAAAAGTCAAAATACGGTGTAATCTCACAGGATTTCATGACATGCTTGGCGAGGTCACCTAGTAAAGAGATTCATTTAGTGCTCGAAATATATTGCACTCCATCAATTAAAGATGCCGAGAGGGCGAAACATGGTGCAAAGGATAGTGAAAGATTCATAATCAATGGACCTGGTCAGGAGAAGAAAATGAAAGGCGCTGATTTACTGAGATTTCCTATGTTCAAGGAAGCAATTTCACACTTTCTAATGACAGAGTTTTGTCGTAATCAATACGCAATAATGATTGGCAGAAAACTATTGTTATTTCACATGGTGGGGATTGCAAAAAGCTAACTACAGATGGCAATGGACAGATGATAGTCATGCGACCTGGCAACTTGCAAAGAAATCACGAAGAGGCAGATACTATGATCGCTTTTCACGCTGCACAAATCCATGCAGAAGGAAAGATAGTCGTCCGGGCATCGGACACAGATGTACTCGTTGTGCTAGTTGGACTTGGCAGCCGACATCCCAATCTGCAGCCGTTGATGGACAACGGAGCAACAAATAATCGGCGTTATGTGGATATCAGTTCACTGGCAAAACAAACAAATAATCGGCGTTATTTGGATATCAGTTCACTGGCAAAACAATTAGAGACACATCAACTTGGATTGAGCGATGCCTTGATCGCATTTCATGCACTCACCGGTTACGATTTTACATCAAATTTCTACCGAAAATGGAAGTTGAAGCCATTTGAGGTGTTGTCATTGGGGCAGGTGGCTGTTGATGCTCTTTGTTCCTGAAGCCTAAAGACGTTGATGAAAAAAGAATTGAAATGCTGAGCTGCAATATGTATGCATCCAAAAGAACAATTGATGATGCCTGCTTTAATTCATTCATGAAAATGACTGGAGCGAGAAAGTTGATCAATTCTTCCAAAATTGAAGAAAGTCAACTGTGTCACTCTGCCACCCTGTTCAAGAACTCTCACGTACCATGTAAAGCGTGCTAATTACGTATCCATGATGTGGATTATGGCTGACAAGGCAACTCCAACGGCGTTGAATCCATGCGATTATGGATGGGTCAAAAGACTTGCCGGTCTGGAACCACAGTGGTTTGATGGACCAGCATTGCCACCAACCGTGAGCATCCCCATTGATAATGTAGATGAAGATGATAAGGATAGTGACGAAGGAGATATTGATGGCGAGGTGGAGTTGAAGGCAGTTGCGGGGTCGGGTGACAGCGATGGTGATGATGATAATGACGATGCTACTGTTCAGCTCTGCCTATTTTTACTGCAAGTTGATTCAATCCGTTAGATCGATTTCAATCCGTCAATTTTGATGTTATTAATACATGTAGGCATGTGTGTAGATTTAAAAAATTGATACCTAACTCTCGTACTGCAAATGATTGATTAGAATTGCGTGTTGAATATTATGAAATTAATTTGCCTGGAAGCTGTTTCCCCATGAGACATCAAAAGTTTCAAGTCAAATGATTTTGAAAATATCCAACAGATTTCTCGTTTGTCTCGATACAATTCTTCGAATAGTGAGACAAATCTCACACACGCTGTCAAATGTTTTGATAGTGACGTTGTTAAGAGACTGTTAAGAGACATCACATAATTTGTTATTTAATAATCGGCCTTGTGAACATAGATCTATTAATGAGAGGATCTAATCTCTCACTCACATATATTATGTCATTAGTAATTACGTTACCACTACACAATCAAAATCTCGTAGCTACATCACCCGAAATGACTGTCTCTAAAGTGTACAAATTATATGTCTTTGCTGAATTTATGATTTAATCAAGAGTATGTTAAATTTCTGAATCTAATTTAACTGAGATACGATGCTGCCATAGGAACAAATAGCTCACAGTCAAATTATTTTCAAAATATTCAACAATGTAGCTGTATATAGTTAGCTTGAAGTTTAGATTCTGGGAATTCAGCTTTCAAAGTTTCTAAATCCATTCCAACACGCAGGATATACTTAGAAATGGATCCATTCATTCTCATGATGTCACACTGGAACTACAATGGTTTGATGGGCCAGTGATGGACATGTTGAGTGGCAGTTAAGTGGCCAGATGACAACGATGATTTTTTATTTATCAAAACCATGTATTACATTCCTTTCAAATTTCATCTTTGGTCACTCAATTTTAATAAATTTTCATTCTTTCAAATATGGGTGTTTGAATATTGAAGTTGAAGCTTGCCGGCCGGCTGTGGGTTGAGGTTGAATAAATCATCTGTAACAATATTTCGCTACCCTTCCAAAAGGAGTTGCTGTCATGAGGAAAGCACGGGCTTATTTTACTGTCATTGATGTTTTGACACTCATATATGTATGAACTGTCAATTAAAAATGATCTGACGCTTGCAGTACTTGGGTTGAATAAATGACCATTTGCAAGACTTCGACACCATTCTTAAACGATGGTTGCTGTCACCAAGAAAGCACAGGTTAATTTTGCTGTCATCAATGTTTTGCAATTCTACTATGCCTAAGCTCTCGATATAAAATAATTTTAACCTTGCAGGGCGTGGGTTAATTAAATACATGGTGGTGACCACCGGCAGTCTACTGTCCTCCGAGATGTTCAGCGTGAAATTGCTGTCATAAGCATTTTTGCATATGGTGACCCTTGAAGAAACCCATGGCACAATCTTTAACCTTGCAGCAGATAGGTTGAATAAATGTAGATATGAACCCTTGGTTCGCGCCCCTTTCTGTCAAAATGCACAGGTTGTGGCACGGCAGTAATTCAGATTTATACATAGTGTCACATAAGCGGACTTATCTCGTACATCAAACCTTTTACAGCAGTTGGGTTGATTAACTTGCCTGGGCGCCTGGTCTAAGAGAATCTGAATAGCTATCAAGAGATGAGGTTAGTTATCCTTTAATTTGATTGGAAGCCATTGCTACCTAATGCAGCAATGACATCCAATCAAATTACATTCAAAATATTCATTAAAATATTTCTATGTGGTGTTAAAAATTGTGCGAACCAACAATGTATCTTTTGTTTTGGAAATAGGTTAGGTTATTTGAGGTGTACTGCACTTTGAGTAAATTCCATAGCTAACCCTTTAACCCTCAAATTCGTTCAAGAAAATTTAAATTTTCTCATAGAAAATGTCAATTTGCAGACTAAGAAAAAACTATTTTTGAAAAATTACCACTGAAAAGACTGGTTCGGTTATCGTGCCTGTCATTCCAGTGTTTAATTTTCAAAAATAGTCTTATTTTGATCTGGAAATGGGCATTTCTCAATACCCATGCAGAAGCGGTTTTTTGGCTGATATAAGAGTTAAAGGCTTTATTTCAGTGTTTGATTTCCATAAGCTGGAATAGACTCATAAGTGCAAATATCAACACTAAAATCCTGAATATTTCTCACTTAATAAAAGTAAAGTTAGCAACAACACTGACTACATTTTGAAAATAACCTGACTGGAAACTGTTGCTGCCCAATGACCTCATCAGATTAATTTCAAAATATTAGAACATTTCTTATGTGTAAATGATAAAGAATTTGTTACATCAGATCTGACTCTGTGGTGTCTAGAGTTAATAAATTACTGGAACAATTTGCCCTCAGTTACTTCCTTCGTCTGTGTACTGTTAACTGAGTAAATTGCATTAATATTCAATTAACATACATCTTTTACCTAACTGTATGAGAGCTCATTTTCACAGCTTGTTTATCATGTATGATAAAGGTGCTCTTTTTGTAAAGGTCGATTAAAGATTTGGCTATCACTAGGAGCATAAGAAACAATTTGCTCTTAACCCTTTCACTGATGAAATCACGATGTTTCGTTTTCAAAGCAACCATACAGGAAAATTGTTGAATATTTTGAAATTAATTTGATTGGAAGACGTTGCTGCCTGCAATGGCTTCTAATCAAATTATTAAAACAAGAATGCTGAAAGGTGCAATGTCTCGCATGTAGAGGTATGGATAGTGTGGATTGTCAAAGCAAACTTGGCATGGTTTATAATAGATATATTCAGTGATAGACCAACAAAGCATCAAACACGACAAATTTGGCTAAACTTTGGCTAGTCTGATCTGGAAGAAATTACCTCAGCACAGTATATAACACTGCTGTACATTTTGCCTCAGCATAGTATATAACACTGCTGTACATTTTGCCTCAGCATAGTATATAACACTGCTGTACATTTTGCCTCAACATAGTATATAACACTGCTATACATTTTGCCTCAGCACAGTATATAACACTGCTGTACATTTTGCCTCAGCACAGTATATAACACTGCTATACATTTTGCCTCAGCACAGTATATAACACTGCTGTACATTTTGCCTCAGCACAGTATATAACACTGCTGTACATTTTGCCTCAGCATAGTATATAACACTGCTATACATTTTGCCTCAGCACAGCATATAACACTGCTATACATTTTGCCTCAGCACAGTATATAACACTGCTATACATTTTGCCTCAGCACAGTATATAACACTGCTGTACATTTTGCCTCAGCACAGTATATAACACTGCTGTACATTTTGCCTCAGCACAGTATATAACACTGCTGTACATTTTGCCTCAGCACAGTATATAACACTGCTGTACATTTTGCCTCAGCACAGTATATAACACTACTGTACATTTTGCCTCAGCACAGTATATAACACTGCTGTACATTTTGCCTCAGCACAGTATATAACACTGCTGTACATTTTGCCTCAGCATAGTATATAACACTACTGTACATTTTGCCTCAGCACAGTATATAACACTACTGTACATTTTGCCTCAGCACAGTATATAACACTACTGTACATTTTGCCTCAGCACAGTATATAACACTGCTGTACTGATATATGATGAAGAACATAGTTTTTCCAGGATTTGTCGGTGAAAGGTTTAATACATTATCAGATGACGTAAAACAGAGGGTTATAATTGCAGGAATTTACAACTAAATAAGCCAGTCTACAAATGAGGTTAACATTTCTGAAAATCTTACTGATATGACTTGGTGATACTTAGGCTTGCACGATTTTTCGATTTAATCGTGAAGTTCGATTTATTTTTAAAATCGCGATTTTTACGATGTAATTGAGGAAAAATCGGAAAATCTTCAAAAATTTCTAAATTTCTATTTTAAAATCTGAAGTGTGTACTTTTCCGTCGCATTTTATCAGTACATGAGTACAATTATAATCGATTCACGCCTGTGTTCCTTGTGTTTATATCCCGCCGTGCCATGCACGTGTCGAATAATTACTAATCACAACACAAAGCGCTACAATAAACAAGCTAACAATAGCGAGGTCATGCCTTTGTCATTGAGAAAACCAGCTAGTTACTCCGTTGAATCGCCATATAATTTTCTTTCTTTCGCTGTAGACCCTGAGTCTGTCGTGAAATACCAAGTATATACTTAGTTGCAGAGTGTTAGGCAATCAGTGGACATCATTCTTTTTAATTATAGAGTTTGTAATTTCAGGCGGTGTAATAATTTTTCCTTTTTGATTCGGTTGTCGTGTCAAATTAAAGAAAATAAATCAACAGCATTCCAGATTGTTTGATTTTGAACTGTGCGTTCTGTTGATTACTCTTAAATGTAAATCATACATTCTGAAAGTAACTATAAACTGCACTATGGGACGAGTTTACGCCGTCACACTCGTACCTACTCAAAGCTATATGTGGATTGCGCAGTATCTTCCCGGGTACTAATATTAGCGTCTTCCCGTTACTCAGGTAATGACCTAAACTCGTCCTACAAAGGGAGGCTATAAGCGGAAGCTGATACATCATGTAATTTTTTTTTTTTTTCTCGGCGACATTGTATCTCAAATTTTGATGAAATAAATAATGTTTATTAAACTATACGCAATATTTAAGCGGTCCCAATTAATAATTTCACTCCCGCGATGATGGATATAATGTATACATTAAACATAGACGTAGGATGGTAAGAATTCGTCGCATGAGTGTTCTAATTTCGTGATATTTTTGTATCATTTATTTCAACGTTTTCTAGAAACAAGTCACGTTACCCCGGTTTATACTTTTGGGAATTTGGACCCACGATTTAATCGAAAATCGTGATTTTTAAAATAAAATCGATCGCGATGTTTCAAAGCAAAAATCGTGCAAGCCTAGTCATACTTAATTATTCAATGCTCCGGTTTTCGTCAAGTGACTCAAAAACTTTTACATGCAAGTAAACGTCCATTTTCTGGCAAAGAGCAGACAATTTTCAAGTCTTTTTTTGTCCTGCACAAAAGCTATTTTTCAACAAATTAACCATTACAAAAAAAAATGTTTTCCCTCTCAATTTGATAATTTTTAGTTACGACTCACAACTAGTCAAATTACATTTAGCTGCAAAATATGCAACAGAATCTTCCTAACATAACGAATGTGTCATTTCTGGTCTATGGCATTAACCAGGTCCATACAATTTTTTTTAAATATCAGTGTATTGAATTTGCCTATATTTGATATAAATATGAGTCAGATATGACTATGTTAATATCATTTATTTTGTTGATTTCTTTGCCTAGATTGCGGGAAAATGCACCATTTTACTTTCACAAATAAAAAATCCTCTTAGCCTGGGAGCCCCCACCCCAGACCACCCTCACGAACCCCCTTTTCAGAATGCCACCTTATGGCCCTGTTAACCGCACAGCATTCGATGCATACAGATTTATTATTATGTGCATGGACATAGAAAGGTTAAGAATGCAGCTGTCATGTACCTAGACTTTCCAATTTTTTTTTTTTTTTCTGGCAAAGGCCTCCTGCATCGCAACTATAGCGTGTCCCACCTGTTCTGTGACAAACACTTATTTCCCTTGGTGTATGTAACCAATAAAGGGTTAACCAGTGAGAGAAACCTGAGCCTATTGACAAGAAACATTCCCAAACAGAAAACCATCTGAGTCAGTCAGTAAGTTACATTAATTGTTGTTGATAGAACTGGAGCTGAAACAAAATACCAAGGGTTAGTGTTGTAAAGTGTGCAAACCAAGCAGAAGAATAGAATGCAAATGTTATCTATCCACTTGAGCGTCAAACATTCTGGAACCAATATGGAATACAGCATGACACATTGTTCAATAGAAATTTAACTAAATATGCGTCAACATTTAGAAAACAACAATTTAGTAAACAACATATGTATTTTCCCTCTACCATGTCTGCTGTGGTTCAATAACTCATTAAACACAGTCAGAGTAGAATGTAACAAATGGTCTGGGTACATGAGTACATGACAGCTGCATTTTCATTCTTTCTATATCCACGTACATATTACTAAATCTGTATACTTCGGATACCGTGCAATTAATCCTTCACTGGCGAAATTTGGTCAAGAAAATCTAAATATTAAACGTCCATCTGCAGGTAAAGAGAAGTATTTTTGAAAATTTACCACTGGCATGGCTGGCTCAATTATCGAGCCAGCCATTCCAGTGGTCAATTTTCAAAAATACTTTTCTCTCTACCCGCAGATGGACATTCGTCAAGACTACTGCAGATGTCTTTTTTTGGCTGGCTTTAAAGGGTTAAACATTTAACCTGTACAGACCAAACACGACAAATTATTTATGATGTTAGCAAGATTCTGTTGAATATTTTGCAGTTTATTTGAGAAGGGCTTCTGCATGGGTCTTGAGAAATGTCCATTTGCAGACCAAGAGATTAATTTTTTAACATTTACCACCGGAATGACTGGGGCTCGATAACCGAGCCAGTCAATTCAGTAGTAAATTTTCAAAAACAGTCTTCTCTTGGTCGGCAAATGTACATCTTCTTTGAGAAAATTTAAATTTTCTTGACCAAATTTGAGTGAAATGGCTTCTGCAGTGGTCTTGGAAAATGTCCATTGGCAGACCAAGAGAAGACTACTTTTGCACCTGTAAATGTTAATCACTGGAATGACTGGCTCAATAAATGAGCCAATTATTCCAGTGATAACATTTATCTGTGCAAAAATAGTCTTCTCTTGGTCTGCCAATGAACAATTTTCAATGAGAAAATTTAAATTTTCTTGATGAAAGTAGAGGTTAAAGCGTTCATTATAATAGAATCAATAGTCTGGCCATATTGAACCATATGTATGCTGGCACACAGTTGTAAAAAGATTTTGTACACACTAGGCCACCCATAAAAAAAGATTTTGTTTCCTGCAAACCGGGTGGGGGAAAAATATTTCAGTAGGGAGCGAGGCAATTTATTTTTTTTCCAATTATTAATTTATTTTAAAATGGTCATAAATATGTTTTTCTGATATTTTACTAGATGTCCATTAAATATGGCTGTACTTGCCAAATTTGTCAAGTTTTTCATGACACAGTTATCAAAAGGGTTTCACACTGCATACAAGTGGCATTAACTGTCTCGCTGCTGCAATCCACCAGACTATAATTTTAATGGGCCATAACGCTGGACCTGCTGAATATTTTGAAAACAATTTGACTGAAAGTTGTTGGTGACTAAGAAACCAACAACTTTCAGTCAAATTGTTTTCAAAATATTCAGCAGGTCCAGAGTTAAACGCAATGGAAAATGTAGTCTGCAGAAATTTAGCAGTGAGACAGTTAAAAACATTGTTATTTGTATCGTTTTACACAAATGTACGCATGACTTAACATTTATGCTGGGTAGAAAAAATTTTTTATTTTATTCCCGGCCGGGTGAAAAAAAGTAAAAATTTTACCCTTGTGGTTTACAGGAAACGAAACTATTTTTTATTTGGCTCTACCCAGATGATATACTCAAGAAATTGTGGTCACCTTCTATCACATCATACGGATGCTAAAACTCTCACTAGGCTTACCCAGATGGTAAATCATCATCAAACAGCTTTCTTCAGGCGGTGACAAGTGGGACAATAAATTGCAAACAACAGATCACTAGCAGCAAGTTGGTGCATTCAACATGAAACAACAGATCACTAGCAGCAAGTTGGTGCATTCAACATGAAACAACAAATCACTAGCAGCAAGTTGGTGCATTCAACATGAAACAACAGATCACAATCAACTTGTTGGATTAAAAAGTGGGTTTTTAAAAAGTCGGTTGAAAATTATAGCGGTGTCATATTTTCCAACCAACTAGTCAACTTGTTGCTAAGAACTTTTTGTCCAGTGTGTCACTTACTGTGCTTAGAGTAATTGTTTTAGTTCTGACATGGAAACTGTGATTAAAAAACTTTTCGTCTACTACTCAGAACTAACCTTGGAAAAATGTCATTTGCACAACAGTGTGATAATAGATATAATAGCTGGCGTACCTTTTTCCACAACAACACAAAGTCTATGGCTCTAATAGATATATGGTAATTAACCCTTCAATGGTCATGCCAGCCAGAAATGGCTTCTGCTGTGGTCTTGAAAAATATCCATTTCCCAGTCAAGACTATTTTGAAAATATACCACTGGGGTTACTGGCTCGTAAACCGAGTAATCACGAGCCAGACAAATTTAAGGTTTAAAGAGACTGTCGCTACAGCTGTAAATTTTCAAAAATACCCTCTTGGTCTGCAAGTAGACATTTTCTATGAGAAAATTTAATGCATCTAATTTTTTTTTTTCCCTGGGCAAGGGCACCCGGAGCCCACACCTTTTCCACGCCTTTTGGGAGGAACGCAGCACCCTCCACCAACATTGAGACTCTATGGGACAAACTTGCACCCATAACAAACACTTCCTGGTGAAGACACTGTTGACAATATTTAGGCAGCTCATCATCCTTTAAATTTGCCTTTGTCACCTATAGCGGATTTAAATATTAGCCCTTTAACCCTTCAATGACTAAATTCATTCAAAAAATGTAAATATTTATTTATTGAATGTCCATTTGCAGGCCAAGAAGACTATTTTTGAAAATTTATCACTGGAATGACTGGCTCGGTTATCGAGCGAGTCATTCCAGTGGTAAATTAAAAAAAAATAGTCCTCTCTTGGCCTGCAAATGGACATTTCTCAAGACCTCTACAGAGATCGGTGTTGGCCGGCTTCGTGCTCAAAGGGTTAATGGTCAGGATTTTTCATAAAAATTGAAATTTTCCCTCAGCGTATGTCCATTTTCAGGCCACGATAAGGCAATTTTTGAAAATTTATCACTGGAACAACTTGCTCAATTATCGAGCCAGTCATTACAGTAGTAAATTTTCAAAAATAGTCTTATCTTGGCCTGCAAATGGATATTCATCAAAACCACTGCAGAGGCCAGTTTTGGTCGGTTTGACCATTAAAGGCTTAACCACTGATAATGTGATCTGTATTAGTCGAGTCTCGCAACTAGCATAAGGCTGTCTGTCCATCAGTCAAATTTTTTAATGACAAAGTAGCAACTACAGTGTGTTCGCAATTGTTCCCATACAGATCACTGCTTTAAGAAAGTAATTGATCCGACTGGAACACTGTTTCCAGAATAGTCTTCTCTTGGCCTGCAAATGGACATTCTTGACTATGCAAACATTTAGCTTTTCTGGTCTAATCCTGACCATTAACGGATTATTTAACCCTTTAACCCTCGAATTTGTTCTTCATTTTACTTATAGAAAATGCCAATTTGCAGAGTAAGAGCATATTATTTTTGAAAATTTACAACTGGAATGACTGGCTCTGCTATCGAGCCAGTCCTTCCAGTGGTAAATTTTCAAAAATAGTCATCTGTTACTCAGTAAATCGACATTTCACAAGACCACTGCAGAAGTCATTTTTGTGTGATATAAGTGTTAAAGGGTTAATTATCCTCATAGTATAGTTGTAAATAATTCGTTCAGACCATTTGACTACATGTAGCTTTATGGTTTTTAGTTCGGATCAGTACAAAATGACCTACATCTGTGAATTTTCTGATATACCAATACTGATCCATACGGATCACCCCAAAAAAACGTCTACAATTCCTAGCCCTGCATGGCTATAGGTGAAACGATTATGTGCTATGTTATACGTGTGTAGCAATCTTGTTTATAGAGATGGAGATGAAATGCAAAAACAATTCATGAACCTGAATGAGTCCTGAACCAATGTAATTCTTCATTTTCATGGTACCAATTTTAACCATGGTAAATAAATTATGAACCATACACATTATTTTCAGAATAATTTGACTGAACGTTGCTGCTGCTTCAGGCAGCAACAACATTCAGTCAAATTACTCTCAAAATTATCAGTATGAGTTTTTAGCAATAATTCTACTTTATAACATAATTATATAAATATATATATATATAAAAATCAGACCGCTTTAACAATATTGTCTATTGATTATACTGCATGCCCAATCACACTAATGAGGTGTTGTTGATACTAGTTAGCTAAAGATGAAATATACAAAGTTCGTTAATTCTTGATTTAATCGTTGAAAATCGATGTGATAGTCAGTAATATATAAACTAACAGATACAGAAGATTGGATATGAGGATGCACATGTAATGAAATCAATGGACTGACATAGAAACAGAATTAATCCATCTTATTCTACATCCGCTAGATATACAGGATATTTTATACATCAACACGCCTTCGTTAAATACTTTTTTTAATTACCAGAAAAAATAATGTGACCATTGACCGCACAATGAGAAAGGCCATCAATATTTTATTGTTTTGTTTTTTTTAAATAATATCAGGCATATCGTTTCTTCCACTGAATTGAACACACATGCCCTGAATATCTGAATGAAAAGGGTTAGCACTTTGCAACCATTATACATCCACATCAGCCTTGAACAAATTGCATTGTCAGGTAATGTATAATACATAATAATACACGGCCTCTGTGAATTAGAGATGTATTGATATCATATTATGCAATGTATATAATCAATCATAGTGCACTCAAACCTTCAAGAGAGACTAGACTGAATAATTGGAATGTGGTTATTTAACCCTTTAGCATTCAAGCTGGCCAAAACTGGATTCTGCAGTGGTCTTGGAAAAGGTCCATTTTCAGACTAAGAGAGGACTATTTTGGACATTTTTACAACTGGAATAACTGTCTCAGTAATCGAGCCAATCATTCTAGTATTAAATATGTTAAAATAGTCTCCTCTTGGTCTGTAAATGGGCATTTCCTTCGAGAAAATTGAAATTTCCATGAAGAAATTTGAGGGTGAAAGGGTTAAAACAGATGGTTGAAAGCACACCTCTCTTTAACCATTTAATGGTAAAAATTGGCCAAGAAAATACAAATATATGCTGTTTGAATGTTCTATTGGAATCACTGGCTCAAATGGTAAATTTTCTTGTCCTGCAAATGGACATTCCTCAAGACCAATGCAGAGGCCAGTTTTGGTCGACTTAACCATTTAAAGGATGAAACCTTTATCTTCAAAAGATATTTCCTATGGAAACTGACGTGTCATTTGTAAACTAAGAATTCACTTGCGATAAGTGGCCGCTTATGGATCTTGCAACGGTGATCGTCTTCGATAGTTGAGGTTTGACTGTTTGTGCTCTCAAATAAAACACTAGACATGATAAATTTGCCTCTAGCTAATTAATCAGCTACAAATATTAGCATTAACCTTTTCATTCCTGATGTGTCTACAGACGTCCTGATTATAATTTTAAAATGGCCGTTTTTCACATCATAAAGCATTTCTTGTATCTGATCTTCACAACATTGATCCCAAGATTAATTGATTAGTTTTTCCAATGTTTCAGCTTAATGTATAAATATAATGTTCAAATGTCATTCTGATTTCTTGGAATGTTCACAAAGCAGGTTTATTTTATGCTTACTTATCCATTACCACTCTGGCGTCAAAATTTAAAAATTTTAAATTAAATTAAATGATGAACTGGTGTTCATTTTTCAACAAATTTGGTGGGAGATGATGCTGTCGTAGAATTTGCTGAAAAATGTACACCAGTTTCTTTGATATTGACGCAGTAAAAGATAGAATAATGACATCAGTGTGCTAATGGTTAACCCTTTTAACACCACTGATCTGATAATATGCGAAACATTGTGCTAAATCTTATGAAATTAATCTGACTGTAGCAAGCCAACAGAGTCAAATTATATAATTTTCAAAATTATCAATACATTTTCTGAATTGTTGCCTTAAAATGGACATACACTACTCAAATTTAAGTACAGAAATGGTCTCAAAACATCTTTATCTACTGTAGTTACATTATACAACAATCATACATACATTATCGATGTCATAAAATATTTAGCACTAGCATTAGTGCACATATATTTTATAAACTGAACAACTGATAAGACAAATTGAGCAACTATTAAAGTTAAAGGTGCATATTGACAGCAGAATGCTTGAAAATATAATTGTCAAAAGTGTATACATTTAGAGGCTTAAATTGTGGGCGTAGATGTAATGAAATGAAATAAATCTTAACATTTGCAGAATATGAGAAGACTATTTTTGAATATTTACCATTGGAATGACTGCCCCGATAAGTCATCCCAGTGTTAAATTTTCAAACAAGAACGCTGAAGCATACAATGTCTCGCCTGTAAAGGCATGGATAGTGTTGATTGGCAAAGCAAACTTGGCATGGTTTGTAATACACATATTCAGTAATGCACCGACAAACAAGTGTAACCAATCAAACATGCAAATTTGTTACCAAACTGCAGATAGTTTGATCTTGAAATTCTTTCAAAATGAAACTAGTTATGATGCAGATAGTACTTCTTGCATAGCATATAAATCTGCTGTAAAATTTTGTTGATATCTGGTAAGGCACTGTTGAAAAAATGGCCAAATCCAAAACCATGAAAAAAATAACAAAAATGCCCCAAAATTAAATCTATTGTTTGTAGATCACATCCCTGTATAGTATAGATCACTTCTGTAAAGTTTCATTGCAATCGGATGAGCCAGTGTTGAAAAATAAGTTTGACCCCTGGCCACTGCCCTCAGGTTGACTCAAGAACAACAAAAATGTGTTGTACTGTAGTCTACTAACTACAAGCTTCAAAATGATATGTGACATGACCACATTTGCTAAAATTTATTTTCTGCCCACCATTTCCCCCACCCCTGTCCCTGAGGTGATATCAAAATTGCAATGTGTCATGCACATCCCTGGCCATATGTGTAATCATACAGAAAGTTACAAGTTTCTATCTGAAATGGTCTAGGAGGAGTTGCGTTACAATAGATTGGTGCCCACTTTTGGCCCCGTCCCCACCCCCAGTTTGACCCAAGATTAATATAATTCCCTGTACTGTCGTCTACTCATCATTGTCTTGAAAATGATATGCGACATGACAAACTTTGGAAAAAATTTTTACCCCACATTTCCCACCCCAGGTCCGTATCCTTGAGGTCATGCCAAAATTTCAAAAGTGTCATGCACATCCCTGGCCATATGTGCAATCATCCCCAAAGTTTCAAGTTTCTATCTGAAATGCTCTAGGAGTTGCATTACAATAGATCCAAAACCGTGAAAAAAATTGTTAAAATGCTCCAAAATTAAATGTGTTGTTATGTAGATCACATCCCTGTATAGTATAGACCACCTCTGTAAAGTTTCATTGAGATTGGATGAGCCAGTGTTGAAAAAAATGTTGATTAAAAAAAAGTACAGATATTGTGACGCCGCCGCCGCCGAAGACGATGCCGACGACGGAAATAGTGATCCCTATGTCTCGCTTCTGCTTCGCAGCCGAGACAAAAATCTCTTCTCTTGGTCTGCAAATGGACAATTTCTATTAGAAAATTTAAATTTTCTTGAACAAATTCGAGGGTTTTAAAGGGGTTCAGAAAACGTGATATATTCAACGCCTTTTATTTGAGCGTCATATAAATGTACTGGCACAAAACACAAATTACATGTACACACACTTGGATCATTATTTTTAACCCTTACCAGTCTGAAGTCAAAATTTTAAAATTTTAAATTAAATTAAAAAATGAACTGGGGTACATTTTTCAACAAATTTGGTGGAGGATGGTGCTGTCATAGACAGCAACATCGTCCGCCAAAATTGTTGAAAAATGTTCACCAGTTTCTTTGTTTGAATGACACCATAAAACAGAATATTGACAAGACAGTGATAAGGGTTACTGGATTCTTCTAACCTAAGCTGTCTCTCACTGAGAGCTTACTTATGTTAGGCTTCAGTCAGTTAATCTAGCCCCATAGGCATGGCTACTAGCCTAACCACATATGCTTACACACACACCCATCTTTAGAAGTCCTTAGAACAAGACACTGGATAGATCTGATCTGTCATTCAAGTATCTGACGTCATAATTACATCACTAGATAGCTGATCATAATGAACATTTGCGTAACCGCCACACGAATGACCGTTTCATTCGTGCAATTTGGGCAGGCCTGCTTTTGAGAAGGACATGAGCGATCTAGCAAGTTTATATGGTATCTATGAGTGGACGAATTCGGATCCTGGAATTTGTATTGCTAATTATGATGAAATGATGACCGTAACTCAGTTTGGATGACCTCATTAAATGTGAGTATCTCATTCCATGGATGACTTCAAATTCTCAAGCATTTTGAACCTTGGTCAAGAGTGTACGAATTGCATATCTTTGATGAATTTCCAATTTAAGAACCATGTTGTTGAATATCTTGAAACAGAAACTAATGTGACCAAGAGCTGTTACTGCAAAGCAACAACACACAGCAAAAATTAGTTTCAAAATATTCAATAGCCTACCTGTATAATTACCTTGAAATTTGGATCTGGTAATTCAGGGTTTAATGGTTACAAATCAATTTCAACATGTTCAAACAATGGGTAGAGCTTAGCTAGAAATGGCCAAGGTAAAGCGAGAAATGGATGCTTCACTACATACCTTGCAGCTAAATCAGCAGCGCTTACACCATCATGTTCATCTTCACTGTGTGCTTCACAACTCGAGCGTCTTGGTCGCTGAACACCCTCTTCATTAGATTCGCCTTCTTCTTCGGCAACCATTCGCGAGTATGGCGTGGGAGGTTCATCTATCTTCATATGTCCATAAGTTTTATCCTCAGGATGATGTGTAGCGAGAATATTCATTTCATCCCATTTCATTTCTTTCCGCCTAAAAATGTATTAAAATATTAATACACAATCAATCAAATTATATTAAATAACTCTTTCCTGGTCCACGTGCTCCGTGGTCTTGATTCAAACATCCATTTACATGCCAATGTCAAGAGAATACCGAGCTGTAAAATACCTGACTGGAATGACTATCTCGATAATCAAGCCAATAATTCCAATGATTCCAGTGGTAAATTTTGAACAAGAGGCCCAAGGCCATGTGATGGCCACCTGGTCCATTAGCATTTGAGCCATTAGCATTAAACCTAGACACAATCCTTTAAATTTAGAAATAAGACATCAAATATAAATTTAGAATTCAGTACATACAGTTTGACTAGATATAATGGAGAATCAAAGATCAACACTGACGGTGCAATCAAAACTCAAAAGCCTATGACCTTCTGTTCCACCCACCCACCCCCCCCCCCCACCCCAATTCTCATAAAATAAGTCTTAAACAAGAGCAGATTGAAAAAATGTAGGATTTTCTGAATTTTTGTTACTTCTTCGGATCACGCCCTAGCGTATTGTCACACCCTTTCGTCGTCTCCATAAAAACATCCTGTTCATTCTGAAAGGGAAAGAAAATTTTATCGGGAATGCTTCAACCCTTTAGCGGTTATGTCAGGTATAAAATAGAGCCAGTCGCAGTGCACATGGGGATATTATGGCGGCACTGTCAAAGATTTAAAGCATTCCCGATAAAATTTTCTGTCACTTCTTCTTTTCGATCGCTGGTATCACACCTGGAGAGCCGTTCTCAAGATGAAATATGTGGTTTTCTGCAGTTCGCCCACAGGCCCATACAGCTTTTCAAGAAAAGAGGTTGACAAAGGCCAGATCTCTTCTCTAAGCAGCTGATACGTACTGCAACATTGAAGTATGTGCTCTGTGGTCTGTTCTGCTTCTCCACAAGGACAAGCGGGCGATGTCGTACGGTGGAACCGCCTTTACATGTGTTGGTTTAGTCTGTTGTGTCCAGTTCCGAGACGAAAAATGGTCACTTGCTCTGGCCTCGAGAGATGATGGTAGGCATCTTCTGATTGAGGTGTTCTATAGTGACTTGATGATAGTCTTCATCTCTGTATGGGTAACCATGTTTTCTGTCTGATTCTCTTCTGCACCCACCTTTGCCATCTTGTCTGCTTCCTCATTTCCTTGGACTCCACAGTGTGAGGGGATCCACTGCAGTGCTATCCGAAAGCATTTGATGGTTTGTAGTGCTTCTTCAAGTTGTGGCAGCTTACCTTTGGTGATAGCCTCAAGGACGGAGCAGGCATTAGATAAAAAGACAATCTGTGCAATAGGGTCTGCCGTTCTGCTGATGGTATGAGCTGCATGAACCAGTGCTTCGACTTGTTTGTGCAGTGTTTGCCTGTCGGTATTGCAGCTGACTCATGTTGTCCGTTTGGATACTGTATGTGCAGTCCGGCACCTCCGCTCCTAATTGCATCTTTGGCTGATCCATCTGTGTAGATCCATATCCATTTCTCCTGAGGGTAGATTTCTTCCAGCATGGCTAGGGTCAGGGCCTTCTTGCTCACATCACTGTGTTCATCTTTGGTTGTGAGATGAGGTACTGTGGTGCGAATAGCTATGCTCTCTAGTTTGTTTTCCCAGGGTGGAGGATCAAGGGTGTGGTTTGGGTCTTCTATTTGTGCTGGCAACATTTCTTGGTATTTCCTTTGAAGTGCTTTTGTCTCTTTCACAAAACTTGATCTTTTAAGCCTTCCTGATGACAGCTGTGCTTGCCTGATCTTCATCGGGTGGTTGTTGAACGATTTGAGCTTTGCAGCTTGGATCAGTGCTTTGCATTCCCTTCCTTTGCTAAGTGGGGGGATGCCTGCTGTCTGCTCCATTTTTTCTATTGGTGTTGATCTCATTCCACCAGTGATGATGCGCAGTGCCTGGTTTTGTACTCTGTCGAGGTTCTGTTGATGAGATTTAGCTGCTGTCATCCATGGGCTGGATCAATACTCAAGGTGTGGTCGTACGGCACCTAGGTAGATGGTCTTGAGGATCCTTTCATTGGCACCCCACTTTGTTACTGCCAGCTTCCTCATGATGTTTAGCTTTCTTCTGGCCTTTGCCTCTGCGTTCTGGATGTGCTCCTTCCATGTTAATCTTCTGTCATAGGTGACTCCCAGGTATGTCTGCTGGTCCTCGTACTCGAGTGGAGTACCGCCCAGTGTCAGATTGCCAACCTTGGTGTTGGTGGACAGTGAGAATAGCATGGCTGATGATTTTTCTTTGTTGATGGTAATACACCAGCGATTGGCCCAAGCTGTAATTCTGTCCACGGCGAGCTGCACGTGTATGACGTCACTGTATGTCATGATATTGTTTGTATTTCCCTCAAATAATTTGGATCTCTGTGACACGATACATTGCTGCAAATCTTATAACGCGCTCTGCCACCTTGGTCATCCACACACCCTGGATCGGCCACTATATACATCGACTTTGTTGAGTGTTTTCTTGCTTCATACGTCATAGAGAATTAGGCCAAAATAAAAAATAGTTTTGTTTCCTGTAAACTTCACGTGTGGGATCTTTTTTTTTTCACCTGGCCAGGAATAAAACAATATCTATCCCGCACCGTCAGTACGTCGCTATCAGTCACTCTTCATTCCGTCAGTCTATATATTTTGATTGGTCCACCGCAGCCATGTGTTTTGATGTATCAACTTCCCTTGAACAACACATCTCCCAAATTTCGGCCTGATCCCTTCAGCGATTCTGGAGAAGTCGGTTTTGGGAAAACTAGGTCATCCAAGATGGCTGCTGAACCAGTTGGTCCTACAAGTTCTCTTGAACAAACTTGACTTGCAAACCTCTTGCCCTAGATGCTGTTTCATGACCTTTGAATCAATTTCCCAAGAAGTTTGAAGGCTGTTTCTAAAAATTGGTCAAAATCCAAGATGGCCACCAGCCAAATTGGTCGATCGCCTTCGTTTGTACACACTTGGCTCCCTATGCCCTAAGGATGCTTTCTGCTAAATATAATTGAAATCGGCCAAGTGGATCTCAAGAAGACATTTTAATTTTTCCATTGCTTTAGTATGTGAGCTTTTGGTGGGAAAATGATCCAAGATGGCCACCAAACCGTTTATCCAACAGTTTCAGAAATGGCAAATTTGAAATCAGAATGCACGAAAACCTATACAAAATCCAATTTCGGCTTCAAAATCCATCAAATAAAAAATCCAATATGGGCGCCAAACACACTACATTTTGATTGACCAATGGCGGCCATATTTTTTGACATATTAAATTCCCTTGAACAAACATTAATGGCCCTTAGTCCCTAATCATATCTCCCAAACTTCGGCACAATCCATTCAGTGGTTCTGGAGAAGTTGTTTTCACAAAAACTAGGTCATCTAAGATGGCCACCAAACTATTTGGCCAATCAAGTTCCCTTGAACAAACTTGGTTCAGCTCTTGCCCTAGATGATATTTCTTCCTCAGACCCAGACCAGTCATCTTGTGTCAGTGATCCGTTAAACGGTTAAGGAGTTATCGTCCGGAGACCAATTTTGAAGATCGCCGTCAGTGACTAGCAGTCATATTGAATTTTAGATTATCATAAAGTTTCTTCACCAGATGTAGTCCAACCACCCTACGAAGTGATCCGATAAATAGTAACAGAGATATCATCCAGAAACCAAATTTCAAGATGGCAGCCTGTGGCCATCCTGGAGTTCGGATCATGGTCAAGTTCGGTAGGTTTCTTCCCCAGACCTAGTCCACCTACCCTATGAAGTTTCAAAGCGATCTGATAAACGGGAACGGAGTTATCATCCAGAAACCGATTTTCAAGATGGCTGCTGATGGCCATCTTGAATTTCGGATCATCATTAATTTTGGCATGTTTCTTCTCCAGACATAGTCCAATCACCCTATGAAGTTTCAAAGCGATCCGATAAACAGTAACAGAGTTATCATGCGGAAACCACTCTGCCGCCCGCCCGTCCACCAATCCGGACCGTGCCATCACATAATACCCTGCCTGGAAACCAATTTTCAACATGGCCACTGGCAGCCATCTTGGATTTCGGATCATTGTCGATTTTGATAGGTTTCTTCCTCATAGCTAGTCCAACCATGCTATGACGTTTCAACGCGATCCAATAAACGGTTTAAGGACAATTCCGGGATTGGTAAAAGTGTACTTTATTTGAAAGACTATTATATGACTAACATATTGGATCCTAAACAAAAACAATAGATAAATAATATGAGCAATTATACCATCGTAAACATGGGATTATTTTATCTCCCGGGTGCCGCTATTTTCTTGCAACGAGAGCGAGATTTCGTGAGAGCCTGACGTCATCCCTGCACCAACGCTATCTTTGCCAAGCACGAAGGCTGTACAGTAAATATGCATATGAATGGAGGCCTAACATGTGCTAATTTGTAAGCGTTAGGAAATTGTCCAGTTAAGCTATTAAATTTTTCAAGTAATTCTAGTATCCGAAGTCGGTGGGGAAACATTAACCCCTAGACCGCTCAAGCATAGATTCCATTTTCTCTATCCTATCAGAATGTGTTCTTTTTGGTAACAATGCTGCTGTAAGTCATTGCTGCAACGAGTTTCAGCAACATTTTTTCTCTCAAAATGTACCCCGACACAATCTCTGTAAGTAGGCTATTACGCATTTTACACAATGCGATAAGGGTTAAATGAAGTAGCACACTTGACACCATTCTCGCAACACCATCGGACCGTACTAATTACATCGTAATTCATCATACATTACCTCTGGTTGTTTTTCCCAGAAAAGCTCCCGCGCAGTCACAGAAAGTAGTTTTCACTCAGCCAATGAAAATGTGCATTATGGTTTTTGGTCGATTTTGACAGTCATCTGCTAACCTATCGTCGCTTCAACAACTTGCGCGAATTTTAAATAATATTTTAAATAATATCGAAACACCCATATTGAATGGAGATTAATCCTTTAATCCTTGAAACCCCAAAGTGTATATGTCTAGTCTCGGACATGGTTGAATGTTATGGAGCTAGTATGACTGGAAGCTGTTGTTGTCATAGGTAACAACCCTATATACCCTTCACTCTGGCTTAAAAAAGTCAACAAAATGTACCTACACCATGGGGGAATAAGGTTGATGATCCTTTAACCCTTGAAACACCAGAGCTAACCATCATCTAATAAATGTGATCTGATTCAACACATATAGGGTTCATGGTCAGCTTTTTGGACTGAGACTTAAGCCTAAGTTTAATCCCAGAGACCCCTGAAAATCTAGTGTTAATTATATGTCTAGTAATGCTAATTGTTATTATTGTATTAATCTATACTTACTGCACCTGCATTATTATTTATGTATTCCATCAAAGTAGCCAGTGCAGCTTTTTGGGCTAGTGTTACTCCCTATAAATGTGTGTTTGTTCTTCAACACCCAATTCTAGCCAATCACCACTCAGTCAGCCAGAGTCCCAAGAGAGATGTGTCATGACTTGCTGAGATCATGAACTCAGGCTAAAGCAGCTTAAAATCATCCCCTAAACACATAGATGCCTACAGGTATGACTGCAAACAGTCCAGGTGTCAAGGACATATTCTTTTCTTGATAAACAGATGCCTACACGTATGACTGTAAACAGTAGAGGTATAAAAACATATTCTTTTCTTGATAAGGCCTTACCACAGCAATACCTGTGACTGCAAACAGTACAGGTATCAAGAAGGTATAACATTCTTTTCTAAAATCAAGGGCCTTTGCATGATGCTGCTTATGACTACAAACAGTACAGGTATCAAATATGTCTCAATATTATCATTATGATCAACAATTTAAAGCTGAGCATTGGTATCAAGGACCATTATGTGCAAAATGGATGTCAGATAGTTTTATCTTGCATTTAATATCAGGTTGTTTCTTTTGGCAAGCAAATATAAAATGCACTGGTCATTCTTCAGATTCAGATGGTTTATCTGTTATATTTGTCAAATACAAAAAGCAGGGTTGCATTTACACATATGTAAATTTTGCCCTGCCTCGAGCAGTAGAATATCATCATTTCAAAAAAGATACAATTGCATTAATTACTCTTCTAATTAGGCCTAATTGTCTGCGGTCCCAGTTGAGCCTTTCTACTACATATTTCATGCATATTTCTTAATGCTTGTTTCAGTAAGATATCAAATATTGTTTGTTGAATGGAATAATGTATTTTTTCAATATGTAGTTTTGCCAGATGGTTTATCATCGTCAGAATATATATCTTTTATTACTAACACCGGTTATATGCTCATTTAAGATAAATGGAGCATATTGCACATTGATATATTGGTAACTGGTTTTTCGTGATGCACATTCATATGATTCATGTTGTGCCACTATATATATAACAATTAAAAGATGATGGTTATGCCATTGGACGTTTCATCTATAATATATCAGTTCTCACCCCAACCTATGAGTTGAAACATTCAGTGCACAACTTATCTAAGTGATAAGAATATTTTTTACAGTGCTACGAAAGTATTAAATTTGGAAGCATAAAAATATGAAACTTAGGGTGCTGAACGTATAATACTCATGGTCATGTTCGTTTTCAGTTGTAGAATAATTCACATTCTTTTAGAGAATCTGATAATCTGACTAATTTGAATCACTGAAGAGTGTCAGATGGTTTTGATAAAAATGTGTGATTGTCAAATTCAGGTCATTCTGTGTTTACATGGTGGATTGATGTTATTTCAATAACAGCCAGACACACAACTCAATCATGAAAAATGCTTATGATGTAACAACTGATGTGTCAACTGAAGGGGGGGAGGTAGTGTTACTGACCTACTGACCTCGCACAGAAAAAGAACACACATTCTATAGTGGGTAGATGGAGAAATAACGCCAAGCAACATCATATTAATGTACTGGGCATTAAAGCTCGATTGTTGTGTTTAGAGTCTTCGGTGTTGCTCATGCTAAATTTGGTCTCTGAATATTTATTTCTATAGTAGCGACATTAACTATATATGTTAACCAGTGGTCACTGGCTAGAATTAGTCAAACATCTAACTTCCTCTTTCGGGTAAGTTCTCGTTTAGCTAATAAATTATATATAGTTTTAGTTATACTACCAATTATATTTGGTGTCAACTATAAGTTTACGCTCTGAATGTTTTAATGTTTTGGATCTAGTTTGACTGGAAGCTGTTGTTGTCATGGGCATCATCCCCCCCCCCCCCCATCCCCACTTCAAACTGGCTTAAAACATTCAACAAAATGTTCCCTACATCATGGGGGAATGAGATTGATCCTTTAACCCTTGAAACCCCAGTGTCAACAATACTAAGCTAGCTCTTCAAGATAGCTGGTGTGGGCCTCTATGTTAGAGTAACTCCATATAAATGCTGTGTTCTCCAACACCCATGTAACTAAGTATGTAGTGGACTAACATTAATCCTTTAACCCATGATACCACAAAGTGTCAAATTTATGTCTAGCTTCTGAATGTTTTTGAAGCTAGTTTAATTGGAACCTGTTGTTGTTCTTGGCCTATAAATGGACATCCACTAAACACAAATTAAAGTTTTCTTGCCAAAACTTGACCATTAAAGTTTAAAAGGGTTAAAAGTTGTGTATGTTGATGGTTGAGTCTGATCTGTAGTTCTGAATTTTGTTTAAAGATGGCTCTTTAGGTGATATATATATATATATATACTGAGCCAAAAAAGTTTAGCAACAGTGAAGTTTGGATTGTTGTATTAAAACTATGCGTCCATTTATAACCAAATTTGCAGGCATGTTTCGTCAATGTAATGTCTTACTGAGCATGAAGAAATGCAAATCGTTTCTTGCATTTCTCGGCCGCACGCTTACTGCATGTGAAAATGCATTTTTCATGCACTGGCCCACATTGGCGGGTAGCGAAGGCAAAAATTCACCATATTGCAAAAGTGGATAACGACCGTTAATAGAAAACGCTTAAAAGTTTACCCTACCGAACATGGGCTGCCGCCCAGGGCTACCCGAAAATCAGCGCCATGAAGCAATGGGAAGACTCGCTGCTGGGCAGAGCGTTCGCACCGATGCTCGACATTTTAATGTTCACGCCTCAACCATTTCCCGTCTCCGCCAACGTGAGCAGGAAACTGGACATGTTAATGACCGACCACAATCTGGCAGACCGAGAGCAACAACACCACGAGAAGACTGCTACTTAGTGACGTCATCACAATGTCACAGGCTTGAGACTGCGCCGCGGCTGTCCCGTAATTTGCACACCGCTACTGGCACTACAGTGCATGCACAAATTTGTTGCTGTTCCGCTTACAGAGCGTCACATCGAGAATCGGTTCTCATGGGCAAGAACTCATCAGCGATGGCGTGCTCAACAATGGAGCCACGTTTTGTTCAGTGATGAGTCGAGGTTTTGTGTGGATGTGGCGGATGGTAGGCAACGGGTTTGGCGACATTTAGGAGAACAGTATGATGCAGCCAACATCATTAAGCACGACAGATTCGGTGGCGGCAGTGTCATGGTGGGCTGGAATCCATGAAAATGGCAAAACAGATCTTATTGTGATTCGCGGAAATTTAACGGCTCAACGTTACTGTGAAGACGTTGTCGCCCCTGTTGTCATCCCTTTTATGCAGCATCATGCAGACTTTATGTTCCAGCAAGACAACGCCCGTCCTCATTCAGCTAGGGTCACCAGTGATTTCCTTGAGGCTAACAACGTTTCGGTGTTGGACTGGCCAGCGCGATCACTGGACCTGTCTCCTATTGAACACGTGTGGGACATTCTTGGCCGTATGGTGCGTGAGAACCATCCACATCTTCACAACATGCGGGAGCTGGAAGCTGCACTGCTCCAGGAATGGGATGCGATTCTCTTTGTGACATCAGGTGCTTAATTCGAAGCATGAGAAAGCGAATGAACGGCGGTGGTTAATGCGCGCGGAGGTCACAACTGGTATTGACAGCTGTGTTATTATTTAAATTGGACCCTTCCGTTGAATGATGCCGTGTTAAAGGCGCGATGCTAGCATTACAGTAACAAGAGACTGTTGTTCAAATTGGAAAATGACCTATCAATTAAATAATATATTTGAATCAATTTACTGTTTTTGTTAAATAACATTTATACAGTAATATACTCAGTGTTGCTAAACTTTTTTGGTTCAGTATATATATATATATATATATATATATATATATATATATATATATCTATATATATATGCATAAAGTTGAGTTTCTGTTTATTAACGTTTTAATGCCCAAGCCAACCAGACCCAGCTTCTACAGTGGTGTCAATGTCAATTTTCAGGCCAAGATAAGAGTATTTTTTGGAAATTTAACCCAAAACACCCAGTCAAATGAGATAATGAGTGATAAATATACATGTGTGGTGTCTGTGGGGGGTCTGTTGTATTCGTCATATAGCTGGCGTATTGACTGAAATATAAACACCATATTACATTCTTAACCCTTAAATGGTCAGTATTTGTGAATAAAATTGAAATCTTTGCTTATTGAACTCTATTTCCAAGCCAAGTCTGGGGCTACTTTTGAAAATTTACCACTGTAATCATGGCTTCGGTTATTGACCCAGTTTCGGATTTTCTCTGCACCACAACCAAGTTTCTGCTATCTTAAAGGGGCGCCACATCCTTTCTTGTGTTGAAATGTGAGCCAAATGGAGAAATCCAGTTTTAGCTATGCCCCGCCTATCTCTAGTTAAGCTCCACTGACACTTCGCCGTTTTGGAATCGATCGACCGCTGATGGCCAAGACTGTCAATTTTCAGAAAACTATACAGGTAAGCTGTTTATTATTTTTAAACCAATTTAACCGAGTGTTCATGGCAGCAACAGCGGCCAGTCAAATTAGTTTCCGAATATTCAACCCTTTCTGGATGCTAGCCAGTGGAATTTGTTTGATTAACCCTTTAATAGTAAAGATTGGTTAAGAAAATTGTAATTTTCACTTGGTGAATGTCCATTTGCAGGCCAAGAAGACATTTTTTGAAAATTTATCACTGGAATGCCTGGCTCGGTTATTGCACCAGGCATTCCAGTGATAAATTCTTGAACATATTCTCAATACCACAACAGAGGCTGGTTTTTGCCGACTTGACCATTAAAGGGCTCTGTTAGTTGATGAATGTTCAATAATATAGGTTTTGGGCCTGTTGAATAAGAACTTGACATTCTTGGTTAGTGGTCATCATTTCATATCCAAGTTTTTCCATTTTGGGCCTAAATTCTTTCATTCTTTACTTAAAATATTCATGTTTCCTGTTAACATGTTTATATTTGGAACTTAGATATCAATTCTTCATACAGAAATGTTTGTATTTCCAGCCTAAATTCTCTTACTTTTGCATTTTGCATCCATATTTTGCTTTTTAGTCCAGATTTTCTTGTTTCCTATTAAAGGCTTTTTATGTTTCTGACCAGAATCTTCACATTTCCAGCTTAAATTTTTACATTACTAGTCATTTGAAATTTTCTACCATTTTGAACCCAGATATATGCATATTAACTATCAAAATTAATATATTTCTTGGTAAACACTTGCTTATAATCCCAAATTCATAGATTTCAGAACCAAATTTTTGCATTTTCACGCATACATGTACCATATTCTTACATTATAGGTCAAAATTGTGTTGTTTCCTGTCAAGAGTTGTGCATGTAAGGATCCAAAATGCCCATGTTTCTGACCAGGGTTTTCAGATTATCCAACTTCATTTTAAATACTAGCCTATATTTAGCAAAATGTTCATATTTCCATTGAAATATTTAACATTTTGAGCCCAGATAGGCATATTAACTGTCAAAATTGATATATTTCTGGGTAAACATCAGCTTTTAATCCCTAATTCAGATTTCAGAACCAAATCTTTGAATTTGCATACATATTCTTGCATTTTAGGTACAAATTGTCTTGCTTCCTGTTAAATTTTAAAGACTGGCTGATATTTGAGGAAATGTTCCATTAGAGATTTGGAATTTTGAACCCAGACAATAGCCGATATGCATATTAACTGTCAAAATTTATATATTTCTCTAAACCATTGCTTTTAACACAAGATTCATAAGTTTCAGTACACAATTGTTTGCATTTCAACACCAATTTCTGCATTTAAGTACACATTTTCATGATTCCAGGCAGAATGTGTGTTTGGAACATAATTTTAACTGTTTCTTATTAAAATAATGACATCACAGGTGAGAGATACAGGCCCATCATGCCATCTATACCTTTTGATTCCAAAGTCTACTTTGAACTCTGGCACTCTGTGTGTCATTTCTCAAGATCTGTGTATACCATGAAAGTTCATATTCTATATGGACTTGTATATTGAAATCGAAAACTGGCATGTAATCTTGACATCTCACTGAGGCCATCCTTAAACTATGGGATGGTTGTAGCATTAAACTCTAAAATATAATTTGGATATATACATGTAAGCATTCAATAAAATTTAAATGGAAAATGCTTTTCTTCATTTTACCATGAAAATTAATGAGAAAAATAAAAAGTTACTTATGATTTGTCATCTAATTTTGAGAAAATCATGAGGAAAATGTTAAGTAAACAAGCCTCAGATACCATTTACTCATCGTTAAAGTCAATCCAGAAAGAAATAGGAATAAATTTACGATTGTAATATAGCAATTAGGCGCTTAAAATTAACTAAAACGCTAATTAAATATAAACCCATTAATAAAACTAATCTATTTATTTATAGCACAGTCTACGTAAAATAGTATCGAGAACACTCTATAACCTCCAACAGGCACCCCCCCCCCTTGCGGGTTGGTCTGTAGTTTTATTAACCACTATAAAACATACTTACCATTCAATCACTACTTGCTAAATCAACTACTCTGCATTTAGCCACCAGAATAAGATTTTTATGCTTGCTTACATACCCCCATATGACTATTCCATTTCAATATACCCTCAACCAGGCTACTGGTAGGGTACACCCCCAGCATATGCCCTGATAGAGACTGGCACCAGTCTGTACTCACTCCTTGGTGACACTTATCACTAAGCATGTCCGCGCATGCACAATGGAGACCAAATTGCAAACATATTCACTTTTCTAAATTTAAGTGCCAAATATTATAAACAGATTCTCAAATCATTCCCAACCGGGGTGGCTGAGGCCGGGTTGTAGTGATTGAATGGTAAGTATGTTTTATTTGCCAAACCCGTAGATTTGGTCAGTGGCCCACTTAAAAACGCTTGGTGGGTGGATATTTGAGAATCGTTAAACAAGGATAAAAATTAAACAACTCATATTCAAATGTTAATAAACTAACATAATAGTGCATCCATAACAAATCACATAGTGATTATCAAACAAGGAAAATTGTCAACTCAATGAAATAAAACAAAACAAGAGAATATTCTCACCATATCTGACAGACATACAGACTAACGAAATTAGTGAGATGTGCTTGGCAAATGGTCCTTAGCTTGTTTTGTTAAAATCGTTATATTTCTAAAAAAAGGTGACCGCTGGGCTCTGATCCTTTAAATAGAAAGAGTCCAACCTGCGACTTGCATGACGTCATCCACTGATGAGCCGGCGAAAAGAACGAAGGAGGTAGCCATACCACGAAGGTCGAGAGCCTTGACATGGGCTAAATTGATCTCACCTGGGAAGGCAATCTCATAGCATAATTTTATGGTCTCACAGATCCGTCTGGCAACCGTGGCCACTCTTCCATACATTTATGTAAAAGTCTGTGAAGTTTAGAAGAATTTTAAATAATGTTGTCTATGTATCGAACGACTATTAACGTGGCTTTCATACAATACCATTCATCTCCTTGTATGTCACTGATTCAGCCCACTACATCTACCAAAACCTCTGCGTTAGGGACGGAATTTGCACAGTTAGGGACGGAAGGTTTTGTCCACAAATAAGTCTATTTTCTGAAACCTCAAATTCATTCAGATAAACTTTAATGTTGACACCTCAGGTTTCATCGCATGCAATAAAAACTAATTCAATTCATGCATTAATGAGGAAACACAACCAAAAGTATTTTGTTAGGGACGGAATGGTCCTTTGTGTTAGGGATGGAAAGCAGGAAAAAATCAACTAAACTCTACAGAAAGTTTCAATTTTGTCACAGATACTCTTCAGATGCCTTTCTGTGCAAACTGAAGCTGCCATTTCTTTTTATCCTGAAGATACTGTATAATTTTTGAAAGGAAGAGGCAATGAAATTATAAAATTTTGCTGCTGAATGGCAATTTCATACAATAATAGAAGTATTACCACCAGTAAATTAAGTCTAAATGAATCAGACTACTTTAAACAGAGCGTTTAATCATCCCTTATGTGACTATAATGGGTGCATTCCACTTTGGTTAGTGCTAATACTATGTTCTAGAAATTAGCGTGCTACTGGTAATTACTGCTGATTACATTTACTTTAAAATCCTTTAGACTGAAATTCAAATGTGTCTGGCAGGAATAAACAATTTTCAGTCAATACGTCCGTAAAATATGCTTCTGGCAATGCTGTGTTCCCGGCATACCAGGGACGTGTTGTGATTCCTCTTGAATATTTTGAAATTAGTTTGATTGACAGTAGTTGCTGCTGCTGTTGACAACATGTAATCGACATGAATACAAACATATCAGTGTGGTATCATAGAAAATATTATTTCTATCCATCCATACAGAAGAGAGCATTTCAAAGGCCTGGTTGATGACTTGATGTCACTAACTAGGTTTAGTTCAGGCAAAATGGCTTTACCAATTAGAGTCATAAAGGAATCATGGGCAGGTTATGTTTAAACATTCCTTTTAAAATATTATTTTGATTTCATCTTTTTCCATGGTTATAATATTATTGTTGTGAAGTTAGCAAACATCTTTCGCTCTTATATTATTTTGTATTGTTTCCACTAGTCTAAACTTATGGATTACCAAAGCTAGTGCTCACCGCAAAGTTATCAAAAATTGTACCTGTTGAAGTCTGATGAAACAGGCACACCTATGCCTTAAAGGTGTGCAGGTCAAATGAATTTATCACCTTTTTCCATGAGATTGAATTTGGAAGTGCTTACAGGTTTGGTGTCTCAGCAACCCGATATACATGTAGACATTTGTTTTAGGTAACACATTCTGTTTTGTGTAACCATTTTTCATGTATGTACAGTACACACAGACTTGCGCGAATGGAAAACAGGTTCTGTTAGAAATATTTGCGTAACTTTAGCATGAACGAAAAATGTGTTGCGCCAATTTGGACAGGCCTGTTCACGTAGAACCAGACACTACATAGTTTGAAATATCAAATTGAATTATAAGTAATATAGGGAACTGTTACATTTAAGGGGACAATATGCATTCTCAGGTGCGCAAATGTCCCTCGTTCTCGTCCTCGGTGCAACACTGACATAGCTTTTGCAATATGAAAATTGAATTAGTTAAAACCTGAACAAAGTAATATGGTCAAACTTTTCTTGCCAATCAACATCATATCTGAATTCATAGGTGCAGATAATTCACAGGAGCAGGTAACATCAATATGTATTTCTTATGATAAAGACATGTAAAAGTATAAATGTACTTAAAGCAGAATAATTAATACCCAGATCGGTCAGTGGTATGAGAAGTTTGTAAACTATTAACACTGTCATGTCAGTAACAATGACAGTTTTAGTTTACTAATTAATGACATTGTCTATGAGTAGTCCTAATGATTGGATTAATGGCTTGCTTCCCTCGGCACTGACTGGTGACTAACATGACTTAAAAGCTATCATCAAGCCTTCAAACTACTACTACAATATTAACATTTTTTTTATTGGCCAGTCATTCAAGAGAGTTTGGCCTCAATGGCTTCTACTGTCATACCAGATGAGGAATTTACCTGTTCAAAAGATGGGTGGATGGGTCTCTGGCTAACAGCCTACATGACACTATCGTCATGACTCATCTAATGCTGTCACAATCAAGATGATGTCTATAGTGACGTAATGTTCAATATTAGTCAGGCTTTCATGCTGGAGAAAAATGTTTAAATTAATTTTGCATTGTCTTTGAATATCATGTTTCCAAGTGACTACATGACTAAATAATTATAGTGTTACTGTTACTCATTGTTATGGTACATTGTAACACCATTCATTACCTTAGTTATTTGACTTTTATGTTACCCTGTCACATTTATTTGAAAATTTCAAGCTATAATTATTCTTTGGCACGGTTGTTTCACGCAAAACAATTTGGTTGAATGGTCGTTTCCATTTCCGTACCTAACGCAATACACAATTCCGTCCCGAACAATTATGTTTGATCTTTGTTCAGTGGAACCTTGCAGTCCAAGTCATAATATTTCACTACATGGGGAATGGTAAGACTAAACATTAGAAGTCTACAGAAACTTGTTTTCATGAAGTGTATATTAAAACCACAGAATAACTAATAACAATTCCTAGTGCTAGGGACGGAAATTCTAATCATTCAAATGCATGATGCCCTAATTAGTACTAAGTTAATTAATTATTGCACACACAATTTTGAAGAGTCCTAGCATAGAAATGTTTTGACAGGAAAAATCCTCAGATAATCCAGTGTATTACAGGGTATGAAATAATGGTCGGACATCGGTCATGTCCGATCAAATCTGGATGGGTAAAATTTTTTTTACTGAACATGAATTTTGGGGAAAATTTGCAAATTTTGGAAAAAGAGAACAAGTGAACAATGTTGGTATCGCACTCAAATACGATAGATCGATCGAGCGCGCGTTTGTGCGTCATTTGCACATTTCTAAGTGGAAAACGATATTCACCTTGGTTACCAGTATTCGTGATCTGTCAAAACGCGTCATACCGGCAAATTCATCCTAGAGGGTGGTCTTACAATAGCTAATTGTCCCGGGAATAGTGTAAACCTTTTATACTGGCGAATTTTCTGATTTCTAATGAGGGATATAGACCGTGAGTGACTTGAAAATTAAGTCATACGGCGAATAAATGACAGATAAAATTGCATAGAACATCTGATAAATGATACCACTCAAAATCTTGTCATTTCGCTAGTCTGAAAATGATCGAGTCGATGAAAAATTAGCAATGGCGGATCTACAAATCTGCCACTGCGCACGCTAGTCTGACAATGATCGAGTCGATGAAAAATTAGCAATGGCGGATCTACAAAATCTGCCACTGCGCATGAGTTAGTGATGTGTTCTTACACACCTTCTGTCATGAGAAGAGAATTTGGTCTCGCAATTTCATTGGTTGTTGGACATAATTATATCTAGAAAATCCAATGACATTACGTGAGAGATTTTCACAGAAGTTTGAGACGCGTTCTTTCACGCCTTCGATACTGAAAAAGCTAATTCTTCCTCGCGATTTCCTTGGTAGCTGTATATAGAAAACCAATGAAATAGCGGGCGAGTTTTCTCACAATAGAAGTGAAGAAAGCAAGTTCATAAATAATCGCGCTGTAGAAGACACTTGACAACACGCGCGTTACCATTATATTCGCGTTCTACAATTAACCATTTAATGGTCAAATTTGCCTAAAAATTCTAATTAAAAATAGTTAATGGCCATTTGCAGGTCAAGAGATTATTTTTTGAAAATTTACCACGGGAATGACTGTCTCAGTTACTGAATAAGCCATTTCAATGGAAAATTTCAAAAATAATCTCTTGACCTGCAAGTGAACATTTATCAGGAAAACTATCACAAGCCTTCTTTGACTAATGTGTTCTAAAGTGAAATTTAAAAAAAGATTTATTGTACATGACTGTGACAGCAGTTGATGTGTTGCTAAAATGGCATCTGAGCGAAAAGTGCCCAAAGGGGCAACCCTTGCTAAATGGAGGACCGAGTATAAGTGGTTAAGTCCTCATTTTCTGGGTCCTACAGTTGACTATGAAATTGTTCTATCTTTATGCATTTTCTCCTGAAAATGTCTTAGTCTATTTGACTTTTTCAGGACAAAATGGGTAAAAATAGAACAATTTCACAGCCAACCGAAAACCTATATTTTTCTCCAGAAATGTAGGAGATGGCCTCTGAGAGCATCTAGATTTAAAAAATTTCCGGGGTAGGACCCCCGGACCCCCCATCAGATTAGTCAACTTCCGCTTTTTTGTCAGATCAAATTGACTCTCCTTATTTCAGACCCGGGTATTAAAATGAAGGAGGCATAAAATGCTATATTACGTCCCTAACACCAGATAATTAGTAGGTCAAATATAATTAAGTATAGCGCCCTAACGAAGAATTTTAAAGTTCAATTATTACCCATGGGTATGAAATAAATGAAATTGATCAAAATCAAACATTGGTTTTTAACCCCGAGGTTGACACCTTTTTGATCTGACCCACATAGCCAAATCCTGTACTTGAGAATCTGCAATAATCCTGTCTGGTATTCGAAAACATCAAATCGTGACTGAATTTAGCAAGATAGTAAGGAAAATGTAATCAGGGTTTCCTAAACCACTGCTCGAAATGTTAAATTAGTCCCTCCAGAAATGGCGTCGCTCCAGGGAACTAAGGGAAATTTAATTGTGATGATGTCATCACGACTATGAATTGAATGCATGATATGTGCCTGTTAAGTGAACTATGGCAATCCTTTGACTATCGTGGAGTCTGGCATAACCGGGGTTCAAAATATAAACAAAGCTTTGCCATTGAAAATTATCTTCATTTTGAAAAGAATTTCACAAAACGCAAAAACTTTACAAAACTCAAGATAAGTGCACACACCTTACAAATTGAGGAAGATAGGCACAAAACACCACTAATACCTGCACATCTACGATTCTGTAAGCTTTGCCGCCAGGACCTAATCGAGGATGAAAAACACTTTATAATGGAATGTCCGTCCACATTACGATAATGAGTCAATCGCTCTTTAAAAACCTTTATTTCTTTTACTAATTTTGTCACACTCAATAGGTGTAGCCAATTTAAATTTTTAATGTCATATAATAATGGAGTGATCAAATAAAAATTGTTATTGATTACATTAATGTTTGCCTAGCTGCTCGAGCTCGTACTTTAAATCCTATGCAACGACACAATTCGTCAGAGGCAGGTTAATATAATGATTGCATAAATGTGTCCTATATTTTAATCAACGTCCATATCAATTTCATTGGGAAACTAGCCAACTTCATGAGTCCTGGTAAATTAACCATACCTCACCATATTTGATATATTGTTTAATTAGATATCCCAAACAATCCGATATTATGCCTAGTGACAGTAAACTTAAATCACAGCCCTACACATTAAACTTGTACATTTTTTATTAGTTTATTTATTTATTTTTTATATTTATTGTCTTATGGTTTTCATCTTTGTAAAATGTAGTTAAATGTTTGTACCATGTCATTGTGTTTGATATGCCAATAAAAGGATTGATTGACTGATAATGAATCTCCAGGATCAGCTCGAAAGTTAAATACACAAAACACTGATTTTTTAATTAACAACAAATGAAGACGTCATAAATATGCATTTACGATGAAATAAAGCGAAATACACCCTTCTGGGTGGAATCCCGCGCAGAGATGTCATACCTAATCATGCCCATAGAATAAAATTCAACTGCCAAATTGAAATAAAAACTGAGATTTAGAGTAAAAAAGTACGTTAGCAAAAGGGAAAAGAAGAATCAAACTGACAGATAAGATGACGATCGACAGCTACCAGAAGCAGAAGGAAAACGACAAAATTTAACAAATTTACTAGCCGAGAGAACTTATGCCGGGATGTAAGGAAAGAACAAGCTTTGAATTAAAAGGATAAAACCAGAAGCGAGCTAAAAGGATGAAAAATAAAGAGAAGTAAGAAAAACACCGAAAAGACAAAGAGGCGATATGAAATCAGGGCAAAATGACACGCCGAAACCATGACGACAGAGAAGAAAACCCCCAACAGACCCCCCTTTAGTGGGTTGGTCTGTAGTTTTATTAACCACTATAAAAACATACTTACCGTTCAATCACTACTTGCTAAATCAAATATCTGCATTTAGCTATCAGAATAAAATTTTTATGCTTGCTTACATACTCCCTAATGCCAATACCATCACCATGTAGACCCTCAACCAGGCTTCTGGTAGAGGGACCCCCTGCATTAGCCGTACAATAGACTTGCACCAGTCTGTACACACTCCTAGGTGACGCCTGTGACTAAGCACGCTCGCTCATGCGCAGTAGGTCCCAAATGTAAAAACTGATTCACTTTTCAAATATTCTGCTAGCAGATCAGTTCGCCTGCTATCATATGGATAAAAGTTTATAGCTTTGCACTGAAAAGTTCAGCTACAGCTACATTTAATTCTCTGACTCAAGAAAACATGCCTACCATGAAATCTATCTTGCCTATGTTAAGCGGGTTTGCATTCCGGTTTGTCTTGTGGTTTTACCGGGCATCCGGATATGAGCACTGTGATTGTCTGGCTTGGCTGAACTTCCGGTGTCTCATGATTTTCTGGCTTTTCCGTCCACTTCCGGTTATTCCGTTTCCGGCAGTAGTATTGCTGTTTCCGGTAGGAGGAATGCATATCCGGGCCTGTTGGACCTGGCCTGTTGGACCTGGCATTGCATCATTCATCTATTTCCGTTTCCCATTTTTCAGCTTCCTCTTCCGGTAGTAGTGTTGCTACTTCCGGTAGGAAGAATGCTTATCTGGGTCTGTTGGACCTGACATTGCATCATTCATCTATTTCCGTTTCCAGTTTTTCAGCTTCCTCTTCCGGCAGTAGTGTTGCTACTTCCGGTAGGAAGAATACTTATCTGGGTCTGTTGGACCTGGCATTGCATCATTCATCTATATCCGTTTCCGGTTTTTTCAGCTTCCTCTTCCGGTAATTCGGTACATCCGGGTTGTAGGATCTTGATCAGTTTCCGGTAGTCTACTTCTGGTTTACACATTTCTGTTTCCTTTTTTTTTTCCGCATCCAGATTTCGTACAGCCGGGGATAAGGTCATTTCCGGTTTTCATGGATCTTTCTGGTGTTCTAGGATTATCTTTCGGGTCTGTCTTCCTGTTTTGGATTTCAGGTGATTGAGAACTTCCTGGGGGTCCAGTTTTGTTCTTCAAGTCCGGTTTACATGTTCGCTTTCCTGGAATCTTGTCATCTTCTTGCCTAAGATTTAGTCTTATTTCCGTATTTGTTTAATATTGGAAATGTTTAATGGCTGAAAATATTCATACCGAGTCATTGCCAGTCTTGTAGTCTCTCTTGGAATCGTAGTCTATTCAGACATTTATTCATTTATCAGTGACAATTTTCAACGTAATTAAAGACTCTTCTGACTGGTTGCCGTATGGGTTTTTCTGTTGCAGATTATTTTATATGCGCATATCATCAGCCGATAAGTCAGTCTGTATCCTACGCATTATCTCGAGATACGATTTTTACTTAAATCCAGCTTTAGATGGCCAGTTGTCTTCGGGCCATTCAGCCTTTCTTCGCGCTCCTTTTACCTCTTATGTCGGCAGGTTGACATATTTATTTTAACCAAAGGGAGTGAATTTGTAGAGGGAAAAACCCCGATTCTTGCATAAATCGTAGTCTAATTTTGTCAGTCGCTGAAAAGAATTAGATTCAGTAAAGGTTTCATAGGGATCAGTATGAATACAAGATTAATGTCTACAAGAGCAATAGTTGCTTAGAAAAGATAATCAAGCGGATAAGGGGGCAGGAAGAAGGAATATAAGCCGAATTCTTCTGCATTGACATAGTTTCGGTGAGTTCGCTTTGTTTTCATCTATTTTTTCCAGAATTTTGGTTGTTTTCCCTTTTCTAGCGTCATTTTTTGCTCTATTTTGACTGGGTTGCTGCAGGCCTCCGGACGGTGGCTTTCGGTTGGCGGGGACTCGGGATTTGCTGGGTCTTTTGGGGGCGTTTTGGCTGAGGGTTTTTGGTGAAGCGAATTCCAGTCGAGTCAGCCCAATTGCCAACCCGGCCTACTTAAATTAGTCAGCTCGGCCTAGGATAAAAAGTCATGTCGGCCCGATTTAATAAAAGTCAAATAGGCCTAGGAATGCATTCACCTGGCTTCTTTCTTCTTCTTTTTGATCGCTGGTATCACACTTGGAGAGCCGTTCTAAAAATGAAATCTTTTCTCCTGGCTGGAAGCATGGAATAATTGGGAATCTCATATTTCTATATCCTTGATTAATGGATGTTTTTGTGGTGTAATAACAACTCGGCTTTTATTCTTTCTTCCTTTTCCCTTTTTGGGTTATTTCTCCTTTCTTAGTGTCTTTTTATTCTTGTGGTCATTATTCTTGGTGCCATTCTCTTCCCTATGTATCCTCTTCTGATTCCATTTCCTTTCAGTGACTGTCAGATTTAGAATAAGAATTACGCTAGAATCAGGGCAACAAATTAACTCCCTTTGGTTAAAATAAATATGTCAACCTGCCGACATAAGAGGAAAAAAAGAGAGAGAACAGGCAGAACGGCCCGAAGACAACTGGCCATCTAAAGTTGGATGAAAGACAAATTACGTATCTAGAGATAATGTGTAGAATAGACTGACTTATTGGTTAGTGACACCATTCGAAATTAAGCGATGATATGCGCATATGAAATAAGCTGCAACAAAAACCCATACGGCAACCAGTCAGAAGAGTCTTTAATTATGTTGAAATATTGTCACAGATAAAAGAATAAATGCTGAATATCTATATATTTTCAAGTCTTCAAGAGTGGCAATGTCTCGGAATGAAGATTTTCAGCCAATAAACATTCCGATTTTTAAAAACAATAACGGAAATAAGACTAATTCTTAAGCAATATGATGACTAGATCCCAGGAAAGCAAACATGTAAACCGGACCTGAAGAACAAACCTGGAACCCCAGGATATCACCGGAAATCCAAAACAGGAAGACCGGACTGGAAGTTAATCCTGGAACACGAGAAAGATCCATGTAAACCGGAAATGACATATTTCTAAACATATCCAAACATATAATGCTATTGATGTTATAATTAAGGTTCCCCAGAACATATGATTGACGTTAACCAATCAGCTCTGAGTTAAAGGGATTCCTAGCAACCACTAAAATCTCGGGGAATCACACTGTTTGCGGTACTTTGTGAGATTTCGGTGGCCATTACTGGCGGCCCTTAAAGTGCAACCATCCCGGTTATATTCTTATTTTTACACGTCACGAAAATTGGTAACTCACGTAACTTATTTCTGTTATTAAATTTTACCGCTTTCTTCGTATGGCGAAAAAAGCATCATAGAAGTATTGGCGTCTATGATTTTGCCACGAAATCTGGTTAAAACACTATAAATAAAATTATCCATAATGTTTTCAATGTCTACAACATTTTGTAAATAAGGAAATACTTCTATGTTTTTTTTGCCACACGAAGAAAGCGGTAAATTTAAATAACAGAAATAAACGAGAGTTACCACTTTTAGTGAGGGTTAAGAATAATGAAATAGCCGTATTGGCTTACTTATTAAAATCATTTGGGACCCTTAAGCTGAAATCAACCCAATTTAGATGCCATGAGAAAACACTTAATAAATAGCGCCATTTAGTGCGCAAAAAGAGATGCGCAAAAAGTGAAGACACAGGGAAAATTCGAATAAGGGACGAGTAGAGTTGGGTGGGATTGGATGGCCTTAATGGGGTGTGATTAATATGCTTCAATTATTAACTATGTTAGAATCCAGACACATCTAAGCAAATGTCAACTTACCGTTGCGCTTCTGTCTTATCAAAACTGGAAGAGCTTTTAAGTATTCCTTTGGGGATACCCTTCTTTTCCGTCGCCATTTTCAGTCCGTCTGCTGTTGATCTCCTCGCAGAACAAACTAACTGATGGGAGACAAAACTCGGCGAAGGGAAAATGCGGACAACAATATGACGTTAATGCGAATACCACTAAAACGTGGATCGGTTCGGCCGCGCTGGATTGGTAGAATCATAGAGTTATCTATACTAGCAATATACTACCTCTATGGGTAGAATACAGCGGAAAGTGGCCGTCATAGAAATCTTACTATATTAACTAGAAGGGGCATCGTATCCAGTTTATGTTATCATTAATTGCCAATAAACAACACTCCCTCTATGTGGTGTGATAGTGAGCCAATGACTCATTTCCTTCCGCACAAATACACATGAGTTTTTAACTTATTGGAAGAATCTGGTTAATTATTTTTAACACAAGCTGATTGAAAGTTGTTTTCGGTTAAAGGTAGGAAGAGGTTCAGTCAAAATAGTTTCAAAATGCACAATTGTTTAGCAGCCCAGAAGGAGAAGCGTATAAGGAACTGTTCCGGGACAACGTCCATCTAAACCATCAAGGGGTCTGCTTATTATCCGACAACATCAAAAATTATCTGCATTCATTAATGGATATCACCAGGGAAACAGAGGATTTTTACTACCCTCAGACACCACCACGGAGAAGTTAGAACCGGCAACAAACAGCTCCAAAACGGTTTCAATACCAATACAGCTATCCAACCGCTTCAACTTATTACACAAGCCTCCAATAGCCACACCAACAAATGATCAAGCATACGAAGACAGTATAAATAACACAACAAATATAAATACTCAACTACCCTCCCAATCCTGCCATATCCAAAAACAAGATATACCAAAATACAGCCAACGGATTAATAAAACAAACTCTAAAGAAATAACAAATACATGTACATACACAAATGCAGATAGTTTGATCAACAAAAAAGGTGAACTAGAAACGCTGGCACACGAGACTCGTCCTGCCATCATATTAATTACAGAAGTGCTACCTAAAAACACAAACATAAACATTAGCGAACTACAAATTGCCGAATATAAACTCTCACTGAATAGTAACCCGTCAAGAGGTGTCCTTATCTATACTCACAAATCAATAAATGTCAAGGATTGTGATACACTAAATACTCATTGCTTCAACGAGTCAGTGTGGACATCATGGATCTCACAACAAAAAGAAACAATCCTTGTTGGATGCATTTATAGAAGTCCAAACTCGGACGGCCCAAACAACAAAAATCTGCTAAATCTGCTAAATATGGCAGGTAAGTTTGGTGCTGACCACATTCTTATAGTAGGGGACTTCAATTTCAGTAGAGTTAACTGGAGCACTGGCCTTTCAACTAATGGAGAGGAAGGTCCATTTCTTGATTCTACTAATAATATTTTTCTACAACAACTAGTTACTAAACCAACAAGGCATTGATTAAATCAGAAATCTAATCTACTAGATCTCATCTTAGTAAACAACAGGAACATTGTCCATGAAATAACCCAACTATCGCCTCTAGGTAAAAGCGATCACGACATTCTCCAAATTTCACTGCACCCAACCATTTTAAGCCATACCAAACAGACAACTAAATCCAAACTACTATTGAATAAAGGTAGGTATGCTGAAATGCGAACAGAGTTAGGAATGATGGACTGGCAGATTCTGAACGAACTCGATACAAATGAAGCATGGAACATATTACACGGAAAAGTAACCACTATGAAAGAGCAATAAATTCCTACCTCTAAGCAACAGGGCAGAAAGAAACATCTTTGGATTGACCACACCGCATCACAGTCATTTACACTAAAGAACCGAGCCTACAAAAAGTATAATAAAACTAAGAAAACTACAGATTATGAGCATTACAAGACTGCCAGAAACACAGCTACATCATCCATCTGAAGAGCCAAACAGTCTTTCGAACGAAAAGTGACATCTGAAATTAAAAATAACCCTAAGGCATTTTGGAACTATGTAAAAAGCAAAATAACGCTACATGAATCGATTAGTCACCTCCGTAACCCAGATACTGGCACCATTAGCACAGATGACAAAGAAAAAGCAAATATCCTCAACAACTTTTTCTCAAGTATCTTCACTTCTGAGGACTTGCATAAGATACCAAGTATCAGCAATAGGGCCACCAGCACTATTTTAGACAGTATATTAATAACACCTATGGCTATTGAGAAAAAACTGAAAGCGCTCAATCCAAATAAAAGCAATGGCCCAGACGAAATTCCAGTGAGAAAACTAACTGAAGTAGCCAAGGAAATTAGTGTACCTTTATGCATCATCTTTAACAAATCTCTCGAAGAAGGTGTACTACCAAACATCTGGAAATTGGCAAATGTGTGCTGCATATACAAGAAAGGTTAAAAAACTGATCCAAATAACTACAGACCAATTAGCCTTACCTGCACCCTGTGCAAGCTCCTTGAGTGATTTGTTAGGGATGGTATCGTAAACTATTTGGAAGAAGCCAACCTATTCTCTACATGCCAGCACGGTTTCAGACATAAAAGATCATGCAAAACTCAACTGCTAGAGTATCTCGAATACATAACGACTAAGCTTGATGCAAAAGAATCTGTTGATGCTGTATATCTGGATTTCTCCAGGACTTTCGATACAGTACCACATAAAAGACTCCACAATCAAAATTGCAAAGCTACGGTATAGGAAATAAAGTAACCAAGTGGATAGAAAACTATTTAACCAATAGAAAACAAAGGGTAAGAATTAATTATGCAACATCGGATTGGCAGATGTAACCAGTGGCGTACCACAAGGAAATGTACTTGGGCCTGTCCTTTTTCTAATTTACATAAATGATCTACCAGAATCACTAACCTGCCACTACAAAATATTTGCCGATTACACGAAAATATATGGAGACCCATCCACCATTGACATCGAAGACAACATAGACAAGGTTCGCGAGTGGTCCCGGACATGGCAACTAGGCTTCAATACAAGTAAAACGCATGTCTTACATTTTTGCAGTAACAGTTCTTGAATCTAATACTCTATGACAACTGGTACATCCCATATACAGTCAATATCTACATCACAGCTAGAAAAGGATTTGGGCGTGCATATCGACACAGACCTCTCTTTTGATACACACATAAATAACATCGTATCTAAAGCGAATAGTAGAGTAGGAATAATCAAAAGAACTTTTTCCTGTATAGAGCCATCTATACTTACTTTACTCTACAAATCTTTAGTAAGACCTATTGTTGAATACTGTAACTCGGCATGGTCACCAATATTCAAACGACAATCTCAGCTATTAGAAAGAGTACAACGTCGGGCAACAAAGTTATTACTACAAATTAGAGACTACAGCTACACAGAAAGACTCAGAACCCTAAATCTAATGTCATTGAAATACAGAAGATTTCGAGGAGACTTAATCGAAACATACAAAATCCTTAATGATATGTACAACATTGACAAAAGCAGCTTCTTCGAACTCTCCACTAATACACACACTAGAGGACATAAGTTCAAGCTCAACATGAAATGCAGCACTAAGGATATTCGCAAATACTATTCTCTAACAGAGTGGTACCCTATTGGAATTCACTGCCAGCAACAATTATAGAGGCACCAATGGTTGAATCCTTCAAAAGTACACTAGACAAGCATTTCAAAGAAATGCTGCATGATTTTGACTAAACATGATTTGCATAAAGAAACACTAGCGTAGAGAAGGAGACCCGGATAGCGATAAACACAGTGAACATGCTATATGCTTATCAGACCATCACAAAGTCATACTGCAATTCTGCCAATACAGAGGACTGATTTTGGAGTAGCCTCTGCATAAACAAGAACATGCTCGGTAGTGATTCCAATCACCGGTAGACAATCTCTGCTCCCACGTCCGCACTTTGTGGTTGCATGAAGAGACACTTGTATAGAGGAGGGGACTCGGATGGCGATGAGCACAGAGAATGAAAACAGCAGCAATTAGACGAACCACAGCCTCCACATGTGAACATGCAAACAAATGCTAGGTGCAGCAGGGTGTGACCATGAGTGTAGGTGGCACACCGCAGCTGGCGTGGGGAACACCCATCTGCATCATAGCATTTTCCAAAACACAGCCAAAGTTTTAAATCTAATGTCACTGATATACTGACGGTTTCGAGGAGACTTAATTGAGTGACAATGGTCAAATTGTTCAACTACAAACTAGATAGATCTATTTCAAAGAACAATCTTTTGAATTGAACTGAGCTAGCCATACGATAATAAAAAACACTGAGGGAATAACAAGCCAATGGCTTATGACTCGTAAAATGATGATGATGATGATGATGATGATGATGATGAAAATAAATACGATATTTCATATATTTAGCTCTCTTGTAAATATGTTTCCAGGGAAATTAGAATGAAATGTCTGTTTCATTTCCCCAGGCAAATTGACATATATGTCCATGGCTCCAGTGGCTGTATTGTAATTGTAAAAAATTAATTTTATGGGATTAATGATTAAGTCCGGTAGATAATCTGTATTAGATGCTATTTAATCCTTCAGCGCAATTTCTGCAGTGGTCTTAAGAAATGTCCATTTGCTGAGCAAAGAGAGGACTATTTTTAACAAATTACCACTGGATTGACAGGTAAGATAAGCGAGCTAGTCATTCCAGTAGTAAATTCTTTTAATAGTCTTTTTGATTGGACTGGAAGCGGTTGCTGCTTAATTTTCTAGTAAAATTAATTTCAAATTTTCAACAGTTTTCTTGTATAGTTGCCTTGAACATGAAACATGGGGAATTAGTTGGTGAAATGGTTAATAAATATAACAGCTTTATTATTTGCAACAGATTTCTGGATCCAAAACCATGGACGCAGTCGCATTCTCGCTGCAACAGCTTTAATTGCGAGAACTCGCAGGATACGAATGAACAATGGATATGTGATTATCAGTAGTATCCTTTTGTCTTTAATCCATCCGTGGGAATAAATCCATGTAGGGCCAATGCAATTATGTAACAGTATTGATAGACTACCAATGTTCCAAATTTCCAGTTAAAACTGCTGTCAATAATATTGTAGCAGATTGTTGAATACAGAAATCAACCAAAAGTGTAGGCCTATGCATGTGCTAAGTTAAGAACGTCTACAGGAAATTCGGCCACAGAATTTCAACCATATAGTTAGATAGGTATATCAATACGCTAGTGAAGTAATAGATTGGGGTTAAAAAGAATTTTACCATGAAGTAATTTCGTAGTGCACAATTTCATACCGAAAATTTGCTAAATCTCCGGTGATTCACAGTTCTCAGTGCCCTATTGTCTGTAGTATGTTTAGCCCCATAATTCCACCTACATAGACTTGAGCCTTAATATACTAGGTATATTCGGAATCTAACAAATTCTAGATGAAATAATTTTATTAGGCAAAAATTGGCTTAAATGTTCGGTTTTTCGTGCTTTTCGGTGCCCTACTGTCTGTATGTAATATGGTCAGCTCCAGAACTTCACTCACATGGACGTAGAGGGATTTGAATATGATAGTTATATTGGGAATTGAAAAAATTTTGACCGTGAAGTAATTTCGTAGTATATGATTTCATCGCGTAAATTTGTTTCAATTTTGGCAGATCTGCGGGTTTTCAATGCCCTATTATTACCTGTCTGCAATAGGTTTGGCCACATAATTTCACCGATATGGTTAGATAGCGATATGAACACGCTAATGAATCTTGAGTTTTTTACCACGTAGTAATTTCGTAATATTCAATTTAGTAGCCACGGACAGTTGTCAATTGCCAACAATTTACTATATTCGGTATCGGAATGCCTGTTCTCGATTTGTAATAATTTCTTTTATATATATGGATGTATGTAACTCAATATGAGCTAGTGCTTTTGCACAATTCTACCATCAAGTAATCTCATCGTAGGTAGTTACATATTCGCTGTATGGCCCCATTTTAATATGGTTGGTTCACATTCACCACATAGGTCACATATTTTAACAAGGCCAATCATAGATTGTAGACCCTTGCCATCCCAAACGCACATAGACCCGAATACAATACACTCATCCTCTGACGGAGCGAGGGTAATTAATACCACTTGCTAATGGGCCTTTTCAGGTTGTCTATCCATCATATTACGTCATGACGTCGTAATTAATTAAGTGACGCGTAGGATAATGTCATAATAATGACATCATGACTGACTCGATTTAGTCCATCTTAAATGCTTAATAATCTGACACGTTGTACGAATTGTATGTTTTTGTTATTTAATAAAAATGCTGTAGAATATTTTGAAAGTAATTTGACTGTCCGCTGTTGCTGCCATAGGCAGCAACATGACCCAGTTAGTTTAGTGTCAAAATATTCCACGGCTTACCTGTATAGTTTTCTTGAAATTTATCATCTTGTAGTTCAGAAATCCATCGATCCCAACTCGAGAGTGGTATGGGTGGAGTTTAGCTAGAGATGGGCAGGGCATAGCTAAACTGGAAAGGTTCATTTTATTAATAAACCACCACAGTTTTCAGTGCCCTGTTGTCTGTAGTATGTTCAGCCACATAATTTACCCACATAGACTTGAGCTTTAATATGCTAGTTATATTCCGAATCTAACAAATTCTAGATGAAGTAATTTTAATACGCAAAATTTAGCTTAAATGATGGTGTAGTCGGGGTTTTCGTTGCCCTACTTTCCGTAATATGGTCGGTTCCAGAACTTCGCTCACATAGACGTATAGGAGTTTGAATATGCTAGTTACATTTGGGAATTTAAAAGAATTCGAACGTGAAGTATTTTCGTAGTATGCGATTTCATCGCATAAATTTGTTCCAATGTTGGCAGATCTGTAGTTTTCAATACTCTACCGTCTGCATTATGTATGGCTACATAATTTCACCCATATGGTTAGATAGGGATATGAATACGCTAATGAATATTCAGATTTCTACCATGTAGTAATTTCATAGTATTCAATTTAGTAGCCACGGACAGTTGTCAAATGCCAACAATTTACTATATTCAGTATTTGAATCTCAGTTCTCGGTTTGTAATCATTTTTTGTACATATAGCTGTATATAACTGAATATGTACTACTGCTTTTGCACGACTCTACCATCAAGTAATTTGGTAATATATAGTTACATATTCGCTATATGGCGCTATTGTAATATGGTTGGTTCACATTCACCACATTCAGATAGGTGTCGATATGCCCTGACATATCGCTCATAATGGGTTCAGCCCAGAATATCACCCATATGTTTAAATAGGTATAGGCATAAGCTTACGACGTAGTGAGATTTAAAAATTTCATAACGTAAATAAGCCCAAATTAGGATAATTCATGGTTTTCATTGCAATATGTTCACCCCCAGAATTTCATCCACAAATACTCACAGGAAATATGCTAGTTGTATTCCGAATTTAAAAAAATTCTACAGGAACGTAATTTCATAGTACACAATTCCATGCCAAAAATTGGCGCAAATTCTGTCAGATCAACGAGTTTCTGTACCACACTGTTTGCAATAGGTTCGACCCCAGAAGTTCATCCATATGGTTAGATACGTATATGAATACGCTAATAAAGTATCAAAGGTTTAAGAATGTTTACTATACAATAATTTCGTCATATGCAATTTAGTAGTGGCACACCATTGTCAAATTCCAATAATGTACTATATTCGGTACCAGAATATCTCTACATGCCTTGTAGCCAGTTTTCGAACATAAGGCCATGTAGAACTCACTATGTTCTCGTGCTGTGCGGAATATTGTAATAATTCTACCACCAAATATTTATTATGGTAATGTGAAAATATTTCTATATATCCCATATTATTAGCCGCGTGTACTGGTAGAACCTGACTTATCAGGCTAATACCCTAACATTTGTACATATGGTCAACAAGATCGTCATCATTACAACGGTTGAGGCCGATTTTGGCCTTTTTGTCGAGCAAAAATATTTGATTTAATAGTTTGTCACTGTTTCCAGTAAAGATATCATTTAATAGGTGGCATAGATATGATGGCTAAATGAAACAGATCACGATGTCGTGGCTGTTTCCCACTGGGTCTTCAGTCAGAATGTTTTCTACTATATCATTTTCGTTGGAGAAAACTAGGTTCACGGTATTGGTTCTATCCTGGCCTCTTAACTTTGTTGAAAAGGTTATCTGTCGGTACAGATCGGGGTCCTGTATTGCATCAAAAATATACTTGTTTTTTGTGCATTTCACAAGCATTGCAGTGTATATATACCAATATATTTCCGGGTAATAAGCTCTTCACGTCTGTTTAAAGCCGCAAGTCTCACTCCCTGGGTTGAGATGAAATTAATACCCTATGAGGCGGAGCTTCTATGATGACGCTTATGGCGCATGCGTGATAAGTAGCAACATAGCCTACCATATGACAGCTCAACACCTGGCCGTTGTACACAACCGTATTCTATATACCTAGATGACTGGTTTACTATAGAGTAGGCCAGTCCACCCTATGCATAGTAGAACTATACACACATGTACTACCAGTATTTTCACATACTCCTTCAAAAAGATGTATTTAATTAATTTATCATTAACTGTCTGACTGTTACAAGCCATCAGACAATAATTTCAATTGACAATAACTCTGGAACTGCTGAATATTTTGAAAACAATTTGACTGAAAGTTGTTGGTGGATATGTTAGTCGAATTGTTTCCAAAATATTTAGCAAAAATCCAGAGTTAACCCCCATGGAAAATGTAATCTGCAGAAATTCAGCAGTCAGACAGTTACGCCAATTTATCTAGCAATACATTTAGCTCAGTATTGCGGCATTAGCAAGTTTTATTAGATCGAGATGCATGTAGTATTCTTAATGTGGTCATTTTGAAAATGGTAATGAGGACATCTGTTACTGTCAAATGCAGCAACAGTTTTCTGCAACAATTGTTCACACTGATATCAGAAGATTAATTGTTACAAAGCGAGTATTAGAAAGGCTAGCAGACAGTTTGCAAACACTGTTGCTGAAGGCTGTTGCTGCCGAACAGCTTACACCAGCCTTATTTGCAGTTATAGGTGGCAATAAGACCCTGCTTCTTATCAAGGTAATGCGTTTATTTCTTTATTGCTGCATGTTCTCTCCACACATGACTTGGGATAATACACGTGGCTGCTATCAGCTGTTTACAATCATAAATCATTCAGAGAGCATTTTCCCGCAATATGATGTCACAGCTTTAGCTCCGCCCATTAAATTCAAATTTTATTCAGCACTAATATTTATTTTAGCTCATTCTCATTTAAATGAATATTTTCCAACAATTTCTTCGAGATGACAGTACCAGTGCTATACCAAGAATGTACTGTGCAAATATTTAAGAAATCTGTAAGGGTTTTATACCTTATTTTTCAAAATATGCTACCTAGATGTGAAAGGTGTTTAGATTTTGATAGATGTGACACCAGCGCCAGCTGGTGCCTTTTATAGTCAAGGTGGGCCTTTAAGAAGGTATCAAGATTTAGGTTTAAAACATTCTTTACAGTTTTTCTTTAATATATTTGAATGGGTGTCAGGGTCTGTACAGCTTCTTGCGCTAATTTTCTACTGACTGGGTTGCCAGTTCTGTTGATTTCTTTGTCTTTACAAGTTGTTGATACCTAATGACCCAAATTTTATCTGTTACGCTTTGTTGATGCAGTAGTGCAATTTTCTCATCACTGGCTGCTCTTAATTGTGTCTGTTCCTCTCTCTGTTAAGGAGTTAGGCCTGGAGAAAAAGGATGGATGTAAAAATTGTTGGGCTGACCAAAAATATAAGCTAGCCCATAGCTAATACTGCCCATATCGTTTTGCAAGAAATATTCCTTCTTTTGTGTTTATTGTCCACGTTTATTTGTGTCATAAGTGGCTTGTATGCCTTTATATAACTTCATTTTTTCATGAAACGGTTGAGTTTATTCTCAGAATTATAATAACCTCCGGGCACGCTATTTACCATTGATGCCTTGCATCAATATGTGTACTTGTTATCAATAGAGTTATGAACACAACAACTTTCTGGATATCAACGGCTGTTATGGTACACTTCATCATTTTTCAGTACACTTTATTTCAGTGTCGGAGTATATTTACTTCAGTGGGCTACATACTAGGCCTGTATGGATTGGAAATCGGATGGAGAAATGCCCACGCATAATAATAATAATAATAATAATAATACCTAATAATACTAATATAGCTATAAGCGTATATGAGCCTATGAGAGAGATCGCGTTGTAAAAACAACTACGTTCGTTAAAGCGCATAGCGTGCATGCGCACGCTTAATATTATTTTTGACAGAGCACGTATTTTATGACCATGATAGGATGACGCTTTTAGTGTACCGAGTAGGTACATTGTAATCCTTTTTTAATTACTTGTTCTCGCCGAATCTGGCATTAATCAAGACCAGAATTCGACGGGCTTTCCGAATCTGTAAATCATTTCAAAACCGGTTCAGAAATGCCTGAGTTATCCACGGAAACCCCCTTTTGATTATCTTCAAAATATGTTCGTGATGTCGTAACCACGTGTACGCAGAACTTCTAGAATGTTCTAGAACATTCGACTACGTTATTATTAGCTCCACGCTGATAGGCTATTGCTCGACCGATGATTGGTTGAAGCCTGTGCCTATGACGTCATGAGTAGTATAAAAGGAGACAAAATTCAGAACTCGAGAGCATCCTCGGCCAGGGGCCGAATAGGTTGGATCTGTATTCAGGCATCTACCAGCAAGACAGGCATTAAGCAGATGACTTCGGTCTCGAAGGTTTCTCTTCCGTAGCCACTGCAGTAATCCAACCCACCGCACTCAAACAATTTTGTATCTCCTGTTTGTGCGGGAGCATTTTTGGAACTTTCGAATATTGTTCACGAAAACATCAGGAACTAACTCGGAACACCAACTTGCAGTGAGGCCTTTCCCGGCCTAAAAATGTGATTCTACAGATGTAGAGGCAGCGATGTTCTTTGGTGGATGACTCGCCGGATCTGCCGGCCATGCCAAAAAGAGGTTATTCAACCGTCTCTGCACTGATGTCGTGCAGGTTTACCTAAACATTTTGACCGCAGCAAGTAAACTTTGCCCAGTACGTCATAAGAGCTAACTGACGTACCCCGCACCGTTAAGCTTAGTTATGTATCTTCATCCGTATTCAACAACCCCCACTTATGATCGGGTTGTTGGCAACTTCCATCCATACCATCGGTGTACGGGAACTTTCGTCTTAGCAGTAATGTTATTGTATCTCTTACTGACTACTCGTTAGACATTCTATATTGTGATTACAGTCCTGAGTTCGATCCGCCCCCGTCATGGACTGCTTACGGGAATCCTGTTTGCAGAAACCAGCATGCGGGAACTTTCCAGCTTCCAGAGAATGCATCAACTCACGGCAAACCAATTTCAATAACACGATAGCCCATGCTTAAGAATGGCTACCGATTATTCAAGTAACTATACTGGACATTTTAATTATTCCGATATTTACATCTTTAATAATTATACTGTATCTGTATAAACGGTCCCAATGACTAAAAGGCACCGTAACGGTCGTAGGACCGCTAGTTATAATTTCTGTATCTATTTATAGTTATTCTTATTTTCTGTAAGGCGTTTTTACTAACCGCACTGTAGTAGGTTCCTCAACCTGTACTTTATATATTATTCTGATCATTTTACATTGTATTGTTAAATTGGTTAGTTCTATATATGGCAAGTGGCCATTAGTTTATATGTTTTGTATAGTTATAGAAAAATATAGGACTGCAGTGCACGTAGGAAACACTGTACAGCAACATTCGTATATGCAGCACATTCTCCCGCCACCAACAATTTTTCATTGAGGTCGCTGTCCGTGCAATAACTCTGTTTAGCCCGGCATGCTACCGACTAAAAACCTTTCTATTCAGCTCGATAGGATAGGTTTAATATGATGAGAGGCAATCTCTTCGGCAGGAGATGCATAGTGTACGCCTCCTTTCCGGTAGTTGCGATAATTTAGCCCCACACTCCGGCAAGGTTGTGCAAGATTGGCCAACATACCTAATGGGCCTCATATTTCTAAGTTATTGTCTCTCTTCATGTTCCACTAAGCCGCATGGCCTCTTAATTGTTTGGATGTCCCTATCCGCACCATGAACTGATCCGACCCTGGGAAACTATTGGGGTTTCCGAGTGGTGATGGCCAGGGTGTGGTGTCACACACATTCCCCGCATATCTTCGGATACTTAGTAGTTAGTTACCCTTGCCAATGTAGGAAGTACTGCTAAAACATATCTTAATTATTATTTTTCTTTTATCTGCTGAGCAATCCTCCCGCACCGCAGTGCATAACTGGGCAACTTGCATTTAAACCTAGCATCAGGTTAAAAAGTTAGGTCTGTAGGACCTGGTGACGGGCGAGATGCACATGCCCGCCGAATTCCATAAGAATGTCTGGGCATGATATTAAGATCTGCCACGCCCTCACAGGAAGGACATTCACGGTGGGAGTCCGTCTCTCTTACCCCCACCATAACGATAGATCAGTTGCCTTAAAATGCTTTTGTGAAAAGTAACCAATGTCCTGTGACGTTTTATGTGGTTACGGAGCGAGATGTCCGGATTCTTACCCAGTTCAGAGATCTTGCAAAGTAACATGTATGCACGCTGTCTCCAGTATTGATGTCTTAGGGCATCCATTCTCAATAACAGCTGTATCTAAAAGCTAGGTAGACGCCAGCCATTTGCGGCCTAAAATAGTTCTTGTCTCTAAAAACTTAATGTGAGGTTAGGCATAGAAGAAGGCCCGCATAAATAAAAGCGGCAACTACTAATTCAGCATATTGAAAACTACATAAGACGGTGACGTGGGAATCCTTCGGGAATCGCTCGTCCCATCTTCACGTAAAATAGCACGCAACCGTATCATCATAATTTGACTAGGTATGATCTTTTCTTTACAGCATTTTGGTTGAATATTGGAGTACGCCTTTTTGGCCAATACTCTTCTCCCACTTTAAGTGATGGCGACATTTTCCTGTGACGGAGGCCCATGCGAGGCACTTGCCTCTCGCAAGGATTCAGTGATGACGGCCCACGCAAGGATAATATTCCTCACCCAAACTAGCAATAGGAGTAGTGCCCGCATGAGGCACATGATTTTCCGACACTACAAAAGATAATTTTCTTTACTTTCAGGTTAGAGGTATAATAGCTTATATTAAGTTAATTAGTTATCTCGTGTGCGGGAGCCTCCCTTATGGGGATACCTCTGCAGACCTACGAGTCTATGTGGTACCTCTGGGAGGCCCACATTTAAAAGTTCATCAGGCTGTCTCTATGCCTTGTATTTTCGTATGCTCATTATAGTTATCTAGCATACTTGACGGTCTGTTTAGGTAAAAAATACTGTATAGACTTATGTTAATTAGGTCACCAAATCAAATCTTGTAAGTCCATAGATCACGAAATTGTTATGGACAGGCATACTGGTGACACAAACTCTTGGGATGAGACAGTAGTGTTTAATGTTCGCGACGATCGTCGCACGGCCCCACCGGAACGATTGAGTTCCACCGGCCTTAGGAGCCAGTCTTTGTTACCCGTAGGGCAGTATCGCACGGGATCTGTAACCCTGAGACCAGAAGCTAACCAGCGTCATCATTCGTCGTGCACTTGCAGTGGGTCGAGTCGACACCAGACACCGGAACGGCCCAACACTACCCAGTGAGCTACAGGAACAATAATGTTCCAGTGGGGCCGTCCGACCATTGCTGCAGAGATTGAACCTCACAGTCTCATCCCAACTGTTGGTGTCACCGGCATGATGGTCCATAACTTAATTTAAGAGTCTGGGCATGATAATAAATCAAGAACATATTACTACACAAACAATGCTACTCGTCTGCTAGTAGACGAGAGAAATTGTACAGTACATAGAACTAAGTTGGTGTCTTGTTTACATGGGCTCGTCCGAGGTAGATCACAGATCCATTTATATCCGAGAAGTATCCTTGCAAGGGAGCGTCCTAACGTGGCTACTTATATAGTTTAATATAAACCACTATACCCCTAACACAAATAATATTGTTGCGAGAGGAAAGTGCCTCATGCAGGCCTCTGTCACAGGATAATGCCTTCAATGCTGAAGCGGAGGAAGCGAGCTGGCAAAAAGGGCCACTCTCTTGTTAAAACAAAAAGTTATGTGTAGTGTGTGTCAACCTAGTGAAATTATAATTAATGTGATGCATGCTAGTTTACATGAAGACGGGGCCGATGATTTCCGAAGAATTCAAAGCCCACCATCTTATGTAGGTCCAAAGATATGCCGCTTTATTTATGCGGGCCTTCTGCTAGTTTCTAACCTATCATTTAGTTGTGAGATTCGATTCCAAGCTTTGGCTGCATGTGGCAGGGATCCATACCTATCTTTTGACACATGAGTCTAACTGGCGAAGATGCCCAGTTTCCCGAAGGTTACCCCACACAGCATCTTCCTCAGAAAGGCAGTGTGCAGACATGTTACGGAATGACTGTTTCGGAATCATATAATGATCCTGCTACATATCACCCCGCAACCACAGATGACATCACTAGGAAAAGTTACTATTCACATAAGCAATTTAGAAAGCGCAATAGTATTTTATGGTGGGCAGTAAGAGGTAGATATCCCTCCTTAGTGACCTTCCCGTGAGGGCGTGATGGGTTCTAAGACTGCACCCAGTCACTGTACAGAGTTGGATGGAGATCTACGTCTTGTCCGTCACCCGTGTGCTATGGAACTAACGTTTGGCTGTCATTAGAGTTAGGTTTCAGAATGCCGAGAGATGCACTGCAGGCCGGTTTTACATAATATTATTTCTTTTCACAGGGCTTCCTACTTTGGCGGGGTTATCTATGCTAACTGGTATCCGAAGATACAGAGGGGAATGTGTGAGAAATCAACACTTTAATCTTCACCGCTCGGAAACACCAATAGTTTCCCCGGAGTCGGTTCATGGCAACGTGTCGATGGGAAGTCCAGACAATTATTAAGCCTTGCGGCTGGAGGAGCATAGAAAGAGACAATAACTCGATATTAATAAGAGGCCCTAAGGTATTTGGCAAATTTATGTAATCTAGCTGGTGTGCGGTGTTACATATCCACTACAGCCGGAAAAGAGGCGTGCACAAAATGTCTCTTATGGAGAGATTGTCCCTAGCTACTTTAAACCTATCCTATCGAGCTAGAATAGCCATGTTTAGTCGATCACATGTCAGGCTAGAGTAAGATGAGCATGAACAGTGACCTCAGTGTAAAATTGATGTTGGGGGAAATAGTGATGCAGATATAATGTTGCTGTATAGTATTACCTAGTGTACTGCGTCCTAGAGTTTTTATATAAACAGAGCAAATAACTAGGATGGCTACTTGCCATATATATAACTAACTATCACAATGCTAACAGTATATCAGGTCATAGGACGTTGCGGTGCTTGTTAGTTGTAAGCACAAAAATAAGGATAATATATACAGTTAAAAGATGGAAATTATAAAATGTGGTCTCAGATGACCGGGAAGGTACTTATTAGTTATCGGTACCTATAGCGGAATAAATTAATAAATAGTACAATAGTATAGTTACTTGAGTACCTGTTGGTCATCGGTACGGGAAGGGTTAAAAAATCACTGTAGGAATGCATTACAGATGAGGTGGCACAATACTGAAGTTGCTGGGAAGTTTCTGTAGGCGAACTGTTGATGCGGCCCACTCTCAAGACGGTGAAGAAGAATGACTGTAGAGAGATGTCCATTAGATAGTCATAATAACTAATATGTGAATTTACACAGAAAATTAGAAAGTGTCCGTCCGGTGACGGTAGTTTGAAAGTTGTCCGTAACATGGAGGGATACAGCTGTAATTAAATATTGCATGTACATAACTGGGTACACCGTAAATGATACATATCATAGCTCTTGCGGTGTACCAGGCAGAGTCCAACCAGACTGTGGCCTAAAAGTTAATTAATTACACAACATGCTGCGTGGAAGTTTGATACCACTTTTCAGCGTGGTCCAGAAGATCCGACGAGTTATCCACCAAGAATCACCACTTGTTCTACATGCTCTCGAGATTACATCTGGCTGAGAGGCTCATCCGCGGGAAGGCTCCTCTTGAAGTGTTGTAGTGAGGAAGTCTCTACTATTTATTTAGTTGACCCCAGATGGCCGCCCGAGAGCTTACAAAAACTTAGTGATTGTGGATGTTCTGATTGCTGACCAGTGCAGGAGAACTGAATTCCGAAAGGCACTGCTCCAGTGTAGGGTACCACAGTCAGTAAGCAGTTGTTCACATCTAGCACTGCACTGGTCCAGCAACCTGCTAACCGCTGTCTCTCGCCGAAGTGTGGTCTCGATTCTTGATTTTTCGCTACTTTTATACTACTCGTGACGTCAGAGGCAAGTCGCACAGCCAATCAGCGGGCGACCTGCAGCCAATCAGCGTGCAGCGAGAAAGGGTGAAGATGCTATCACGTGATAAGCGCACACGATTACGACGTCCAAGTAATATTTTGAAAATAATTTCAGGGAGCCATTTAAGGATAACTCGGCCATTTCTGGTCCGATTTTAAAAACGTAAACAGTTTTGGATTTCCCATCTCATTCTGGTCATGACTGGTACCAAGAACGGCGAGAATGTGGTGATTTAAAGCCATCACGAGTACCAACTCGGTACACTATAAGTACGCATTCTCTCCCAACGCTGACACATGTTGTCAGGGAAGCTCTGACGCATGCGCATGCACGCCACGTGATCTCACGGACTTAGCCATTTTATAGTAAACCTCTCTCATATGGCTTTATACACGTGTGCTATCCTACCCATTGGGGGGGGGGGGCATGCTTGGAACGTACCCAGAGTGATCGTTCCATACCCAGCCTAGCTGGAATGGTTTGTACCCATCCGGCCGATCCGTGCTACACCGTCCCTGCTCACAGAAAATTTGCAACATCTTTGTGAATGCAATGCCATTCTGTCAGTAACAGTGTTCTATTTGCAACATCTTTGAGTTCAGCAGCTTTGTTTTCACAACAGCTTTAAATACAACAACGCTGTGGATGCAACATGTTTCTGGTTGCAAGAATATTATGAATGGGATATCTTTATAGGCCAATTTAGAAACAGCTTTATTGACGCAGTAGCTATATCGGCTAGATAGCAACTGTTAAATGTGCCGCAACTGTTTTTATAACACTTTTATGGTTGCAACAACTTTCTGTCATTTAATCAATATTAAGCCACATACTTGCAGGCAAAATGTTTTTAATGTAACATGTATGTATCTGCTTACTAGATTTGATGTCATTTCATCATTGCTATAGCAGATCAGATATATCTTTTGCAGCCTGATTAATCTGCTTAGTTTTATTACTGTTTATCATTAGATGTCAGACCGAGTGAGAGCACCAATGTGGCAGACGCTTAATTCAATGCATTGTATGGAGCAGATTAGCCAATGTTCTTTCTATGTATAAGATTTCTATGGGGGCAGCCTGTTGGTTTAGGTATTATAGAATTGGTGTTCAATGTTCAAGGTTTTAAAAGAGGGGTGGGGGATAAAAAGGACCCATGCAACTACAGACCAATACGTCTTACAACTGTAGTCTGCAAACTCGTGGAAAAGCTCATTCGGGATAAGATAGTAACGCCCATAGCGTCAAACACGTTACTTACTAGTAAACAATTTGGGTTTATTTCCGTGAGGTCAACAACACTGCAATTATTAATGTTTTAGACCATTGGGCAAAATATTGGACAATAATAGTGAAATAAACGTAGTATTTATGGACCTAATGAAGGCATTCGATAGGGTCCCACACTATCAAATTGAAGGCATATGGATTTAGTGGTACAATGTGCCAATGGATAAGGGAATTCTTTAAAAAAATCGTAAACAGAGAGTCCAGATTAATAACAAATTTTCTGCCTGACAGGACATATCTAGTGGGGTACCACACGGTAGTGTGATAGGCCCTATCCTGTTTGTTATTTATGTAAATGACCAACCGGATAATGTCAGTTCTGAAATCTACTTATTCGCAGACGACACAATGATTTATATAGAAATTCAGGACAGGCAGTACAATAATCCAGGATAATCTTGACTCCTTGATCAATTGAGCTTCTACATGGCTACTAAAATTCCATCCGAACAAATGTAGACTTATGGAAATAAAAAGCAAACAAAATGTTGAAAACGATCCTATCACCTATGTGGAGAGGACGGTCTCCCAATACCATTTGAATATGTTGAGTTTGAAAAGATCTAGGCATATTTACAGAGAAAATTTAACTTTCGAAAACATATACAGGAACAGGTAAATAAAGCCAACAGGATAATGGGAATAAGTTGCCGAATCTACACATACTTAAATAATAATAATTTCAGCCTGCTGTACAAGGCATTAGTACACCCTCACATTGAATACACTAACAGTGCCTGGTGCTCATACAAAGAAAAAGATATCAATGCTCTCGAAAATGGTCAAAGGAGGGCAACCAGACAGCGTCCATCAGTGAAGGGAATCGGCTACCCTGATAGGCTAAAAGACTAAATCTCCCAAATCTAAAATTTGGATGACTCCGTGGAGATATGATTGAAATATATAAAATCATACACAGTTATTACGAGACGCAACTAACAAAACATATTTTCACATTAAGCAATTCAATAGCAAGAAGACACACATATAAACTAAAGAAACATCTTTTACACACGATTTCAGAAAACATTACTATATCAATAGGATAATCAATGCCTGGAATTCACTATCTGATCACATTGTAACATCCGAAAATTTAAACATGTTCAATAACAGATTTGACAAATACTAGACAAAACAAGAAATAAAATTTAACTATCAAAGCAGCCTAACTCTATAACAGTCAAGCGCAAAACGGAACATAGAGGCCTTTTAAACTGCATTTTGCAAATCAATATTATCTTATTTATTTGTTATTTACAAATCTGTAATTAAAGAAAGGAGACATTCCAAAAATCGATATAAATAAAAAAGAAATTGAAGAAGCTCCATTTGGAAAAATTTTGGGAGTCTATTTGGACAAAACATCTGACCTGGGCTAAACAAATTGAGATAACTATAACAGCAAAAGTAGCAAGGTGTCATACAAAGACTAAAGCCATATATGACCACTCTCTTTCGCTAATAGAGTGGTACCTGTTATGTCCATCACAACTCATTCTCTCAATGGCCTAATTAACATTCAAGCACACGCACGCACGCACGCACACATGCATGCACGCACGCAGGCAGGTGTAGCATGGATCGACCGGATGGGTAAGAACCATCCCAGCTAAGCTGGGTGCGGGACGACCATTCCGGATTCGCTCCAGACAGGCCCCCTGAGTAGGATAGTGTGCGTGTATAAAGTGTAGTTCAGATCGACCGGTCAGGTGTCGGCTGTACCAGCTAAGCTGGGCACGCGCCGCCCGTCCTGGATTCGTTCCCTGAACACGGCCCCCTGGGTAGAGCTATAAGCGTATATGGGCCTATGAGAGAGATCACGTTGTAAAAACGACTAGGTTCGTTAAAGCGCATAGCACGCATGCGCGCGCTTAATACTATTATGACAGAGCGCGTATTTCATGACCAAGATAGGATGCCGCTTTTAGTGTACCGAGTAGGTACATTGTAATCCTTTCTCATTACTTGTTCCCGCCGAATCTGGCATTGATCAAGACCAGAATTCGACGGGCTTTCCGAATCTGTAAACCATTTTAAAATTGGTTATGAAATGGCTGAGTTATCCACGGAAAACCCCTTTTGATTATCTTCAAAATATTGCTGTGACGTCGTAACCACGTGTACGCAGAACTTCTAGAATGTTCGAGAACATTCGACTGCGTTATTATTAGCTATGCGCTGATTGGCTATTGCTCGACAGATGATTGGTTGAAGCCCGCCCCTATGACGTCACGAGTAGTATAAAAGGAGATGAAATCCAGAACTCGAGAGCATCCTCGGCCAGGGGCCGAATAGGTTGGATCTGTGTCAGCTACCATCAGCAAGACGGGCATTAAAGGGAATCACCAGACCCTCTATACTACTGTGTATAAAATGAATCTACAGACCGTAACGTTTTCAAAAATATAATTGTAAGATCTGTGCTCAAATTAGAAATATATATCTTCGTTATTTAAACATGTGGTACATGGGTTAAATTTCTATTCCCGGATGAGGCGTATGACGTCATAAGTTGAACGTTTTTCTCGCTGTCATCCAACGCTATCGCAATAAAATTGCGAATTGCGTTTTTATAAGGGGATTTTCTTCAGCGGTTTTAGGAATCTATAAACTACATTTGCGGAAACGTTGAGGAATATATACTAAGAGTCCTTTGGCTGATTTCTCTGGTGGTGCCAATTTTGACATGAAGTTTTGATCTTGAGATAAATGAATGACGCGATAGTATAGGCAATTCAATATAATTGCCACTATTGAATCAACACTCTCACGGGGGCTACGGCAGATAATGTTATTAAAGTTTCATCTATTAATATGAGAGTTTAAATAGTTTGTACATACATCCAGTCCATCTTTAGGTACTTATGTTTTCATACTAGCCTAAAAACTTCCTGAGATTTTGTAATGTTAATGTAATTGGCAGGTATCTTCATAGAAAATGGCCATCTTACAGTTCGGCAATTAATGTGTGAAAATAACAAATACATTCCATAAATTTGCGATAGTGTGATACACGTCTTAATCTCTTCAATCTGTACATATATAAATGATGTCGATAGCATTATCACCGATAGAGATATCACCATCCAAATGCATGCACTCATGTCTTCAGAGTGGCGTTATTATGGTTCTTGTCGGATGGGATTCAACCTATGACGTCATAGGTTTAATAACTCGCAGAAAATTATAGTAACCTAGCGTTTTTTAACACCATTTTACTCGGATTTATGTATAAATGTCGGGGATAAGCTTTACACAGTAGCTTAAATGTGGGATCTACAATAGAACTGCATATTTTATGCAAACGATGGTGACCCTTCTTGTGTTCTCCTTTAAATAGATCACTTCAGTCTCCGTCGGTTTCTCTCCTGTATCCAGCAGCAATCCAACCCACTGCACTAAATCAAGTTTGTATCTCCCAATTGTACGGGAGCATTTTTGGAACTTTTGAATATTGTTCACGAATATCTCAAGAACTAACTCGGAACACAAAACTTACGGTGAGATCTTTCCCGGCCTGAATATGTGATTCTACAGATGTAGAGGCAGCGATGTTCTTTGGTGGATGACTCGCCGGATCTGCTGGCCACACCAAAAAGTGGTTATTCAACCGTCCCCGCACTGATGTCGTACAAGTTTATATAAACTTTTTGACCGCAGCAAGTAAACTTTGCCCGGTACATCTTAAGAGCTAACTGACGTACCCCGCACCATTAAGCTTAGACCACATGTGGTGCCTCTAGGAATTGAGATCTCCTGCACCGTTAGGCAGCCTTAAGACTTTTCCGCGATTACAATTTTGGAAGCACCCGGATAGCCATCCGGGAGCTATACACTAATATAAGAACTCCCTTTACGGAACTTTCTCAGAAGAGTTTCCTGCGGAAGGGCCTTGTGGGGCCCGATGTGATTCTACAGGGCGTAGAGCTGATGGTGATTCTTGGTGGAAAACTCACCGGATCTTCCGACCACACATAAAAGTGGTATCAAACTTCCGCACTGCATGTCGCGTGTGTTAATTAACTTTTAGACCACAGTTTGGTGGGACTCTGCTCGGTGTTTCTATGCATCATATCCCACGCTGTGTACCCAGTTATTGTACATCATATTTAATAACAAATATAGCCCTCATTGTTAATGGGCAACTTTCAAACTACCGTCGCTGGACGGAAACATTACAATAACTGTTCAAATTATGTATCAGTTAATCTAACTATTCAGTGGACATCTTTCTAATCATTCTTCTTCACCGTCTTGAGAGTGAGCTGCATCAACACTCTGCCTGCGGAAATCTTCCCTGCATTCAAGATTGTGCCATCTCGCGCTACACAACCATAGCGTATCATTTTCAGTGATTTACGAACTCTTACCATACTGATGACCAATATGTACTCAAGTAACTATACTATTGCAACATTTATTATTTCCATAATAGGCACTGATGACTAATAGGTGCCGTTCCAGTCTTAAGACCGCAATTTTATACTTTCTGTTTCATACTGTACATATTATCTTTATTTCCGTGTGCTCTCAACTAACATCACCATTAGGTCCTATGACCTGTGATATATTGTTAACACTGTATTAGTTAGTTGTGTATATGGCAAGTAACCATCCTATAGTTACTATGTTTTGTTTCTATATAAAAACTCTAGGACGCAGTACACTAGGTAATACTATACAGCAGCATTCTATCCGCATCACTATATTCTCCCAGCATCAATTTTACACTGAGGTCACTGATCATGCTCCAATTGCTCGAGCCTGACATGTTACCGACTAAACCTTGCTATTCTAGCTCGATAGGATAGGTTTAAAGTAGTTAGGGGCAATTTCTCCATAGGAGATGCATAGTGTACGCCTCTTTTCTGGTTGTAGTGGATATGTAACACCACGCACTAGCTAGGTTGTGTAAAATTGGCCAATTACCTTAGGGCCTCTTATTAATGCTGAGTTATTATCTCTCTCTACGCTCCTCCAGTCGCTCAGCTTAATACTTGTCTGGACTCCCGATCGACAAGTTAGCAGGATCCGACTCTTGGAAACTATTGGGATATCCGAGCGGTGATAACTAAAGTGCCGAGTTACATACACCTCCCTGCGTATCTTTGGATAACAGTTAGTTTAGATTCCCCTGCCAATGTAGGAAGCACTGCAAAAAGAAATTATATCATTTATTATGCAACACTAGCATGCAGTGCATCTCTGGGCATTCTGGAACTTAAGCCTAATGACAGGTAAAATGTTAATCCCGTACACACGGTGACGGATGAGATGCGGATCTCCATCCAATTCATTGTAGTGTCTGGGTGAGGTCTTAGAACCCATCACTCCCTCACGGGAAGGACACTAGCGATGGATATCCGTCTCTCACTCCCGACCATAAACGATATTGCGCTTTCTAAATTGCTTTTGTGAACTTAAATCGTCCTAGTGGTGTTATATGTGGTTGCGGGGCAATGGTGACTGGATCATCATGTGATTCGGAAGCTGTTTCTCCGTAACATGTATGCATGCTATCTTTCTGAGGTAGATGCTAGGTGAGGCGACCTTCGGGAAGCTGGGCATCTTCGCCAGTTAGATGTATGTGTCTAAAGGTAGGTAGGAATCCCTGCCACTTGCGGCCAAAGCTTGGAATCGTATCTAATAACCAAATAGTAGGTTAGAATGTAGCAGAAGGCCTGCATAAGTAAAGCGGCAACTACCAATACAGTATCTTTGGACCTACATAAGATGGTGACCCGTGAATTCTTCGGAAATCATTCGTCCCATCTTCATGTAAACCAGTGTGCATCACATTAATTATGGCTTCACTAGGATTGACCAGCACTTAGCTTTTTGTTTGAACAAAAGAGTGGCCCTTTTTGCCAACTCTTTTTCTCTGCTTCGGCGTTGAAGGAATTTTCTTGTGATGGAGGCCCACGCGAGGCACTTTCCTCTCACAACAATAATATTTTGTGTGTGCTAGTGGTGTAATTAGTTTATATTAAACTATCAAGTAGCCACGTTGTGATGCTCCCTTGCGGGGATACCTCTGCGGATTTACGGATCTGTGTGGTACCTTCGGCGAAATGACGTAGAAAGAACACCGGATAGCTCTATGTACTGTATTACTTGCTCATGACTGTGAAACGAGTAGCATTGTTTGAATAGTTATTAATTGTGAATGTTTAATTATACCACCATGTTCAGACTTCTAAATTAGCGATGGACTGTCATACTGGTGACACCAACAGCTGGGACTCTAGAGGCCAGTCTTTGTACCTTCCGGAGTGACGCGATGCAGGATCCGCAACCCCGAGACCCACAGCTAACCAGCCCTCCTGTGCATCCTGAGTGGAACGACACGATGGACCAGCACGTACCCCTGTGAGCTACAAGTGGTGCCCGATGTGGGGCTCGCACCCACAAGAAGTGAACCCACGCCAACTCTCAACACCCATGAGTTTCAAGTCTCCTCCATCAGACAGTCAACTCTCCCTAGATATAGAAGTAGCATCATATGACGGACGAACTACTCGCATGCTCACTGACAATGTAACTAATTTTACCGGTGGGGAATGACCAGCACTGCCTTTACACGAGTTTTCGCTGATCAGCGAGGCGGGAACTCAATATATCACCTTGTCGGATATCCGTGATAGGCACCCACCATCTATGCTGGATCATGGACGACCCTGACACAGACCCCTATGGGGGGGGGCAAAATTATCTTTCACGACCATTACGTTCGCCAACGTCATCACAAGGTGACCAGTGGCCAGACACTCATGTACCATATCCTGCATCTCTGCCGCTGCGTACATCGTCACCATATTATCCCACAGTGCCACGATATGACCCAGAGGATGTGGCAACACCCTTCCAGCAATACACCAGAAGACCATCATACAACACACATCATCCATGTCAGTCACCTGCACCGCTACCGTATGAGGAACATCTGTCACAACAGCCTATAGAGTGTCCGCGTCATCTACATAGCATGCCTCCACCAGTCTATAGACCAACACTTGTCTATGGACCCACGTCAGGACTTGTATTCCGTGGAGCCATCATATCATGCACAACACCACCAACGAGAATCGCCCTCACGGACACAGAATCATCATCATCATCAGGAACATCAATGGGAAACACCACCATCACCACCACCACGACCAACACGCAGACCAGCATCTGCGTTTTAATCAGTCTCCCAACCACCACCACCTGGATTCGTGCCAATCACTTCTCTTCGTGGACATGGCCAGATCATTCTCCCCCCCCCAACCCCCACCCTCACCCACCCCCACCCCACCCCCCAATTTAGCGGGAAGAATGATTGGGCTAACTATAAGGTTCAGTTCGAAATAATAAGTTGCACAAACCGGTGAACAAATCAACAAATGGGAGAGTATCTGGCCACAAGGCTGTCCGAGAAAGCCCTACAGGTCCTAGAAGATTTGGGTACAGATTACACACCAACATACATTGAGTTGGAGAGCACGTTATCGGAAAGATTCGGCGACACAGCCCTTAGGGAAACAAGTCAGTTGCAACTAAAGAACTTGCGTCGATGTTTGGGAGAAACAGTTCCGGAGTTGGCTAGTCATATTCGGTGACTAGTTACCTGCGCTTACCCCAGTATGAATCACGAGGGTGTCACACACTTACATCTAGATACCTTCATCGATGCGTTGAGCGCTGAACCTGCCCTGAAAGAAAAACTATTCCTTATGGAGCACGGTAGTCTTCAACAAATAACGGCAACTGCGGTTTGTATTGAGAACTTTTGAGAACGGGAAAAGAATAACCGCTGGCAACCACACCCCATCAATGAATAAACGATGTAAATCTCGCCACCACTACCAACAACAGCACTGCATCAGCACAAACACTAGCATCAGACCCGCTGACACAAACCGATCAACCCACCAGTCAAAATCATGTGTCTAGAGGAAGGGGCATGGCCAGTCCCATCGCGGAGGCCACAACAATGCCCCAGAATGCGGGAACCAGCACAACCATAACAATAGGCAAAACATGCATGATATGTTAGACGAGATCACCAAGCAAATCTCAGCACTCACTAACTTAGTCACCACGCTCAGCACAACAGTAGCCACACAGTCAACAACACGCCCAGCAACAACTATGATTTCCGCACTGCCACCGATTACATGTTTTGGATGTGGTCAGCCGGCCACTGGAAGGAGCGATGTCCTAATCGCCCTTCGGCAACAATTTCAACCACTGACTGATGTACCCCGCAGCCTGAGCCCCCATAAAACTAACAAGGGCACTGATTACAGAGTCACTTCGGTACCCATTCTCACAACCCGGCTCAACTGCGGCCTCTGAACGACAATGTCAGGTGGCCAGCACAACCACTCATTCGCCTACGACAGCATGCATACACTCACACCCGGCTTCTTATATGTCGGTACCAGCCATGCATACTGTATCCACAGCACTGACATCTCCCCCTGCTGGAAATTGTGACCCCACAATTTCCGCATCTAACAAACCTTCTTTTCTATGTAAAACGGCAGTGGCAGGTTGTAGCACTTCCGCTGAAACAACGTTCATACAAGCACCATGACCCATCGCCAAGGCACTTAACACCCGTTGTCCCTTGGTGGTTTGCAATTCACATGTCCTTACAGCAGCATCTACTAAATCCAGCAGCAGCAGCAGTGATTCGGATGGGAGTCAACATTTGGCATCATGGACCCGCAAGAAGGAGCATCATACGAAGGACAGAAAATTTCCACACCGTCATTGCTTCTTCTGTGCATCCACTAAACATCCCATGATGCATTGTCAAAAGTGGCTCGCTCAGGTAGCCCTCATCCGTGATCGTGACAATCCTAGCCACACTGCTGTATACACCAACTCAGAGACAGCATCATCACCACCACCATTGCTACCCCAGCTCTGTCATTGCCTAAGCAATCGCAGCAGCAGCGATGATGGGTTGGCCCTTTCCGCATGCAGCCACCAACTGCCCTCACGGAAGCTATCCAGAGACAAGCTGACTATATACAGGATGATACTGCACCAAAAACACTCCCACAGATAGTATCATTGGAAACTCTTCCGCAGGCACACCGTAAAGTAATATATAAGTGTGCTTGTCTGTTTAGCAGTGTTTCCACCAGTGCCACTGTTGACACTGGAGCTTCCATCACCGTTTTTAATAAGCACTTGTATGAGAACACCCCACCTCATAAAAAGCCACCCCTTAAACCAACAAACAACTTTTTGCAAACAGCTATGGGAGCCGATGTTCCCGTGGCTGGTACCGTAAACCTTGTGATACAAATAGAGGAGATGCAATTCATCCAGCGAGTTGTCATTGCCTCTATTCAAAACAATGCCCTGCTCTGATTTCCTCAGTGCCAGCAAAGCCGTCATACATTGCAGACAACAGGAACTAGATATACATGGCCGACATATACCCCTTGGACCGGATTCATCGCTGTACAACACGTGTGCAGTGATTTTAGCTTCTACAGCTACAGTTGAGTAGGGATAGGAGAACATTTTATGGGCCACCACACCACAGTTAGGAAACAACACACACATAGCCATGCTGGAACCCGACCCTGAGTATATACTCGCCTCACAATGTGCCAGTCCCTGAATGATCATGGACACCACCAATAAGGATCACATACCGTTCTGCGTATTCAATGGCACAACAGACCCAATAACTCTTGAACTGGGTGTTCGTTGTGGCAATCTGGTGGATGTGATATCACTGGAAATACCCCCTACTACACCTACACCAGCAACAACTTCTGATGATTTGAAGGAACATTTACATGACATATATCTGCGTGCCACAGTTGTGTTGATGCAATCCCACAAACAAGATATACGGAAAATTTTATACAAATATCACGATAGTTTCTTGGCCGGAGACATGGTCCTCAGAGAAACTCATCTCGTGCGACACTCCATCAACACTGGAAGCAACTGACCCATTCAACAACCCGTTCGATGTCTTCCCATTCACAAGGAGGCCGGGGCACACCAACAGGTGAACGAATTGTTGCGGACAGGCATAATAGAGCCATCAGCATCCCCCTGGGCCAGTCCCATTGTACTAGCAGGCAAGAAGGACAGATCTTTGCGGTTTTGTATAGACTACCGCCACCTTAATGATCTTAGCATCAAAGACGCCTATCAGCTTCCTCGGATACCCGAGAGGGATAGGCTCCTCAAAGGATTCCGAAACAGGCGGCAGTGGGCTCGCAAGCATCCGAGGGCACGTAAAATTGGCAGTTTAGTGCACAGGAGTTACTGAAGGCCTCTGTGTCTAACGAAGGATGAATTGATATCCTACTGTGGTACCGTCTAGTCGGCATACTGTTCGGGCTGCTGAGATTTTTGGTTCATCCAATCACAGCTAGTGGACATGCGTGGTGTGTGGATGACAATCTGCACCAAGGACATAAAATAGCTCTAGATTTTTCAGCATCTTTGCTAGATGATAGTCCTGCCGGGAAGGCCGGGGAAAACGGTCAAAGTGTGTATACTGTTGGCAGATTGATACGGATCAGACCATCAGTTGCCCAAGGGCATGAGCTCAGATGGTGATCGCTATCGACTGGGTCGCCGGCCGGTCATCTTGATCATGTCAGTTCATTTGTGTGGTCAAGATGGATCAATGTACAGTCAGGCCATGGCAGGCATTCGTATTGTGAGTCATGCCTCCTGTGATCAGAGAACATGAAAAGTGATTCTTTGGGAAGTAGGAGGGTATATGTGTGAGAGGGCGTGACCTGTTACTTGCTGGACTGAAGACAGTATTCAGTCATGATCCCAGTACGCCAAAAGGTGGATGACCTCATAGAATGATATATGCCACGCTACAGCCTTTCTTTAAAATGATGTCTCGTAGGCATCACCTTCATAGTACGGTCTATGCTGGGCTTCGAGCCCTTGCTAAGATGACCATTGATGGGTATCCGTTACTGTATCTGCTCATTCAGAGGTCAACTAGGTTATCGTCCCATGGGCCATGGTCCTTAATCTCAGTCACATATACGGAAAGGTACCTAGCCTAGGCTGCATCCTGTGTAGACTCCTACGTGGTCATGCTGCAGCCTCAATTGTAAATACACTGGGAAGGCCAAAGGGTACAAGTTAGATTCCTTGTCCAGAGCCAAGTGGTTTTGTACACTTGATTTAGCTACTGGGTACTGGCAGGTAGCCATGGATGAGGCTGACAGGGAAAAGACCGTGTTTGTGTGTAGAGATGGTCTTTTCCAGTTACACAAGATGCCTTACGGTTTGTGCAACACCCTTGGAACGGTCGAGCATCTCATTGAGCAGGTTTTAACTACCCTGCAATGGGAGATCTGTCTCTGTTACATTGACGACGTAATCATCTTTGGCTCCTCGTTTCAGCAGACTTTGTCCAACCTGGACAAAGTTTTAAAGCGTTTTCATACAGCAAATCTAAAGCTCAAACCGAAAAAGTGTCACCTGGAGTTTCCTTGGTCTTTGCCAGTTTTATCATCAATACATGCATCACTTTAGTGAGATTGCATCACCATTATTCAGGATCACCGAGAAAGATCGACCATTCGAGTGGACAAGTGAGTGTGAAGGTTCCTTCAGGGTGCTGAAGGAACCTCTGATGACGGCCCCAATTCTTGCTCATCCTAACACTAACCTCGATTTCATCTTAGACACTGATGCGTCGGTTTATGCCATTGGCATAGTTCTATCTACTGGGTTATGGTTCACATACTCTGAACAAAATGAGAAATGTTATGCGACCACCAAGAGGGAATTGTTAGCTGTGGTGCATTTCGTCAAGTATTATAAACACTTTCTGTATGGACGCCCATTTACCCTGCATACAGAACAGGCCTCACTATGCTGGTTCAGAAACCTAAAAAATCAGGAGGGCCAGGTAACGAGGTGGCAGGAATCCCTGCAGGCCTTCAACTTCAATGTTGTTCATAGACCCGGCAAACTGTATGGAAATGCTGATGCCTTGAGCAGAATCGGGCTTGAGAATGAACAAGAAGTGGCCACCACCGTAACACATACTACACAGTCCTCTCCAGTGTTCTCCGAATTGCGGTGTGCAGAGTGGAACATGGAGACAGTCGCTCACGAACAAGCAACAGACGCACACACATGGAGCATGTACGTGGGGATCCAGGAGAGAGTACCTGTTACATCACTTTCTGCAGTGGCAAAATATTACTATCAGCGGTTTGGAGAGTGTCACACAAAAGACGACATTCTCTATATTAATAACTGAGTAGTGATCCCTGAGCATTATCGTAAAACTATTCTTGAACAACTACATGATAGCGCTGGACACATAGCTATCGAGCAAACCACCACATGGATAAAACAGAGATTCCACTGGATCGGGATACGCAATAGTGTGGCGGCATGGATCGCCAAATGTGTCCCATGTCAAAGAGCCACTGTTGGCCAGCACCATTCCGCACATCTACAAGTTAAAATTGTTGGTGCACCATGGGAGCAAGTGGCTATTGATGTGCTCAGACCCTTGAATATGACGGATGAAGGAAACAAATACATCCTCATATTGCAAGATTATTTTACGAAGTTGGTAGAAGCATTTGCTTTGCCAGACCAGGAGGCATCCACATTAGCGGAGGTTCTGACAAGCAATATGTTCTGCCGATTCGGTATGCCCTATGAACTGTACTCCGACAAAGGAAGTAATTTTGAGAGCCAGCTGATCTCCGAGCTCTGCAAATTGTTTCATATCGTCAAAACGATGACGACTCTGTACCATCCGCGTAGTGACGGGATGGTGGTAAGGTTAAGCCGCACCTTAGTGGAGATGCTTAATAAAGAAACATGCCTTGAGTGTCGAGATTGGGATCTACGACTCCCATATGTGCTCATGGCATACCGCACTTCAATACATTCCAGCATGGGTTATACCCCTGCTCGGTTAATGTTAGGCCGTGAATTAGCTTTACCCCTGGATCTGGCCATGCCCAGGATTCCAGGAGAGAAAAATTCACCTTCTCTATGTAGAGTTCATGCGGCAGTGGATAGAACAGACCCATGAGCTAGTAAGAGCAACATTATCCACTGCACACCAGCATCAGAAAATGTGGCACGACCGGCGAGTGCATGGAGATCCGTATGAGGCGGGAAAGATGGTTTGGGTTCACGATTTGTGATGTTCTGCAAATGTGCCGAGTAAACTAAACTGAGTTACTAGTGGAAAGGCCCCTATGTGGTAGTAGGTAAGTCGGGCGTGACCTACCGTATCTGCACCTCGGATGGCCTGACCTCAGTCATCCACTTTGATTGACTTAAACCGTGTGTCAGTGATGATCCAGTGCCAGAGATTGGACTGGGCGTTTCACGTGACACTGATACCCAGACAGATGTCTCTATGGAAACAGGTATTTCCAACATTAGTCCTGAGCACCACGGTGTCAGTTCGACCCCTCTCCTACAAAGTCAGCAGTCCAGTGAACGTATGACTGATGCTGAGGGCAATGGCGAGATACGTACTCACCCTCTCCCTCCTAAGAACGGGTCTACAAAATTTGGGAAGTTGTATCTGAAGACTTTCTCATTTGTGCTGTCCAAGGGGAAGGACAGAAAAGTTGTTCTGCCTACCTCTTACCACTCCCACCCACTTCATGCTATTAGCCCAATTATAGAGTTACCACAAGCGGAAGCTGAGACTGCCCTGGGCCATGCTTCTTGTGGGGAGGAACATGTAATAAATAGCATGGAAGTGAGAGGCTTGATGAGGCCTTGGCTTGTTTTGAAGAACAGCTAAACTGCACAACTTGGTGTACCCCTCCACATCCGCAAATTGTGAGACCGCCCCCGCTCCAAGGTGCATCCCATCCTATAGCACTACCACCTCCACTCCAACTCGCGTCTCATGTCTATACACCAAGTTCGGACATCATCGACCCTGCCCATTTCACACTCCACTCATCATCTATTGACTGTCACTCTTCAGATATGAGAGAGTCCACTGCTACAGAGGAGGTGGCATCCCACACCACAGGAACCCCCCCCCCCTCCCCTCCAACCCCCCCCCCCACCACTGGTGGTGGGCAGGGAAGCAGCCTGTTCAGCGGACTCTCGGTTCAAATATTCCCGGTACCTAAAAATTATGACAGAGTACCAACCGTCGTGTAACGGGAGATGACCTTCTCCATCCAAAGGTCATCCCTGACCACAACCACCCTACCAAGCCCCCTCCCCCCCCCAAACCCCAACCCCGTGAGCAGTCAGAACATCACACCAATACACAGAAAGCCAGGAGCATATAGAACACACATGCCCGCAAGGCTGGATATGTTAATTCACCATTGCACGAACATCACACACATACCTGGTTATTTAAATGTATAACAAGGACATTCAGCCTCATCAACCACATCGTTACCATTCACCTAGCTTTTATAATAGAGAAAGTTAGAGCCACATTTTCCCACAACATTCCATAACCACACGAATGCGATGAGCTCATCACTTTCTGCAACCCGACTTTTCCGCAATAACAACAGACTTGGCATTCCCCAGCTTGGAAACCTGGATATGCCCAATCCCCATTATGCCAGCATCACACAGCAATTCCGACTTCCCTACAACAGATCACCACCATCATCAACACAAGTCAACATTTTCCGCAACCACCCCCTTATCCGGTTTGCGGAAAGATTATCATACGGAAAGGAGGGAACAACACCGCAGTCATCTACAGTACGCGCTATGTGGGATTCCCCACCCACCCCCCTGGAATTGTCGTATGTAAACAGCTAAACTATCACACGTCAATCAAATGTAATACCAGTCAATATTACTAAGAGAGCAAGATGCCTGCAGTCTGTCATCCGTATCGAGAAGGATTTTGCCACCGAAATGAAGATCGATAATGGATTGATTCAAGTTACGACAGCACCCTTCTTGGTCATCCACACTCTATAAGTAACTCTGTCCTGTCTTCGGACTCTGTGATTACAGAGTGAAATACATCATATCCGATAAAGTTGACACCACCCACCTGCAGCTGCCCCACCCCGCTGCCATAAAGACATCACACTTCACAATAATGCAAGAATCATCCGCAGATAAGCAGCCACGCATATCAATCAAATTCACCAACATGACAGAGACACAGACACTCAGGATGACTGTATTCACAATCTCCATACGACGGCAGTATTGTAATTGTAAGACTGAAGCACGCATTTTCTGAGCTGTATTGTAATATTTAAGTTTGGTCTAGGTAGGGATGGGACTAGTCCTACCCACAGAGGAGGATGATTGGCAGTCCACCCACCCAGAAAACACAGTCCAGCTTCTCGGGATCAGTATTTTCGCAAGACATGGAGCTGTTTAAACCAAACAATAAATTACAGTCAGCTATACTGCCCTAATTTTGATTAAGAACACGACTGTTCTACCGCGTACACAAATCATTAGTGTGGGGGCTGGTGAAGCAGCATCAAAACGTCAACAGTATAACATTATGGAGAATTTCAAATATTCTCTTACCTACATGTTCCAGTCACTAATCAACACGGGCTGGAATAATTCTACTACAGACAAGAGGCGGTGCATGTATAAGATGGCACGCATATACAGGGACACTGTTCTGAGAAAGAGAATTTTGAAAACATATATTTAATTTTTCACATTAACTACATATAAACTGCAGCATCAACACACCGCCATTACATACAGATTGCCTAAGTTTCTGATCAACGTGCTTTCCAAAACAAGAATCACATGATCAGCACTTTAAATTTCCAGTAAATTGGATCAATGTCTATAAACAAATGAACCGCCCAATGCGTATCTACCACAGCATGCTGGAGGCGGCGAGAGGTGGTGGGTCAGAGCCACGGGTGCTGACGTCATCACGCTCTCCCACACCTCATCAGGTGTTCCAGCCTGAAATTTGAACAGGCAAGTTTATAAGCATCCAAGCTGAAGAACCGCTTCATGCTAATTAAAAGGTGAGCTTCCACAGGACAATGTAGTGCCAGATTTTAACGTTGATCGGAGACTCGATTTTCTGCTGAGTGGGGATGAAAGCGACTATCCTTCCTTATTATATTAATGTTTACCTCCTTCCTACGGAGGGAATATATGATCAGACTCCATGAGGATTAAAACTTTCCATATTGGGCATGACCGACTTACCCTAAAACTTTCGGGTGTGGTCATCCACCCTCCTGTGACGTCACCAGAAAGTATAAAAGGAGGAAAGCGCGCACTGAAATTTCATCTTCCAATCAAACTCAACACTAGGGAAGGTCGAGCATTGGGCTACTTTTGTGTCGCAAACCAAATTCTGCTGTTTACTTATTACTTTATTATTATCTATGTCATATTTGTCCAGGAAAGTATGAAGAGGTAGGAAATTTAAATTAGGTTATGCAGTTCCACACATTACCATCATGTGGAAATGAGATGTCGCTTGCGGAAGATCTCACCTTGTCCAACGGCTCGGAGGAGTCAACACTTGCGCATCTCGGGGAGAGGTAACTGTGTACAGCGTTACAGCCTAATGGACAGCTTTGTAAATGTGCGTTCTCCAGAAACTTGGGCTTGACGATTCATGTGAATCACGATCATTTATTACAACATGCATTCTGTGCGGACTGCAAGTACAAGTATTCAGCTACTCGGTATGGTGTAACACACACATTATCTTTCAAACATCGTGTGTTAGTTGTGACGTTAGAACCTGGTGAACAGAATGAGGACATAGCTATTCTCGCTACATGTTTCGAAAGTATACTTCCAGTTACCGTGCTTCCAACGGGAAAAATGGCGAAGACAAAATGTACCAAACGATGACAAACTGACTTTCCGCATTTCGCTAGACCAACAGCATCCGCAACACAACCAGCTAGCATCAGCACTTGAGTATCCATCACCACATTATCGGCAGCACCTGCAAGAACAGCACCTGCAGCCCCTGCAGCATCGTATTGACACCAACTGTAGTTTCCACACTGGCAGCACCTGCATTGACACCACCGGCAACACGCAGCATCATCACCGCATCCGCATCCATGATCAGCCAACCCATATCAGTAGTAATTTTAACACCTGTGACAGTATCCGAACCCAGTTTACAGGACATTTCCGATGGATCAATATCTCTGTGAGATCAGCCTCACGGAAGCCGTCATCACCACCACCACCACACCAGAGACCAGCACACCGGCACCCACGTGCACCACCAGTGTTCCAGTAGATCTTGCTGTATGCAAAATAACTACGCCGGATCATCCATATTCAGGGAAATGAAGAATTGTGCACCAGCCTGCGGAAATCTGTGCAATTCTCAGGATGACCGCCAGCAAGTTACTTAAGGCTGTGAAAATAAGAAAATTATCCGCAATCACTGCAGCAGCATTGACACCGTGCATCCTCACAGCATTCAGCTAACCTACCTGCAGCTCGCACTACCACCACCACCTCCACGACAACAGTGATGTCAGCAGTATCAGCACCGCCGCCTGTCAGAACAACACCTGTCATCATCACCACCACCACTAGCACATCAATGGATACATTGGCAGAGATTTCTCTGCGAATGTTTGTGGACACTATTCTCGAGGTTGTAGCAGGATTTATGAATAGGTGTGTGGAAAGATGGAACTTATTATTTTATTATTTTTGAAATATTCTTCTTCTTATTATATATGTTTTTACAATTGTCACCCAGTCCCAAGACTGACCACGGTCATCCTACACAGCTGTGTCTCACACAAATAATCACTGCGGATACCTGTGTGTAAATACATCATGTGCGATGTAAGTACACAACACACTGTAGCAAATATATCATTACTCCCACCATACCGTCCCAGCTACACTGGGGCTGCCTGATGAACTAGTCTTTTTACTTTATTAAAATATTATTTTTCTTATTATTTTTCTTCCCTCGTTAGTACGTCAGGACGGATTGTGGATAGCGATAGGTATCCGTGCTGACCCGCCAAAGCGGGCTGCACTGAATGCCTCCCTTAATATATCTGGGATGCATACGTAATTTACATATTAAACTGTGATATTACTGTTTAACATATCTATATTTTATTATATTATATCTTATATTACAAATGATTAAGGTACGTTGAAGCTTGGGTGTTCTCTGCGGAAAAGCTGAATCGAGGTAAAAAAATAAAGAAACAGCACACACAATGCAATAAAACAAAACAAAAAAAGAAAAGACCTGGAAAAATAATTCCATGTCAAAAATGAAAACTAAAAGTATGCCTCCCTGCCAAACTCTTTCGCACCTCTATGTGCTCTTCTCTTATAACCACGCATCTCTCGCGTCACTCCCCTCTCGGCTACGCGCCTACTTTGGAAGTCTATAATTCCTGCCTATAGCGTGCTACCATGCATTTGATCTGTGATGCGTTGATCGTTTGTCATGGGTGTCAAACTAGGAGGGGGTGGTGTAGCACGGATCGACTGGATGGGTACAAACCGTCTCAGCTAAGCTGGGTGCTGAACGACCTTTCCGGATTCGCTCCAGGCACGCCTCAACACCCCCACCCCCACCCCCTCCCCCACCCCCAGAGCCAGAGTAGGATAGTACACAGGTATAAAGCTCTATGAGAGAGGTTTTTGTTTAAAATGGCTACGTCCATAAGAGTGCGTAGTGCGCATGCGCGTAGCGTGCATGCGCGTGCGTCAGAGCTTCCCTGGCAACACGTGTCAGGATTGGGAGAGTGTATGCTTATAGTGTACCGAGTTAGTACTTGTGATGCTCAAATTGCACTATTCTCGTCGTTGTTGGTACCGATCGGAACAAGGATGAAACGAGGATTCCAGAACTTTTTACTTTGTTGAAATCGGACCCGAAATGGCCGAGTTATCATTAAAACTCCCCTTTAAATTATCTTCAAAATATTGCCTTAACGTTGTAATCGCGTGTATGCATTAACTGAAAGGGGAATGTGCTGTTCACATGATAGCCACGTCACCACTTCTAACTGCATGCTGATTGGCTACTGCTCACCCTCTGCTTGGCTGAAGTGCCTGCCTCTGACGTCACGAGTAGTATAAAAGGGACGAAAAAATTAGAATTGAGAGCATCATCGGCGGGAAGCAGACACAGTCAGGAAGGCTGCTGGACCAGCACAGTGCAAGATGCGGGACAACTGCTAACCGATGGTGGTACCAACACCACTGCGGTGCCTCTCAGAATTGAGATCTCCTGCACCGGTGGACAGCCCTAAGACTTTTCCGCGATTACAATTTTGGAAGCTCCTGGAAAGCCATCCTGGAGATATAAACTAATATAGGAACTCCCTTTACGGAACTTTCTCAGAGGAGTTTCCTGCAGAAGGGCCTTGCGGGCCCAATGTGATTCTATGGGACGTAGAGCTGATGGTGATTCTTGGTGGATAACTCGCTGGATCTTCCGACCACGCTGAAAAGTGATATCACATTTCCGCGCTGCATGTCACGTGTGTTAATGAACTTTTAGACCACAGTATGGTGGGACTCTGCTCTGATCAACACGTTAGCAGGATCTGACTCTGGGAAACTATTACGGTTTCCGAGCGGTGATAACTAAAGTGCTGAGTTACATACACCTCCCCCCCACCCCCGTACCTTTGGATACCAGTTAGTTTAGATTCCCACGTCAATGTAGGAAGCACTGTGAAAAGAAATTATATCATTTATATATGTAACAAAGGCCTACACGCGGTGACAGATGAGATGCGGATCTCCATCCAATTCATTAAAGTGTCTGGGTGATGTTTTAGAACCCATCATGCCCTCGTGGGAAGGCCACTAGCAATGGATATCCATCTCTCACTCCCCACTATAAACAATATTGCGCTTTCTAAATTGCTTTTGTGAACTGTAAATCATGCGAGTGATGTTATATGTGGTTACGGGGCAATGGCGACCGGATCGTCATGTGATTTGGAAGCTGTTGCTCCATAACAAGTACGCACGCTATCTTTCTGAGGTAGATTCTAGGTGAGGCGACCTTCGGGAAGCTGGGCATCTTCACCGGTTAGATGTATGTGTCTAAAGGTAGGTAGGAATCCTTGCCACTTGCGGACTTGCAACCGGCCCATTTAACCACCCTGGATCCTGATCTGTATAGACCATCCACCAGTAGCTAGTGCTTGTCATGAATATTGGTTTGGAACAGTCTCCTTATCATGTGATCATGGCTTACAACATCGAATGCTGACTTTGCATCTAGTAGAATGAGTTGGGTCACTGAATTGGTATCCTTACATTCTCTATAGAATTCTTCCACAATCAAGGCTGCATTCATTGGGAAAGTGCTGAATTGGCACACTGAAACTCTTTTAGGGATGCAGCTATTTTAGGAGTCCATACTTTCAGCTTGGGATTTGCATAACACTATTTATGTGGTTTGCTTACAGCACTGGCAGCACTAGTCACCAGGTCACAAAGATTCATGACTGCATTATCTACGGCTACTGGATCATGCAGTTGTTGGTTGCTGCTGTCAGAGGCTATTTTTGCTCGTATGATTGAGCCATATCACACTGTGTTGATTTTAAACCAATTCGATTTCCTACTCAGGTTTACTGATTTCTATTTCACTTTATTATTTCCAGAGAAGTGGCATGCTACAGTTATCTTGATTGGATGGTGATCTGACAAAATTATTGAATAGATCATGAAGAACTGTTTTACTAGAGCATGTGCTGCATAGGAAATGGTCTATTTCAGAACAGTCATCCCCTTTTTGATTCATGAACAAAAGAGGAGAGGTTAAATTCCTCTAGGAAGCCATCAAGTTACTTCTTGCGCCTACAAGTCTGGTCTGGTTTAGACAGATCTTCATTCAGGTCTCCTCCGATTATAATATTGTGTGTCACCATATTTCAACATAGTTTCCTGTAATTTGTCAATGATGTCGCAAAATCACTGTGGCCGTCGCCACCTTTCGTAGGAAGATAAGCTGAGACTATGAGGAGTTTCCGCTGATTGCTTATCATAACGGTATCACGTGATCACGGATAACATGGTTGCTTTACCTATCTACGCTTGAACGCACCTTTACTCTCGCTAGAACCAGGAGTAATCAAGTAGAATTTGTACTACGTGATATGAATTTGTACTACAATATACCGTTATCCAATTATACTCTTGGTCGTTCGGATATGTGATCGGGGGAAGCGGGTACCTGGACAACATATCCGAACGCCCGAGAGTATAATCGAACAACCATCGGTATCACGTGGTACAAGCTTTAAGCGAGAGTAAAAATGTGCGCATGCGTAGATAGGCAAAGCAACCACGTGATACTACCGATCGGAGTACTGCGACAACGGACCCGAATTAAACCAACATATCCGAACTTTAGGTTATATCTAGATATCCTTCTGCCTTCAACGAAGTAAACAGAAAGGAAATGGAAACTACAAATTTATCATATTCCTACATAAATATTTTGCAAAAGGAACAGTTTCATTGCAATTCTTGACTCAGCTGTTAATTGTAATGCTGACTAGTTGAATTGCCTTCTAATTTGATTGTCTTATTGTAAGATAATGCTTTATTTAACACCAGTTTTCGTAGCATACGTCTCATGCTCATTAACTTAAGTCATTTGCTGCAGCAATATCATATATATTGCATAATTTATGGAAATAGCTCATCTTGAGTAGTTATAATGATCATTGATGGGCTATGGCGTGATACTAACCCTCACAGGTTTACTGTAACTATGGTCTTTTGGTTTGGCACCAAATCTGGTTAAAACATTATGACTAATATCATATGAAATTAGGCATTGCCTAGTGGGCGAGCGCAATATGCTATCCAGTCATTTCCAAATGATGGTCAAATATCACCTGTGTAACAATCACGCCGCCATGTCCACATAAATGTGAGGGTCATTCCATATAAGGACCAAAATTTTGGAAATCCGTCAAGTCATAGTTTCAGATTTCCTTCAAACTTTGTCAGAGTAAGCATATGTATGTATTAACAGGAAATTCCAAGTATTATAGTGAAAGGTCAAATACTTTTTGAAAACTGGCTCAAACATAGAAATTTTGTTACAAATTTTTGTCAATTTTAGGCAGGGGGGTATTGGAAAACTGAGACCATGTGACTAATCAATATCACCTCACTACCTATGTCTATTACAGCAATTGACCTAATTATATACAAAGCTCTGAAGGTTGAGTTATTTTCTCTAGATATGAAATCTCTCAGTCTTTATTAACACTGGATAACTCAAGACTGAGTGATGAGCTGTTGCAGCTCGACCAGCTTACAGGACAAACTCTGTGTATATTTTGAAAATGATTTGACTGAAAATTATTGATGGCTAAGTCAGCAACAACTTATAGTCAAATTGTTTTTTAAATATTCTCCAGGCAATATGTTATTCCCATTGAAAATGTTGTTGAATAATGACTTGTAGTTTACCCACAAAAATGTCAAATTTTAACAAAGTAAGGTTTTGACATCTCTAAAATCCATGTTTATCTATTTTGTAAGAGGGAAATGCTGGTTGTTTCTTTTAATAAGGCAGGGAAACGCGCTACATCTCTTGTTTCATACTTCTAGAGTGTATACTTTTAAAATTATTAACCCCCCAAAATCGAATATCATACAAGTTTTTGGAAAAATATCTGATTTTGTATTTGCCATAGCTCTAAAAGGAAACAAATGTAAGAGTGAACCTTTTGGCCCTGTAACCATTGACCATATATATAACATTCACCAAAATATTAAAAAAATTATGATGTCACCCCATTTTGGCGAACAGGGGTGGGGGTATGGCTCCCACAAAATTTTTGCGGAGCATATCTTGCCATTAGGTAATAAATATCACTAAAGTAGCAGTAGCTCTAGTTAACAGGATAGAAATCATTTGTGTAAACCAAATACAAATACATTTTACGGCATCACCAAATTTGGATTAAAATATGAAAAATCACATTTTTTGGCATTTTTGACGACCCCTAATACATGCCTAAAACAGGTCAGCACAAAATGCTTGTGATTTTCTCGAACTATGGTGACCAGACTGTTAAAATAAAAAGACCTAGTATTGTGAGCACTGTAGTCGGTGAGATATGACGCCTCAAACATAGAAATTTTGTTACAAATTTTTGTCAATTTTAGGCAGGGGGTATTGGATAGGCCAGTTTTCAAAAAGTATTTGACCTTTCACTATAATACTTGGAATTTCCTGTTAATACATACATATGCTTACTCTGACAAAGTTTGAAGGAAATCTGAAACTATGACTTGACGGATTTCCAAAATTTTGGTCCTTCTTATATGGAATGACCCCTCCCCCCCCCCCCCCCCCAGATCACAAAATGCCTGGATGTGTGAAACTATGAATAGAATTATCTATAGCTCTATGATATATAGTAGTAACTACTCACAAACTGTTTTCATTGTTCTACCGTTGTGTTGTGTTGATTTCATTGCAACTTGCAGTAATATATCCTGAATAAGTATCTATATGTCTACAATAAGATTCATTATCCTTAACAAAATGTTGATAACTAGATTAAATACTATAATGACTCATTCGTTTAACGATGGTACCAGACCTAAATAATTATTATCATATTCTTGATGTGTTATTTAGGACAATTGATTTCAGAATGAATTTAATTAATCTTCCCTGATTGAAATGCTGTTGTGAATGTGAGTCCTGTTACCTGAGTTGTTCACAAATTAGAATCCGGTTTTGTACAGTTGAAGTTTTTATATAAGATCGGGAAAACATAATTAGTGTAGGTGGTCGTATTTCAGAGAGTGTAATCATATTCTCGCAGTAAACAAAGAATATTATCTAACGTGGCGCAACGTAATCAAAACAGAGAAAATATCAAGGATGCTTTCCAGGTTAACAGTCTTCAACAAAACACTATTAATTATTTGAAAATCAGTCAAAATCTTGATTCTCTTATACCATGTGTAGAATGTTATCAATAGGTTGTTTGCAGGCTGAGTGATTGGGAACCCCTTAAGATGGATGAATCCGATCTGTCGATGAAGTACCGTATATGACCCAGGGCGCAAAATTCGATGGGAATCCGATTCTCGTAATATTCCAACAATTGAGAAATACGGGAATCCAATTGGTTTCCTGTAAATAAACTTTAAAAAATACCATGCGTGCTTACCGCCGTACCACTATGTTTAATGTATGCCTCAAAAATATCATCGTGGAAGTGAAATTATTAATGGGACCGCCTAAATACCGCATATCTTCAATAAAGATTGTTTATTACATCAAAATCAATGCTACTTTTGACATAAAATGTCGCATATATTAGGAACGCGGGAATGGGTAAGATAAGCAGTTGTGTTTACTAGAATTCTTCTAATATCTGCCATTCTCTATTTTCATTGGCTTGTACGGGAGAATTTATCCAATCAGAACAAAGCGTCACTATGGGGCGAGTATAGACTGGTGCCAGTCTATAGCTGTCAGTATGCTGGAGATGGACTTAATCAATAGCCTGGTTGAGGGTCCATATTAATAGGAATAGGCAAGGGGAGGTGTGTATGCAAGCATAAAAATCTTATTCTGATAGCTAAATGCAGATAATTGATTTAACAAGTAGTGATTGAACGGTAATGGATGTTTTTGTGGTGTAATAACAACTATATGTTATTGAAATATAAAACAAAGTTTTTTGAAAGATGATGAACAAGTAGTCATTTCAGTTTGGAATCTCTCAGGTTCTTTACTGCTTGAAATAGTTCTTCTATGGCTCTTGTGCTTCTCGCAAGCGTCTGGCTAAAAACCTTTTACCCTGGTTTGTTTTAACTGACTACGTCGTTATTACCAGAACACTATGAAACGGCGATGTGAAACTGATAATTGACGTCATAGAGTAATGCGTCACGTGTGACGTAATAATGTGTTATGACATAGTGGTTGAAGATGCTAGTCGCTCAAAAAGGCATTATTCACCTCTATTATTCCCGCTGCTAATAATAAAAAGCCTAGTATGATGCGCACGCATAAGTTTTTCAGACTTCTCCATCACCGCACTCACTGTCAAACTAGCTTCTGTATGTAGGCCTAATTAATTCACAGCAAATATAAAATTGTCAAAATTTTTCTACTTTATCTAGACGCTTAATTTGTGGGCCTTGATGTAATGAAATGAAATAAATCTACGACACGTAATAATTTCGTAATTACTTATAAATTCATATAATTCTTTTAGTTGCGAAATTGAATTAGAGACATGGGTCCGTAATTTAACTTAGCAATTAAAACATATAATAATTTGTACGGAATGAAATCATGTGTTAAGATTTATTTCACGTCATTACATTGAGGTACACAAATTAATTAAGCCTCTAAAACTGCACAATTTAATCAATGTTAGTTTCATGCATTTTGTTCTGAATATAGGTCATACCTGTACCTTTCATGTCCAAGTATTGTGTAATAGGCCGATAGAATACTCCAGTATCATATTCTTGCGGGTTCGACCTTCTCGCAACAATGTGATTTTTGGCTATGGCATGCACACTAATCAACGCACTCCCCTCCACCCCCACTTCGTATTTCGTGAGATCTCCTTCAATAGGAGATTGAGAAATCACGCTTCGATTTCTAGATTTCCCCCGCCCCCACCCTCCCCCGCAACCCACCCCTTACTTCCCATGCCGACACTGTAACCAGGAAGTAAAAGAGGATCGCAAATATCCTAACCTTTGTTTCAATAAATGTCCTGTTTATTAGTGAGTATGTGGAAAAGACCCTCGACATCATAATATGTGCGCATGTATGTACCCTAGGGACTTACATACTTCCAAACTACATAATGAACTCGCAAACAGTTACATAGGCTATGTGAAACTTCTAGTTGACTGAAACACTTCGTCTGCTAATTTCATCGTCTTGTGATCAGTGGCTCGATCGTCTCATGGTCGGACGACTAAAGTGTATGGAAAAATAAGTGTCATCATTAATAATGACAGAAAGCCGCTACATCATAACACGTCATCATGTAATAATAGAGGGATCCATTTCTAGCTCGGCACTGCCCATTTCTAGCTAATCCACCCACGCTTTGCCTGTGTTGGGATTGATCGACCTTGAATAACAAGAATTCCGGCAATATCAAGGTAACTATAAATGGAAGTTGTTGAATATTTCGAAATTCATTTGACTGGGTTCTGGTTGCTTTCTATCGCAGCAACGGCCAACAGTGCCAAGTTAAATTAGTTTCAAAATGTTCAACCGAATGTTTATAATACTATATAGTAAATCTATCAAAGGCATAGAATTCATAGGCCTACACTTGGCGGAATATTATTCCAGCATGACGACTGAGTCCTTCTGTCTATTATGATTGTGCCGTCAGCCTACGTGTGACGTGAATTATTATGAGATCACAGGGGTCGAAATTCGCCAAATTTCACCAGAATCAATTCAGATTCCCGTAAATTTGCTCAACGGAAATCCATGGGAATTCACTTTTGGATTCCCGCATAAAAAGCTGAACAGGAATCCAATACACCGAGGGTTTTATATTTCAGAATTTGCCCTGAGCACATTTCACTCTTATGATTCTGATTTTATGTTCATGTTGACAAACAAACAGACAGAGATCCCACCTGATACTATAAATTTTCCTTGAATTTATGAACAATCAATCCTGATACAACTCAGTTGCCATAAAAATGGCTGATCTTTTTTCCTACTGTATTTCGCCTAATTGAAGCCCATGCTCTAATAGAAGCCCACCCCCTAACTTTTAGGTAAGAGCTCCAATGATTTCTTAGCAGTTTCAAAACAGGAAAACTCTGTATTAGTAGCCCACCCACTAACTCAGCACTCTGCCTCGCGAAAAAAATATTTTAAGACCAAATTTGAGCAATTTTGTAAGAATTTAGATAGAATTTCACGAGTTCAACCGCGCAAAGCTACAGACAATACGGTACCACCATTATGTCGTCGTAGTCATTAGACAAACAGATACTTGGCTATTAGTCATATTGATGAAGCTCCGGCGCACAGGCATCGGTGGCAACATGTTCCGATGGACCAAGTCATACCTACACAATCGCAGAGCTAGGGTGCTGGTGGATGGACAATCTGGACAGAATGTATTGCTGAGACAAGGGGTGCCACAAGGCGGAGTATTATCACCAACTCTGTTCATAGTCTTCATTAATGACATTGTAGCAGAGCTGCCCAATGGGATCCAAGCAGCCCTCTATGCAGATGACCTCGTACTCTGGTGCACCGAGGAGTACACAACGACTGCCACGTACAGAATGCAGCTCGCCTTGGACAGAATTACAGCTTGGGCCAATCGCTGGTGTATTACCATCAACAAAGAAAAATCATCAGCCATGCTATTCTCACTCTCCACCAAAACCAAGGTTGGCAATCTGACACTGGGCGGTACTCCACTCGAGTACGAGAACCAGCAGACATACCTGGGAGTCACCTATGACAGAAGATTAACATGGGAGGAGCACATCCAGAATGCAGAGGCAAAGGCCAGAAGAAAGCTAAACATCATGAGGAAGCTGGCAGGAACAAAGTGGGGTGCCAATGAAAGGATCCTCAAGACCATCTACCTAGGTGCCGTATGACTACAGCAGCTAAATCTCATCAACAGAACCTCGACAGAGTACAAAACCAGGCACTGCGCATCATCACTGGTGGAATGAGATCAACACCAATAGAAAAAATGGAGCAGACAGCAGGCATCCCCCCACTTAGCAAAGGAAGGGAATGCAAAGCACTGATCCAAGCTGCAAAGTTCAAATCGTTCAACAACCACCCGATGAAGATCAGGTAAGCACAGCTGTCATCAGGAAGACTTAAAAGATCAAGTTTTGTGAAAGAGACAAAAGCACTTCAAAGGAAACACCAAGAAATGTTGCCGCCACAAATAGAAGAACCAAACCACACCCTTGATCCTCCACCCTGGCAAAACAAACTAGAGAGCATAGCTATTCGCACCACAGTACCTCATCTCACAACCAAAGATGAACACAGTGATGTGAGCAAGAAGGCCCTGACCATAGCCATGCTGGAAGAAATGTACCCTCAGGAGACATGGATAAGGATCTACACAGATGGATCAGCCAAAGATGCAATTAGGAGCGGAGGTGCTGGACTGCACATACAGTATCCAAACGGACAACATGAGTCAGCTGCAATACCGACAGGCAAACACGGCACAAACTACAGAGCTGAAGTCGAAGCACTGGTTCATGCAGCTAATACCATCAGCAGAACAGCAGACCCTATTGCACAGATTGTCTTTTTATCTGATAATAATAATAATAATAATAATAAGTACATTTATAAAGCGCTGAATCCATGACAATGCGTGCTCTAAGCGCTAGTGCGTAATAGCTATATCTACTGAGAATATGCTCGTTTGAAAAGGGTGGTTTTCAGTTGTGATTTGAAAATATCTAATGATGCTGAGTTTTTTAGACTAAGTGGTAGATTGTTCCACTCGGTGGGAGCTGCATAAGCGAAAGTTTTGTGGCCATATGTAGTAGAATTTACTTTTGGGACGTTTAGCAGCATCTGATTGACAGATCTGAGTGATCGACCAGGCGAATAGGGTTGTACTAGTTCAGTTAAGTATGCAGGGGCAGTACCGGAAACACATTGGTAAGTCAAGCATAAAATTTTGAAAGTGATTCTCTGCTCGATCGGGAGCCAATGCAAATTCTGTAAGACAGGGGTTATGTGATCATACTTTCGGCGGAGTGATATGATTCTAGCAGCGGTATTTTGTACAATCTGTAGCTTATGAATAAGTTGTTTTGGTGCACCAATAAGCAAGCTGTTACAATAATCAAGTCTTGACGATATTAACGCCAGTATAAGCATGATTGTAGCCTCCTTCGTAATATACCGTCTGATGCAACCAATATTACGTAGCTGGTATGAGCACACTTTGCAGAGATGATTAACATGCTTTTCCATGGTCAGTTCATTATCAAGCATTACCCCTAGATCTTTCACCACAGGTGACAGATTTATTTGGCTTGTTCCAACAGTGATGCATGTCTGCTTCCTCATTTCCTTGGACTCCACAGTGTGAGGGGATCACACTAGAAGTTTCACATAGCCTATGTAACTGTTTGCGAGTTCATTATGTAGTTTGGAAGTATGTAAGTCCCTAGGGTACATACATGCGCACATATTATGATGTCGAGGGTCTTTTCCACATACTCACTAATAAACAGGACATTTATTGAAACAAAGGTTAGGATATTTGCGATCCTCTTTTACTTCCTGGTTACAGTGTCGGCATGGGAAGTAAGGGGTGGGTTGCGGGGGAGGGTGGGGGCGGGGGAAATCTAGAAATCGAAGCGTGATTTCTCAATCTCCTATTGAAGGAGATCTCACGAAATACGAAGTGGGGGTGGAGGGGAGTGCGTTGATTAGTGTGCATGCCATAGCCAAAAATCACATTGTTGCGAGAAGGTCGAACCCGCAAGAATATGATACTGGAGTATTCTATCGGCCTATTACACAATACTTGGACATGAAAGGTACAGGTATGACCTATATTCAGAACAAAATGCATGAAACTAACATTGATTAAATTGTGCAGTTTTAGAGGCTTAATTAATTTGTGTACCTCAATGTAATGACGTGAAATAAATCTTAACACATGATTTCATTCCGTACAAATTATTATATGTTTTAATTGCTAAGTTAAATTACGGACCCATGTCTCTAATTCAATTTCGCAACTAAAAGAATTATATGAATTTATAAGTAATTACGAAATTATTACGTGTCGTAGATTTATTTCATTTCATTACATCAAGGCCCACAAATTAAGCGTCTAGATAAAGTAGAAAAATTTTGACAATTTTATATTTGCTGTGAATTAATTAGGCCTACATACAGAAGCTAGTTTGACAGTGAGTGCGGTGATGGAGAAGTCTGAAAAACTTATGCGTGCGCATCATACTAGGCTTTTTATTATTAGCAGCGGGAATAATAGAGGTGAATAATGCCTTTTTGAGCGACTAGCATCTTCAACCACTATGTCATAACACATTATTACGTCACACGTGACGCATTACTCTATGACGTCAATTATCAGTTTCACATCGCCGTTTCATAGTGTTCTGGTAATAACGACGTAGTCAGTTAAAACAAACCAGGGTAAAAGGTTTTTAGCCAGACGCTTGCGAGAAGCACAAGAGCCATAGAAGAACTATTTCAAGCAGTAAAGAACCTGAGAGATTCCAAACTGAAATGACTACTTGTTCATCATCTTTCAAAAAACTTTGTTTTATATTTCAATAACATATAGTTGTTATTACACCACAAAAACATCCATTACCGTTCAATCACTACTTGTTAAATCAATTATCTGCATTTAGCTATCAGAATAAGATTTTTATGCTTGCATACACACCTCCCCTTGCCTATTCCTATTAATATGGACCCTCAACCAGGCTATTGATTAAGTCCATCTCCAGCATACTGACAGCTATAGACTGGCACCAGTCTATACTCGCCCCATAGTGACGCTTGTCACTAAGCGCGCTTGCGCATGCGCACTGGAGCCAAAATAGGAAACAGATTCACTTTTCAATTATTCTGCTTGCAGAACAACTGCTTAAATATTCTTCAAGAGTTTTTTGTGCTTTGCGCTGTGCCAGTTACACTATTGTCTTCTATATTACCCTAAGTTACGTTTAAGAAGTATCTTCGTGGTTATATTATATTTTATAACTATGTTCATATTGTTACCGGTTTTTGTGAAAGATCGTTCTCGTTTCGTTGGTAACTTAATTACTATGCCTATTCCATCATCATCATATTAATTCTCTAGCATTTAACCAAGAGCCCCTATCAATTTACCTCTAGTGCATTATAAGGATTATCATTTATCCCTATGCAAGTTTGTTTTCTTGTCGGTAGGGATTTTGATTTCTAATTTGAACTTTCCCGCCTTTTTTAGAAGTGCGTTTTATGTTTCTAGTCTTTTACGATTTACTAAGCGGTATGCTTCATTTTTACGCTTTTTTCGTTTTTAGGAGTCCGATATATCGTCAGATAGGATGAAATGTTCGTCATCGAAATGTGATCGCTATCACTCAGCTGAATTTGCCGGACATGTCTGTGTGAAATGTTCCTCTTGTACCCTCACAACGATGTGTGGGATTTGTAAAGTTTGGCCGGTCTCAGTGTCAAGACCAAATTCCTGGACGAAAGGATATCTTCTGCTATTAAGGAAGCTAAGAAACAGGATGCTTCTTCAAGTTCTGACGATAGCCCGAAGGCTAGCGGGCGTTCCCGCAAAGGGGGGAAAACGATCCCTTTAACCTCCATGCAGGTTAAGAAATCTCCTAAGCAGAAGTCTAGAGCGACTAAGCTCTCGAAGGTGGGCTCGTGTAGTGCACCGGGTCAAACCCACATAAGACTTGAGGGTGATGGGCATAACCCACAAGCCATGGTGGCGGAGGCTGAGGCTGACGTCCATAAGGCTGGTACTTATGCTAATGCCAATTTTTCGATTATACCGGTCGTCAAGGTTCTTTGTAGATCGCCCATTGCCAAGAATTTGATTCCTAGTCTAGCTAGCTCTTCCGGTTCCATTGTGGCGAACTCGGGTTTACTTCCTTTTTCCGTTTCTTCTTCCGCTCCATCAGTTTTAACTTCCGGTTTAGCAAGACATCCAGGTCTTCAGGATCCGGTTCTTTCTTCTCTGGCGTCCGTTTCCGGTATGTCTTCCGTTTTTGTAGGACATCCGGGTCTTCAAGATCCGGTTCCTAGTTCCGTTTCCAGTTTTAGCAGCGCTTCCGGTGATGCCGGATATCCGGGGTCTGTGGACTCCTATTATTTTTCGTCTTCCGGTAGAAGCACTCCGCTTCCGGTTTGAATTCCTGTCTGTACACTTCCGCTTCTGTTTCTAGAGGTGTACTTCCGGGTCATTCAGATCCGGATAGACTTCCGTCCTCAGGACAGGGGTTACTTCCGTTTTCTGGATCTACCTCCGTTCTTTCCGTATCCGGTCTGACTTCCGGTTTTGTGTATTTCCGGTTCCTTTGCTTATTCGGGTTTTTTACTGTATATCCGGGTTCAGTTTCCGGTTGTCTTCTTCCGGTTTGCGCATTTCTGTTTCCTATTTTTTCACTTCTGGATTCGTACATCCGGAGATAGGGTCATTACCGGTTTCATGGTGTTCTATGATTAACTTCCGGTTCTGTTTTCCTTTTTTGGATATCCGGTGATAGCTCTTACTGAGATTCCAGGTTAGTCTTATTTCAGTAAGTGCTTTTAAAATCGGAATGTTTAATCGCTGAAAATATTAATTCCGAGACATTGCCAGTCTTGAAGTCTCTCTTGGAATTGTAGATATTCAGCATTTATTCTTTTATCAGTGAAACATTTCAATGTAATTAAAGACTCTTCCAACTGGTTGCCAGATGGGTTTTTTGTTGCAGTCGGTAAGTCAGTCTGTATTCTACGCATTATCGCTAGATGTCGCAATTAAAATTAATTTTTAATTTCATCCAACTTTAGATGGCCAGTTGTCTTCGGGCCGTTCAGCCTTTTTTCACGCTCTTTTTTCCTCTTATGTCGGCAGGTTGACATATTTATTTTATCCAAAGGGAGTTATTTTGTTGAAGAAAATCCCTGTTTCTAGCGTAATTCTTAGTCTAATTCTGACAGTCGCTGAAAGGAATGGTTTCAGTAGTGGATTCATAGGGAAGAGAATGGCTCTAAGATTAATGATTACAAGAGCTAGAAAACGCTGTGAATAGAGAAATAAGATGATGGTGAAGGAAGAAGGAATAAAAGCTGAGTCTTTTCTTCTGCGTTGTTACAGTCATGGTTTAGGTGAGTCTTTTTGCTGAGATTTTATATCGCCTCTGTTTTTCAGCGTTTTGTTTCGTGTTTACATCCCGTAGTGTTTAATCATAATCAAGTATTAGTGTTTTTGTGTATTTAACATCCAGATGTTCCCGGGATTCATTATCATTCTATCAATCATTCCTTTTATTAGCATATCAAACTCAATGACATCCGTCTTTACATGATGATGATATTGGTTCTAAGTCTTTAATAATAATAAGTAAGATAAGTATAGGTCTCTTCCTTCATCCTCTGCTCCTTCTGCTAAAGTTTTCTTCTAGTCATGTTCTCCTTCCTCTTTCTCTCTCTTTCTGTCTTTCTTCTTTTTTCCCTCCTCTGGGGTTTTCCCGTATTTCATCGTCTATCTGTCCTCTCCAGGGATCTTCTGGTCCTGTTCTTGCCTCTTCATCTTCCATTCTTCTTAATTCCTCTTCCTCCTTCTTCCTCTTCTTCCTCTTTTGATCATCTTGATCCGATTGTTACTGTTGTTCTCTCTTTTGAACGTGAGTTTCTAATTGTTGATTAAGGTCTGGTTTTTTCATTGTTAGCTCACCTGGCCAGAATGGCCAAGTGAGCTTATGCCATGGCGACCATCCGGCGTCCGTCCATCCGTCAACTTTTTCCTTTAAGCAACTTCTCAATAACCACTGGGCCGATTTCAATTATATTTGGCAGGAAGTATCCTTAGGGCATAGGGATCTAAGTTTGTTCAAACAAAGCCGATCGGCCGATTTGGCCGGTGGTCATCTTGGATTTTGGCCGATTTTAGGAAATGGCTTTAAAAATCGTCTCCGAAATCGCTTGGTGGATTGATTCAAAATTCACGAAATATCATATAGGGCAAGGGCTGAACCAAGTTTGTTCGAAGGAACTTAATTGGCCAAATGGTTCGACGGCCATCTTGGATGACCTAGTTTTCGTGAAAACGACTTATTCTGCAGAACCGCTGAACGGATCTGGCTGAAATTTTGGGGATATGATTATGGACTAAGGGCCATTAAAGTTTGTTCATGGGAAGTTGATAGGTAAAAAACATGGCCACCATGGACCAATCAAATTTTAGCGTGTTTGGCTGCCATATTCAATTTTTTTATTTGATGGATTTTGAAGCCGAAATTGGTTCTCTTAACTCCGCTTACTTGTCAGTCAGCTGTCGTATAGCGATTACCCCATCCGTCTTCTGTATGTCCATCCATCTGTCTGTCCATCGGCGGCTCATTTTGTTATTTCTTGACAGATTGACACCAAACTTTGTCACAATGTTAATGACGGCATCTAATATCTGTGTGGCGAAACCGAAACTGATAGGATGCCAAATGCCAGAGTTATCACTCCTTAAATATTTGCAGTCTCACTTAGGGCAAATAATGGTTTGTTCCCACTGTCCATTGATTTATCACCATGTCAGATTTTATTGCCAAACTAGATATTAAATTCCAATTAAGAGATTAACCTTTCCAATACTGGTGAAATATTTAAGATATGTATTATGTGCTCTGACATCTATGCTCTTAAAAATATTTGAAATGTATTTTATTGAAAGTTGTTGCTGCCTTAGGTAGCAATGAAAGTTGTTGCTGCCTAAGGCAGCAATGACTCGGTCAAATTATTTTCTAAATCAACTCCAGCTCACCCTACCTCTGCTGCTAACTCGGTGCTTCAGCCAGATGTGCATGAGTTAAATGGATTGTGTGGTGGTGGGGAATAACCTGCTATAAAGTCCACCTACCTGCCTTTAGAGACCATTTCTTCAAATTGTATTTAAACCTCTAGTAACCGTCTGACTGGGTTTTTGCAGACGACATATTCCAAAGGTTATATCTCTGAACCTGATAAATATTCTGAAAACAATTGGACTGAAAGTTGTTGGTGGCTAAGCCGCCAACAACTTTCAGTCGAATTGTTTTCAAAATATTCAACAAGTCAAGAGCTTTTGAAAATTGAAATTATTGGCTGCACTGGCTTGCAGCAGTGAGACAGTTAAGAAACCAGCTGTAGTTAGCACTGATATCATCTATTTTCACTTAAACATTGTTCAAAATCACTAATGCAAAAAAAGCAGTCCAGAGATTGTTGTCAATATCTCGAAAACTAAATCATTTGACTGAAGGTCATTGGAAGTGACACTGATGGATGTAAAACTTAAGTAAGATTAGTTGAAATGGCAATGTTCCAGGTGAGCAATACAGGCCCATTGGGCCTCTTATTTTCTGTTTTTAGGGATTTGTCCCTTGTTCGTTCTTTCATGTCAGCTTTTTTCTCTATTCTTTCCATGTCCTCTGGTCAGGATGTTGTATCTGTTCACATTCCTTCTGATCAATCTTTTTCCATTTCTGATTCTTTACAGTTTTTTAACCTTCTAGCTTCCAAGAGGCCTTGCTCTCCTCTTTCCATTTGAACTGTTGATTCTATGGCCTCTGGTGACTCTTCTCATCTCTTTTCTTCTTCATCTCCTAATCCTTCTTCTTATTCTTCTATTCCCTAGTCGGTCAGGGCTGAGGAGATTTTGTCCAGTCAGGGTCTCTTCGGATGACTGGTCCCTGTCTCACTGGTGGATTGCTTAGACTCTTTCTCTTCTTTTTAAGGATGAGTTTTCTATAGACCTTCCTTCTTTTGTGTCGGCTCTTTCCTCTTTTAATTCCTCTTTCTTGTCTCCTCTGGCCCTGTCAATTGACAATTTGGTCATTATCATGTTAGTTTTCTTTGTGAATTATGTTAATTCTAAGGAATTTATGCATACATGAGAGCGTTCAGTCTAGGGTAGGTTTTCCTACCCTGTCATTAAATCTTAGTAAAATGATCTCTATTCACTCTGAAACATTCATATCTGCATTAATTTTAATTTAACAAGGGGTTGTCATGATTAAATCTCATGATTCTTACTACCAAGTCAAGATGGAGACCATCTCCCAGATCTTTTCCAGTCTAGATCAGGGTATGTGGTCGTTTCCATTGACCAAAATAACGTCTTTCATGTTTTCATTTACCCTTCCTTCAGTAAATTCCTGAGTTTTGCTTACTAAGATCGAGTTTGGCAGTTTCGCGTCATGTCTTTTGGCCTGACCACTGCTCCTTTTCTTTTTCTCGCACAGTCTCAGCCGTGGCAGAAATTTTCACCGTCGTTCTATCCATCTCCACGTTTATATAGACGATTGCTTAGTAAAGTAAGTCTTCTTCAATTCTCTCAGGAATTCTTCCAGAGGTTTGCAGTCTGGCATGCAACCTAGGGTGGATTTTAAATCTAAAGAAATCAAGCCTAGTTCCATCTCAAATCTTTACGCATCTAGCCATTTCTTTCGACCTGGCCCGGGGTCTAGTCTTCCCCTCAGATCCAAGGATAGAGGCTGTATCAGTGGCAATGGAAATCCTGTCTTCTCCCATGGTAAGAGCAAGATTCTTTTTAAGAGTAATAGGACTGATGGTCAGCGTAGAGAAAGTAATTCCTTGGGCGGCACTGATGAGAAGACCCTTCCAAATGTATTTAATGTCCCTTTGGAAGCAGTCAGTCCACTCTATTTACCATCAGATCCCATCAGAGAACATTTGATCCCTCATCTAGATTTTTGGAGGGATCGTTCTCTGCTTCTGATGGGTGTTCCACTGGTAAAGTCCTCCCCTCAGGCGATTATCTTCACAGACGCTTCCCAGGAGGGTTGGGGAGCAGTCTGGGACTCCCTGTCAGTTTCCGGCCTTTGGTCCCTGGAGGAGTCGACAGCCCATATCAACATTCTGGAGTTGTGGGCTGTCAAGAAGGCTCTCCTTTCATGGTCAGATCTTGTGATAGGTCTCAGTCTTGATTCGGTCGGACAATTCGACAGTGGTGTCTTATATCAACAGGCAGGGAGGTACATTTTGTACAAGGTCGTCTCTCCTTTGTCTAGAAGTGTGGAATCTTCTCTTGTGGCAGATTTTTCTAGTGTCCTCCCATGTCCCAGGCAGTCTGAATTTTCTGGCGGACCAACTGTCACGTCCCAGCAAGTTCGCCCACACAGAGTGGCAGTTAAAGAAGTCGGTTGTCAGAGCATTTTTCAGTCTTATGGATCGTCCTCTAGTAGATCTGTTTGCGACCTCTCTGAATGCCCAGATCTCCTGTTACATGTCTCCTTTTCCGGACAGTCAAGCCCTGACGGTGGATGCTCTGTCTCAGTCCTGGACATTAATGTTCGCCTATGGCGTCCCTCCAACAATTTGATTCCGTTAGTCTTGAAGACGGTCAAGGACCAAGATTGTGAGGTTCTTCTGATAGCTCCCTTTTGGCCCAAGAGGATTTGGTTTATAGACCTTCTAGATCTTCTGGTAGACTTCCCTCGTCTTCTTCCAGTATCCCAGGATCTTCTATCTCAAGTAAGAGGTCTTTGTGTGCATCCAAATCCAGAAATTTTCAATATGTGCGTTTGGAGAATCTCGAGTCTGAGGTCATCGAGAATAAAGTTTTCTTCAAGATCTCAGGAAATTATTGACTCTGCCAGAAGGGAATCGACCTGTCGAGTTTACAAGGGTCGACTTACAATTTTTGGTGAATGGTTTTCAGACCAAGGTTTCGTGCCCGATTCTGTTTCTATACCACAAATATTAGATTTTTTTATCTTATCTGTTTGATTCTTTACATTTGTCAGCTAATACGGTCAGGGGATATAGATTTTCTCTGCCGTCTTCCCTTCCTTGTCTTCTGAATGCTGATGTCAAGGATACTAAGACTCTTAATAGTTTTATTAGAGGTCTAGGTAATATTCATCCTCCGATTGCTAAGCCTTTACCTTCCTGGAATTTGGCTTTGGTTCTTCAAGTTTTAGCAGGTCGCCATTTTGAACCTATTTCTTCTATCAGTATTAAGCTTTTAACTCTCAAAGCTGTTTTTCTTTTTGCTGCTGTCTCTGCTAGAAGGCGTTCAGAGATTCATGCTTTTTCTGCTGAAAAGGATAGATTTATAGTTTCAGGAGACAGTTTGGTTTTATATCCCAGAAGGGACTTTTTATCTAAAACTCAGTCTAGCCGCTTTCCTGCTAGTCCGATCATTTTAAAATCTTTATCGTCTTTTTCGCCATCCGATAAATTTTGGTGTCCTGTTAGGGCATTAAGAACCTACAAACAGCGAACCGATTTTAAAAGAGTCGATCCATCCCATTTATGGGTTTCCTACGCAGAAGAGTTATCTAAGCCGGTCTCAAAATCTACGATTGCCAGATGGATTTGTGAGACAATTAAGCTTTGTTATGAGATAGCCTCACCGGATCGAATTAATCTCTCCCATATTAAAGCCCATGACGTTAGAGGTATGGCTACTTCTTTCGCTCTTTTGACGGTTCGTCTTTAGATGAGGTCATGCAGGTGGCAGGATGGAAATCTGAATCCACTTTTACATCCTTTTATCTCAAAGACCAGAGTGCAGCAGCCTCCTTCTTTCGTAACATTACTATTTTAACTTAAAAAGCCGAAGACCCTTTACCGAGCACTTCCCACCATTTTCGTTAGGACTATGCGTCTGTGAGAAATGGTGAGTCTTCTTTTGGTTTTTAGTTATTTCTTTAAGTTCAAGTTGTTCTTATTTGCTAATCACGGTGTGATTGAGTTAAATGCACTATTATGTTATGTTGTTAACATTTGGATAAGATTGGTTTGATTTTTATCCTTGTTTGTTGATTCTCAAATCTCCTCCCACCTAATGTTTAAATGGGGCACTGACCAAATCTACGGGTTTAGCAAGTAGTGATTGAACGGTAATGGATGTTTTTGGGGTGTAATAACAACCCCCCCCCCCACAGACCCCCCTTGTGGGTTGATCTGTTGTTTTATTAACCACTATAAAAACATACTTACCATTCAATCACTACGACCCGGCCTCAGCCACCCCGTGTGGTAAGATTTGAGAATTGGCCTTTAATATTTAGCACTTAAATTTAGAAAAGTGAATCTGTTTCCTATTTGGGCTCCAGTGCGCATGCGCAAGCGTGCTTAGTGACAAGCGTCACTATGGGGTGAGTATAGACTGGTGCCAGTCTATAGCTGTCAGTATGCTGGAGATGGACTTAACCAGTAGCAAGGGGAGGTGTGTATGCAGGCATAAAAATCTTATTCTGATAGCTAAATGCAAATAATAGATTTAGCAAGTAGTGATTGAACGGTAAGTATGTTTTTATAGTGGTTAATAAAACAACAGACCAACCCACAGGGGGGTCTGTCGGGTTTTTTTCCATCATTTCTAATAATGCAAACTCACCCTGTTTGAACCAGAATAACAATGCTGGCAATATAGTCTCAGAACCATATGCCTCCTCATTTGTCTTTAATATCTCAGACTCCAACATCAACATGGCAACGGTCAGTCTCCTCGATAAAGGTCTAGGGTTTAGTCTCACTGTCTCAGAACCAAACATGGGGAGTCTGTATACAGACCTACAGGCTTTTTTCGGATGATTGCGTCTCAAACATTTCACTCCCAGTCCACACACCCACACGCACTCCTACAAGGAGGAACCAGCACAACAATTACCCCTCTGGTGCCAGCTCCACCTCTCTTCCACGACACCATAGCAAGAAAGTTTGCCGCCAAAAAACCCTCAATTCCGCCTCCCACCATGGATACGCCTTTTGAAGCTTTTTGCAAAGCAATCGGGTATGAATACAGTAATCATATCCACCATAGAACCCAGAACAGTAATCTTAGCACTTTGGAACAAGAAGCTTTTGTTCAACTAAAGAATAATCACTCTGTAGTGATTAAAAAAGCTGATAAAGGGCAGGCCACAGTGGTCCAAAATAAAATGGACTACATAGCGGAGGCACACCAGCAACTAGCAGATGCAGTGTTTTACGAGAAGGTCGACCAAGATCTTACAACCAAACACACCAAACTTGTAGAAAAAAGACTAGACCAACTAGTCCGGGACAATGAAATTAACGCTCAAACCGCCAGTTGGTTGCTACCAAACCCACCTACCACAGCACGTTTTTATCTACTACCTAAAGTACATAAGAACAAACAGAACAATCTGACCCCAGGCAGACCTATCATCAGGGGTATAGGCTGCCCAACTGAACTCATCAGCAGTTTCGTGGATGAGCACATCAAAGTTCATGTTTCCAAAATCAAATCCTATGTGAAAGACGCCACATATTTCATTAACCAAATAGAAGCATTCGGCACAACAAAAACAGACACTATTTTAGTGACAATGGATGTGACCTCTCTGTACACCAACATCCCCAACAACGAATGACTTAGAGCAGTGGGCCAGATTCTGCAACAAACATGGAGTACCTGGCAACCTCTCCATCAGAGGTCTCCTCAACCTACTCAAACTAGTCCTGAAATGCAACAACTTTGAGTTCAATGGTGAACATTATCTCCAGATAGGAGGAACCGCAATGGGCAGCAAAGCAGCATGCACTTTCGCATGCATCTTCATGGCTGACCTAGAAGAAAGACTGCTACCCACAGCGCCTTACCAGCTGGCACTATGTCAGATATATAGATGACATCTTCACGATACGGGAACATGGCAAAACAGCTATGGACGAGTTCATGACATACATGAACGGAGCTCACCACAGTATCAAGTTCACTATGGAATCATCAGAAACGCAAGTATCTTTTCTGGACACCATGGTCAAACAAACACAAGACCACTCCATCATCTTCAACCTCTACACAAAACCAACAGACACACACGGATACCTGCTATCAATCAGCACACCCATCAACCTGTAAGGACGTGTCCCTATACGGACATTTCCTCAGATTGAGATGCATCTGCACCCTCCTACAAGATTACAACAAGAATAGCATCCTCCTACAAGGATACTTTGAAGCAAGAGGATCTCATATCAACATTCTCAATGAGGCCAGAGCGAAAGCTAGGTCACAAGACAGACAGCAAATTCTACACCCACCGCCAAAAATCAACACAAACTCACAGCAAAGGCCAATCTTCGTTTGTGAATTCACTCGGACCAGGATCTTTTGGAAAAAAATCATCAAGAAATACTGGCCGATCCTGCAAGCTAGCAACAAATGCAGAATAGCTTTTCCAGACACCACACTTTTTGGCTACAGAAGAAATAAGACAATCAAAGATATGATCATCAGAGCCAAACTACCGCCTGACAATACCCATGTTCAACACAGAAATCCCTTCCTAGCATGCAAAACAAGAAACTGCAATATCTGCCAAAGAATGCAGAAAAACAGATACTTCTCCAGCTCACACCCCGGCCTATCCTAGGGGGCCAAAATCATAGGCAATTGCCAGACCAGAAACATTGTCTATCTCCTCACGTGCGAAAGATGCAACAAACAGTATGTAGGGGAATCCCTGCGCACATTTAAGATCAGAATCCAAGACCATCTACGATCTATACACCTGTGCAAAAGTTAAGCACCAGCAAAAACAATAGAACGTAGAAACATGATGGTACAACTAGGCTGCCATACTTTTTGTCCCCGCGTTAGCTGACATAATTCCAAGTGAAATGGCAAATCATAGGCATGCATACCACTGGTATGTCATGCAGAGAGATTGGCAGACAGCTGAACATTAACCATACTGTAATCAGTCGTTTGATTGCAAAACATGGGCAAACTAACGAGGTGAAGGACAGGCCTAGATCTGGAAGACCGAAGAAGACTACTGCCCGTGATGATTGAGCCCTAGTACGCCTTGTTAGGAGATCTCCATTCACCAACAGCAGAGTGCTCAGCCAGCAATGGGAAACGCGCAATAGAGTGTCAATGTCTACCATCAAAAGGAGACTGTATGCTGCTGGCATGAAAGCTAGGAGACCTGTCAGACGTCCTCTCCCCACTGCACACCACAAAGAGGAGCGTCTGAGGTGGTGCAACGAAAGAAGACACTGGAACATGAGATCCTGGAGACGGGTACACTGGTCCGATGAAAGTCGGTTCCTGCTTCATGCCACAGATGGTCGAACTCGTGTATGGAGGTCCAGACGCACGGCGTACGACCAACGTAACATCATGGAAGAAGTTCCATTTGGTGGAGGTTCCGTTATGATATGGGGGTGCATCTCATTTGATTGTAAGCTGGATCTGTTGACTGTACCTGGAACACTAAATGGACAAAGATATCAAGATTCCATACTGGATAGAGTTGTGGTCCCTCATTTTGTAAATCATGCACCTGGAACCCACCCTATATTCATGGATGACAACACCCGACCACATCGTGCTAGAGCTGTGCATGAATACCTCCGCCAGAATGCCATCGAAACCCTACCATGGCCAGCAAGGAGCCCTGACATGAACCCTATTGAGCATATCTGGGACATTCTGGGAAACATGGTGAGAAGGAGGGATCCTCCTGTGCAGAACCTACAGGAATTAACAGACGCACTCCATCTTGAATGGCAACGAATACCACAATGGCGTATCAGTCGGTTGGTGACCAGCATGAGACGTCGTGTCCAGGCCGTCATCCAGGCACAAGGTGGATATACCCAGTATTAATAATGACAGTCTCAAACTCGTGCACAGATGTTAAACTTCGTTTTCAGACACCATTAATGACAATCTAGCCACGTGTGTCAACTGTAGGGCAATAGTTGTCAGTTGTGTCAACGTAACCATATTCAGGCCTCGTTTTCAAGTTCAAACAAAAACATACAGTGTTTCCCCACCATCATAATCAGCATTCCTCTAGTTGCATTATTACCTCTTGCACTAAGATGGATGGGTACATAAATGTTTATGCTATTGCTTTCTTCATAGCACATGAATATACCCTCGCATGTGCGTAAAAATAGGGTGGTGCTTAACTTTTGCACAGGTGTATATATCAAATCTCCACAAAAGCGAGGGATATGACACTCCAGTATCCAGACATTTCAATAGGGCTGTGCACACGAGAGCTGACAGCCTGACATGCAGTTCAGAATTATCCAACTCCTAACGTCAGACACGGATGACGAAAACTCCACACCATGGAGGAGAAAGAAAGAATGCCACTGGATACACCAGCTCCACACAATGGAGCCAACAGGCATTAACCTAGCAGGATAAAAGGACACCCTTTCCCTGGACCAACACATCCACCACAGGCGAAACCATCCAGTATGTCGTTATTACCCCCCTGTTCAAAGCATTCTGGCATTGTTAGTATTCTTGCATCATGTTTTATTATTTATTATTAATGTCCATACTGCCCATACACATAACTTCGGTCAGTAAGCTTGTTAACGATTGCAGTCAATTTAATACTCGATTTTTAAAGGATTGTTAAACGGCAATTACAATTCCGGAATCTGGACTGACTTCAGAAGATTTCTGATTTTCCGTATGCTCGATGAGGAACGCGCTAGCTCTCCCTTGTAAGTTTAAAACTACTTCAAAGTTAGTTTATCAGTATTTTTCTTATTATGTATACATGTAAGTATGCTACATATATGCGGTTATTAGCGCTTTGCTTGTATGCATGCAGATTTGCAGCTTGCGCGTATGCTTAGATGTATCCCTTTAAATATCGAGTTACTTCCCTTTTGATTTACATCCAGGTTTTCGCGACAACTTTTTCAACCTCTTAGTATAGTATATTTTTAAAGGAATACATTAATTTTCACAAAAGTATACCCGTCATCTATACAGCTCGCTATAAATAAAATTATCTAGGGGACAGGAGGTAGTTTTCAATCGCTTAAGGAATCGTGGTATTTCTCCTTGTTCTAAGAATATTTTCCGTGCACAATCATATGTCAAATGGAAGGTCATAATATTGTCAAACACTGTAAACTGTCTGTGTCCACCTCTACATATTGATATAGAATTAATAATCACTGAAATAATGCAACACGATGGAGGCAGCTTTCAATCGGTGGAGGTAGTTTTCAATCACTTGCTGTTTTTTCTTTTTATTTGGCTAAGCACAGATAACAATCTGAGTGCCATCTTGGAGAATACAGCAAAGGTTTTATTTAGAATTTGTAGGGGATAGCTTGCTATAATTATTTAATTATGACAAGAATTATAATGTGACTGGAATAATTAGAAGTTTGGTATTTCTCATCAGGCGATTAAAAACTGCCTCCATTATTTGATGATTTTAACCTACGGTTCATTTCGCACAAAATCATTCGCAGAATTAAAATTTCATGTTTCAGTCAAAGATTAGGCATCAAATGGTTGCTTGATTCATTCTTTTGAAGCAACCGTATGTAAAATTCCCTGTACTTTACCGTTTGTCTTCAATGAAGCATTTATATGACTAAGCGCTACCTCTTAAACACATTATTTAATAAGGCAAATTAGTCACCCAAAATGGTGGTGGTTCTACTTAAATAACTTGATATTAATAATAATCAATTAATTACACAGTGAAAAGGTCTTTGCTGAGCACTAAGAATGAAAAAAAAAAATTATATAAATGTAGTGTGATAGTTCTTTTATAATTTTACTGTTAATTTTGAGTGTCTAAAATATCCTGATTCAAAACTACCTCCACTACCCTATAATGTTTTCAATGTCTACAGCATTTTGATAGGCAATACTTCTATGATGCTTTTTTCAGAAAGCTGTAAAACTAAATGGCAATATCGTGTTTCTATCCCCCTGGGGATAGATTGTACAGCACTTTTTAAAAACACCTAATAACGTCGCTATTTATTCGTATCAGACACTAAACAACATTTCTAAAAAAATTTGTCATTTATTAACAATTTTCATTACCTTTAGCAGCTATCTACATAAACACGCAAAAACATGGGAAATACCTTTTCACCAGATTTTTTTCAAATCAACAAATAAATAAAATTGAATAATTTTGCAGCTTTTTCCATCTGAAAGAAGTTATAATCTGGAAATAATGAGCAGCGTTCAACAATAAATGGGAAAAAACTGGCAATAATGCATTGCACTCAAAGATCGTTGGCTAGTCCGGTCCTATATACTGTTCTTCAATCTATCCCCGGAAAATGCCAAATAGTGCCAATATTTATTCCGAACAGGCACTGCGGACAGCGTATATAACAAAACAAGTCATTTGTGAACAATTAGTAATTATGCAGCTTTTTCCGCATGGCACACGTCATACAGAAATAGCTGCAATCCTAAATTAATGCAGCTTTGTCTGTATGGCTCATGGAAAAAGCTGCAATTGAGCAACAAATTAATGAGTGGTGCTCTACTAATGAATGAATGAAATAAATATGACCATGCTATGCAACGCTCAAAGATTGTTGGCTAGTTTATTCCTATATACTATTCTTCAATCTATCCCCCAGAAAATATGATTAACAGGTGTATTTTAATTAAAATTATTAAGAATTTACTAAATTGTCACCCCAAAAACTTCCTAGCCCCGTTTTCTTAGATGCTTGCCCCAAAGAAAACCCTTTTCTGTGATTTAAGATTGTTAATGGATATCAGTTGATATAAAATCATTGGAAATCAGTCCATTCATGAAATAATAAAGAAATTTGGCACTAATACACAGTGCTCAAAGATCGTTGGCTAGTTCGTTCCTATATACTGTTATTCAATCTATCCTCTCCCTCCCCCCCCCCCCCACAGAAAACACGATTAAAAGGCATATTTTAAATAAAACTATTGAAAAATTTGGTAATTTACCACCCCAAAAACTTCCTAGCCCCGTTTTCTTAGATGCTTGCTCCCAAAGAAAATCCTTTTCTGCGATTTAAGATCATTAAGGTAGATGGGTTGATATAACATCATTGGAAAACAGTCCCCTTAATGATTCATGAAATAATAAAGAAATCTGGCAATAAAGCACCGTGCTCAAAGATCATTGGCTAGTTCGTCTCTGTATATACTGATCTTCAATCTATCCCCTGGAAAACACACATATTTTAAATAAAATTATTGAAGAATTTGCTAAATTGTCATCCCATAAACTTCCTAGCCCCGTTTTCTTAGATGCTTTCTCCCAAAGAAAACACTTTTCTGCGATTTAAGATCATTAAGGTAGATCTGGCAATAGAGCACCGTGCTCAAAGATCGTTGGGAACTTGATTGACTAAATGGTTCAGCGGCCATCTTGGATGACCTCGTTTTCGCAAAAACGATCTTCCCCAGAACCGCTGAAGTGATAAGGCCAAAATTTGTGATATATGATTAAGGACTAAGGGCTATTAAAGTTTGTTCAAGAGAAGTTGATCCGTCAAAAAAGCTGGCCGCTTTAAAATGTCTTTAAAAATCTCCAAAACTCCTTGGGGGATCACTTCAAAATGCATAAAATATCATCTAGGGCAAGAGCTGCACCATGTTTGTTTCAAGGGAACTTGATTGGCCAAATGGTTTGGTGGGCATCTTGGATAACCTAATTTTTGCCAAAATGACTCCACAACCATTGAGCGGATTGGGGAGATATGATTAGGCACTAAGTGCCATTAAAGTTTTTTCAAGTGAAGGCGCTACATCAGAAACATGGCTGCAGTGGACCAATCAAAATGTAGCATGTTTGGCAGCCATATTGGACTTGCAAAAATGCCCACAAACTCATTTAGAAGACTACTCCTAAACCACCCACCAACAATTGTGACAAAAATGTATAATGCTCCAGGTGAGCGACACAGGCCCCTTAGGCCTCTTGTTGTGGTATTGACAATCATTTTTAAGCATTTTAGAGAATGGATTTCAACGTCTTCTTGACATACCTAATATAAATCACCCTTAAAACCAATATCTGGTTAAAATCGATATGAAAAGCCATATCGAAACCGATATGGCTGTGCTCCAAATAGGCTTGCGCGATTATGTGATTAAATCGAAAATCATGATTATGTTTTAAATCGTGATTTTAAAGGATTCAAAATTAAATAATCGAATAATCGTGAATATTTTCTATTGCATAAAATATTTCAAAACCTAACTTTCAATTACTTTTTAATGTGATCGGTCATGAAAAATGACATTTTGCTGAATGAATCTATGTCCATTTGCAGGGCAAGCGAAGACTATTTTTTGGAAATGTATTACTGGAATGCCTGGCTCGAGAATCGAGCCAGACATTCCAGTGATAAATTTTCAAAAATAGTCTTCTCTTGCTCTGCAAATGGACTTTTCTAAACACCACTGCAATTTTCGTCATTGATATTCTTTTGTTGTTATATCCTGGTAATTTGTATCCCAACTGATTAATCGAGTAATCACGATTATTTTTTAATAATCGATCGCGATCAATCTACGCAATAATTGCACACGCCTAACTCCAAAGCATGTAGCCCTAGAGTGAATATAGGTAATACTGTATCCAAGGCGAACAGCACAATAGGACTAATTAAGAGAACCGTTACCAACATAGACACACCTGCATTCTTGCGTTTCTACAATTCTCTAGCGAGACCTATTCTCGATTACCGGTAATTTAAAAATACATCCATAGGGGCGAGATATATCAGGCATTCATGCTCTGTACAATAACTTGTTTCTATCCACTGCATTGATAACGCGTCTTTTTTGTTACAGACAGCCACATTCAGCATAAAGAATGACATCAAAACAATCCACTAGTGAAGGGCAGGAGAGCAAGGTCCTATGTGGTCTGTGTCCAGATGAGGGATGCCAAACGCAGCTCTATTTTCCAACATATGACCGTAGTGTGGAGTGCACAAACTGCGGTCAGAGACATGAACTGTCATCACTCAAAAATGTTGAACAGGTATTACTACACTCATGCTTTTGTCACCGTATGTATTTTGCATTCTTATATATAGAATGTGACCTATATATAATTAAAATCAGACTCCCATTTAAAGGTACACATTCATGCCAGAATGGTTAAAAATAAAATTGTTAAACTTGTGTACTTTTAGAGGCTTCGTTTGTGTAACTCAATGTAATGAAAGGCAATAAATCTTATCATATAATGAATGAATTTCCTATAAATTAATATGATTTTTGAAGTTGTGAAATTGAATTAGAGACACATATCCTTAATTCAACTTTACAACTGAAAAAATTATATTAGTTTACACGGAATGAAATAATATGTTAAGAGTTATTTTGTTCCATTGCATTGGAGTATGTAATTTAAGTCTGAAAGTATACAATTTTAACAAATTGATTTTCAAGCATTCTGTCATGAATGTGTGCCTTTAACAGTATGACTCAAAAAGATAGTTTTCATTAGAGGATCACCCATAATACACTACAGAACAGCTGGCATGTAACGTGAATAAGTGTGTTTGCGCTATTGTTGCATCTTAGGCAACATCATTTTCTAAACTAACTTGGCAAGATTTTTTTTTACATGCACTCATTCATGTTCGGAACTAAATAAAATAAAATCACTAAACAATGTTGACCTTATTTACACTATTAAAATGTATTATAACAATAAGCATCTCAGAATTTGTTCTTGTTGTTCTTAAGACATTTTTTTTAATTTGTTGTCACATTTTGAAATGGCTTCAGTTCTACTGGACGGGTCATGACCATTGACCAAATTTCTAATAAACATGCCTACACTACCGCAACCATGTTTTGTCTACACTTGATGGGCTACATTTTATCCATCTTAATATTTTGGAGATAAAATTTGTATAAGGCTGTATAACTCTGGACATGGTATAAAATATTTTGAATACAATTTAACTGAATGTACGGCATTAACTGTCGGTCAGATTTGTTTGAAAATATTCAGCTGGTCTAGAGTTATTATTGTATAGTGAAATTATTGTCTAATGGCTGGCAGCAGTCAACGTCAAGTCAGATAAAAATAATATCCACAGAACTGTATTGGCGTGTGCTGTGTTTACGCATCAAATAACAACTATGGACAGTTTCCACTAACTGTACTCAAGATTCAAGATCATTTATTATGTGGCAAAATATATATATATGTCATGGATTCAACTAGGTTGTCCGCCGAAGGCAATGCTTATTGTACTGGTGGACACCTTACACATATATACTGATAGAAGTAACTGTACTGATAGAAGTAAAGCTTCTTAGTTTAGGATAATATTGCATAACCAGGCCTATTAACTATCTGAAACAACAGCTACAATAACCTTTAACAAATCAAAGAAAATCTTATTTTATAGTGCAAAATAAGATGAGTTGATGAGGAAAAAATAAAAAAAGTTGATTTTTTCAGCTTTATTTAATCATATGATTTAATCGATTTGATTAAATCAAAACAACCCTGGTATTGAGAAATGTCCATTAGTATGCCGAAAGAAGACTATTAAAAAAAATGTACCATTGGAATTGATGGCGCGATACCTGAGCCAGCCATTCGAGTAGTAAATTTTCCAAAATAACCTTGGCCTGCAAATGGATATTGACTAAGCAAAACCGTTGATTTTCTTAACCATTGAAGGATTATTTTACCCCTTTAAACTCCAAATTTGTATTTTCTCAGAAAATATCCAAATGGAAGACCAAGAAATTATTTTTGAAAATTCGCCACTGAATGACAGCTCAGTTATTAAGCCAGTCATTCCAGTCATAAATTTTCCAAAATAGTCTTCTTTTGGTCTGCAAATGAACATTTCTCAATACCACAGTAGAAGCCGTTTTAGCCGGCTTGCTTATTAAAGTGCTAATGTAGTAGCTTCATTACCATGGTAATCTCTTTCAGGTAACCAATCCAGAAGTAGCATTACATAATATGCTGAAAAACATTCTCCTTGGCAACGCGAAGCCAAAGAAAGGTCCAGAGTCTATCAAAGTGTTAGGCCTCTCTAACTATATCTGCAAACTTGTGGCACCTTTGCTCTCATATTATGGTATGGACAAGAATAGCGGAAAAGCAAAACTTCTAACCCAGCTGGGTCAATCTGAGAAATTTGATTGTGGCATATTGGGTGAGAGGGCTTTTCTGATTGAAGAAGAGCACTTGAGCGTTATGGGTTATGGCAAAGATAGGACTGGTAGTGCTGGGTATTTGGCCGACACGCTTGACATGATCAAACAAGGGAATGACGGAGAGGAACGGCTGATACCTGTACACGCTGATGGTGATGGGCATTGTCTTGTACATGCTGTATCGCGAGCGCTTGTCGGCAGAGAGATATTCTGGCATGCTCTTAGAGAAAACTTATTAGATCATTTTCACCAGAATCTCGATAAATATAAGATTTTGTTCAAGGATTTTGTGGACACGGATGAGTGGGTTGATATTGTCAATGAATGTGATCCAGATTTCATCCCGCCATATGGAGAGCCGCTGGGTTTGCGTAATATCCATGTATTCGGTCTTGCGAACGTTCTGAAGAGGCCAATTATCTTGCTTGATTCTCTTCTAGGAATGCAGAGTCTCGGAGACTATTCAGGTGAGTTTTGCCATTGGCACCACCCCCTTCCCAATAAATAGTTTAAGCAAAAATTGATTACCTGATTTGCACCTCTGGTTACCCTTTCACTAATGGAATCGCTTTACATATACACCTGTGCAAAAGTTAAGCACCAGCAAAAACAATAGAACGTAGAAACATGATGGTACAACTAGGCTGTCATACTTTTTGTCCCCGCGTTAGCTGACATAATTCCATGGACTTCACGCCGCTTGATGTCCGTGCGTGGCGGGAAACGGCACACGTGTTCAGTTATGTAAAAGTCCAGTTTGAGGTGTAGAACATTACATACAGATTTAGGCGACAAGATTAGGAATTTTGTGTTCATGACCGTGGTTTATTTGTACAGAGAGAATTAGCTCTTGATTGTGAACCGCTATGGCAAGACGAAGGTTAAGTGATCGTGTGAAATGGCAAATCATAGGCATGCATACCACTGGTATGTCATGCAGAGAGATTGGCAGACAGCTGAACATTAACCATACTGTAATCAGTCGTTTGATTGCAAAACATGGGCAAACTAACGAGGTGAAGGACAGGCCTAGATCTGGAAGACCGAAGAAGACTACTGCCCGTGATGATCGACCCCTAGTACGCCTTGTTAGGAGATCTCCATTCACCAACAGCAGAGTGCTCAGCCAGCAATGGGAAACGCGCAATAGAGTGTCAATGTCTACCGTCAAAAGGAGACTGTATGCTGCTGGCATGAAAGCTAGGAGACCTGTCAGACGTCCTCTCCTCACTGCACACCACAAAGAGGAGCGTCTGAGGTGGTGCAACGAAAGAAGACACTGGAACATGAGATCCTGGAGACGGGTACACTGGTCCGATGAAAGTCGGTTCCTGCTTCATGCCACAGATGGTCGAACTCGTGTATGGAGGTCCAGACGCACGGCGTACGACCAACGTAACATCATGGAAGAAGTTCCATTTGGTGGAGGTTCCGTTATGATATGGGGGTGCATCTCATTTGATTGTAAGCTGGATCTGTTGACTACCTGGAACACTAAATGGACAAAGATATCAAGATTCCATACTGGATAGAGTTGTGGTCCCTCATTTTGTAAATCATGCACCTGGAACCCACCCTATATTCATGGATGACAACGCCCGACCACATCGTGCTAGAGCTGTGCATGAATACCTCCGCCAGAATGCCATCGAAACCCTACCATGGCCAGCAAGGAGCCCTGACATGAACCCTATTGAGCATATCTGGGACATTCTGGGAAACATGGTGAGAAGGAGGGATCCTCCTGTGCAGAACCTACAGGAATTAACAGACGCACTCCATCTTGAATGGCAACGAATACCACAATGGCGTATCAGTCGGTTGGTGACCAGCATGAGACGTCGTGTCCAGGCCATCATCCAGGCACAAGGTGGATATACCCGGTATTAATAATGACAGTCTCAAACTCGTGCACAGATGTTAAACTTCGTTTTCAGACACCATTAATGACAATCTAGCCACGTGTGTCAACTGTAGGGCAATAGTTGTCAGTTGTGTCAACGTAACCATATTCAGGCCTCGTTTTCAAGTTCAAACAAAAACATACAGTGTTTCCCCACCATCATAATCAGCATTCCTCTAGTTGCATTATTACCTCTTGCACTAAGATGGATGGGTACATAAATGTTTATGCTATTGCTTTCTTCATAGCACATGAATATACCCTCGCATGGGCGTAAAAATAGGGTGGTGCTTAACTTTTGCACAGGTGTATATATCTCAATGGAGGGATCTGATCGGTCACTTAAGTCTCTGACACTATAATCAAAATGCGTCACATGTTAGCTGATGTCACAATCAAAATTAAATATAACTCCATCACAAAAATTTAAAACTCTGTCACAAAGTGTGTGAATTGTATCTCTGATGGATTTACAAATTAATAAATTATATAGTTACCTTGAAATTTAGTCTGGTAATTCAGCTTTTTAGCTCAACAGAGCAATCAAGTTTTAGCTATTTCTCGCCCATCTCTGGCTAAGCTCCACCAATGCTTTGACTATGTTGGGATCGATCGATTCCTGCACTCTGAATCTCAATTTCCAGAAAACTTTACAGGTAAGCCTGCCTATGGCAGCAACAGCACCCCGTCATATTAGTTTCAAAATATTCAACATGTTTATTAAATAGTGGACATACAATTTGTACAACAACTGTGATGTCTATCCTCAATTAAGCGTTCGTGACGAACTTATCTACATCATTTATTACAACGTCATCCTACATGCTAGAAATGAATCCGTCAATGGACCTTTCCAGCTTTGGCCATGCCCCACCCATCTCTAGCTAAACTCCATCCACACCTCACTCGTGTTTGTATCGCTCAATCCCTGAACTCCCTGACTCAATTTCCAGAAAACAGCACTCAGTCAAATTAGTTTCAAAATATTCAACAATGTCTTTATTAATAGTAAAGACATACAATTCATGCAGCAAAACGTAGCCCATCACCAATTATGCGTTCATGATGTACTTACCTATGTCATTCATGACGTCATTGATTTATGATATCATCCATTTGATTAGAAGACATTATGTTTCCTAGCAGCAATGCCTCCCAGTGGAATTAAAAAAAAAAATCCAACAAAATAGTCATTGCGCATCTGAAAAATGTGGTGTATCCAGTCGGTACTTGTGAAAGCATTACATGTAATGTACACAGTTTAACATGTTGTTTCGATGGTTAGCCGCTCAGTATTAGGGTGAATGAAAAATCCTTCCTGGCTAATTAGAATCAGGTAACATCCAGGCATGCTAGGTTAAAGAATATTGTGTTCAGCTCCGATTTTGTGGCCGGTGTCGGCAATCATTGTATATTGTGTATTGCAGGGCTTGAAACTTACACGAGTCTAACGCTTGTAGAAAATTATCAGCGTACATTTTTGAATAGATGAGCATGTGAACTAGTCACATCCTGCATTCTATTTCAATCTATTATTTTTGTCACTTAAATGTTCTATATTTTCTCATTTCAGGTGTGTTTCTTCCTGCTTTAGTGCCTGTCGATCAATGCAAAAGCAAAGCTGGAATACTGAATAGACCACTCTGCATTGCTTGGAGTAGCTCTGGTCGCAACCATTACATACCTCTCGTCGGTATCAAAGGTAACACAAATACAAAGGAAAATGTCATTGTTTTTGCATGTGCCTTTATATATATTTATTTCATGACAGAGGCATGTCCATTTGGAAAGTAATTCTGCTTAAACATGCACTGACCTATGATAGCAATGTTTTTAACCCTTTCACTGACAAATCCATGAAACAGTATATTCTTTACAATGTAACACTTATTCTATTCTGTTTAATGTTTTGAAATTAATTTGAGCTTCCAGTCAAATTAATTTCAAAATATTTTACAGTTTTCTGTTATAGTACTAGTCGTGTTGAAGTTAAGATATGGGGAACTCATTGGTGAAAGGGACACGATCAATAAACACAAGGTTTAGAATCATTTGAAATCATTTGTTAGCTCACCTGGCCAGAATGGCCAAGTGAGTTTATGGCATGGCGATCGTCCATTTGTCCGTCCGTCCATCAACGTTTGCTTTAAAATGCTATTCCTCATTAACCCCTTGGCAGATTTCAACCTAATTTGTCTGGAAGACCCTATGGGGGTAGGCTACAGAATTTTGATTGGTCAATGAATTTTTCAAAAAAATTGCGGGAAATCATTTAAAACGCTACTCATTAACTACTTGAACAATTTCAACCAGACTTAGCTGGCAGGGTAGTACGCTGACGCTTCAGAACTTGTATACAGAATTTTTATTGAGCAATTTTTTTGGTGCCCATCTTGAATTTTCCCAAAAATGGTTGGAAATCGTAGCGCTACTCCTCATTAACTGCTTGAGCAATTTCAACTAGACTTGGCTGGAAGGATACACAGGCTGGTATATACAGAATTTTGATTGGTCCATTGTTCCGATGGCCATCTTGGATTTTCTGAAAATTCTGGGAAATCAGTTAAAAGGCCATTTATTCCTTGCAAACTGGGTTGGAAGGCTCCTAAAGTGCTATGCTTCAGAGCTTGTATATAGACTTTTGATTGGTCAATTTATTCCGTGGACATCTTGAATTTTCCGAATAAATGATTGAAAATCGTCTACTCATTAACTACTTGGGCGATTTCAACCAGACTGGCTGGAATGAGCCTAGGGCGGTAGGCTTTAGAAGTTGCATATAGAATTTTGATTGGTCAATTTTTCCAGGGGCCATTTTGGATTTTCTGAATATTTTGGGAAATCAGTTAAAAGGCTACTCCTCATTAACCCTTACCACTCTGATGTCAACATTTTTAATTTTCAAATTAAAGTAAAATATGAACTGGTTTATTTTTCAACAAATTTGGTGGAAGATGGTGCTGTCGTAGACTCATACATATTTATGGCTGACCTGATACAACTGTCAATGGAAAAAAAGTTATTTTAATGGGTACCAAATATGTGGATATTACTAGATGGTAACTGAGTATTATACATCCGATCCACATATTTGGTACCCATTAAAATAACTTTTTTTCCGTTGACAGTTGTATCAGGTCGGCCATAAATATGTATGAGTATGTACAGACAGGTTTGCTGCCTATGGCTGTGCCACCCACTTGAAGGTAGTCTTGTTCACTGAAGAAAATATGTTTTTCCAAGACTAGTCTAAGGACAAACTCGGTGTCAGGTATCCGACTTTAGTCCTGAACTATCAGGACAAGTGTCAGGTTAACCAATCCAGAGTTGTGGCTTTCCATGTTACAAATCTTACATTAAATACATCGCTGAGTTTGTGTATCGCATTCATCATCAAATTTTGGTGGTTCAATCAAATAAACAACAGTTCTGCTAGTGTTCTGCTACCATGGAGGGAACCATTTCTAACTATACCCAACCCATCTCTAGCAAAGCCCTATCAACTTTTTACACACATAGACATCGATTTAAGACAGTGAAACCTGAATTTCCAGAATCAAAATTCCAAGTTAATTATACACTTAAGTATATATATATATATATTCCGAATTCCCCTAGTCCAGTATATTAGGTCCGTAAAATGCAGACAATTCTACCAAGTATTACCGTAGTTTCTCAACTAAAGGCCATCCTCGAATATGGGTCGCAGGCCCAAATTTGACCAAAATCCTCCCAAAAAATTCTTGTATTCAAGTATAAGACGCTGTGAAATTTAGAAAAACATACCTTTAAAAAATTGAAAATTGGTATGAAAAATTACCATCACTCAGCGCTATGTTTAATATATGCCTAAAAAATATGGTGGAAGAGAAATTATTAAATATGACCGCCTAAATATTGCGTATCTTCAATAAAGAGTGTTTATTACATCAAAATCAATCTAATTTTGACATAAAATGTTGCCTCGAAACTATAGAAATCATTTGACATTAGGAATGTGGTAAGATGGGCACTAGTTGTAATGCCGACCAACATTAAATGATCCAAAATGGAATTATGTATGACAAATATTGATTGAAAATCTGAGAACTAAAATGAGAAGACTGCTTCTTAAGTTGGCGAACTGCTGACTCTTTTGCGATTGGAGGCGCTGTTTTTAACCTTTAGAAAAATTTAGACCAAAAAATGTGCTCGATTATAGGACGCACACCCCACCCCCCTTCCTAGAACATGTAATTTGACAAAGAGACAGCGTCCCTTAGTCAAAATTTTTACGGTAATCCACTTCCGTGATAGGACGAGTTCACGCCGTCACTCTCGTAGCTACTCGAAGCTCTCCTATATATGCGGATTGAGCAAGTCTCTACCCGGGTACTAATATTAGCGGCATCGCGCTACTCGAGTAATGACCTAACCTCGTCCTATAGCGGAATCTAATACATCACATGTTTTCTATTTTTTCTCAGCGACAAATTATGTCAAAATATGGATTAATTTTGATGAAATAAACACTGTTTATTAAAGTATGCGCAATATTTATGTGATCCCAATTAATAATTTCACTCGCGCAATGATGGATATAAGGTGTCATTAATCATAGGTCAGGCTATGCCTTTATGATGTGCCAATGGTTGTGTGGGGGTTTGAGCCGAAATGGGGAGCTACTCCGTGAATTAGGTATTCTCACATGTAAAAAAATCTTAACCTTTTCACAGACATCCTTGGAAAAGTATATTCTTTATGATCTAAAACTTATTCTGTTGAATATTTGGAAATTAATTTGATTGGAAGCCATTGCAGAAATGGCTTCTAGTCAAATTAAGTTCAAATTATTCAGAAATTTTTCTATATGGCTGCCTTGAAAATGAGATATAGGGAACTCATCAGTGAAAGTGTTAACTTGCAATTTTATCTTATTACCAGATAAGCCGCCGCCTCGATTATCCCGTGCCATGGTCCAGCGTGTGTGGGGTGTATCTCAGGCTCTACTTGACCAGTACATCTCATTTGATCGAGGGTCATGTACGATTGGTGGTGATAAATGTCTGCAGGTTAGTCATTGAAGAACTGTAGTCAAACTCACTTCAGATAGTACTATAACTAGGACTGGGGATCGTTTTAGCGACTGACTTGGTTCGTGGAACCAGTAACCACGAACCAGAACTGCCAAAATGGCATTTATGCAAATTGGCGAGGCTTGCTGATCATAATTTTGTGGTACGGTTCTGAACGTTCAAGCTTTCTAAATTGCGTTAACTTTAGTAATTAATTTGATCGTATTTTGATTTAGACTTTAATTTCAGTCTATGTAAATCGCAGACGAACGTACTCACTAAAAATAATGACGAGATTTCATCAATCAAATAAGTTGTAAAATTTAGCTGGACGCCGCTATCTTGAAATTTATGAACCAGTAACCATTGGTAACAACGAACCAAGATCAAAACTCAGTTCCTGTTTTGATGAACCATGTCAGTAAATCTTCCACTTCCAGAACACTAAAACAAATGAACCATGTCAGTGAACCATGAACCAAGTCAGTCGCGAAAACGGGGCCCCTAGTAACTGCATTGAGTTTGAAACCCTTTCATGATCAAATTTGGTCAGGTAATTTAAATCTTATGATAGAAACTGCCCATTTGCAGACCAGGGGACGAGTATTATTGAACATCTTGCACTAGAATGACTGGTGCGAGTCATTCCAGTGGTAAATCTTTAAAAATGCTCTCATTCTGTAAATGTGCGTGTACATGTTCATTTATCAGGACCTAAATGGCTTGTTTTGGCCCACTTGACCATTAAAGCTGTCATAGCACGTTAAAATTGTCAAAGTTAATCACTCTAAGTAAAACTGTTTCCAATCAATTTCCGTTTTCACTAACTCTGCTATGGGTCCGGTTGTTGATTGTTTAAACAGGACCAACAGAAATGTTCTGACCCACTATGCAAAGATTCCCTCTGTATAGCAAGTTATCGGTTTGCCTGCAGGTCTGAACTGGTTAGCACTACATGGCAATATGCAATAGCAGAACAGCTGTCTGTATATTGCTGAGAAAATCCTATTATAATGCACCAGAAATGTTAGTCAGGTCTTTCAGAGCTATCAAAAATGCAATTTTATTGATAACATTATCTTTCTGGTAGAGGTTAAAATTGCCTATTTTAACATATCATGACAGCTTCATGATCTTGTAGTAAAACTGTCGGCAGAGCAGAAAGCTTTATGGTTGCGCATCTATCAAAGTGGCCAAAGTGAAGACCACACCAAACTACGCCAGGAGCGCAATAACATTCTGCGCCACATTAGCGAATACTTAAAAGATCTTGCTATTCAACAAGCAGACTCCCTAGCAGATGAAATCACTGCCACGGATGACTGTCACAAAATGTTTCGGGCAGCCCGAGCCCTGAGAGTTACTGACTACACACCACCACTCACTGTACACAACTCTGAAGGACACTTTATCGGGACTGACCAGGGAAAAGCGATTCGAGAATGGTTCAAGGAACAGTTCACTGACAATGATGATGAGCCCTTGCACCCGTTCTCAGGAGACCCCAGGCCATTACTAACACCAATTAAAACAGCAGAAGTTGAGAAGGCACTTAAAGCCCTGAAAACTGGACATGCATCTGGACCTGATGGCATGAGCAATGAACTTTTTAAATATGCAAGTGACATTATCTCAAAACCGATCACGCACCTGATCAATTCAGCTTTTATGCACCACCTTCCCATCAACGCTGTAGGCCATGGCAGCCTTATCGCACTACCCAAGCCCAAGAAGCCACCTGGCCCCCAGCCAATCTGCGGCCCATTGTGCTCCTCAACAGCATACGGAAAATCCTATCCAATGCTACTCTATGCCGCATCCAAGACAAGATTGATGACTTCACCAGATCATGTCAAATTGGCTTCAAATGTGGATGGAGCTGTGCAGACATTGTATGGGCTCAATGCATGCTTGTGTCGGTAGTCATGTCCAAACACTGGGATTTTCACAAAATGGGCATTGACATGTCACGAGCCTTCGACACAATTAAACGCTCAAAGATCCTAGATGTACTACGTCAGGCCAGTTGCAATGAAGATGAGCTACGACTAGTGAGACTACTACTTGCAGACACCAAGCTGAGAGTATGAGTCAAGTCAGTGAAGTCTGTAGAGTTTGAGACATCAATCAGGTCTCCACAGGGAGATGGGCTATCTCCGCTGCTCTTCACCTGTTACCTTGCTGCTGCATTGAAATCTGTGCGGGAAAGTTCCACAAGACCAACCCCTCCCCCCCCCCTCCAGTGTCAATACTGGGTATGCCGCTAGAGATGGAATATGCCGACGATGTGGACTTCATAGATGAGTAAAAGAAACCCCTTGACAAACTTCTCCCAATAGCTGCAAGCAAACTAAAAATTGAGAATCTCTTTATGAATGAATCCAAAAGAGTTCACCCACATATACCTATCTACAAAGCATGAAACTAAAGAAAATGCCGATCCACTTCATGGTGGCGATCCGTGGCGGAAATGTACAATTCTGGGCTCACTGCTTTGCAGTACTGCACGCTGTGTCATGGGGAACATAGCTTTCCAGCCCTTCTGGAAGCTATGGATTCAAAGATGCCCTTGATAAAAAGTCTATGTTTATACAATTCAACTTGTGTATCCTTGATGCTGTATAACTGTAACAGCTGGGCAGCTCCAAAGGCAGCTATAGACTAACTTGATGCCTGCCACCGCAAACACCTACGCACCATCACTGGATACCGATGGCCAGACAGCATAATTTCCAATGATGCACTACACAAGATGTGTAATACGTCGCTGCTGTCTGTAAAAGTTGCCCAGCAAAGATGGTCCATGTTGTGGCATATGGATTTCATATTGTTCTTTTTCAAATGCATTCTCTATGTACAATGTTGGAATGATCTGATCTGTCACTCATATATCTGACATCATAATCAAATATGTCACTCATTGGCTGATGTCATAATCAAAATAATGTAGGTCTGTCACCAAAGTGGCAATATTCTGACAAGAAAGTGTCTGACTCTGTATGCCTTTGATGAATTTATGACTTAATAATATACTGTTGAATATTTTGAAACTATTTTGACTGGGAGCTGTTGTTGCCATAAGCCTGACTGTAAGCCTATGGTAGCAACAGCTTACAGTTAAATTAGTTTCAAGGTATTCAACAGCCTGTCTGTGAGGTAGTCTGACCATACATGAATCGCTAGGATAAGTCGAGTTGAGTTTTCCGGTAAGATATTGACACGGGTAATGAGTCGCAGCAAGCACATTGGTGTGTGACAGCACATTCAACTGTACAGTAAGCGTAGCAAGATTCATAGGAGCTGATAGACCCATATAAATTCTACTCCAGAGACAGACTTCATTTTGTAGACCAAAGAACTACCGTCGTTTGACTCCAAAAGGAGCAACGGGGTCCTACAAAATTAATATTTTCAAAATGATAGAAAAATGTTAATTAAGTTTAGTGAGAGAATTCCCTTGTTATATTTCAGGACAGATATATTCTGCGCTTGGTGTCCGCTATGGAGGATGTATTTCTCGATCTGTACAAAGTTCATCCGTCTCTCGTAGCCGATGTACATCAGTATATGTACAAGTCTTCAGGTACATGTAATATAGATTTATACGTATGTGAATGCTACAATGAAAGGATGCATACCACCATCAGTGGGTCAAGCGATTGACAATCTGACCAAAAATAATCAGATTACAGGAAACTGTCACAGGGAGACAAATGTATACAACCGTATACAATATCCTTTTCCCTCGAAAAGATTATTAATCACTCACTCTTTACGGAGTGATTTAAATAATTTACAGTATTCACTGGTTAAGGTCGATGAGATGGTTATTTTATTTGGCTGTAAATGTTAATTTGGTTTCCTACATGCTTTTGTACAACAGTGATTTTAAAAGCTTAATGTAAGGTTACGTGGCAATATAAAGATAATTGTGGAATAGGTGGTGATGTGAGAGGTCAATATTTAAATGCGAAACCCTATTTAATTAAAGGTTGTTTACCTCTGTCATGGTCAAGCCAGCCAAAACTGGCATTTGCTGTGGTTTTGAGCAATATTCTATATACAGTCCAAGCGAAGATTCTTTAAAGATTTAGCACTGTGTTTTTTAGCTAGCCATTCCTGTGGTAAATTTAAAAATATTTTTCTCTTGGTCTGCAAATGGATATTTAGTAAGCAATTTTCTTCAATGATTTTGACCAGTAAATGGGAACTTTAGTTACATTAGCATATAAAATTATTCTTAACCTTTTAACCCTCAAATCTGTTCAAGAAAATTTCAATTTTCTCAGAAAATGAGCCATTTGTCCAGAGAAGACTATTTTTGAAAATTTACCACTGGCATGAATGGCTCGGTTATCGAGCCAGTCATTCCAGTGGTAAATTTTCAAAAATAGTCTTCTTGGTCTGCAAATGGACATTTCTCAAGGCCACTGTAGAAGCTGTTTTTGACTAATATGAGTGTTAAATGGTTAATGAAATATAATGGATGTTTAATATCATTAAAAATTTTTCATTTAGGAAATAGTTCACATTAAAGAGCATATTGTGACACACGGCTACTAATAATTCTACCATGTGTGTATTTGTGCCATCACAGGTTTTGTAGGGATGAAACTTGACAGAGTTGTGAAAGCAACACAACAAGCCGTCAATAATGGCCGTCTGTATCGCTGCTTGATGTGTGATGCTATTTGTGAGTATCAGATCTCATCAGAGTGGTTTCTTCCTGGAGGTAATCTATATAAGTTGGCACTGCAGTCACATGGCCCACTCGATCCGGAAAAGAAGTACAACTTCCCAGTTGAAGGTATGCGTGGATTGAAATTAAGCCTAGCACAAGCCTAGTAAATACAATACAGCTCAGTGCAAATTTAATGTGTCCTGGGCCAAAATAGAACGGAAATAAAATAATAGCAGAACAGAAACAATGTAGCACAGGGGAAGCATAGATAAGACATAAGCAAAACAAAAATAGAACAACCTATGCCTATACACTGACATGACTCGGGTGCAGTGGCCGAGTCTTTAGGGATGTTGCTGGATTGATGCCCGACCATGCTTCGACGTTGTTTCTCTGACCAACGCACTTCACTCTGCATTGTTTCAGTTCACCTATCTGTAAAATAGGTAACTGTGAGGGCTTCGTCGGCAATATACAAAATGTAAAAAGCCATTGCGTGATTATAGATATACAGTAGCCTGGCTGTATGCTCATAAGGGAGTTTGGGTTCTGAAGGAATGAAAAATTAATAAGGCCCAATGACCTGAGGGTAAATTTGGAAAATCAGCTGAACACGCAAATGGATGAGGACTACAAAGCACACCTATAACTAAAATGTAACGGGATTTTGTTCAGTTTTTGTTTTGCTTCTGTATAGGTTTGTTTCATCTTTTTGTTTCTCTTCTGTCTTTGTGCCAAAACATTTTAGGTTTCTTGTGAGCTGTACTGTATTTGCCATGTCTAGTGCTGTTTCTGGATTGACATGACCATTGTATTAGTAATAATTGATGAATCCGATCTATCACTCAAGTATGTGACATCATAATCAATTATGTCACATGTAGGCTGACGTCACAATCCATGAATGATGTAGTTAAGTCCCTCATGAACTTTTAAAAAGTCTCAGTTGTGAGAATTGTATGTCTACTATTTAATAAACATTCTGTTGCATATTTTGAAACTAGACAACACGGGCAAAGCGTTGGTGAAGTTTAGCTAGATATGGGTGGGCATATCTAAAATTGGATTCAATCAATTTTAGACTAAGACCTCTGGTAGCCAAGTTAGTAGGCTTGTGCAATTATTGCGTTGAGTGATCGCAATCGATTATTAAAAGGTAATCGTGATTACTCGATTTATCAACTTGGCCACAGATTCTAAGACATAACAACAAAAGAATATCAATGACAAAAATTGCAATGGTATTTAGAAAAGTCCATTTGCAGGGCAAAAGAAGGCTATTTTTGAAAATGTATCACTGGAATGCCTGGCTCGCTCGATTCTCGAGCCAGTCATTCCAGTAATACATTTTCAAAAATAGTCTTCACTTGGCATGCAAATGGACATACATTAGCTAAGAAAAATGCAATTTTTCATGACTGATCACATTAAAAAGTAATTGAAAGTTAGGTTTTGAAATATTATGTGCGATAGAAAACATTCATGATTATTCGATTATTTAATTTTTAATCATATAAATTAACGATTTAAAACATAATCGCGATTTTCGATTTAATCACGTAATCGTGCAAGCCTACAAGTTAGTCGGCCCAATAGTAATAATAAATTTAACAGAGTGCAAAGATAGTCCTATTATTATAGTAATAATTGTATCCGAAGCCTAAGTCAAGCGTCATAGTTCATTTCAAAGATGTAAAGTCGCACTTCATGGTTGCATTGCAAACACATTTCTGTTTTAAGGTTAGTGGAAGAAGAATATTTGTCCTCGCTATTGTTTCAATACTCCTTTATGTGCACCAATCTTGGCATATTAGAGCATTGTAGGTAAATGTGTGTGGTGTATCTAAAGTCAGTCATGATTTTCCCAAATTTAATGGTGAGCACACTTAACAGATAAACATACTGCTCTGCTCAAGATCATATTCCCCATTCTACACTGTAGTATTATCATAATCAAATATAAGCAAATGCTTTAAGACTAATGTGTATCTTAGTTTGACCGTTTAGCCCTTGAAATTCAAGTATTTCGGTTTCAAGATAACTATACAGAAAAGCTATTGAAAATTTTGAAACTAATTTAACTGGAACCAATATGTAATCCTTGAATTGTTCACCAATGACAGTTTCTGGTTGACAATAACATTAAATAACAAGCACATCAGCTTAACTACCAGCAGAAAAATACATTTCCAGCTTGTCGGGTATAAAGTATTCTTGGTTTATTAAGAGTTCAGTTAGCAATATTAATCGATGCTAATTGTTAAAGGAAGACTATAACACAGGGTATTATAGTACATATTAGCACTTTGTAAATCTCTGAATTGATGTCTTATTTATCAAGATAAGATATATATCTACACAGACTGTAAAGCTGAATTTGTAAACAAAAAAGGTTGACATTATATTATATGTCAATGTGGTTCCATTATTTCGGGGCTCATGATTGCTGTTGTTGTTTTTGTGACAGGTGTACTGTGCAGTTATGACAAGGACAAGGATGTTCTAGTACCAGATATGAGCAAGTGTAAGCTCAGAGCATGTCTTTTCTGTCATGGGTAAGTTGACACATAACTGTGCATGATGCATCCATACATGAACCTAGTCTGTATGTTATTGTACTGTGCAATATGCAACAATTCTTGAGCCCAGTCTACACTTAATGTATTTAATTAACTTTTCACATCATGAGAACATACCTCCCTAACCCTCTTAATATACTAGTATATCGGCTCTAAATTCCATATTATTCAGAATTATAAAAAGTTAGGTGCCCCTATTGTGCAGGGGGGATGTACACAGGCATGCACATGACAGACCCCACCTACTGTGCATGCGCATACTGGTACTTCCGTTTTCTAATATATTGGCTAACATACAACAAGAGGAAAACTTTCCAAGCTCTCTTTTGAGAATTTTCAATATTTGTTATCATCATTTCCCATAATGGCTGATGCAAAATCTTCAGAGGAGTCCTCCTCATCATCCATTAAGGTGATATTGTTCCATATATTAATTAAGACGTGTAACTTTTCTATGTTTCCGGTTTTTGTTCGCGACCGACTTGCCGTTACCACGTTTTCTAGGCACTGGGAATCCTTGTTAAATTCTCCCAGCGCCTAGGTTTACTAATCTCTTGTGTCTTTGTGTCCGCAGGATCATCTATGAATGATAAGAGCTCCTGTTCTTCACTCGGAGGTTTATCACGTCTCTTTTTCTGACTTATCATTATGATATGTCTACGGGTCAGAGACATAGGATGAATAAATATCTGCCTCCTTTTGTCCCATCCCCTTCATCAGTCTCCACAGACTCGGCGGATGGATGGACGTGTTCTTCTGCACAAGAGGATGGTTTGCCTGTGCTCAGGATAAGGGAGTTTATTAGTTATGACACCTAAATATTTGAAAATATTTAACAATTTTTGCTGCCAGCTTTATTGCACTATATTCTCTCTTGTGTGTGGATGGGTTCTTGGATATATAATTTAATATTATATTATCCTTGAGTAATGAATGTATGTAGGTCACTAGGTATTTCTTGCATTCATTTCTGATGTCTCCTCTCCTTGAAGGTGCTGTTGCATTGAGGTGTGATGTCAAATCAACCAGAGATTTTTTTCTCTTGATGTCATAACCTTAGTTTAGAGAAATCAAATTGATGTCATTATCATCCTTTGTTATGAATGTGGAGCGATATCTAGATAGTCATAATCTTTTCTCTCTCGTCTTTCTAACATTCTTGATAGTGTTTCCCTGGTTGTTTTTGTTATTGTTTACTAAAAAGAAATAACAAATTTACAAACTAAAATACTCATTCTCTTTGTATGCGTACCTTTCAGAAATCATCATGTCCACAATGTCTTAAGCACCTGAAGGCTAGATTCTTCCTCCACCCTTGCCCATCTTGTGCAGACTGTAGGCTGTCCAACAAATGTGCGATTTGTAAAGAGTGGGTGGGGTGGTATCTAACCTCTGAATTCTTTGGTTTGCAGGCTAGATTGATGGTTGAGGATGGCAAGAAGGTGAAGGAGGGTAAGAAGAAGGCCTCTGAGAAGGGTGAGCTCGAGGCCTTCAAGTTAGAATTAGTGAGTGAGATGCGCAGGACTTTGAAAGACCTGATGCCTGACATGCTTTGCGGCATGTTGCCGGGCACAGGTGTTTCATCATCCTGTGCACCGACCTCAGTGCAGGTAGCCTCCATCCCTGGATCATGCCCTACTATGTCGGACAAGGTTTTCAGTGATCCAGGGGCGGCTGTTTTGGACCCAGGCTTGATGTTCGCATCGCCTGGTGATCCAACTGTGCGAGCAGCATCAGACGCGACTGACCACGATCACTCGTGGAGTAACCTCGTCATCTGCCCTCGGGCATTCTCCTGGTCAGTCTGGCTCTCCTTGCTAACCCAGAGTCTAACTTTCCTGACCAGGAAGATGACGAAGACTACCTGCTCGGCCCACAGGATGATCATGAAGACATAGATGCGAGCGTTTACACTCCTCTCATGGGGAGCGCGGCCACTCGCACATATGGTTCTGTTTCCTCGGGAGCAGGTTTCATGATACAGCCTGTGGGCTGATTTGGAGCGGACGGCCGCCCTTATAAGATACCACGCTTAGCCGTGGAATCTTATACGGACGACCCGGACCGCACTAGTGTGCATTATGCCCCTCACACGAGTGCGGCCTCGGTGCGCGGCCTGCCCATGGAGAATGTCATGCTAGCCCTCACGGGCCTGTATGCATTCCCCGGGCAGCCTGGTACGTCTGTAGCCTCCACAGCCCCACCTGCGAATGCCATTGAAGATGACGAGGGCCTGCTGCTCGTCGGCAATTCGCAGGTGGCCATGGATGAAGACTGGTCTGACGCCTGAACGTGGCTCCTCGCTGTCAGACCAGACCTCTCCGTGGATGAATCGGCCGCCAGTAACACGCGCGCGTGGTAACAGGCGAAGCCATTGCCTACCTCGGCTCCATCTCTGCCGTATGCTGAGCATATCTTAGATATGTTCACTGTGGCAGAGGAGTCGATCAGACCGAAAGGTCGCCTCGCGAACCCCCCCGCGAGGTTGGTAGGCGATGCCGAGTTACTGCCAGTTAATACACTCGATAGTCTAGTGCCCAGACCGAGCGTGGACGACCGTGCCGCTCTGGGGGGAAGACACGCGGCCAGGCTCTCATGCTGACACGGGAACACTGTGCTCGGGCGCTATGCGCACGACAAATGCCGCTTTGCGTGGCACCGAGGAGAGCGATTAGGTCGCTGTCTCACGTGTGTCAGCTGCTATCAGGGGTAGTAGCAGCCTCAGTGCACCAGCAGCCTAGTCCGGTGATAGTACAACGAGCCATCCAGGATGGAATCAACCTGGCATTTGATTGTCTGACTAGGTCGGTCACCAAGCCACTGAGGAGGAGGCGCAGTTTTGCCGACAACTTGTGCCCGTCCCAGGAGTACAGCAGTACGCTCGTGGTGGTGCTGGCAGTGTCAGAGGCCAGCAGGCCAGCCGGGTTCAGAGACCACGCCGGCCGCAGCAGCATGCTGCTGTACGTCAGTCAGCGCTTCAAGCGCAGCCAGCCAGGCAGCAGCCCGCACACCGTGGTGCACGTGGCGCTGGGCGAGGCGCACGAGGAGTGGCGCGTGGTAACCGGGCCTGATGGCCTAAAAGAAATTTCGGTTACCACAGGTACCATTCAGGTGTTGTCACACGTACCAGAGACAAACCCACTTCTAAAATGTATGTGCACCCTGTTAACCCTAGATTCACCAGTGGGAGGTTGTTTGACTTTCCACATTCAGGAGTGGGAGCGGTTAATTCAGGACCGCTTAGTCTTGCAATGGCTTTCGCAGGATAATAGGTCCGCCATTGCATCTGTCTCTGGTACTAGTCTGGACTCAAATTCCAAGAGATCCAGACAAGCGGTTGTGCATAGAAGAGGAGATAGAATCTAATTATTCTAAAAGAAGCAATTCAACAGGCGCAAGATTGCCCGGGCTTCTATTCAACCATGTTTCTTGTGACAAAGACCACCAGAGGGTGGGGTGGGAGTTGAGGGTGTGTGGGTGGTGACCAATTCTCAACCTCAAACCTCTAAACAAATTTATAGACACCGAGTTTCAAAATGGAAACAATAAAATCGGTGTTGTTGGGCCTCTGAGGTTAGAGAGGGGGATGTGGATAGCGTCGATAGATCTAAAGAAGGCTTATTGCCACATTCCCATTGCAAGGAGTTTTCGTCGGTTCCAGAGATTTGCTTTTCAGGGACGCCAATGGGAATTCAAAGTTCTCCCATTCGGCAACTCGACGGCTCTGAGGGTCTTCACTCGCGTGGTCCTTGCTATCAGTGCATACCTCCGCAGGAGAAGTATAGCAGTCCACACTTAAATAGACGACTGGTTGCTAAAAGCACACAACCCAGAAAGTTTGACAGCAAATCTGGAGATAGGTTTGAAAACCCTCACAGATTTAGGCTGGATAATCAACTTTCAGAAATCAGAGCTGACTTCATCCTAGAAGTTTGTTTACCTGGGTATGTTCTTCGATCTGGAGATAGGATATGTTTATCCATTCCAGGAGAGAGTGGAGAATCTCTTCTTGTGCATTCAATTCGTTTGCAACAATCGTTATATTCTAGCACGAGTCTATCTGAGAATGCTAGGTCTGATGGTTTCAATGGAACCAGTCATTCCTCAGGCGGCCTTGCGCAGGCGGCCGATTCAGCTGTTTCTCATGACTCAGTTGACGCAGAGTTCAGGATCACTGAATCACGCATTCAAGTGTTGGATCCTATCATTCATCACCATCATTGGTGGATGGAGAGAGGGAATGTTTCTTAATTTTGGTTCTTTCAGAGAGTTTTTGAAAATGAAGCAATTCTTCTTTTTCCAATGTCTAGTAATATTTTTCATCAAGTATTAGAGAACGTGCTAGTCATTTAGAGCAGCATTTTTTTCCTAACCTTCCTCAGAAAGAGGGGTGGGGGTGTGTGGGGTGGTGTGTGTGTGTGAGTGTGTGCCGGGGGAGCGCATTTGCCTTTTGATCAATCTCTCTTCATCAGTTGATTATCCAATGCAAAATTCTATTCCTGGTTGTGTTTTCAGACACAATTTCAGATGTCTTAAATCTCTTGAAATTTCAAAGAGCTAGTCTCTTCAAGGGTGAACTGGTTTTAGGACCTTGCCTCCCTCCCGCCAAATTTACTTTCAAATTCTGGCTTTTATCAAGAGTGTTAGGGAGGTAAGTACGTTCTCATGATGTGAAATAAGAAAATTTACCAAATTTCTTTTTGACGAGTGAGATGACATACTTACCTCCCTAACAGGATCCCGGCCTCTCCACCCCACGGAGGCCTGGTCCTTTGGTTATTTGAATAGTTGCTTCTATGTCAGCCAATATTTAGTAACGGAAGTACCAGTATGCGCATGCGCAGTAGGTGGGGTCTGTCATGTGCATAACTGTGTACATCCCCCTGCCCAATAGGGCCACCTAACTTTTTATAATTCTGAATATTATTGAATTTAGAGCCGATATACTAGTATATCAAGAGTGTTAGGGAGGTAAGTATGTCATCTCACTCGTGAAAAAGAAATTTGGTAAATTTTCTTAGTTGATCTTATAATACCCACTGCAAAGTAGGAATATATAGCACCTACTCTCTTTGTCTGTGCGTATGTTCTGTTTGGGCTGTGGTATGGAGAGTTTTTCATATACAGTAACCACACTTGGTGTATGGGTGCATGCTTTTCACGGTTTCAGTGACCATCAAATGAATTGTTGTCCAGGCTGTACTCTCAACACTTTCATCTGTAGTCACCAAGCGTACATCTTTGCTAAAATGTGTTCTCAAAAGTGCTGCTGTATGTGCTGTATCCAATTCAATGGATTTCTCTGAAACTAATGGTCCAATTTCCTTCACATTTTAAGAGAATAAACGTTGCTATACACTGATTTCCAATATTTGAGCGTGATCCGCATATCCTGATTTTGGATCATATGATTTAATAAATCCCCCCCGCCAAAATATGTATATTTTGAAAAAGTTCTGAAAAAGTGGAAAGGGCATGCCGTGGGCTTACAATATCAGATTGCTTGTCAAGCTTATTTTAGCATTTTTATCCTTCCCCCTTGTTGTTTCAGCAAGCAGGTGCGGCTCGTGAATGGAGATGGCAGTGTACGTTACATTAACGGTGACAGAACCAGAACACGAGTTTATGGTGGCCAGTGTGCATGTGGATTCAAACATTATTGGGAGGGAAAGGAATATGACAATTTACCAGAAATGTAAGTTTTAATTTAAATTTATTGGACACTAAGCCATCCTCTGTCAACAACACCTCAAAGTACTCAAAATGCTACAAGTATGTCACTGTGACCTACTGTTCGCATGTTCACAGTTCAATGGCCATCAAATAAATTGTTATCCAGTCTGTGTTCTCAAAACTCTTCCCCCTATGATCACCAAACTTGGGTAATGCATGCATCTTAGGCTAAAAGTCTGAGGTGTGTCAAAGGTGCTGTACCTGTCATTGTACATGCAGCATTACACAGAGATGTACTTCATTACAGTTTTCGTATTAGAACCAGTAATAAGACATTCAGGCAGTAGCCCAATACATTTAGAATTATCTTCAGCTATTTAGACCAAATATGTTGAAATGCCTTTAGAATTAAGTACATGTCATTCGTGTAGTCAGTCGCAAGAGGTTTAAACCCTTTAAACCTGAAATTTTCTTGACAATATTTAAATTTTCTCATAAAATATCCATTTGCTGATCAAGAGAAGACTTATTGAAAATTTTCCACTGGAATGACTGGCTCGGTAACCGAGCCAGTCATTCCAGTGGTAAATTAAAAAAAATAGTCTTCTCTTGGTCTGCAAATGGACATTTTCCAAGACCACTGTAGATGCCGTTTTTGGCCAGTTTATGGATTAAATGTCATGCAACTGAGCGTCAAGGCCCTTAGGCCTCTTGTTGATATTGATATTACTTTATGGTACATCACCCTAGAGTTTTGATCAACTAGAAACCTGCAACTTTTGTCTCTAGGAGCAGGGTTGTTGTTTGACCTTAATGTGCCACTATAAATCGTATTGACCAGATGTATTTTGATTTTATTTGTCTGTAAGTATATGTATTAACACGTTTTACTTCAATATGGCTGTATTTCATAGTGCCTGATGTTTATATTTCAGATTTCCCATTTCTCTGGACTGGGGTGGTAAGTCTATAGCTGAGAAGGTTGTCTGGTTTCAACACGAGGCTGATGTTACCATGAATAGCAATGTGTTTGAGGTGGCTCAGACTTTAGTACAGAACCATTTTCCAGGTAAAACCAAAATACAGATTTACTAATCCACTTAACCCTATAAGGAATATTCTGTTGAATATTTTGAAACTACTTTGACTGGGAGCTGTTACTGCCTATCAACATGTTCCAATCAAATTATTCTGTATAGATGACTTGAAAATAAGACACTATAATTTCAAGGGTTAATGAGTTTTGCACTAACTGCTGTGTTAACACCCTTGTCCCCTACGGGGAATAAGATATTGTGTGTGTGTGTACATGTGTATATGTGCATGCATCAGATCAGATCAAATTCACGATCTATGGATATCATGAAAACTACTGATCCAATTAAAATTTTGACAGTGAGAACAAGTTTTGCGAAAACAGAGGATTCCCATATTTTGGTCTTGATAAAAGAAATCCCAAAGAACTAGAGAAGCTGAAATTTAAAGAAAAATGTTAGAAATCTGGGAAGGCAGTATCTGATTTTGGTATCTCAACTCCCATATTTCTGGAGTTATATAGCAAAATGAATTTTCTATTCATTTGTTTGTTTATTTCTCCATAATTAGTTCATTTTTCAGGCTTTCATTTCTGCGCGATGACTCAAGTTTTACTGAAGGGATAGGCACCAATCTTGACCTGTGTGTTGCACTTGGGGACCTGTGTGTTGCACTTGGGATCCGAAGAAGCTATTATTTATGTGGTCACGGTCACAATGATCTAATTACGGAAATTTGGCTGTATTTCCAGATATTTCATGTTTTGCTGTAGTGATTTTGCGGTCAGAGGTCAAGATGATGGTTACCAAATAAAGGAAATTGGGTTGAATTTCTGGATGATCACTTCTGTAATGTTCAACTGAAGGAATCTTTACCAAGCTTGACCTGTGTGTTGCGTTTGAAATTCCGAAGAAACCTATTAATTTAGAGGTCAGAAGTTTAAAGGTCACGGTCATGATGACCAAATTAAGGAAATTGTGATTACTTTTAATTCTAATGATATGGCCTTTATGGCTCAATGACTGTCATGCTTGCATACATAAATAAGCAGGAACACAATATGTTGTATTAATTTCCATTGACACTGCACTGCTAGGCTATCTTCATGCTACATAAATCCAATGCGTGATAGTGATGGGTGGAGTAGGGCATAGGCTTGGGCAATTACGTGATTAAATCGAAAATCGTGATTATTTTTTCAATCGTGAATTTATATGATTAAAAATTAAATAATCGAATAATCGTGAATAATTGTACAGCATAAAATATTTCAAAACCTACCTTTTAATTGTTCTTTATTGCGATCGGTCACGGAAATTTACATTTTGCGAATGCATGCCCATTTGCAGGCCAAGAGAAGATTATTTTTGAAAATGTATCATTGGAATGACTGGCTTGAGAAGCGAGCCAGTCATTCCACTGATACATTTTCAAAAATAATCTCTTGGCCTGCAAATCGACCTTTCTCAAAATCATTGCATTTTGCGTCATTGATATGCTTTTTTGCTGTTATAACTGGGTAATTTGTACTCAAGCTGATTAATCGAGTAATCGCGATTATTATTAAATAATCGATCGTGATTACTGAAAGCGATAATCGCGCAAGCCTAGTAGGGCATAGCTTCAACAATCTATGATGTCCTTCTGGTTTCCACTAAATCCTAGGAGAGTTTGGCAGTGAGAGACTCGTGCAGCGAGTAGTGGACACGATCCTAAGACAGACGTGCAAATCTGCACCAACCAAAGAGGTGTCATGTGACAAGCAAGGTCAAGGTCAAAGCCAGGGTGATGAAGGCAAGAGTCCAGAAGATGGCGCTACATTTGACCCGGCGTCACCATCTAAAATCATTCTCACAGGTTATTCGGTAAGATTATTAATTAAAGTATTGCTGTAGATGCTACTAGCTACGAACTATTGCTAATGCCATCAACCCTCTAAACCTTGATGACCAGAAACAAGATAATTCTCTTTGATCGATGATAATGAGACATTCATTCCAGTGGTAAGTTTAAAATTCTTCGATCGGGCTGCCATTTAGCCCCTGAGCAAAAGTTTCCATTTTCTTTACAAAGCTCGACCACCTAATGGTTTAACCCTTTAAGTGTTCAAATTTGGTTGAGAAAATCTAAATATTTCCCTTTTAAATGTCCATTTTCAGGGCAAGAGAAAACTATTTTGGAAATTTCACCACTGGATTGACTGGCTCGGTTACCGAGCCAGTCATTCCAGTGGTGAATTTTAAAAAATAGTCTTCTGTTGTCCTGCAAATAGACATTCCACAAGACCACTTCAGCGGCCAGTTTTGGCTGACGTGACCAGTAATGCGTTAAATCACATATGGGTGGGCTGAGTGCGTGTATCTGGGCTTATAATCTGAATGTGATTGTCACTTGTTGTGATCATATCATTCTCTGTGCTTCAGAGTAAGAGCATTCACAAGGAGGAACTGACAAAGAGTGAAACTGAAAAACAGATTTATAAGAAAGTTGTCACAGAAGCGGCTAAGCAGCAGAAAAAGAAAACCAAAGACACGCTCAGCGCCACCAGCAAGCCACAGAAAGAAACACCAAAGCTGGTAATAAGAATTGTTACACGAAAATTACATATTTAAATTTACACTATTACCCCATTAACTCTTCAAATTCCAATGACTCAACTACAATGTAACTATACACCTGTGCAAAAGTTAAGCATCAGCAAAAACAATAGAACGTAGAAACATGATGGTACAACTAGGCTGCCATACTTTTTGTCCCCGCGTTAGCTGACATAATTCCAAGTACGAAATGCACATGCATGCATGACTTCACGCCGCTTGATGTCCGTGCGTGGCGGGAAACAGCACACGTGTTCAGTTATGTAAAAGTCCAGTTTGAGGTGTAGAACATTACATACAGATTTAGGCGACAAGATTAGGAATTTTGTGTTCATGACTGTGGTTTATTTGTACAGAGAGAATTAGCTCTTGATTGTGAACCGCTATGGCAAGACGAAGGTTAAGTGATCGTGTGAAATGGCAAATCATAGGCATGCATACCACTGGTATGTCATGCAGAGAGATTGGCAGACAGCTGAACATTAACCATACTGTAATCAGTCGTTTGATTGCAAAACATGGGCAAACTAACGAGGTGAAGGACAGGCCTAGATCTGGAAGACCGAAGAAGACTACTGCCCGTGATGATCGAGCCCTAGTACGCTTTGTTAGGAGATCTCCATTCACCAACAGCAGAGTGCTCAGCCAGCAATTGGAAACGCGCAATAGAGTGTCAATGTCTACCGTCAAAAGTAGACTGTATGCTGCTGGCATGAAAGCTAGGAGACCTGTCAGACGTCCTCTCCTCACTGCACACCACAAAGAGGAGCGTCTGAGGTGGTGCAACGAAAGAAGACACTGGAACATGAGATCCTGGAGACGGGTACACTGGTCCGATGAAAGTCGGTTCCTGCTTCATGCCACAGATGGTCGAACTCGTGTATGGAGGTCCAGACGCACGGCGTACGACCAACGTAACATCATGGAAGAAGTTCCATTTGGTGGAGGTTCCGTTATGATATGGGGGTGCATCTCATTTGATTGTAAGCTGGATCTGTTGACTACCTGGAACACTAAATGGACAAAGATATCAAGATTCCATACTGGATAGAGTTGTGGTCCCTCATTTTGTAAATCATGCACCTGGAACCCACCCTATATTCATGGATGACAACGCCCGACCACATCGTGCTAGAGCTGTGCATGAATACCTCCGCCAGAATGCCATCGAAACCCTACCATGGCCAGCAAGGAGCCCTGACAGGAACCCTATTGAGCATATCTGGGACATTCTGGGAAACATGGTGAGAAGGAGGGATCCTCCTGTGCAGAACCTACAGGAATTAACAGACGCACTCCATCTTGAATGGCAACGAATACCACAATGGCGTATCAGTCGGTTGGTGACCAGCATGAGACGTCGTGTCCAGGCCGTCATCCAGGCACAAGGTGGATATACCCGGTATTAATAATGACAGTCTCAAACTCGTGCACAGATGTTAAACTTCGTTTTCTGACACCATTAATGACAATCTAGCCACGTGTGTCAACTGTAGGGCAATAGTTGTCAGTTGTGTCAACGTAACCATATTCAGGCCTCGTTTTCAAGTTCAAACAAAAACATACAGTGTTTCCCCACCATCATAATCAGCATTCCTCTAGTTGCATTATTACCTCTTGCACTAAGATGGATGGGTACATAAATGTTTATGCTATTGCTTTCTTCATAGCACATGAATATACCCTCGCATGTGCGTAAAAATAGGGTGGTGCTTAACTTTTGCACAGGTGTATATATAGGTAAGTTGTTGAAAATTTTGAAACTAACTTGACTGGAAGCTATTGCTTGTTGTATGGAGCAAGCAACAGCGCCCAGTCAAATTAACTGCAAAATATTCAGAGAATATTTCTTACATAAAAAAGGATGTAGCATTTCTCATCTGTAAGTGTTAAAGGTGTTTTAAGCTTGTGCGATTATTGCTTTGAGGGATCATAATTGATTAGTTATTAGTGGTCGCCATTACTCGATTAATCAGCTTGTGTACAAATTGCCCAGATATAACACCAATAGCATATCAATGATGAAAGCTGCAATGCTGTTTAGAAACGTCTGTTTGCAGGCCAAGAGAAGACTATTTGAAAATGTATCCCTGGAATTTCTGACTCGAGAATGGAGCCAGTCATTCCAGTGATACATTTTCAAAAATAGTCTTCTCTTCTGAGTCTTGGGATGCAAATGGCCATACACTCACTGAGGAAAATATCAATTTTCGTGACCGCCTGCATTAAAAAATATTTTATGCAGTAGAAATTATTCACACATTCAATTATATGATTTTTAGTTATATAAATTAACGATTTAAGAAATCGTGATTTTTTATCTAATGTGTAGCATCTGCTGGTTAGCTCGCATTACTTAGAGTCTAGTGGGTTTATGTCATGTTGTTCACCATCATTTTGACTCGTGTGACTGTTGTTCTTTAACCCTTAGCACACTGATGTCAATATTCTATTCTTTACGTTATCAATAACAAATTAACTAGTGCACATTTTTCAACAATTTTGGTGGAAGATGTTGCTGTCTACGGCAGCACCATCTTCCACCAAATTTGTTGAAAAATAAACGCCAGTTCATCTTTTACTTTAATTTGAAAATGACATATTTTGACATCAGAATGGTACGGGTTAAATTGCTTATCAAGTGGTGCGTGTGTGTACATGTATGGTTGGGGATGTCATGATTGTTGAAGAGATGTTGAGTCATTAAATCATATGGTTGATGCAGAATAGCATTTACTGCTCTGACTGATTTTTAAGCGCTAATCCTTTTTCATGCGCTTGTGTTATGAGTGAGCTTTTTGATTATGTTTATTTGTAATCAAGGTCGACAAACTATAGTTGCGATGTAGATGGGCTCTAGGGCTGTGCAGTTTTGGAAAAGTTTAAATCCGTCCTGGTGTTGATTATAAAAACAGTTTTAACTGGATATTTGATTTATTAGATGACAAATCGGTACATAGTTTTCATTTAAAAATATTTTGATCCATAGTACCATAAAATTAGGTCATTTATTCTGTTGTGTAATTTTGAATCTGTAGTCATACTATCTAATATAGTGAAATCATCACAAAAAATGTTATAAGAGATTGGCTGAAAATGTTAACCTGTAGTAGTTGTATAGTACTGTCGTCAAGTGAAATGTCTGCACATATAAATACGTTTTATTTTAGATTTAGTCTCAATAAATTGAATTAACAAAATGATCATTGCGGTTTTCATGTGTCTTTAAAAAATTAACTCTTTTATGAGGTTAACTGTTTTCAAAATGATCATTAGGATTTTCTATGTCCTATTCTAAGTCTCACAGATGATAAATTTTCAGCTTCCTGCCAAAAAAGACATTCCAGTATTGAAAAGTGCATCAGAAACTGCTGTCAAGCCGCCATCATCCGCCACACATCCAAACCCGCGGCCGCAGTCAGCTGACAAGAAGGTCCGGTTAACTACCTCAGATGGTAGACAGGTGGGTTATAAATTATATCTCTATTATTAGTATTCTTTTTCAACCCTTTAACTCTCTCAAGTGGGCTAAAAAACAGCTTCTGCAGTGTTCTTGTGAAATGTCCATTTGCTGACCAAGAGAAGAGTATTTTAGAAAATTGACCACTGTTTTGACTGGCTCAATGACTCAGCCAGTCATTGCAGTAGTAAATTTTCAAAAATACTCTTCCCTCTCTCCGCAAATGTACATTTCCTATTAAAAAATTGTAATTTTCTTGAGCAAACTTGAAGGTTAAAGAGTTTAGTCGGCCATGTTGAAAGGGTTACACTTATATTCATCTCATATTGCATTAAATTTTATTACACACATTTTTTATAATTTTAATTAAATTATTCAATACATATATTGCTCTACATTATTTCATCTCCTCAAGGTCATGATGACATTGACAGCAGATGTGACATTCGCACAGTTGCAGGACATAATAGCCAAAGAAACCAAGGTTAGTCCTGATCGTCAGAAATTACGGCATGGCTTTCCGCCGAGAGAATTTAAGCCTGTGGATGATGACCCTGATAAAGTGATACCGCTAAAACATGGAGATAAGGTCATGCTGGAAGTTAAAGCAGAAACTGCACATACGGCAATGGATTTAGGTAAATAATATTGTGCATAGTTCGTTGTTTCGTCTCTGTATATAGCTATCTTGGAATACTATTAAAAAAAACCTATTAAGATTTGTGGTAGTCTTGTTAGTTTTATAATAATAATGTAATAACAACGTACTGGGCATGTCCGCCTATAGTAGGCGTGTTGGTCCAGATAAAGGGTGTTCCCTAACCTGCTAGATTGATGCCTATAGGTTCCATCGTGTGGAGCTGGTGTATCCAATGGCATTTCTTGTGTCTCCTCCATGGTGTGGAGTTTTCATCATCGGGGTCTGATGAGAGAACCTGTATGATTCTGAACTGCACGTCTGTTCGTGAGTGTCCAGGTTTGTTGAAATGCCTGGCGACTGGGGTGTCGTATCTCTCACTTTTGTGGAGGTTTGATATAGATCTCAGGTGTTCCTGAATTCGGATCTTAAAGGTGCGCAGGGATTCTCCCACGTATTGTTTGTTGCATTTACTACAAGTTAGGAGGTAGACGATGTTTCTAGTTTGGCAGTTACCTATGATGTTTGGCCTTGTAGGTTAGGCCCATGTGGGAGCTTATGAAGAATCTGTTTTTCTCCATCCTTTGGCAGATGGTGCAGTTTTTTGTTTTGCATGCGATAAATGGGTTTCTGTGCGTTACAGGGGCGTGTTATGTTGGGAGTTTGGCCCTGACAATCGTGTCTTTGATTGTTTTGTTCTTCCTGTATCCAAACAGCGGTGGTTCTGGAAATGCTAACCTGCATTTGTTGCTGGCTTCCAGAATTGGCCAGTACATTTTTATGGTTTTCTTCAGAAAAACGCCTGTCCTGGTTAACTCACATACAAAGATTGGTCTTTGTATTTGAGTTTTGGCGGTTGTTTTTGGTGGTGGGTGGAGGATTTGTTGTCTGTCTTGTGATCTGGCTTTGGCCCTGGATTTGTTCAGGATGCCTGTGGGGTAGCCTCGTGCTTCAAAGTGTCCTTGTAGGAGGATCCTGTTTTTGTCATAGTCCTCTATGAGCGTGCAGATGCGTCTCAACCTGAGCAATTGGCCGTATGGGGACGAGTCCTTACAGTTTCAGGGATGGGCTGAGTCATAATGCAGGTAGCCGTGGGTGTCTGTCGGTTTTGTATAGAGATCAAAGATGATAGAATGATCCTGTGTCTGTTTGACCAGTATGTCTAAAAAAGAAACTTGTGTTTCTGAGCATTCCATGGTGAATTTGATGCTCTGGTGAGCTTCATTCATGTATGTGATGAACTCTTCTAGGGCTGTTTTGCCGTACTCCCAGATTATGAATATGTCATCTATGTATCTAACATACAGTGCAGGCTGGTGTGGTGCAGTCTGCAGCAATCTGCTCTAAGTCGGCCATGAAGATGCATGCGAAGGTGCAGGCGGCCTTGCTTCCCATGGCGGTTCCTCCTATCTGTAGGTAATGCTCGCCATTAAACTCGAAGTTATTGCATTCGAGGACAAGTTTTAGAAGGTTTAGTAATCCTCTGATGGAGAGATCGCCTGGTACCCCAAATTTGCTGCAGAATTTGGCCACCACTCTTAGTCCTTCATTATTGGGTATGTTAGTATACAGTGAGGTGACATCCATTGTTACTAGAAGCGTGCCAGGTTTTGTTGGACCGAATGCTTCTAGTTGGTTGATGAAATCTGTGGTGTCTTTCACATATGGTTTGATCTTTGTGACATGAACCTTGATGTGTTCGTCCATGAAACTGCTGATGAGTTCTGTGGGACAGCCTATGCCGGTGATGATCGGTCTGCCTGGGACTAGACCGTTCTGTTTGCTTTTATGTACCTTTGGTAGTAGGTAAAATCTAGCTATGATTGGCGGTTTTGGTAATAGTCTGCCGGCAGTTTGTGCATCAATCTCTTTGTCTCTGACTAGTTGGTCTAGTCTTTTTTCTACAAGGTTAGTATGTTTTAATGTCAAGTCTTGATCGACCTTTTTGTAGAACCTTATGTCCGCTAGTTGGCGGTTTGCTTCTGCTATGTAATCCATGCTATGTTTTGGAGTACCATTGCTTGTCCTTTATCTGCTTTCTTAATCACTATGGAGTGATTGTTTTTAAGTTGCACAAGGGCTGTGGCTTCCTTAGTGCTCAGGTTACTTAACTTCGTTCTATGGTGAATGTGTTTTCCATCTTCATACCTTATTGCCTTGAAAAAGGCTTCAAATGGTGCATCCAATGTGGGTGGCGGCATTGAAGTTTTTTTGGATGCAAATTTCCTTGCTATGACGTCTTGAAATGTAGGTGGAGCCAGTACCGGTGGTGGGATTGTAGTACCGGCTGCCTGTTGTAAGAGTGCATGTGGTGGGTGCGGGTTGGGCGTGAAGAAATGTTTCAGACGCATGCATCTAAAAAATGCCTGTAAATCAGTGTATAGGCTTCCCATGTTTGGTTCTGAGACCGTAGGGCTAAAGCCCAAACCTTTATCTAAAAGACTGATGGTTGCCATTTTGAGAGGGGAATCTGAGAGGTTGAAAACAAAAGGAGAAACATAAGTTTCAGAATATGTATTACCAGCATTATTGTTACGGTTTGATGAAAAAAATGAGTGAACATTGATTGAAATGTTAAAACTTATTTTAATTAAGAAAATGTTCTTTTTGAACCGTTGACTGTCTAGTCATGCTCTGGAATCTCTCAAATTCTGGACGGCTTGAAAGAGCTGTTCTATGGCTAGATTGCTTCTGGTGTCCATTAGCGGCTTGGGGTAGCTGCATCTGGTCCCTCTATTGTCCCTGCGGTTGGAATTGGCTGGTTGACGGCTTTGCCCTTGTCTTCTGTCTGGCATGTTTGGATACTGGCGGTTGTACCTTCTAGGTTGCCTGTTACTTTGGCGGCGGTCCGTGGTTCTCTTTGCTGGCCTTCGTTTTGGGCTCTGAGATCGATGCAGGCGGCTGTGCCTGACTGTGGTGGCGACTATCGCCAGTTCCGCTTCTCTGGCGGTTGATTGGTTGCAGCATCGTTCAAAAACTGCCTTGTGGCCGCTCACCACTTGGTATTGTTCCTTCAGCTTTTTGCTTGTGTTGTCAAGCATTAGCTGGGTGAGGGAGAGTTCGAATTCAGTTACGTGGGTGGCCCACTGTGTTTGGAATTCATTATCCTCTCCCTCAGGATTCCATGTTATCCTAGTGCGAAGCATGCTGGGTGGTGAGCGGTCATTGAGTGACTGCTCTAACCTCTCCATTTGGTATTCCAGCTTGGTAAGCCTACAGGCTGCGTTTCTCCACATTCTGTAGGCGCCCAGATGTTCTTCTGGGATCGCTGGGTTTTTATATTTGGCTGCGCTGTCATCTTTGGCATCTCTGGAGACTGGCAAAGGCGCACTGTCTTCTTCTACCCTTCTGCGCTTCTGTGCCCGGGTGACCTGTGTTTTTGGCGGGTCCACCGTAGATGAGCTTGGCGTTCCAACGGTGGCTGGTGGCGCCACCATTGCCTTTATAATAATACCGAAAGGATATTCTGATTTAATTGAAATTTAATATATTTTAAACAATCAAATTTTTTTACAGTGTTTCGGTGCGGCAATTGAGGGATCCGATATGTCACTCAAGTGTCTGATGTCATTACCAATTAATCACTAATTAGCTAGCATCACAATCATAATGATGTATATCTCTGTCACAGAAATCGAACAGTCTGTCACTAGTGTACAAATTTCATATGTTTGGTGAATTTACAATTTAATATACCTAATCCTGAATAGATACCTTGAAATTTAGAATCAGGGAGTTTAGGTTTCAAAGTTTCAAATTGTTTCCAACATGTATAAAAAGTGGGTGGAGCTTAGCTAGAAATAGGCGGGGCTTAGCTAGACATGGATCCCTCTATACATCCTGAGAGATAAGGGTCCATAGCAAATGTCTTAGTGTAACATTTTCAGTTCCAGTAGCATAATTGAGTAATGGACCGTTCCAGTTTTCGCTATGCCCCGCCCATCTCTAGCTAAACTCCACCCATGCGTCACCCATGTTTGGATCGATCGATCCCTGAACTCCCTGACTCAATTTCCAGAAAACTATACAGGTAAGCTGGTGAATATTTTGAAACTAATTTAACTGGGTGCCATTGCTGCCTATGGCAGTAATGGCACCCCGGTCAAATTGGTTTCAAAATATTTGACAGAATGTTTATGAAATTGTAGTTACAATTCGTACAACATTTATACAACCTTGTACGACTATTAAGAGTTTAAGACGGACTAAATGGAGTCATTCATGCTGTAATTGATTATGACATCATCCTACACATCACGTAGTTGATTATGATGTCATATGATGGATGGATAAACTGGAAAGGTCCATTATAATTAAATGGTGCCTTTGTTTATGCACTTAAGCTTTGAGTGTTTCACTAATTTCTTTGTTTATTTGTTCAATAATGTCAAAATACTTCTGTTAAGGTGGTAGCAGTGAAGTCAGTGATTTAGGTATGTATCAACCCTCTACCTCTAAGGATCCGTGGACAACAACTGACCAAATGACCACATCAGGCAATCAGCAGTCTAGCAATCAGTTGTTGAAACAGCTCTCAGAGCTACCACAATGTAAGTATGCTCAAATCACATAGTAATAACAAGCACAATATAAGTATGCTCTAATCACATAGCAATAACAAGCACAATGTAAGTATGCTCTAATCACATAGCAATAACAAGCACAATGTAAGTATGCTCTAATCACATAGCAATAGCAAGCACAATGTAAGTATGCTCTAATCACATAGCAATAACAAGCACAATGTAAGTATGCTCTAATCACATAGCAATAACAAGCACAATATAAGTATGCTCTAATCACATAGCAATAACAAGCACAATGTAAGTATACTCTAATCACATAGCAATAACAAGCACAATATAAGTATGCTCTAATCACATAGCAATAACAAGCACAATATAAGTATGCTCTAATCACATAGCAATAACAAGCACAATATAAGTATGCTCTAATCACATAGCAATAACAAGCACAATATAAGTATGCTCTAATCACATAGCAATAACAAGCACAATGTAAGTATGCTCTAATCACATAGCAAAAACAAGCACAATGTAAGTATGCTCTAATCACATAGCAATAACAAGCACAATATAAGTATGCTCTAATCACATAGCAATAACAAGCACAATATAAGCATACTCTAATCACATAGCAATAACAAGCACAATATAAGTATGCTCTAATCACATAGCAATAACAACCACAATGTAAGTATACTCTAATCACATAGCAATAACAAGCACAATGTAAGTATGCTCTAATCACAGCAATAACAAGCACAATATAAGTATGCTCTAATCACATAGCAATAACAAGCACAATATAAGCATACTCTAATCACATAGCAATAACAAGCACAATATAAGCATACTCTAATCACATAGCAATAACAAGCACAATATAAGTATACTCTAATCACATGGCAATAACAAGCACAATATAAGTATGCTCTAATCACATAGCAATAACAAGATTCACAGGTGATTTTATTTAACCCATTAAACCCTGAAATTCGAGTGTCTCAACTATAAGACAAGCTATGCAACAGGTAAGATATGTAATATTTTGAAACTCATTTGACTGAAACCTCTTGCTGGATAATAGCTGACGTTCTATTAAAAAGATGTTCACTAAATTGGATGGTAGGTTGCGCTGGTGCTCACAAATTTTGTGGTCAGCGTTTAAGGTTATCGAAAAGATTTTTAAGATGTCCTGCACATTACTGATTATCTTGACCAAATATCAGTGCCTGGTTGACTTTGAGGCCTGAAGCCTGTCCTTCCAGTTGACCAGGACCTTCAACCCGCTTGAGATCAAGCGGGTTGAAGGTCCTGGTCAACTGGAAGGACAGGATGGCATGTCTCAGAATTCCCTGAAGTGCTTATTTATGCATGCTATCCTTATTCTTCATACATGTATGGACTGAACTAAGAGCTATGTGATTTTGAAGGTGTTTGTTGTGAACAGTTTGAGAGTTTCCGGAGAGAATTGAAAGTGACATAGCCTATCTTTCATGTCTTTAACCCTTAGCATACTGATGTCAATAGTCTATCATTTACGGTGTCAATAGCAAAGAAACTAGTGTACATTTTTCAACAATTTTGATGAAAGATGTTACCGTCTACGACAGCACCATCTTCCACCAAATTTGTTGAAAAGTAAACACCAGTTCATCTTTTACTTTAATTTGAAAATGTAAAATTTTGACATCAAAGTGGTAAAGGTTAAGGACAGATATGATAATGATATTTAACCATACGTTTTAATCTTGCTTAACAGCGGGTGATACCGTGGATGTATTAATAGCTTCACTAATGATCAACTCGACTGTATTGGGGAAGGATATCTGGACTTATGTTCAAACATTACCACACCTGTTTTCTATTGGTGGAGCTTTCTATCGACAAGTGGAGCGTGATCTTGGCTTGAAGGATGGCAAACATTTTACACTACCCGTTCTTCCTGGAAAGGTAACAACTAGGGCCAAGTTTGACTCCTAGCGATAGTTAGCTATAGCTATAGGACCAGTCGAACTTCAAATAGTTAACTAGCTAGTCAACTATAGTCAACTGAGCACCCGACCTCGGTTCAGATGGTTAGTACGATATTTGCGTAAATTTCAAAATGGTGGACACCGATTGCTTGCCATGAATAAATGCATATAAAAGTGTAAATATTTCACTAAATAACTTAGCTTTGATGAAATTATGATTTCCCATTGTATGTCAATGTTCGCAAGCCCATATTCCTTCCCACTTTATGCCATATGGACGCTTTTTGACGTCTTAGCCGACAAAGATAACCCATCTTCGTAGGCCATCAAAACAGACGACAGAAAGGGTTAATGGAGACTGGTACCCGCCTCCAAATTTTCTGCTATAGTAATTCAATAGGGAACCGGGTACCAACGAACTATAGTCGACTGCGATCAAGTTCGACTGGGCATAGCAACTGCACATGATCAGTAAACCAGCAAACTGACTATAGTTGGCGAGTCGAACTTGACCCAGTAGATAAGATTTGTCATATTTAACCATTAAATGACCAAGCTAGCCAAAATAGACCTCACCAGTGGTCTTGGTGAATATTCATTTAACCAAGCCAATCATTCCAGTGGTAAATTTTCTAAAATATTCTTCTGGCCTGCTGATAGACAGTAACTGAGGAAAAATCTCAATTTTGTTCCTAACTAAAGTTGACCATTAAAGGGTCAACCAGACTTTGAGTAGATGTAGCTTCCAGTCAAATTTACTTCAAAATATTGAATAGTTTTCCTGTATGGTCACCTTGAAAATAAGATATGGGGAATTCATCTGTGAAAGGATTAGTCCACAAATAACACTAGCCGTGGCTAACTTCTAGCCACAGACTAGCAAGCCAATCATAATTTCAGGCCCTGTTTGGTCCATTGTACAGCTCATGTTTGGCTTGCATGCATGAACATATGAAATGACACATTTGTCTCTCAAAGAATTCATCTGTCCAAGAATACATAGGCCATTCTGAACACCATTGTGAAAATAGTCAATGAATTCTTAAAGGCCCAAATTCAACTTCATAACTAAAAAGTAACATTAATTTATACGGAATGAAAACATATCTTAATATTTATTTCATTTCATTACACTGAGGTACACAATTGACATAAGTATACAAGTGTAACAATCTCATTTTAAAGCATTCCGGTGTGAATTTAGGCATTTAACTTAATCTATTTACAGATGTATTCTCTTTACCTTTGTAGAAAAAGGGCTGCTGAATACATGATATTAATTTCTCTAGGCAAATTAACTTCAAAATCTTCAACTAGATTTTTCTTGTGGCATAAATAATTTCTAATAACCAATCTGCGGCGTTGAAAGGGGTAAGAAATACTCAAGTTTATGTTACAGGAATATTAGATTAAGCACAACCCTAAGATTTCGCGATTATGCGATTAAATAAAAAATCGCGATTATTTTTTAAATCCTGAATTTATATGATTGAAAATGAAATAATCGAATAATCGTGAATAATTCCACTACATAAAATATTTCAAAATATTCCTTTTTATTTACATTTTGCTTAGCAAATGCAAGTCCATTTGCAGACCAAGAGAAGACAATTTTTGAAAATGTATCATTAGAATGCCTGGCTCGATGCTCGAGCCAGGCATTCCAGTAATACATTTTCAAAAATAGTCTTCTCTTGGCCTGCAAATGGACATTTCTAAACACCATTGCAGCTTTCGTCATTGATATACCTTTGTTGTTATATCGGTGTAATTTGTAACTAGGCCAATTAATTGAGTAATCACGATTATTCTTAAATAAACGATCGCGATTACTCAAAGTAATAATCGCGCAAGCCTTTACCTGATGAATTCCTGATATCTCATTGTCAAGGCAACCATACAAGAAAACTGCTGAATATTTTGAAATTATTTACCTGGAAGCTGTTGTTACCTAAGGCAAATTAATTTCAAAATATTCAACAGAATAAGTTTTAAATCGTAAAGAATTTACTTTCTCAGGGATTAGTCGGTGGAGGATGGTGCTGTCGTAGACAGCAACATCGTCCACCAAAATTGTTGTAAAATGTGCACTAGTTTCTTTGCCATTGACACTATAAAAGATAGAATATTGACATGAGTGTGCTAAGAGTCAGCGATTAAGCCAACAAAAACCACATTCTGAAGTTGTTTTGAGTAATGTCCATTTGCAGGCCAAAGAAAGACTTTTTAACACTGCAATGATTAGCTTGATAAATGAGCCAGTCATTCCATTGGTAAATTTTCAAATGTAGTTTTGGATGTTTCTCGAGCCGACTGCAGAAGCCATTTCAGTTCACTTAACCATTAAACGTTGGTCAAGATGATCCAAATTTCTGCTTAGTGAAAGATCATTTGTAGAATAAGAGAAGAGATATTTTCACAATTTATCACTGTAATAACTGGCTCGGTTATCAGACATTTGTCAAGACTACGGAAGCCATTTTTAATCAGCTTGACTATTAGAATTTAGTTTGACTGTACATTATTCTCTTCAGAGATGAATACTCATGTTCTTATCATCTTATGTCTCTTCAGACGTTTAGATTCAATGCGATAGACAACAGAGTGGAGTTATGTCTGGAGCCTTATGGGCATTTCCCTATAGAGCCAGGTGTGGAGAAGAAAGCTCTAGAATCTGACCTTCAACCCACAACTAGTCTAAGTTCATCATCTTCAGCCCACAGATTAACAGCCGGCGGTAGCGGTATCGTGCGTCACTCAGCCTCAGCATCCACCGCTGTACCATTCTCAGGCCAGGGACATTCGCTGAAGTCAGATGTCGCCGTTGATATCCACATGCCTTTAGAGTTCCTACCACATGTTACTCGAAGCCATCGATTAGGCTCCAGTGAAGGTATGACGAGTTTTTCTGATTCGCTGCTGTTGAACATTGGTGATGGAAGCTCGATACTGGAGGAATCAGAAAATGCATTGTCGCCATTACTTCGCCCTGTCCAGTCAATGGCTGTGAGATCCATGACAAGTTCCTGTGTGACAAGCATAGCCACTACATCCCATGTCCATGACACTAGCGACTCAGTTGCGAGAGCAGTAGAAACTCATCATCCAGATTCTGCTAGCACAGCTCTGGAAGTTACTAGTCATTTATTGGAGCACCTTGAGAGGATACGCGCTAAAACACACGCTGATAACCAGCCTATGAGTGATAGTGAGATTTCTGATGCCAGTCATTCTGATGTAAGTCCTCAGCCTGTAGTGTACCAAAAGCTTGGACCGGGATACAGTGTGCTGAATCAGGAGCCAGTGAACATAGCCAATCAGAATGCAGACTCGATTCGTGTAGCGGCTCATGCTTTACTCACATCTATCACTGAAGATATTGCCAACATTGAAGCTGAAGAGGTAAGGATAATGGGTGAATATAGTTTTAGCAATGTTCCACCCATCTCTGGCTAAGCTCCACCAACGCTTTGGCCATGTTTGGATCGATCGATCCCTGCACTCCCTGAATCTCATTTACCAGAATACTTACTATACAGTTAAGCTGTTCAATATTTTGAAACTAATTTAACTAAATATTCAACAGAATGCTTATTAAATAGTAAAGCCATACATTTTATACAACATTGCAGACTATTACGTGTTTATGACAGAATTACATCATTCATGACGTAATTGATTATGACATCAGCCAAGATATGACAAGAGTTGATTATGATTATCATATAATTGATCTTCTTCTTTTCGTTCGCTGATCATACCGCAAGTCCTGTAAGTGACTATCGACATGATCATAAGCGTTAAGTGCGTGGATCCATGGTTTATTAGAGTGCGCCGTGCGGCCTGGAACCTCCGTCTTCAGCACTCGAGGTTTCTGTCAGGGTTGCCTCACCCTTACCTCCTTTAGTCGCCTCTTACGACACGCAGAGGATACGGAAGGTGTATTCTAAGCCCCACCTACAGGGCAATATATAATTGATCTATAGACGAGATTCATCTATTTTAAGACACTTGATATCCAGGCCACCAGATAATCAAGCGTGAGTTCAAATACTTTCAAATGTATTTAAATACGAATACAAATACTTTGGAATTCATCAAATACAATTACTTGTTTTTTTGCAAAGTATTTAAGTATAGATACAGTGAGAAGTAAAGGCAGAAAAATTATACTTATTTATTGATAACTAGGATATTTATACTAACATTAAATGGTTCTAAAAGACTATTCCCGCCATGATTAGTGTTGGGAATTGGTACTATTTTTGTGATTTTACATATTAACCGATGATCAATTAATAATCGATCATAACATTTTCACATTTTTACCCATTCTGAAACTTTGAATGCAATAATTATTGCATGTTCATGGATATTTATTTAACCGTAATAATTTATGAAATAATCTGTTGAATATTTTGAAACTAATTTGATTTTGAGCTGCAACAGCTTCCAGTCAAATAAGTTTCAAAATATTCAACAGGTTATTGGTATGCTGGTTTTGACCTTAGCATACTATTTCAGTGTTGTGAAGGTTAATGTCTTAGACTATGGACTTGTATGGAGTAATACTATGTTATATAGTTCTAAAAATGAAATTAAAATGGTATTGCCAAAAAAATAATAATCATCTGCAGTTTTAATATCGCAAATTTATAAGCAGTCAAAACCGATTTCTGAAATCAAGATCGATCTGTCGGTTGGACATGCAAACCAATCAATCATCGATTAATTGGAACAACACTAGCCATGATATCTCAAAACTAGCTAACAACAATGCAACTCAAGACGCCGTTCAGGGAAACTATAGCTGAGCAGATGTTCAAGTTTGATTTCAATGGACTTAGCTATGCTATGCCCATTACAATAAGCTCCGCCCATGCTTTGCACATGTTGGGATCAATTTATATACTTGGAATCCTAAATTCCAAGAATCCAAATTTCATAATAACTATACAGCTAACCTGTTGAATATTTTGAAACTAATTGAACTGGGGACTGTTACTGTAGTGATAGCGCCCAGTCAAATTAGTTTCCAAATATTCCACAGAATGTGTATTAAATCATAAAGACATACAGTTCGTACAGGTGACAGACTATTCCAAGTTCATGACAAGAGTATTTCTGTCAATTATGATTGTGGCATCAGCCTACATGTGATGTAATTTATTTTAGTGTCATATACTTGACTGACAGATCGGATTCATCCATTGTGAGCCAAGCCCAGCTCTAGCAAAGTTTATCCAATGGATACTATTGAGACAGTAGCTGCTAGAAATATCTGATTGCAGCCAAAAACAATCAACATAGATCCTATGTTGAGGATCCACGTGTAACAAAGCTGTCCGAACAACTGAAAGAATTGGGATGATGCCACATAGTTATCGAGCCAATGGTAAAATTCCAAAAAATTGTATTCTTGGCCTGTAAATGGACATTCCACAAGACCATAACAGAGGCCGGTTTTGGCCAGTATGACCATTAAAAGGTTAAAAGAGAACGCAGTTGTGACGACGTCTGTTCACGACGTATGATAACCTTGGTGGTTCTGTCTGGGATTTCTACAAGATTGGTATCAGCATGTTAAGTGCATTTAATACCATCAAGAGACCACAGATTCTTGAATTCCTCCATCAATCTGATTGTGATGATGACAAACTATGTCTGGTGAGACTCCTGCTGGCAAACACATGATTACTGTTCACGTCAAATCACTGCATTCTGCCAAATCTGACTCATCAATAGGATCATCACAGGGAGATGGTTTGTCACCGGTGCTCTTCACCTGTTACCTCCCTGCAGCTCTGTCATCAACACACTCACCTGGACCAGGCCCTTAAATCTGAAGAGATCGGGTGTGCAGATGACATGAATTCACCTTTCCAGAGTACCCACATCTATCATCTGACCTCCTACGACGTCATAATCAGCTCAGCGCGTGTATGATAACGTCACAATCATTACGTCACAAAGGGTTCCATATCGACTGTCACCAAATGTCAAATACTCCGACACGTTGTATGAATTGTATGGCTTTGTAATTCTTTGCTATTTAATAAACATGCTGTTGTATATTTTGAAACTAATTTGACTGGACGCTGTTGCTGCCGTAGGCAGCTACAGCACCCAGTCAAATTGGTTTCAAAATATTCAACAGCTTAACTGTGTTGTTTTTTGGAAATTGATGTTCATGGTGTTCAGAGATTGCGCGATCCTGACACGAGCGAGGTGTGGGTGGAGCTTAGCTAGAGATGAGCTGGGCATAGCTAAAACTGAAACGGTCCATTGTATCGATGAATAGAAAGGTCCTTCCTCTGGATGAACTGCTTCCAGTATCTGCAAAACAACTCAAAACCACAAACCGCTTCCTGAATGAAGCCAAAGCGGAGTTCATAGACGTGTGTCTGTCCAACACAAAGGAGGTGAATAATGGACATGCCTTAGTTTGGAGTGAGAAGTGGAGGAAGTGAAGAATCTTTGGCTCACTCCTCTGCAATTCAACTGATATCATAAATCGTTATGTAACAGGAAACATTGCTTGAAATCCTTCTTGAAGCTGTGGATTTAGCCTCTGAGCTTCTCGTGAAGGTCTGGATGCACCAATGAAGCTGTGGATTTAGCCTCTGAGCTTCTCGTGAAGGTCTGGATGCACCAATGAAGCTGTGGATTTAGCCTCTGAGCTTCTCGTGAAGGTCTGGATGCACCAATGAAGCTGTGGATTTAGCCTCTGAGCTTCTCGTGAAGGTCTGAATGCACCAATGAAGCTGTGGATTTAGCCTCTGAGCTTCTCGTGAAGGTCTGGATGCACCAATGAAGCTGTGGATTTAGCCTCTGAGCTTCTCGTGAAGGTCTGGATGCACCAATGAAGCTGTGGATTTAGCCTCTGAGCTTCTCGTGAAGGTCTGGATGCACCAATGAAGCTGTGGATTTAGCCTCTGAGCTTCTCGTGAAGGTCTGGATGCACCAATGAAGCTGTGGATTTAGCCTCTGAGCTTCTCGTGAAGGTCTGGATGCACCAATGAAGCTGTGGATTTAGCCTCTGAGCTTCTCGTGAAGGTCTGAATGCACCAATGAAGCTGTGGATTTAGCCTCTGAGCTTCTCGTGAAGGTCTGGATGCACCAATGAAGCTGTGGATTTAGCCTCTGAGCTTCTCGTGAAGGTCTGGATGCACCAATGAAGCTGTGGATTTAGCCTCTGAGCTTCTCGTGAAGGTCTGGATGCACCAATGAAGCTGTGGATTTAGCCTCTGAGCTTCTCGTGAAGGTCTGGATGCACCAATGAAGCTGTGGATTTAGCCTCTGAGTTTCTCGTGAAGGGCTGGATGCACCAATGAAGCTGTGGATTTAGCCTCTGAGCTTCTCGTGAAGGTCTGGATGCACCAATGAAGCTGTGGATTTAGCCTCTGAGCTTCTCGTGAAGGTCTGGATGCACCAATGAAGCTGTGGATTTAGCCTCTGAGCTTCTCGTGAAGGTCTGGATGCACCAATGAAGCTGTGGATTTAACCTCTGAGCTTCTCGTGAAGGTCTGGATGCACCAATGAAGCTGTGGATTTAGCCTCTGAGCTTCTCGTGAAGGTCTGAATGCACCAATGAAGCTGTGCATTTAGCCTCTGAGTTTCTCGTGAAGGTCTGGATGCACCAATGAAGCTGTGCATTTAGCCTCTGAGTTTCTCGTGAAGGTCTGGATGCACCAATGAAGCTGTGCATTTAGCCTCTGAGCTTCTCGTCAAGGTCTGGATGCACCAATGAAGCTGTGCATTTAGCCTCTGAGTTTCTCGTGAAGGTCTGGATGCACCAATGAAGCTGTGGATTTAGCCTCTGAGCTTCTCGTGAAGGGCTGGATGCACCAATGAAGCTGTGCATTTAGCCTCTGAGCTTCTCGTGAAGGTCTGGATGCACCAATGAAGCTGTGGATTTAGCCTCTGAGCTTCTCGTGAAGGTCTGGATGCACCAATGAAGCTGTGCATTTAGCCTCTGAGCTTCTCGTGAAGGGCTGGATGCACCAATGAAGCTGTGGATTTAGCCTCTGAGCTTCTCGTGAAGGTCTGGATGCACCAATGAAGCTGTGGATTTAGCCTCTGAGCTTCTCGTGAAGGTCTGGATGCACCAATGAAGCTGTGGATTTAGCCTCTGAGCTTCTCGTGAAGGTCTGGATGCACCAATGAAGCTGTGGATTTAGCCTCTGAGCTTCTCGTGAAGGTCTGGATGCACCAATGAAGCTGTGGATTTAGCCTCTGAGTTTCTCGTGAAGGGCTGGATGCACCAATGAAGCTGTGGATTTAGCCTCTGAGCTTCTCGTGAAGGTCTGGATGCACCAATGAAGCTGTGGATTTAGCCTCGGAGCTTCTCGTGAAGGTCTGGATGCACCAATGAAGCTGTGGATTTAGCCTCTGAGCTTCTCGTGAAGGTCTGGATGCACCAATGAAGCTGTGGATTTAGCCTCGGAGCTTCTCGTGAAGGTCTGGATGCACCAATGAAGCTGTGGATTTAGCCTCTGAGCTTCTCGTGAAGGTCTGGATGCACCAATGAAGCTGTGGATTTAGCCTCTGAGCTTCTCGTGAAGGGCTGGATGCACCAATGAAGCTGTGGATTTAGCCTCTGAGCTTCTCGTGAAGGTCTGGATGCACCAATGAAGCTGTGGATTTAGCCTCTGAGTTTCTCGTGAAGGGCTGGATGCACCAATGAAGCTGTGGATTTAGCCTCTGAGCTTCTCGTGAAGGTCTGGATGCACCAATGAAGCTGTGGATTTAGCCTCGGAGCTTCTCGTGAAGGTCTGGATGCACCAATGAAGCTGTGGATTTAGCCTCTGAGCTTCTCGTGAAGGTCTGGATGCACCAATGAAGCTGTGGATTTAGCCTCGGAGCTTCTCGTGAAGGTCTGGATGCACCAATGAAGCTGTGGATTTAGCCTCTGAGTTTCTCGTGAAGGTCTGGATGCACCAATGAAGCTGTGGATTTAGCCTCTGAGCTTCTCGTGAAGGTCTGGATGCACCAATGAAGCTGTGGATTTAGCCTCTGAGTTTCTCGTGAAGGGCTGGATGCACCAATGAAGCTGTGGATTTAGCCTCTGAGCTTCTCGTGAAGGTCTGGATGCACCAATGAAGCTGTGGATTTAGCCTCGGAGCTTCTCGTGAAGGTCTGGATGCACCAATGAAGCTGTGGATTTAGCCTCTGAGCTTCTCGTGAAGGTCTGGATGCACCAATGAAGCTGTGGATTTAGCCTCTGAGCTTCTCGTGAAGGTCTGGATGCACCAATGAAGCTGTGGATTTAGCCTCTGAGCGTCTCGTGAAGGTCTGGATGCACCAATGAAGCTGTGGATTTAGCCTCTGAGCTTCTCGTGAAGGTCTGGATGCACCAATGAAGCTGTGGATTTAGCCTCTGAGCTTCTCGTGAAGGGCTGGATGCACCAATGAAGCTGTGGATTTAGCCTCTGAGCTTCTCGTGAAGGTCTGGATGCACCAATGAAGCTGTGGATTTAGCCTCTGAGTTTCTCGTGAAGGTCTGGATGCACCAATGAAGCTGTGGATTTAGCCTCTGAGCTTCTCGTGAAGGTCTGAATGCACCAATGAAGCTGTGGATTTAGCCTCTGAGCTTCTCGTGAAGGTCTGGATGCACCAATGAAGCTGTGGATTTAGCCTCGGAGCTTCTCGTGAAGGTCTGGATGCACCAATGCGATGCTGCATGTGTCTCAATAATGTTTTGCAACTGGGCCACTCCAAAGGCCCTCCTGTCCAAAGGCCCGCCTGATGCATGTCATTACCAGGACATATAAGACATCACAAGTCATTGCTGGTCACACAGCCTAATCACAAATTTAGCACTTTACAAACTGCAAAGTACGTTTCCGCTGTCTATAGTAGAAGATAGATAGTGATGGTCAGTGCTTAGACTGTGAATGGCAGAGAATGAGTCCACTCAGAAATCATTGCAATTTTCAGTACAGGGGTGCAAACATGTACTAGGCACACAAGGGATGTCGTAATACCAACTTGTTAGGTGTTTTGCAAGCGGACATAAAAAGCATAATCTAAGACAGAAAATAACTTAACCCTTTAACACTCATATCAGCCAAAAACGGCTTCTGCTGTGGTCTTGAAAAATGTCCATTTGCAGACCAAGAGAAGAGTATTTTTGAAAATTTGCCACTGGAATGACTGGCTCGATAACCGAGCCAGTCATTCCAGTGATAAATTTTCCAAAATACTCTTCTTTTGGTTTGCAAATGGACATTTTCTGAGAAAATTTAAATTTTCTTGAATAAATCCAAGGGTTAAAAGAGCTTCAGAGAAGACAGTGCGCAAAATCTTGAAGAAAACTGATTGCAGTTGAAAGAAGTCACAGAAAACAGTCCCTCTTCATTACCATGCATGCGCACATGCACCCACTACTGATCATTTTCCTCCTTCCGTTAGTGTAAGTATTGTGGTGGGAGGGGGCTGGGGGTGGTGGTGGTGTTACGTGTGTTCGAGTCTTGAACAATCATCGGTCATGTTCTGTTGATCGATGAAATAAATCTAGAATACTATGTGCTTGTTTATGCATTTGTATTTGTATGTAAGCTTGTGTCATGATTATTTCACTTGAAAAATTTTTTTTTTTGGCAGAAAGCATTGACCAAAGCTACTGGACATGACAGTGATGACACTAGTACTGTGCACGAACATATTGCTGCTGATGCTGATGCTCATCCTTGTGACGATGACATCATGGAGACGAGTACAGATGATATGGACACATCTTGATGAGATAGGAGACAATTGATATCATAATGTTAGACGTACACTGTTGTTGTTGTTGTTGTTGTTGTTTGTGCAATGGAACATATATGTATAATGTATATAACTAATTATGCCTGTGATAATGGATTGCAATTGACCTGCCTTGAACAATTACAATGCACATAGTAAATAATGTAGATAGTTTCTTATTTCATGCACCGGCTAACTCGTTTTAAGCGACCATTTTGGTGAGCTTTAATCCATTTTCCCTTGAAATTAGTGGATCTCAATTTCAAGACAGGTATACAGGAATGCTGTTGAATATTTGGAAGCTAATTTGACTGGGGGTTGGCTAGCTCCCAGTCAAATTAGTTTCGAAATATTCAACATAATATATTCACTATGTCATAAAGAATTTGGCATTTTTGATCTGTGATGGTTAAAAACTTGTCTGTGTTGACCTGGGTTAGCTTAGTGTGAGTCAGTTGCTATATAACTTCACTTCGCAGGCTTACAAGTTTGCGCTACCATAATCTTTCTCCATCATTTTGTGGCCTAACAAGCAGGCAGCTATTATCCTAGAGGGGTTTCACTGGACAGTAGAGGGATCTGTTTCTAGCGATGCCTTGGCCATTTCTCACTAAGCTCCGCGTACTTTATTCATGTATTTGAATCGGTTTATATACTTTGAACGCTGAATCCCAATAAAATCTAAATTTCAAAGTAAATATATAGGTCCGCTGTTTAATATTTTTGAAATTAATTTGACTGGGAGATGCCTACAGAATGTTTATTAACCTTTTAGCACTCATATCAGCCAAAAACGACTTCTGTAGTGATCTTCAGAAATGTCCATTTGCAGAGCAAGAGAAGACTATTTTTGAAAATTTACCACTGGAATGACTGGCTCTGTTATCGAGTGGAAAATTTTCAAAAAAGGTTCTCTTGCTCTGCTAATGGACATTTTCTATGAGAAAATTGAAATTTTTCTTGAACAAATTCGAGGGTTAAATGGTTAAATCGTAACTTCATCAACGACACACAATTTGTACGTTTTTGAGAAAGATTCTTTTGACCTTCATGCTGGAGCTAAGTCATGTTGATTGTGATGTCAGCTAACAAGTGAAGTATTTGATTGTGACGTCAGTGATAAATCTGATCCCTCCATTATCACTATTCAGCTCAATTATTGAAGTGATACAAAAAATGGCATGATTTTTTATGCTGTATGTTAATAGTCCCTGAAACATTTGCAGGACATTTTCTTGCCTGTGATTTAACAATATCAGATGATTATCTTGCAGCAAGCAAATGGTTAGAATTTGTTTGAGATGGCAGAATGATGTTTGCTGTGTATTTTAAGAATTGTGCACCTGAAAGGTGTTGCTGTCTTAGACAGCGGCGTATCGGCTACATCATTCCCAAGTTGAGGAGTTGATAATGAAAGCATGGGACACAGATTTAATGGATTTCAAGAGGAAAGCGGTTACACAACAAAGATGTATATATAGTATGTGAGTCTTAAATAGCTACTGTATTATAGGATCTGGAAGCACGCTGTAGTTGTAAGAGTTTGAATTTATAAATTGCCTTTCACTAGCTTTAAAAGTGCTTAATATTAAAAAAGTTATTGATTTTGTTCGTACTAATTTTCTCACGCTATGATCTTCAAACGGAATGGACCTTTCCACTGTATCCATCTATCATACGACGTCATAATCAACTGCGTGATGTGTAGAATGACATCACAATCAATGACATCATGAATGACGTAGATAAGTACATCACGAATGCATATTTGAAGATGGACTATGCGTTGTTTTACGAAATGTATGCCTTTACTATTTAATAAGTATCCTGTTGGATTTTTTGAAATTCATTTGACTGGGCGCTGTTGCTGCCATAGGCAGCAACAGCACCCAGTTAAATTAGTTACAAAATATTCAACAACTTACCTGTATAATTTAAAGGAAATTGATAGTCAGGGCATTCAGGGATCGATCAATCCTAACTGAGCGAAGTGTGGGTGGCGGTTAGCTAGAGGTGGACGGGATATAGCTAAAGCAGGAAAGGTCTGTTATACATGTTTTTGGGACAGTCTATAGTTATACTATTAATTGTGTGCAATTATTGGCCTTCTAGCTTGTGTCTTCGGTGTTACCCTATGGATCTGAGATTCTGTACACCATAAGAGTTTTGTAATTTTAATGACAGTTCTTTAAAATGCTTTAATGATCAAGTTGGCCAAAATCACCTCTGTAATCGGCTTGAGAATTGCTAATTTGGACGATAAGAACCACTGGATCGATTAACGAGGTGACCATTCTAATGGAAATTATCAAGAATAGTCTTCTTATTGCCTTCACTAAGCAAAAATATTGATTTTCTGGACCAAAGTTGACAACAAAATGATTTAAATGAACATCATTTATGGAAGTCCTTTTAGAAGTCTTACCCTGTCACGATTCTTGAGGCTATCAATTCTGCCTTCACTTGCACTACTAACACCAGTATGTTACTAACGAATGAATAACTCTGAGACTGTTAAAGAAGGCAAGCACTTGCGCACTATGTATCATTGATGTAACAATTGTTATCTATAATGGATGAATCCAGTTATAACTATGCCCCCCCATCTCTATCTAAGCTCCATGCGTTGCCAGTGTTGGGAGCGGTTGATCCCTGAACCTCAATTTCCAGCAACAGCGCCCCCAGTCAAATTAGTTTCAAAATATTCAACAGAATGTTTATTAAATAGTACATACAATTCGTACAACTTGATGGGTTATTAAGAATTTATGACAGAGTTAATTACGTCAGTTTTGAGAATTGATAATGACGTCGGCCTACATGTGACGCAGTTGATTATTACGTATTACGTCATATGATTGATCGATAGATTGGATTTGTCAATTGTGCTATAGGGGAATACTCTGTGCTCGAGGAGTCCATGGCAAGTTGAAGGGTCAGTTTCTAGCTATGCCTCACCCACTTCTTGATAAACTCTGCCCAATGCGTTTGAATCGATTTTAACACTGAACTCTGAATTCTCAAAATCTCAATGTCAAGGAAACTGTACAGATAAGCTGTTGAATATTTTGAAACTAATTTGACTAGGAGCTGTTGCTGCCTATAGCAGTAACAGCTCCCCGTCAAATTAGTTTCAAAATATTCAACATAATGTTTATTAAATTACAAACTCACCAAAGGCATACAATGCAGACACTTTTATGACGAACTATTGCCACTTTCACGACAGACCTACATCATTTTGATTGTGATGTCACCTAACAAGTGGCATATTTGATTAGGATGTCAGATACTTGAGTGACAGATATTATCCCTCCATTAATTGGTTTCAAAGTGTTAAAATCAATTCAAACATGTCTACAAAATGGGCGGAGCTTTGCTATAAATCGGATGGACAAAGCTAGAAATGGTCCTCTATTATAATCTTTGTAAATCAATTAGGCATAATATGGGGAGGGTAGGATAGTATTGTAGGGCCATATTATTACAGTTCAGTCTATTCCAGGTTAGCATTACCGCCCTTGGTCATTTTATTTTTATAAGAACATAGACTGGCATAAAACACTGAGATTATATTATATTATAAATAACAATGTATCATGTTACATTTGAATATTTCATATAATTGTAAATATAAGTGACTGATTATTAATAATATAATATTCAGATTATTGCCATTGTTGTTTTGATTTCTTAGCAGTGAGATTTTCATTACACACAATTGCATTAATCAAATTATCTTCAAATATTCAACATCTGTCATATTTTGACCATTAGCTGTCTGACTGCTGCAATCCTCCAGACAATAATTTCAATAGGCAATAACTCTGGACCTGCTGAATATTTTGTAAACAATTTGACTGTAAGTTGTTGGTGGCTAATAGCCTAGCCACCAACAAATTTCAGTCAAATTGTTTTCAAAATATTCAGCATATCCACAGTGAAATCCCTTGAAAAATGTAGTATGTAGAAATTCAGCAGGCAGACAGTTAAACAGTGATTATATATTCTTGCTCAGATTCTATGTTGTGAAATAGTTTATAAACTGTAAAAATATTTATGTTATTTATTTATGAGAGACTGCTTTCTAATGACCATTCTGCATATATTTTGTGTTCAACTTTATGTTAAATTAGGAAATATTGTTTGTGGATATTTACTTCAAATTAAAGTTTAATTGTGCTTCTATCACTGATAGCAATGAGATCTGTTCTGTCACTCCAGTATCTGACATCATAATCTGTTACATCACTAGTGAGCTGACATCATAATGATCTATCTAGCTCCGTCATGAATATTGAAAAATCAGTCACTAGTGTACGAATTGTATGTCTTTGATGATTATGATGAATTTATAATTATACCATAAGCAGCAACATCCCCAAGTCAAATTAGTTTCAAAATATTCAACAGCTCTGAGAAATAGGTGTCAAAGTTTCAAATCAATTGAAACTTCAAAAGTGAGTGGCGCTTAACCCTTTCACTGATGAATTTCGTCTATCTCATTTTAAAGGCAACCATGCAGGAAGACTGTTGAACATTTTGAAATTAATTTGAGTAGAAGCCGAGCAATTCCAGTCCAATTAATTTCAAACCAACAGAATAAGTTACACATCATAAAGAATTTAGTTCTTCAGGGGTTTGTTTGTAAAATGGTTACGTAGAATTGGGCAGGGTATAGCTAGAAATGTATCCCTCCATTCTAAACTGGCTGTTATCTTAGATGTATGTGAATGAGGAGAACGCTACTGTATATTGAAAGATATTCAGACTTACCTTAGGATACAATTATAGAAACAACAAAGGATAACCACACAAAACTGTGATTAAACCCTTAATTAAATAAATATGTCAATGGATGAATCCACTTTTAGCTTTGCCCCGCCCATCTCCACTCATCCATGCTTTCCACATGTATGATCGATTTATATACTTTGAATCCTGAATTCCCAGAATCCCAATTTCATGGTAACGCTACAGCTAACCTGTTGAATATTTTGAAATTGCAACAGCACCCAGTCAAATTAGGTTTAAAATATTCAACAGAATCAGAGTTGACATGTACCATAAGCTTGTGAACTCCTTACGATCACGACTGACGTATGTCAAAGATAAGTATAAAAAACAAAAGATGTAGGGGGGGTGGGTGGTATTCCAGGTTATGTGTGACAACTGCGATGACACCTAGATAAGACTGGTAGAGGGCTAGAGGTGAGAGAACACCAGACCAGAGCCTCATCTGCAATATACGAACACTGCAGTGAACACTCACATCAAATTAGCAATATATGAACACTGCAGTGAACACTCACATCAAATTAGCAATATATGAACACTGCAGTAAACACTCACATCAAATCAGCAATATATGAACACTGCAGTGAACACTCAATCAAATTAGCAATATATGAACACTGCAGTGAACACACATCAAATTAGCATGGATAACATCAAAATACTAATAACAGATGAGCTTTGGGGTAAACGAAGGGTTCACTAGGCCATATGAATCAAACGGCTTAAACCGAATATGAACAGAGACCAGGGACTAGAACTCACACTGATCTATGACACTCTCCTGATCCTGTGAGATCTCGCCGAGTCTCGGAACGAACGAGACCCACCAGATGGCAGTGTGGTTGATGAAGCTCAGGTGAACAGAGCAAAATATTCCAAGTCAGTTTTATAAATTAGCTTCGAGTCGTTTAGAAATTTCTAATTCAACGGAATGTTTATTAAATAGTAGACACACAATCCGTCCAACTGACAACCTATTCCAGGTCCATGACTGAATATTGTCTCTGCCAATTATGATTGTGATGTCAACCTATATATGACGTAATTAATTATGATGTCAATACTTGAGTGACAGATTGGATTCATCATCTGTTTCTGGAATTGATCTGTAATGTGACTTGTAACAAGGTTATATGAACCCTGCATATGATATTCCATTTGGTGGCAAGATGGCACACACGTACGTAGGCACACACCATTGTATGGCTGTATGATGGGATTGTATGTATGTCGCTTACCCTATTAACCATTATTGATCAGCAAATGGCAAATGCCTTATAATATAGGGAATCTTCTGTTGAATCTTTTGAAACTAGTTTGACTTGGATCTGCAACAGGTTCCAGTCAAATTAGTTTTAAAATGTTTAACAACTTTCTTTCGGAAATGGCAAATGCTTTATCCAGTCAAATTAGTTTTAGAATTATTTAACAACTTTCTTGTATAGTTGCCTTGAAATTGAGACACTGGAATTTCAAGGGTTAAAGGGTTAGCCATTCCAGTATGTTTTTATGTTTCTCATACCTCATGAAGGCTGCAGTATTTAGTACCGCTAAGTTTCCAACTCTACATCAATGTATCTTACCCTAACTGTGTGTCACAATTCAAAGGTAGGTAAGCGTGACCTACTTTTCCTTGTTTTAGGCGTCTCTGATCAATGCTCAAGAATCACTTATCAGAATTTATACATTGTATTTTGTTTTTTAGATATCATAAACACTAGATCACTCACGATGACTTTAAATGTGTAACATCGTAGTTCAGTACTTTTGCGTCTGTGTGTCCATGTCACACAACACAGATTTCTGTTTCCAATTTTATCTGCCAATATCGTTATAAGAGATTGTTAGGATGCTAGCAAAATCTATTTGAATAAAATATCAAATTAAAATGCAAAAATTATTAACCCTACGTTTCTTCGCCTTATCAATCGTGATATGTCTTGTGTTTTTTGTGTATTGGCAAAGGAGAAGGCAGTGAAACAGAAGTCTGCAACCTTACCAACAGACTAGAAATGGCATCGGGAGCTTACAGAATGGAAATCTGCCCAGAAAAAAAGCAAGATCCTACTCACCAACTTTGGAGGTAGAGCAAGCCGTAACTAACATCACACTGACTGGAGAGAGAATTGAAGAAGTGGACAGCTTCAGATACCTTGGGGCTGTCCTGAGCAAGGACGGCAGCTCAAAAAATTAAATTAAAACAAGGCTTTGTTTAGCATCTTCAGACATGACAAGACTAAGCCTCATCTGGAAAAAACAGTTTCATCAGTTTCCTTGTAAAGATAAATCTTTACAGGTCACTGGTGCCATCAATCCTCCTGTATGCCACGTATCCTTGTGACAGTTATGCACTTGCATCAGAAACAGAAAGAAGAATTCAGACCTCTGAACATAAGCATTATACAAAACTCCTGTGCATCACACAGAGAGTATAAGATAAATGATTACGTTAGTCAGCTAGTCACTAATCCATGCCGCTAACCAAGAACCTTTACTCATAGTTGTGAAATGCTGCAAGCTTAGTTGGAATGGACATGTATCATCTCATAACTCTCTGTCCACGAACATTCTCCAAGGTAACTGTCGATGGCAAGTGACAGAAGCCGACCACTCAAGGCCTGGACTGAGAACGTAAAGGAGTGGACTGTTCACAACCTCTCAACCATGATGTGTATGACGGAAGACAGTGAGCGGTGGACATCATTAACTACCCAAGCGTCCATTACAGCATCCTTATGACCTCCAAGGTTACGGGATGAGTGAGTGAGGGTAGGAGACTAAAATCGCAAATTCTACTTCAGCATCGTAATACTGCATCATACAGCATCTTATCATATAAACAAGCCATCTAGCCCGTTCCATATTTTTCGATATGACCACCCGTGCCATATTCAACGGAGTATTTTCATTGGCTGTTGGGTGCGCAACCCATTTAAATCAACCAATTAAAACATCGATTGATGTGAGCGTGACGCGTAGGGATTACTACGCGGTACTGTTTTACTACGATTTGTTATTCATGAAATGTCATCGCAAAATGTCATCGTTTGACAGTTTATCAGTCAGCAGCGAAGTAACGATTGATGGCCGTGGCTCTGCGATAGTCTTAGAAGAAGTAGTTTACAGCTGACATTGCCAGATTTTGTGTTTGTCACTATAATTTGCTGCGCATTCAGTATCTGTTATCAAGTAGTGGTGCGTCACAGCGGCGGTATCGATTTCACGAAAATCAACAATGAGAAATCAGATAAAAGTCACATCAGCAACTATTGGCAAATATTTCAAAATTTCAGTTTATATGATAAATAAAATCTCAAACTCGGTCACTTCATATCATTATTATGAACCTCGTTGAAAATTATCAATTTTGCACTCGCTAAAGCTCATGCAAATTGATAATTTTCAACTATGTCCATAATAGTAATATGAAAAGTGACCTCATTCCAGATTCTCTATATATGAGTACTTTAAAAAGTTGATTCTATGAATTTTGGTGATGATTCTCTGATTGTTTGTTGCTATGTCAGTCGTGATTGTACTGGATACTGTTTCCGATATGCTGAAATTGTCGTCATGCACGGTTGCGTTTTACAGTGATTCTTGTTTTCAAGTATTTACCTGAATTCAGATATTTTGTTTCTTCATTCAGTTATCGTTTTCTTGATCCATATCTTCAAACACTAATGGTTGATGGATTATGGCTTTAAAACATGAATCATTTGAGTGGTTCTTAATGCTAGCCATATAACCCAAGAGCTTCTGAGGTCCCTAGGCTGGCCACAAACCCCACACCATACAGCATTGCTTATCTCGGCAAGTATTTCAGATATTTTTTTCAGAGGCCACTCTGATCTCTGGTTTTACTGAGCGAATGACCCCAGCAGTCACTACATGGCTGGTTCCATGGTGAAGGTATGAATGACTAATCTAGTGCATATGATATCTATAGTATGGTGACCAAATTAAAATTAGTCCTGTTGATTTAGTTGAATAATCATAAATAACTATTTAACCTTCGAAATTCTAATCTCTCGATTTAAAGAAAACTATACAGAAAATCTGTTGACTATTTTAAAACTAATTTGACTGGATCCTGTTGCAGCAATTGACAGCAACACCTAATCAAATTACTTTCAAAATATTCAACAGAATATTGCCTACGTCATAAATGATATATCATTTCTGGTCTGTGAGGATCAAAGGGTTATGGCATGATGTTTTGAGTTCATATAAGGTATGATATGCGATAGCAGCTGAAAATTCTGAAAGCTGAGTTTTCCACTTCAACCATCAGTCATAGACTGGATAACCTTCTAGAGCAATGAGATTTCAGATTTAAATTTAACCCTTTCACGATGATGCCGGCCAAAATCGACCCCTGCAGTAGTCATGTGGAATGTCCATTTGCAGGCCAAGAGAAGACTATTTTTGATAATTTACCACTGAATTGACTGGCTCGATAACCGAGCCAGTCATTCCAGTGGTAAATTTTCAAAAATAGTCTTCTCTTGGCCTGCAAATGGTCATTCGATAAGCAAATAATTTTATTTTTGTTTACCAAATTTAGACATTAAAGGGTTAATTTCCCCTTATATGATACCTGGTGTTAATTTTGTAAACAGTGTTGCTCAAAGGTCTCTAATTATGAAATTTGGAATCAGTCAGATTTGGGGAGATCATGGAAGCCAAACCAGACAGAGGGTTCTACTCCTGAAAATATTGAAATCTATATCCGCTCTCTCTTAAAAAGAAGCATGTTCATGTGGTGAATTTGCGATGGGGCAAGTTTTCCAGAAATCTCGCACACACCACATTCAATTTGAATAAAAGCACAAAAGTTTTGCAACTTTGTCACCAGCGATTCTGTTTCTTTGCAAGCATTGTATGATTGTAATATGTGCGTCCAAATCCATCAGTGATACTTGACAGGTCTGGTTGCTGTAAACTGTTGCTATCTGAGATAGCAACCACTTCCAGCAACATTGTTTTCAAGATGCACACATTGGTGGAATTGACTTATTAACATTGGTATCATACGGGTTACTTTCCCGAAAAGAACATATGTTGACTCTAGGATATTGCGTGTGAGCCCTATATTTGATGCAGAACTATTTGAGGGAAAGGTGGAAAACACTCTGAATGAAGCCACAGAACATCAGCTAATCTAAAATCCTGCCAACTAGTTCCCTTCAGCAGCAGTGGCAGGTTCAAGCAGTGCCACCCACTCAAATCATGTTCCAAACTTAAACCATAACCATTTAACCTTTATAGGCCAGCAGCAACACATTCTTTATGATGTGGAAAATATTCAACTAATTTAACTGGGAGCTGTTGCTTCCAATTCACCTTTCCAGAGTATCCACCCATCATCTGACCTCGTATGACGTCATAATCATCTCAGTGCGTGTATGATGATGTCACAATCATTACATAACAAAGGGTTCCATATAGACCGTTGCCAAATCTCAAATACTCCAACACGTATGAATTGTATGTCTTTGTAATTCTTTGCTATTTAAGAAACATGCTGTTGAATATTTTGAAACTAATTTGACTGGGCGCTGTTGCTGCCTTAGGCAGCAACAGCACCCAGTCAAATTAGTTTCAAAATATTCAACAGCTTACCTGTATAGTTTTCTTGAGATCGATAGTCAGGGAGTTCAGAGATCGATCGATCCGAACACTAGCGAGGTGTGGGTGGAGCTTAGCTTGAGATGGGCGGGGCATAGCTAAAACCGGAAATGTCCATTTCAAGGTTTAACGGATAAACATGGGCAGAAACAAGGATTGGGCGAGGATTGTTCCATCACCCTCAAAGGTGTACTTATTGAACCAGATTGCTTAGCAAGGCATAGGTGCTGCCATACAGGCTATTTCCAGAAGTCTGCTCTATCAAAATGTATGTACAGTGATCCAAGCATTTGCTGCAGGCAATTCGTGTACACTTTTAACCCGTTAATGGTCAAGTCAGCCAAAATCGGCTTGTGCAGTCATCTTGGGGAGTGTCCATTTGCAGGCTCAGGAATTAAATTTTTACCACTCAAATGATTGGCTTGATAACAGAGCCAGTCATTTCAGCAGTAAATTTACAAACATAGTCTTATCATGGCTCTCAGATCGACATTCACTCAGCAAAATTTTTAATTTTTTTCGAAAATCATGTTTATTAATTATATAACGTGTTAATTAATACACATGCGTGTCTACTCTGTGAGAGATTCATGTTGCCTTGATTACGATAATGCGCTAAGGTACTTCAAATGATCAGACATTAACCCTTTAAGCCTCGAATTTGTTTAGAAAAATTCAATTTTCTCATAAAATGTCCATTTACAGAACAAGAGAAGACTATTTTTGAAAATTTACCACTGGAATGACTGGCTCGGTTATCGAGCAAGTCATTCCAGTGGTCAATTTTCAAAAATAGTCTTCTCTTGGCCTGCAAATGGACATTTTGCAAGACCACTACAGAAGCAGTTTTTGACTGATATGAGTGTTAAAATGTTAATTATGTTTTCTGTACATAATTTGTACGGTAGGCAGACAAAATATCTTTATTTATATAATATAAATATAATGATTTTATGTTGATTAAATACAATTTCACAAGGTTATTGTGCAAGAATTCTTTGTCTCATTTCCCCCAGTTTGAGAATATCCAATTCTCATGAATAATCTTGACATCATTGACCCTTTAACCATTACAGGCCAGAAATGACACGACTATAATATAGGGAATAATCTTTTGAATGGTTTTTTTGAATATTTTGAACCTATTTTGACAACAGGTTGCAGTCTATGAAAAAAATATTCAGAGACAGGAATTTCAAGGGTTTAGCCCTTTAACACTCAAACCTGACCCCAAAACATGTCAGTTGTCAGACCAAGAGAAGACTGTTTTGTTTTTTAATTTACCACTGCAATGACTGGCTTGATAACTGGAAGGATCTTATAGTGGTAGGCTCTAGACCATCTTTTCAGAATTTTTCTTCGTCAGCGCCCTATGACGGTAGGCTACAGCATATCAAAACGACAATTTTGAATGATAATCCTTTGGGTGGCCATCCTGGATTTTCTGCAGGTGGCTGAGTGATATCAGGAGGATATGCTGAACCAAGTTTGTACAAGGGGATTTGATTGGCCAAATGTCTCGGTGGCCATCTTGGATGACCTAGTTTTTGCGAAACCAACCACACTCGCGGAATGGATTGGACTGAAATTGGGTAGATATGGCCATTAATGTTTGTTCAAGGGAAGTTGATACTTAAAAAACGACGGTCGTGGACCCATCAAAGTGTAGCGTGTATGGTAGCCATATTGGATTTTCTTATATGATAGATTTTGAAGCCAGAATTGCTTTTATAGGTTTTTGGGTATGGTGATTTCAAATTTGCCACTTTCAAAACTTGAATAGCTGGTTTGGCAGCCATATTGGATCATTTTCCCACCAAAAATTTCGATACTTATTACTAAAGCAATACGAAATTTAAAATGTTTCCTCGAGAACAACTGGACCAATCTTAACCACATTTGCTGGGAAGATCCATGTTCATGTTGCAGTTCTGGCATAACCTTAGCGTTCTACTTACACGTGATGTTATTTCTAGTTGAAATGCTTTTGTTCCAGGTGAGTGATGCAGGCCCCTTGGGTCTCTTATTACGATGCCTTGGGAAGCATAGGCAGCAACAGACCTGGCCAAATTAGTTTCAAAACATTCAATTGCTTTCCTGTATAGTTACCTTGAATATTAGATTCTGGGAATTCAGGTTTCAAATCGTTCGAATCCATCACACACGCACAAAGTGACTGGAGCGTACATAGAATCGGGTGGGACGCAGTCAGAAATGGATCCATAATTTCTAATATTCGACTAAAAATGCATTTTGCTGATGTGACGATCGGATGGCAGGGCGTATAGTGGTACGATTATTTTGTCTGTATAAAGTAAAAGTTGGGATTTTTCATCGCAATATGGAAAGGACATTTACTGCCTCGATGTCACATCTAAAAAATACCAGATAACGTGTCTTGAGTAAATATTTCGATACACGAAGGACCGGTATTAATTTTCAAACAAGAGCAATCAGAGACAGAAAACACCCACCACTATGGATTGCATTTCGGCAAAATCGGCTTCAGTTTGCCCATTTTACATGCATAGTAACATTTCATAAATGAAACATGAATTTAATCACATGTTGCGTATACATGGACGGCAATGTGCAGTGCGCGCGTGATCATAGGGGAAATGCTTTTGTCATTATTGTCATAAGGGGTGACTATCCGTTGTCAAGTCAAGTAAACTTATTCTATCAGGCTACACCTGTAGCAGCCGCGGGTCTAAGGGGTGGTGGTGGGGAGGGGGGGGGGGGGGGGGCCCACTCACGGCACGTCAAGGGCTGTCAATTTTTTTACTTACCTGCTGGTTGCAGGGTCAAACCGAATTATGAAAATGGCGGCTACAGCTCTAGTTAGTTAGTGTCCATAAAGTAACAAAAAGTCATAAATTTAGCTAGGATATGTATCTTTTAAGAATAGATGAGAACTTTAAGCTCACAAACTAAGCATACCACTGCTAGCAACAACAATTTGCCATCGCCAGTGATAGCACGCCTCTTTGAACCAATTTGATTACACATAAATATGGCTTCTTTAAGAATTGCAGTTTGTTTTATGCCAGCGCGTGTAGCCTATCCTATTATACTTGCGCATTTCTGCCATTGTGGTGATCGATCTACTCTACCCAGTCCTTTAGAAGAGAGTAAATAAATACCAATTGTCTGGCTTTATATATGATGTCCAGTTTAGCATTATCTAGCAACAATGTATGCTACTCTACATGGGTTGTTGAGCAGCCACGTTATATTATTGGGACACTAATTAGGCTAACTATATTTTAGGTACAGTCTTGTTCTAAGCTGTTGCTGAAATATTAGGAATTTGCCTAGTATCAGTACAGATACAGATGCTGTCTTAGTCATATGGGCAGCTTTCAAAACGCTTTCAAAAGCATGCTTTCCAGAAACGAATACCAAATTTTATTTTCTTCAACCAGCGTCAAAAGGACGTCATTCGTCATAAACAAATAAGAGTTAACGTATTAACCATTTCAACACTGAAATACCAGTATCTAAAATCAGGGCGAGTGCCCAGGAAAACGATTGAATATTTGAAAAGGAACTTGACTGGAATGCGTTGCTGAGTTACAGGCTTCCAGTCATGATCATTTTGCAATATATATATATATATATATATATATATATATATATATATATATATATATATATATATATATATATATATATATATATATATATATATATATATATATATATATATATATATATATATATATAAAATATTGTTGTAATGGATCTTTGGTGTGTTAAAAGGTTAACCGCTTTTGAACAATAATAACTGGACTTCTGAGACTTCTGTTATTCCGCGTGCTTTCCTCTGAAAACGACATTTTATATTGCTTCATAAATTGACACGCTTAATTGTATTGTCAACAGATAACGGCGCATGCATTTGATTGAAAGTTACATATTTCCAGTTAACGAATAATGTTTGTGCCAATTAGTGATTCGCTGATGTGTGAAAATAAGAGAGAGAGACCTACTAAGCAATACATTAGTAAGATTTCTGTAAAATTTAACGAAATCATTCTTCAATAAAAATTGAAATTAGAATTTTTGAGATGTGTTGCCATAATATCGTGTAATGGTACCAAGGTACAATGGGTTCCAATCAAATTGCTTTCAGACTATAACCCTTTAACACTTGGAATTCTAACGTCTCACACTATGCTGGAAAGTTGTTGAATATTTTGAAACTAATTTGACTGGAGCTTCCAAATGAAATTTGTCAAACCATTCAACAGAATGTTTATTTACATCATAGTTAATTAGTCGTTTTGAGGCTATAACGCCTACGGGCTAATCCGGAATAACAAGATGTTAAATTAAAATAAAATATCGCAGCATCTGACTATTATATATTCCACTAAACTGAAAATCGATTTCCCTTCGCCTAGTCACTCTTTCAAACATATTATATAGGCCTAATGCACAAACAATGGCGTCTGGAATCAATCCACCCGTTCCGTTGGCTTATTGTTATGCACAGCAAAAGGCTTCAGTCGCAGTATATAGGCCTATTTGCATTTCCGAAATGAGACACCTGTTGGGAATGTATATCTAGACGTCGGAATCAATATAGTTTGCTTTTATACGTTTGTCAGCCAGTAGTCTCTAAACAGATCATTTGTTATTTTTACGTGTATTTTATCACTTACCGGTGTATATTATTTAACATTGGACTAAAAAGTAAGTCATTCTAAGTCCAAACTGAAGTCAGAGATTTTAGCTTCAAAGATTCAAAATTATTTATTTTCATATAACACATAGATTTTACATTTACACAACAGGCAGTCCACCAAAGGCTTAGCCTATACAGCGGTGGACCCCTTACATTTAACATTTAATAAACATATAATTCAGTAATAGTTGGATCATGGGTGAAGATAATAATAATAATAATAATAATAATAATAATAATTATTATTATTATTATTATTATTATTATTATTATTATTATTATTGTCATATATAATAATACGGCCTAATTTATATCAACATTTCTTGGTGCAGCATTATTATTATTATTATTATTATTATTATTATTATTATTATTATTATTATTATTATTGTCATATATAACAATGCGGCCTAATTTGTATCAACATTTCTTGGTGCATTATTATTATTATTATTATTATTATTATTATTATTGCAGATGTGTATTTTACATTCTAGTTGTTATCCTGGCAACTGGGTACATACTTGTTTTTGTACTGCTTACATCTTATCGTAACAGCATACATCGTTGTTGTCAAAACGAACACCAGTTATCATACTAGCCTGATAGTGAGGTTATTGGCCCAATAGGCCTACCGGCCCTTTAAATCAGGATACTGTGAACTGAATTTGGAATCTTAAAAAAAATTGTGGTTGTCTAATAAGGCTTTAACATGTGCGTTGCGTCATGTCACTTGATCTCTAAACATTCTCAACATTGTAACTATGTAACTGATCTAACTGTCTATAACAATATCAACCTTCCGTCAAACTTATATTCAAGGCAATCAAAATAGGGCCCAAATATGGGGCTTCTGTAATCCTCAGTATCGAAACATTATTTAAAGATTTTTATTCTAGAAATCAAGATTTTTCAGAATAATCTTCATAACTGTATATATCCAGATTAGCGATCTTAACATTAGTTGCATTTAATTTGGGCGTTATATAGAGATTAGCGATGAACACGGATTTAATCGGTTTACGAACGTTCAATCTAAAAATAGAGGCTTGGCTTCTTCGAGAATATACTTTTCTCGATCTCGTATCGAAGGAGATCTCGCGAGATACGAATTATGATGAACGTTGTTTGATAGGCTATTACCGGTATATGAACTATCAATTAAAAAGAACAGACCCGGACTGAGGAATTTTTTATTTTATAAATTTTTCGCACCTAGACAAAGTTGCGAATGCCTAGTCTAAATTTCTTGTGTTAAAACTAGGTCCATTAGCTTCCGAGATATAATCCAGAATCTGATCTGATTTTTTTTATATCGGATTACGGCCAAAGTCTGGATATCCTTTTTGCGATAAGACCGAACGCGCAGAAGCACGCGCACGCGAATGTCATATAGGGCTACGGTACCCTCTTCCCGTAGCTGATTTAGATCACTATAGGCCTATTCACCACTGTCAAACATGTGTACATTCCAGTCTCTATCCACATGCCTTTGAATTTTCGTCCATCCATCCCTCTACCACATATCCCTCCTACTATATATAATATACACAAGGTGTGAAACCTTCATCTGTGGGCACCATTGTCAGAAAGCTGATTGGTTGGTTTGTAGTGGTTTGTAGTCAGAAACGTGATGTCAGCGGATTTTGACAACAAACCAACCAATCAGCTTCCTGACAATGGTGCCCACAGATGAAGGTTTCACACCTTGTGTATATTTATGTATATAGTAGGGGGAATGTGTGGTAGAGGGATGGATGGACGAAAATTCAAAGGCCTGTGCTCTATCATAGACCTTGGAACAGGTGTGGGCAAGGGAGATC